>CM048654.1:70099610-71299610 GCA_026413185.1 Pueraria montana var. lobata
TTGCAATCAGGATCTCTAGCTCTTGTTGTAATTTCATTCTTCATAAACAAATAGAACTTCTACATGCAAGTACAGCATCTCCATTATAATTCACCGCTAATAGAAAATTATTTTTGAAAACATTAAATAAACAAGGCCTTACTTAACCGATTCCCCTCGCTCCGCGTGGGTTTGATCTGTCAATTGTTTTATCTTGATCTTCAAGGTTCTTCCAGCAGCATCTTTTGCTGCCTCTCCATGTTGTTTGTCAATATTATCATACAATAAAAGCTTACACACATATTGCTCCTAAAATAAAATAAAGAATGCAAGAACTCCGTATATTTTCACATACAAAATAAAATAAAATCAACCTCAGCAAAATCATGTTTGGCTGTGGAAAAAAAAAAAACCAAAACAAAAATAAGTTCAATCCACTTGCGTTGAAGCAAAGGAACTACGCGTGGTTCATATATAAAAGAAATTCACGAACTCAAATGTCGTTTGTGATATTCGTTCACACAGATATAGTGGAACATAGAGTTGTTTGGTTTCAATCTTCAATTTTTGATTAGATAGAACATAATACACGGTCGTCTGAGTTTAATTCTTAACTATTCTTGCGATTTGATTTCAAAGAAATGGAATGAGAGGGAAAAAAAGAACAGAATAAAACATCTAAATGAAAGGAATTGAAGAAAAAGAGTGGAAAGAGAAACAGACTTGATGTTTGGAGGCAGAGTTAGAAGTTTTGTTCACAATGGATCTGCTCATAGATTGATCAAAAGAAAAGGAGATGAGAGGAGTGAATGGAAAAGAGTGAAGTGAACCACGAAAATACGAGTAATGCTCTTTAAAACTGAGCTGGCCTTCCACCAACACCGCTTAATTTGTGATGCGGTTTCATGCACAAGTTGCTCTTCCTTCCTTTCTACATACTGCATAGGGACCACCTTTCTCAACTGCAACATTTATGCATTACAATACTTGAGATTTATGTACAAGGAATATAAGAATTTTATACAGTGAGGCAATTAAGTACACATTTTCTTACACAGTTGTACCAAACACATTTATTAATTAAAATTTATTAAAATTATAAAATTATCAGTAGGTTTATTAAATAAGGAGTAACATTCATTCAATTTTGTGATGTCCAATAAATTTTTGCAAATAGTGAAAAGGGTATTAAAAAGAGTGTTGATATTTTTTAGATTTGAAATTTGTCTTCTCCAAACATGTTCATTTGTAAATAAAATCAATAAATTTAATATATTAAAATGTAAAAGGTATTTATTATTTTCATCATCAAATATTTATTTGAAAGAACTTTTCTCAAAATTCAATAGTTATTAAAAGAAAGTTAAATTTATTCTATTTCTGCTATTTGAATTGTCCTCAAAAGAAAAACAAAAATTAATATTCCACCCTTTGTTTTATTTAATGTAAACAAATTAAATGTGAGTTTAACTTCTATGTTTGTTCTTCAGTAAAAAAATTACACTATCAGCCAATAAAAAATCATGATTGGTATGGATTTGAAGATATTTATTGTAAAAGGCAATAAACTTAGTACATACATACATACATACATACATCGATACATACATACATACATATTTTGCTGTGCAAATAAAAAAACATATATATATATATATATATATATATATATGATATTTTTTTATTGAATAATAGTGTAAGAACTCTTTACTTGCTCAGACTAATAAACATAGATTTTTATGAGTAAATAATCTATGCACTGATAGTGTAAAGGATTTTTACATTGTCAACTAATTACAAGTCACCATGTATGGTAAGTTGATTATCTTTACAATAACTACCTTAAAAGTCATATCAACGAATTTCTAATTTGTTGACAGTGTAAAACATTTTACACCGACGGTTCATAGAAATTAAATTCATTTTGATAATATCATCTTTGTTATTTATTGAAAGCAAATTTTAATGTTCCACTTTAATTTATACTTCATCCAAACTAAAATAAAAGAAGAAAAAAAATTGTTTCATGCCCATTAAGAAAATTAATTAGCATCATTTAATTTTGATAGTCTCAATAAAAAAAAATTAACTCATTTCCTAAAGTACCCCTTACATTTAATTACATAGGACAAAAAAAATAAAAGGTTGTTGGAAATAAAACTCTAGTTAAATGAAGGGTATTTTGGAGATGATATCAATAAATTGGAGGAGTTAGTTAAAATTTGCTTATATTTTTGTTCATCACACATGAAATTTTTTTTGCTTATATTTCAGTCCGGAGGGAATAATATCAACTCTGTTATTTCTTGAGACTTAATTTCTTTGATATATAAAATTTCCTATATGTTGAATAATATCTATTATTTAATAATTTCAAGTACTATATTATATGCATAAAATAAAATTATAATGAGTAAAGATGATTGAATTAAATTAATTGTAAACATATACAGAAAATTATAACATTTTTATAATTACATTAATATGTATTTTAATGTGGTTAATTTAAAATATGTTTTATCAACTACAGTAATTAAAAATATTTATAAACATTTATTAAATCTAATGAATTTATTTGTTTGATAAAAATAATATTTAATAATATGATATATGTAAATTAAATAATATATTAGTTAAATGTAATAATTAATATTATATAAAAGAATTTCTATTTTAAAATATTTGTCATGAACTAATTTTTTAAACAATAGTAAAATAATAAATATTTTAATTTATATATAGAAATATATGTTTAGGTATAGAATTTCTTAATGTTTACTTTTTATGTAATATATATATATATATCAAAAGTCATATATTTATTCTCTTTAATAAATATTCTATAGCCAATAAATATAATATTTAATGTAATAATTACTTTATAAAAAGTCATACATTTATTAACTACTACAATAAATATTCCTTTGGATAATCAAGAACAAGATAATATGGTAAGAACAGAAGGTGACAAGAAACGATGTAGTAATCAGAAACAGTGAAACTGAAGGTTTAGTCAGCCAGTTTAGTCTAGACCTAAAGGTGACAAGAAACGATGTAGTAATTAGTGTTACCTTTTGGTATTCTTCTTCCTCGTTGTCCGAGATTTTAAGTAATTCAAGAACTCAAATGTCATTTGTGATATTCGTGCACACAGATACAATGGAACAGAGAGTTGTTTGGTTTCAATCTTCATTTTTTTATTAGATACAAAATAATATATGATCATCTGAGTTTAATTCTTAACTATTCTCGTGATTCGATTTCAAAGAAATGGAATGAGAGAAAAAAAACATAGAATAGAATAAAACATCTAAATGAAAGGAATTGAAGAAAGGGCAAGGAAAGAGAAACAAACTTGATGTTTGGAGGCAGAGTTAGTAGTTTTGTTCACCATGGATCTACTCAGAGCTTGATCAAAAGAGAAGGAGATGAGAGGAGTGAATGGAAGAGAGTGAAGCGACACACAAGCAACGCTCTTTAAAACTGAGCTGGCCTTCTACCAATACCGCGTAATTTGTGGTGCAGTTTCATGCGCAAGTTGCTCATCCTTCCTTTTTACATATTGTGTGGGGACCATCTCTCTCACACAGCAACAATTATTCATTATAATATTTGAGATTTATGTACAGCCAGTATAAGAATTTTATACAGTGAGGAAATTAAGTACACATTTTCTTACACAGTTGTAACAAACACATTTATTAATTAAAATTATTAAAAATTATAAAATTACCAATAGGATTATTAAATAAAGAGTAACATTCACACAATTTTGTGATGTCCAATAAATTTTCACTAATAGTGAAAATTGTATTAAAATAAGTATTTTAGAAAGAATGTTGCTAGAATTTTTCCAATCTTTTTAAGATTTGAAATGTGTCTTCTCTAAACATGTACATTTGTAAATAAAATCAATAAAGTTAATACTCTCTCTGTCCCAAAATAAGTAACGTCCTAAGTTATTTTACACATACCAAGAAAAACTAATAAATAGATGAAAGAGAGTAATAATTTTACAAAACTAACCTTAGTATTAATATTACATTAAAGAGCTAAAGTGATACTTATTAGGGATAATAGAGGGAAAAAGTAATTAATATTGCATTGAAAAGCTAACATGACACTTATTTTGGGACAAATTTTTTTTTCCAAATGCGACACATATTTTGGGACGGGGGGAGTATGTGTTAAAATATAAAAGGTAATTATTATTTTCAGCATTAAATATTTATTTGAAAGAACTCTTCTCAAAAATCAATAATTAGTAAAAGAAAGAAACTTAAATTTATACTATTTCAAGCATCATCTACCATTTGAATTGCCCTCAAAAGAAAAACAAAAATTAATATTCACATCCTTTTTTATTTAATGTAAACAAATTAAATATGACTTTAATTTCTATGTTTGTTCTTCTAAAAAAATTTACACTATCAGCCAATAAAAAATCATGATAGGTATGGTTTTTAAGATATATATAGTAAAAGTCAACAAACTTGATACATACATACATACATATATAGGATTTTTTTTATTGAATAACAACGTAAAAACTCTTTACTTGCTCAGACCAATAAATGTAGTTTTCTATGAGTAAATAATGCATTCACTCACAATGTAAAGGATTTTTACATTGTCAACTAATTACAGTCAACATGTATGGTAAGTTGATTAGCTTTAGAATAACTGCCTTAAAAGTCAGATCAACGAAATTCTAATTGGTTGACAGTGTAAAACATTTTACATCGACAGTTCATAGAAATTAAATTCATTTTGATAATATCATCTTTGTTATTTTATTGAAAGAAAATTTTAATGTTTCACTTTAATTTATAATATCAACTTTGTTATTTAATGACACTTAATTTCGTCGATATATAAAATATCCTATAAGTTGAATAATATCTATTATTTAATTGTTTCAAGTACTATATTATATGCATAAAATAAAATTATAATGAGTAAAGATGATTGAATTAAATTAATTGTAAACATATACAGAAATTTATAACATTTTTATAATTACATTAATATGTATTTTAATTTGGTTAATTTAAAATATGTTTTATCAACTACAATAATTAAAGATATTTATATAAATTTGTTAAATCTAATGAATTTATTTATTTGATAAATATAATATTTAATAATATGATATATGTAAATTAAATAATATATTAGTTTCTTTCCAAAAAAATAATATATTAGTTAAATATAATAATTAATATTATATAAAATAAATTATATTTTAAAATATCCTTCATGAACTAATTTTTTCAACAATAGTAAAAATAATAAATATTTTAATTTTTATATAGAAATATATGTTTAGCATTGAATTTCTGAATGTTTACTTTTTACTTAGTGTGTGTGTGTGTGTGTGTGTGTGTGTGTGTGTGTGTATGTGTGTGTATATATCAAAAGTCATATATTTATTATCTTTAATAAATATTCTATAGCCAATAAATATAATATTTAATGTAAAAATTACTTTACATTTATTAACTACAATAAACATTTTATAGTCAATATAATTTTACTCCCTTCATCCCATAATAATTGTCGTCCTAGGTTTTTTTACACATAACAAGAAAAACTAATAAATGGAAGAAAGAGAGTAGCAATTTTATAAAATTAACCTTATCATCCTTAATTCATTTTTAGTTTTTGTTGTCCATCGATAATATTATAAGGGATATAAGTAGTAAAAGGCAATTAATATTACATTGAAAAGCTAAAATGACAATTATTTTAAGATATATTTTCTTCTTATGCGACATTAATTATTGTAGAATGGAGGGAGTAATGTATATTATAATATATACGGGTATTAAATAATGGAATAATTACTTTTAACTGAATAATATATTATATGCATTATATGTATTAAATTTACGAAATATATTATTTAGTAAGCTATAATAGTATGATAGTGCCCTGCATTTTCAAGGATACAAATGGGTTTTACTCATTAAAAAATTTATTAAGTCTAAAAAATCTATTTTATTTAATAAATATAATATTTAATTAAATGATATATGTTAACAAAATAATATACTAAACACATGCAATAATTAATAATATCTAAATTATTATTTTAAAATATGTTTTATGAACTAATATTTTAAACAATAGTAAAAATAATAAAATTTTAATTTGGAAAAATGTGTTTTTAATCCTTATATTTGGTCAAATATTATCAAGGTTCTTATATTTTTATTTCCACAAATTTGGTCCATAAACTTTAAAAAACATGTGGACTTAGTCCCTTCTTGATCTCTAAGAATTTATCATAATTTTTAAAGTTGAAAGGGAATAAATCTACATGATTTTTAAGTTTGAAAACCAAATTTATCAATATGAAACTACAAGGATCTTGATCACGTTTAACCGAAATCATAGAGACTAAAATTTTTTCCTTTCAATTTATATGTAGAAATATATGTTTAGGTATTGAATTTTGAATGTTTACTTTTTATCTAATGTGTGTGTGTGTGTCTGTGTGTGTGTGTGTGTCAAAAGCCATACATTTATTAACTTTAGTCTCTAACTATCGGTTGAGAGATATCATGTTGCTCAAAAAACTATACAACTTTGATTAATATATTGATTCTATCTTGATATTTGCATGTATTCATGTAAGACAACGATCGTGACAAAATTGAAATTAAGTTTTCCCAATTTTGGCTAAGAACATTGAACCACATTTAATTTAACTTTACTATTACTCTATAAATTTCAGTCTTTTACATTTGAATGAAAGTATTTTTAAAACCAATTTTCTTATAAAATAACATGAATTCTTCTATATTAACTATATTTTTTCAAGGTGCAGACTACATGTATCCTCCACAAAAGGTGATGCTGCTCGAAGCGAGTAGACCCACGATAGGCAAAAAAAATCTCTAAATGAGTATTTAACGTAGTTGTATACCCAAAAATCGAACTCAAAACCACTAGTTAATATATATTAACTATCTATTTTTTATTTTTTATTTTTATTCACAAAATAATAACTATATCTGATTTTGAGTAATAATTCATTATAAAATCTATGTTATAATTGATGTGTATCTGTGTAAGGCATGGATGACGATAAGATTAAAATAAAGATAAAATTTGTTTCATATTTTTTTGGGTGCCTAAGGTATCCCTCAGTCAAGAAGTACAGACTAATCTCTAGTACAGACTGTCAATGTATGCAGATCGATTTAAAGTATTGACCTTCCTCAACCATATACCACAACATGTTGGTATTTGTTAGTTTCACAAAATCTCATATCTCATTTAAAAAAAAATACTCATAAAATTTTTAATATTTTAACAAAAAAAAAAGAAAGTATATCTAATTTTGATTAATCTAGTAATGTATAAATACTGATTTGTGAAACAAATTAGTATTTATAGGTGTACAGGGAATTTTTTGGTGGGATTCCTAGTTTCCTCAAGGAAGATTTTTTTAGAAATAGATTTGGTTTTCCAAACTTTAGATTCAAATAGGTTCTCATGGATCAGGTTTTGTCCACCCATGCTCCATGTTGCTCTTGTTTTCTTTATTTTAATATATCTATGGTATGTTGCTTGGTGGTTGAGAGCTAGGGTGCAACCTGGCTGGGATTCTAGTCTCTTAGCTTCTTATGCATACCAATTTTATTAAAAAAAAAAAAAAAAAAAACAAGATTTGTGAAACAATACGCTTACACATCAGCGTCATATCTTTCGCCACATCACATGTTTTGCTAACGTGTCATATAAGACTTTTATTGTTGTTGTAAAAGTAATGATGGAAAACTTTATCCGAACGGTGCTTAATTTTTCTTGAGTGCTAAATACACACTCAATTAAATGACAGAAAAGTAGTTAAATTATCACACACACACAAAAAAGTAGTTAAATTATCTCAATTTCCTAAGATAGTATGAACCAAGGCTGAAAAGTGGGAAAGTAATTAAGTTATTTATAATTTCAACAAGGATAATAGTTGATCAAATAATAATATAACAAATTAGATACATGATATGCAATTAATCTTGTATATTTATATATGTACATACACGATAAACCCAGCTTTATAATGGAAAGCCACATTCCTTAACATCTGTACTGCAGCATGTTCTATGATAAATAGCTTTTATAACAATAAGAAACGGAGTCTGTAACTGTGCCTAAATCCAGTGTAGGTTGATGTACTTTCATGATATACACAATATGTTCAAAGATTGATAGAACAATGCAAGCTTAGTCACTTGATCGGCCTTTCGGTTCTCCAAGAAATTTCCACGGAAGCAGACATCTACTGCAAGCTTTAATGACAGAAAATGTGCCATTTACTCATCCAAAAGTTTTAAGGAAAATTAGGATTCATGTTCAAGCAACCACCTCCTGTAATTCATCCACTCAGAAAAAGTCAAAACTTAAGATGCGTTTGAAAATGCTTATCAATAGCTTATTTGAACTTATCTTATGACACAAGCACTTTTCTAAGTGTTTGAGAGAACTGATCAAATTAGCTTATGATCTGTCCATAAGCTATTTTTAACTTATTTCAATAAGCTCTCTAGGATAACTTTTTAAAATAGCTCAGTTTATATGAAAATAGGTTAACCCTATTTCCTCTTTAATTATAAAAATAACTTATATATAAGCACTTAATTAACCTGTTTACTCAAACACACCCTTACTAGTGGAAACTCCTTCTGGAGAAGGTCCGAATTATGACTATCACAAGCCTCCAACATGTCATTCCTAGAAGCACAGCTGGAAAACAGGATGAGATATAGAAGGTACTTATCGGAAATATAAAATAACAATTAATTTGAATTATCACTCCCCCATTCGCCTCAGTCAAATCCTGCTCTACTTTTCTCTGTTAATATATATTCTAATATCATACCTCAATGAAATTCTCAAATATTGCTATGCATTCTCTGCTTTTCGATTCATAGCAAGTGCTCAAACATAATAACCAATGGACATATACATACCCTGTAGGAAATGTGAACGATATAGCATATTATCATAACACAGTTTTTTTTTTTTTTTTTTTTGAAAAGATTATCATAACACAGTTAAGATACAACATATAAAATTAAGAGTAAACACCTATTTTGATAAGTATATCAAAATGATCCTTCAGTGTTTCATGTCAACAAATAACATTAAATGCCTACACTTAGATACTTTATCTAACATTAAACATGTAGGAATTGATTTTAACATGAAATTTTCACTTTCTGTCAGACTTTTGTAACTACCACAAATATTTCATATTCAATGAAGAAAAACTTGGGGTTTTATCACATTTCTTATTCTAAGACATAAGACAAACATTGCACCTTGAGAGACTAACTCCTACACTTAGATACTTTATCTAACCGTGTATTCTACAGAAAAGAAAGTCATTTATTGTGCATAAAACAGAATTTGTCCCATAAGCCAATCAAAGTACTCTCAAAAGCTTGCAATCTTGTTTTTGAGATAACAACTTGCACGTACCAAATCATATATACCAACTCCCATGCAGTCACTTTATAACCTTGAATGCCACCAAACCTTAACAACTTGCACCAAATAACACAACTTGCACCAAAAACCAACTTTATGTAGTCCGTGAATCACAACTATGCAGAAAAAATGTCATTTACTAAAAAGCACCTTATATAGTATCTCTTTAAAAACACTAACTCTTTTTAAATTGACTCTAAATTTGTGTTCCCAAATTCTGAAACTGTGTAACAATTCAACTAATTAATACACACATTCAAACATGTTAGCAACGTTCTATATCAATATGAGAATGAGTAGAACCAAAGATTGTACTTATGCAGCAAATAGAACACATCCTTGAACCAGTTTTTAGAATTTTCAAGTCTTGAAACCCAAGAATATTTTAGTTGATAACGAATCTTGATGTCATCCAAATTTTTAAAATCTTTCACTTCATTTAGGCATAGAACCAACCATATGCAAATTCACATTTAGATTTTGAACCAACTAATAACATTCACATTCAAAACAAAAGTTTTAAGGACATAGTCTCGTATCATAACTTCTAACACTTTTCTTTTTTAGCATGCTATCATAAAGTCCAATTATGGAATATGTTATCACTTTCTTTTCTTGTTTTTAACTTCATTTTAAAGATTCAAGAGTCATCTTATACAGAACAAAAATAAGCTCAAAAACATAATATCCAGCATAGAGAGAAACATCGCATTTACCCAAAGATAAAATATCTTCTAAGCATTCAAACCTCATCAACCAACCACACACCATTTCATTACTTAGTTATATAATTAATCATAAATCCTTGTGAACTAGTTCTTTATGTTCATTATGTCGTTGGCAAGGCAAGGAAATGCATTCTCAATGTAAACTACGATAAATTAGCTTTTCTTATTTCTACCTTCAGGTGTTCAAAGCTCTACAATAACTGGTTCAGAGGATGTTATTGTGCTAAGAGTCAATGCAGAAGTCGAGTGTGCCCATGCTTTGCGGCCAACCGTGAATGTGACCAAATGTCTCTCGAGATTGTTGGTCAGGTTTGGTAATGTCATATATATTTATTTATTAATTTTTGCCTTTGAACTTGATTTTATGTGGCCAATTTTTTTTAATAAATTTCATATATTTTACTTCACCTAGTCATGAAAGTCATACAAAGCTAAGGTAATAATTTTGATCCTAAACATTCAATAGCATATGTTTATACAATAACCTAACCCCATATGTGTATATCTAATCTGTTTTTTAGAAGCCAAAAAATACCATTCTCTAATAATTTTCTAAGTGTTTTGGTTTCAAAAGATAATCATTTATTAAATAATATCAGTTAAAAGAATTATAGTTGTATTAACTATTTCAGCTTTAATTGAATGAAATTGAGATGCATCTTTGACAATTTTAAACATGACATTTTTTATACAGTTGTGGTGATGGTTCATTATGGGAGCCACCTCGACGTGGAGATGGTCAATGTGAAAATATGAATATTCTTTTAGGGCAAAAAGAGAAGATCAGTCAGGACGTATTTGATTCTCTTTTCAATTTTTGGTTTTAAAATTTGTTTTCAAAAGCATTTCCACATTATTTGTGCAACAACAAATTTCTCATCCAAAATCTATGCAATTTGGAAAATTGTTTCCAAAATAGTTGTTTTAAAAACCAAAAAAATATAAAGATTTGGGAGATATTTTCTAATCATCTTATTCAATCTCTCACTTCATTCCGCATGTTCATGCGCCACCATCCACTAGTTGTTTGAGTAATCTTTTTTAGTTGCATTCTGAAAACTAAAAATAGTTTTTGAAAATCAAATTCACCCTAATTCTTTTTATCTTTGAATTATTTGTATTTCATTCATTAAAAAAATCATCAATACACGAGTATATATCTTACATTTTTTTTATTATATCTATCAGATTCTTTTGGCAAAGACAAATGTTGGAGGATAGGGAGCCTTCGCAAAGGTTGCAATTATTGTAATTGATTGCTTTTAGATAATGTGATGGCATATTATTCTCAGTAATTAATTATGCATTTCAGAACCCAATTAACAAAAATATTTGCCTAGGAGAGTACACAGGTGAACTAATCACTCATAAAGAAGCAAAAAATGTGGGAAACTATATGATCGTATAAACACCTCATTCTTTATAACCTCAATGATCTGTCTTGTATCACATGGCCATCACAATTGCTTTTTTATAACTTCACTTGCCTAATCATTGAGGTTATAAGGAACGCGGAATTTATACGACAATATAGTTTCCGACATATTTTTGCTTCTTTATGACTGATTAGTTCACTTGTGTACTCTCCTAGGCAAACATTTTTGTTAACTGGGTTCTAAAATGCATAATCAATTAGTGAGATGAACATGCCATCACATTTGCTAAAAATAATTAAGTACAATCATCCCAACCTTTGCAGAGGCTCCCTATCCTAACACATTTGACTATGCCAAAAGAATCAGACAAATACAATAAAAAAAAACAATGTAAGTTACTCCTGTATCTGAGATTTTTTTTTAATTAATGAAATACAAATAACTTAAAGAGAAAAAAAAACAATTAGGGTGAGTTAGATTTCAATTTTCAAAAACTATTTTTTATTTTTAGAATGCAACTAAAAAGATTACTCAAACAATTGGCAGAGGGTGGTGCAAGAACATGCGGAATGAAGTGAGAGATTGAATAAGATGATTAGAGAACATCTCCCAAATGTTTATAATTTTTGGTTTTTAAAACAACTATTTTGGAAACAATTTTCAAAAGTTCATAGATTTTGGATGAGAAATTGATTGTTTCACGAATGATGTGTAATTGTTTTAGAAAACAAGTTTTAAAACCAAAATTGAAAAGAGAATCAAATAAGTCCCTTATAAACCTCCTATTTTAGCCCTAAACAAAGATTCATATTTCTACATTGGCCATCTCCACTTCTAGGTGGCTCTCCTGATGAACCATCACCGCAACTGTATAAAAAATGTCATGTTTTAAAGTTGTGAATGATATGCAGCTCAATTCCATTCACATAAAGCTGAAATAGTTGATACAACTATAGTGCTTTTTAATTGATATTATTTAAACAATTGAATATCTTTTGAAACTAAGACACTAACCTAAACTCGCGGTATACAAAATTATTAGAGAATTGTATTTTTTGGCTTCTCAAAAACAAGATATACACATATAGGATCAAGCTCTTGCATTAGCATATGCTACTTTATAGGACCAAATTAAACCATTAACTTACCTATATATGACTTTCAGAGGTGATGCAAAATATAAGAAATTTATTAAAAAAAAAAAAGGCTACATAAAATCAAGTTCAAAGGCAAAAATAAATAATGGCATTACCAAACCCGCAATCCCAACAAACATCTGGGTCACATTGAGAGTTTGCTCTTTTTCCACAATGAGGATGATCTTGATGGCATTTCTTGGTCCTAGCAAAATAACTCAGATTTAAAAGTAGTTTGATGCTATCTAAATTGCAGGTCGATCATTGCAAAACTGGATTCAAGTTCCAAAAGCTGAACATTAAGAATTATGTTTTTCCTTTAATTGATTTAAAAAACTCATTAAGACAAGAAATATACAGGAATCTTAGCTACCAATACCAAGGGTCTAAGAGTACAGAGGCAATACACACGGACATCAGCTCAAAAGTTCAATCCCTTTTGCATGTCTGATCAGAAAACACCCATTCTATTGGGCAACACAGAATATAAAATCTGGAAAGCACAAAATCAATGATAATAAGAATTTAAATTTTATCAACTACTAAAGTTGGTATTAAATATACCATTTGAGCAAGACATTTATTTAATAATATGTTAGTGTTTGCTATTTAAATTTGTTTCTTCAATAAATTGCATCATAACTTATGTTACACAATATGTGTGGAAGACTTCACTTTGCATCATCATCAAACCAGTCCTCCCACCCCTATAAAATAAGGATCAAGACAATAGAAGAAAACATAAAGAAGATAAGGAAATGGATACTTCAAATTCTCACTGTGCACTCTGCAAAATTAATCTTTTCATTTTCGTCTGTGATTGAACTTGGTATGGATCCTTGGGGCATCAACTCTCCATCAGAGAACATGTACCTAGATACTTCCAAGCAAGTCTTCAAGCCCAGGAAGTAAGTTACAAGCCATAAGGCAACTATAGAGCGTGAGTAGCACAAAAAAAAATATCACAATTGAGATAGTTATCTACAAATGGATTTC
Organism: Pueraria montana var. lobata; assembly: GCA_026413185.1. Classification (NCBI taxonomy): domain Eukaryota; kingdom Viridiplantae; phylum Streptophyta; class Magnoliopsida; order Fabales; family Fabaceae; genus Pueraria; species Pueraria montana. The sequence goes on from CM048654.1 coordinate 70,113,327, forward strand.
AAATACATGCATTTTAAAAGTTGCTCTATTACTGCAACGGTTGGGAGATAATAACCTAAGAATGCATTCAAACCTTAACAGAAAACATTAACGACTTATTACAAGGAAAAATACATTGGTGGAGCTTAATTCTTGCACAAGAAAGAAGAATACTTTACAAAAGATAAGCACAAACATGAAACCATTGCAGGATAGTTAACTTCTTTCAATAAAAGAAAAACATTGAATATACTCAGAGATCATGTACAGAGAAAATAAGAATTAATTATACAAGCTCCTTCCAATTTAGTGCCTAATTCCATTTCTGTAACTACTCTCAAGTCCTGGCAAGGATTAATCACAATATAGTGCTTTTCACTCTGTGAAGTAAATCGTCAAAATTGACTTATGGATGGAGTTGGGAACACAAATTAAGTTGAAAAGAACATAGAGAACTGTTCTTACAGGATATATTAAAGGTTGAGAAGTTCCATGCACTGGACAATCAAAGATTTGCTCGAGAAAATTATAAAAGCATAGATAGACACAAAATATATGATATCATATTAGACACCATGGCAATGACAAGAATGTTAAAAGGATGATGTTTTAGTATGTACCAAACACTGACGACAGAAAAGTTTATCGAAAGATTCTAAAATAGCACACAATCTTTTATCTAAACATATTCCAATATAAGATTCACATCCTCTACAATCACAATCTTTAGAATGCTGGTCTAGACTCCCCATATTTTTTCCTTAGGTTTTTCAAACCTCTCCTGCATATATATTTTGATGGAAAAAAAATCTCTCAAACATAAAAATGGCTGCTCAAAATATCCTTTGCGCAACTTATTTTTACAATAATTAATTAGGATTAAAAACCATCAAGCATATAATCATGAGCATAAGTGATGCAGCGTACGTGATGGAATGATTTTTAATTATCAATAACTCGTTGATTCAAAGAATACCGAGGGATTGACACAGGGGCACTGAGAAAGGTTCTCAATATTTCATTAAAATTCTCTGCCTTCCATAGGTCTTTGATACGAATATATAAGGAAAGGAAGGGTAAATTCTAATCCTATCAGAATCCTAACAAACTGATAAATATCTAAATAAAAAGGAAAGATAAAAGGATCCTAACAAACTGATAAATATAAAGGCAGAGATAAAAGGAAAACTACTTAAAAGATAAAAGATGAGATAAATGTTAGCCACTCTGCAGGACATCATTCTCCCTCGGATGAGAAAGATTCGCCCTCGAATCTAATGGGGTTTTATCAGCGGAAGTGTTGTCACCCGAGAACGGTATAAGATGCTTCACATTGAAAACATCTGAGGTGTGAATGTGACTAGGAAGGCGCAAACGGTAAGCATTCTGATTGATCTTTTCAGTAATCTCCAGGGGTCCAATCTTGCGAGCAGCAAGTTTGTTATATTCATGGGCTAGAAAACGATCCTTGGTCAGAATAGCCCAAACAAGGTCACCAACTAAAAAGTCCACATGTCTGCGTTTTTGGTCAGTGTGTGCTTTGTATTTGGCAGTAGATGCGGTTAACTGCAAATGGGTCTGTTGGTGTATCTCGCGGAGCTGTTCAATCAACTCCTCAGCTGTAGCATGTGTGCGTATGTTACTGGGGAGCGTCAACAGGTCCAGTGGTCCACGTGGAACTATGCCATAGATAACCTTAAAAGGACTATACCCAGTGCTACGATTAACCGCATGGTTGTGGGCAAATTCAGCCTGACAAAGCTTAACATCCCATGATTTAATATTAGCACCGACCAAGCTGCGCAGTAAATTGCCAAGTGATCGATTCACAACTTCAGTTTGTCCGTCAGTTTGTGGATGGTAAGCGCTACTGAAGTTAAGAGAAGTGTTAGCCGATCTCCATAAACTTCTCCAGAAATGGCTTAGGAATCGTGTGTCACGATCAGAAACGATGGAAGTGGGTAGGCCGTGTAAACGATAGATTTCTCGAAAGAAAAGTTGTGCAACTTGAACAGCATCTGTTGTCCGTTTACAAGGAACGAAGTGTGCCATTTTTTAGAACCGATCAACGACAACAAAGATAGAGTCATTACCACGCTGTGTACGTGGAAGTCCAAGCACAAAATCCATACTAATATCTGCCCAAGATTGAATGGGAATAGGAAGGGGCAGATATAATCCGGCATTAGAGGAGGTACCTTTTGCCATATGGCAAACACGACACCGGTCCACAAATCGTTCTACCTCCTTGCGCATTGTGGGCCAATAATAAGAACTAGAAACGAGATGTAGGGTGCGATCATGACCCACATGACCTTCATTGTGCAATTCCTGGATAATTTTTAAGCGCAAACTACATGCTGGAATACAAAGTTTGAGCCCATGAAAAAGAAAGCCATCCTGTAGAACAAAATCTGTGCGCTCACCATGTTGTATGTTGAGCAGTATTGCAGCAAAGAAGGGGTCACTAATATATAGTTCCCTAAAAGAATCAAACCCAGGGACTGTAATGTGCATCTCAGTAAGAAGGTTATGACGACGGCTTAAAGCATCAGCCACTCGATTAGAAACTCCAGCTTTATGCTTGATAACAAATGTGAATTGTTCCAAGTAAGCATGCCAAGATGCGTGGCGGGCAGAAAGCTTATCTTGACTACCAAGATATTTAAGAGCATCATGATCAGTAAAGAGAACAAATTCTCGTTGGAAGAGATAGTGCCGCCAATGTTTGACTGCTTGAAATACGGCGTAGAATTCTACATCATAAGTGCTGTAACGAAGCTTGGCACCTGAAAGTTTCTCACTATAATAGGCTACTGGTCGTCCGGTTTGACTCAATACAGCACCAATACCAGATTTTGAAGCATCACAGTGAAGTTCAAATGGTAGAGAAAAATCAGGGAGTACTAATAGCGGTGCAGTAGTCAGCTTCTGTTTGATCTCAGTGAAGGCATCCGCGGCATCAGCTGTCCAAGTGAATTTAGTGTTCTTCATGCAATCAGTGATGGGTGCCATGATGCTGCTGAAATGTGGTATAAAACGACCATAAAAGGATGCTAGACCATGAAAACTGCGCACAGCAGGAATGGAAGTAGGTTGGGGCCATTGATCTATGGCGGCAACTTTGGAACTATCTACAGCAAGACCATTCTTAGAAACCACATATCCTAGAAAGTGAATAGTATCAGTCATAAAAACACATTTTTCCACAGCAGCATAGAACTTATCCTTGCGTAAGAGTAGTAGAACTTCGCGCAAGTGTTGGAGATGTAGTTCAGGAGTAGCACTATAGATAAGTATATCATCAAAATAGACAACAACATATTTGCCAATGAATGGTCGCAGTGCTTGATTTATGACACGCATAAATGTGCTCGGGGCATTAGAAAGGCCAAACGGCATCACCAACCACTCGTACAACCCTTCACGAGTTTTGAAGGCAGTCTTCCATTCATCGCCTTGTCGGATCCGAATCTGATTATAGCCACTCTTTAAATCTAGTTTGCTGAATATTGTGGCACCAGCTAACTGATCAAGGAGGTCATCCAAACGTGGTATAGGAAAACGATAACGTACTGTGATCTTGTTGATGGCACGACTATCGACACACATGCGCCAAGTACCATCTTTCTTTGGAGTTAATAAAGTTGGGACAGCACAAGGACTAAGGCTCTCGCGAATATGTCCTTTAGCCAATAATTCCTCCACCTGACGACGAATTTCTTCATGTTCTTTGGGGCTCATTCTGTAATGGGGTCGGTTAGGCAATGAAGCACCGGGAACGAAATCAATTTGATGTTGAATGTCACGAAGTGGTGGTAAAGTATGGGGTAGTGTTTTTGGAAAAATGTCTGCAAATTCCTCCAGCAATGGTTGGACAGTAGAGGGAGTGTTAGTGGTAGTGTTGGAAACAACATCCATAGGTTTAGAAAGGAGCACAAAAACATGTCCTGTCTCTAGCATAGCTTTTTCAAAGGGAGCTCGGGATAAAAGAGTGATATTGTCCCCAATGGTGTGAGTCTTATTGGGTAGTAACACAATCTTTTTGCCACGAAATAGGAAGGAGTACGTGTTTGCATGACCATCATGAATAGCAGAGCGGTCAAATTGCCAAGGGCGACCCAGTAAAAGATGACAAGCATCCATAGGTACCACGTCACAAAATATTTCATCAGTGTAGGTAGTCCCAATAGAGAAAGAGAGCAAAACACGGTGGGAAACAGTGACCCCAGTACTCTTATTCAGCCAAGCAAGCTTGTATGGTTTTGGATGTTTTTCAGTAGTAAGGCCCAATTTCTGGACTGCTACTTCTGATAACACGTTTTCACAACTACCCGAATCAATAATAAAACGACAAACTTTTCCTGCAATCGTGCATGTAGAGGTGAAAAGAGTGGTACGACGCCAATCATCCTCGATGGTGTGGGAATTGAGGAAAGTACGTCGTAGCATTAATAACGGACCTATGTCACCCTGTACGACTTCGTCTTCAACGTCTTCATTAGCTTCAGTTTCAGTGTCAAAGATAGGTGCAGTATCGTCATCAAGATCATTAGCTAATAGTCCTCGGTTGGTAGGATTTATTGTGCGACATTCTGCTTGACGATGGCCCATCTCACCACATTTAAAACAACGAATTCCTCCTGTGGTGCGTTTTTGTATGGGTGCAGTTGGTTGTGTTGCAGCACATGTGTGTGGTTGGGTAGTAGAACTGAGAACGGGACTAGGTGTCATGCGACGAGCTAGTTGTTTTTCAGCCTGTAATGCCCGCTGATGAGCCTCAGATATGGTCACGGGATCAAACATGTTAAGAACATCTCGGAGTTGTATGCGTAAGCCACCAATGTACTTGGAGACAAGTTGGATTGGTGATTCTGCAGTTTCAGTGCGTGCGAGTAAGGCATAGAATTCAGCGGTGTAATCATCCACAGACCGCGCTCCCTGGCGAATGAGTTGGAATCGCTGATATAACTCGCGTTCATAGTTATATGGAAGAAACGCGAGTCTTAAATGCTTCTTAAACTTTTCCCAGGATGTAATCTTAGCCTTTCCAGAACGTACTCGACCTTTCTTGAGTTGTTGCCACCATGCTTGCGCCCTTCCGCGGAGCCTCATGGTAACCAAAGGAACTCGACGAGTGTCTGGCACTTCTTTAAACTCTAGAATTTCCTCAACAGTGTTTAGCCAATCCAGGAGATCATCCGCTTGGAGTTCACCATGAAATTCAGGAATATCAACTTTAAACCCTGCTTCCCAACGACGATCATTTTGATTGTTGTGAGCGAATGGGTTGTCATTAATGGCAGAATCATCATCTTCCGAATCTGACTGATCAAGTTGATTTACTGGCTGTTGGAGGGCAGCCACTTGCTGCGTCAATTGTTCAACCTGTAATCGAAATTAGGCGATCTCATCTCGATGATGTACGTTGTCGAGGTTGGCATTACCAGCACGTCTCCTTGGTGGCATTATGCAGGAACGAACAGACTACTGATACCAATCTGATGCAGCGTACGTGATGGAATGATTTTTAATTATCAATAACTCGTTGATTCAAAGAATACCGAGGGATTGACACAGGGGCACTGAGAAAGGTTCTCAATATTTCATTAAAATTCTCTGCCTTCCATAGGTCTTTGATACGAATATATAAGGAAAGGAAGGGTAAATTCTAATCCTATCAGAATCCTAACAAACTGATAAATATCTAAATAAAAAGGAAAGATAAAAGGATCCTAACAAACTGATAAATATAAAGGCAGAGATAAAAGGAAAACTACTTAAAAGATAAAAGATGAGATAAATGTTAGCCACTCTGCAGGACATCAATAAGTTTTTTTAGATTACCTGAATTTGTGAATTGGTAGTCTTAATAGACTCTTTAACGAGACTCAATACCTCCTCAGTAGACCCATATTCCTCAAGTGTCATCCTAATATATTCAAGAGTGATGATAATTTTAGAATAAAGAAGCTTCAAACATTTGAATAAAGTAGAAAAATGATGCCCAATAAGTTTAAAATTTTTGGTATTTAATTTAAACATCTTGTGTGATGATGATAAAGGTTTTGTTTCCTGAACAAGGAAAACCACAGGAGGTCTAGCAAAGACTTCTATCTTACTCAGCAAACAAATATGTCAATTAAGGATTTATATGGCTAACAATGAAAATTGCAATCAGGATCTCTAGCTCTTGTTGTAATTTCATTTTTCTTCATAAACAAATAGAACTTGTGCATGCAAGTACAGCATCTCCATTTTAATTTACCGTGAATAGAAAATTATTTTTGAAGACATTAAATAAACAAGGCCTTACTTTAACAGATTCCCCTCGCTCTATGTGGATTTGATCTGTACATGTGAACTGTTTTATCTTGGTCTTCAAGGTTCTTCCAGCAGCATCTTTTGTTGCCTCTCCATGTTGTTTGTCAATATTGTCATACAATAAAAGCTTACACACATATTGCTCCTAAAATAAAATAAAGAAAACAAAAACTCCATATATTTTTACATACAAAATAAAATAAAATCAGCCACGGCGAAATCATGTTTGGTTACAAAAACAAAAACAAAAACAAAAATAAGCTCAATCCACTTGAGTTGAAGCAAAGGAACTATGCATGGTTCAAAAAAGAAATTCAAGAACTCATGTCGTTTGTGATATTCATGCACACAGATAGAGTGGAACAGAGAGTTGTTTGGTTTCAATCTTCAATTTTTTTTATTAGATACAAAATAATATATGATCACCTAAGATTAATTCTTAACTATTCTCACGATTCGATCTCAAAGAAATGGAATGAGAGAGAAAAAAAACAGAGAACATAATAAGACATCTAAATGAAAGGAATTGATGACATGGAGAGGAAAAAAAACAAACTTGATGTTTGGAGGCAGAGTTAGTAGTTTTGTTCACCATGGATCTGCTCAGAGATTAAAAGAGAAGGAGGTGAGATGAGGGAATGGAAGAGAATGAAGTGAACAACGAAAATACGAGTAACGCTCTTTAAAACTGAGCTGGCCTTCCACCAATATCGCGTAATTTGTGGTGCGGTTTCATGCGCAAGTTGCTCCTCCTTCCTTTCTACATACTGTGTGGGGACCACCTCTCTCAACGGCAACAATTATTATAATATTTGAGATTTATGTATAGCAAGTATAAGAATTTTATACTGTGAGAAAATTAAGTACACATTTTCTTAAATTAAACATATTTATTAATTAAAATTTATTAAAAAATTATAAAATTATCAGTAGGTTTATTAAATAAGGAGTTCCATTCACACAATTTTGTGATGTCCAATAAATTTTAACTAATAGTGAAAAGTGTATTAAAAGGAGTGTTTTAGAAAGAGTGTTTTGACTAATATTTTTAAGATCTGAAATTTTTCTTCTCCAAACATGTTCATTTGTAAATAAAATCAATAAAGTTAATATATTAAAATATAAAAAGCATTTATTATTTTCATCTTTAAATATTTATTTGAAAGATCTTTTCTCAACATTCAATAATTATTAAAATAAAGTTAATTTATTCTATTTCTACCATTGTTCTCAAAAGAAAAACAAAAATTAATATTCCATCCTTTTTTTATTTAATATAAACAAATTAAATGTGAGTTTAATTTATATTTACCATATATGGTATGTTGATTAGCTTTACAATAATTACCTTAAAAGTCATATCAACGAATTTCTAAATGGTTGACAGTGTAAAACATTTTACACCGACGGTTCATAGAAATTAAATTCATTTTGATAATACCGTCCTTGTTATTTTATTGAAAGCAAATTTTAATGTTTCACTTTAATTTATAATATCAACTATGTTATTTAATGAGACTTAATTTCTTTGACATATAAAATATCCTATAAGTTGAATAATATCTATTTTTTAATTATTTCAAGTTCTATATTATATGTATAAAATAAAATTATAATGAGAAAAGATGATTGAATTAAATTAATTGTAAACATATACAAAAATTTATAACATTTTTATAATTACATTAATATGTATTTTAATTTGGTTAATTTAAAATATTTTTATCAACTACAGTAATTAAAAATATTTATAAACATTTATTAAATCTAATGAATTTATTGGTTTGATAAATATAATAATTAATAATATAATATATGTAAATTAAATAATATATTAGTTAAATGTAATAATTAATATTATATAAAAGAATTTCTATTTTAAAATATCTTTCATGAACTAATTTTTTAAACAATAGTAAAATAATAAATATTTTAATTTATGTATAGAAATATATGTTTAGGTATTAATTTTCTGAATGTTTACTTTTTATGTAATATATATATATATATATATATATATATATATATATATATATATATATATATCAAAAGTCATATATTTATTATCTTTAATAAATATTCTATAGCCAATAAATTAAATATACTATTTAATGTAATAATTACTTTTACTAAAAGTCATACATTTATTAACTATACAATAAATATTTTATAGTCTATAAAATTCTACTCCATCCCATAATAATTGTCATCCTAGATTTTTTTTTTTCCACATACCAAGAAAAACTAATAAATGGATGAAAAAAGTAGCAATTTTACAAAATTAACCTTATCATCATTAATTATTTTTAGTTTTTTATTGTCCATCATTAATATTATAAGTGATATAAGTAGTAAAAGACAATTAATATTACATTGAAAAGTTAAAATGACAATTAATTTAGGACTTATTTTTTTTCTTACACAACAATTATTATGGAATGGAGGGAATAATGTATATTATAATATATACGGGTATTAAATAATGGATTTATTACTTTTGACTAAATAATATATTATATGCATTTTATGTATTAAATTTAAGAAATATATCATTTAGTAAGCTATAATAGTTTGATAGTGCTATGCATTTTCAGGGATATGAATGGGTTTTACTCGTTAAAAATTTTATTAATTCTACAAAATCTATTTTATTTAATAAATATAATATTTAATTAAATGACATATGTTAATAAAATAATATACTAAACACATGTAATAATTAATAATATATAAATTATTATTTTAAAATATGTTTTATGAACTAATTTTTTAAACAATAGTAAAAATAATAAAATTTCAATTTGAAAAATGTGTTTTTAGTCCTTATAATTGGTCAAATCTTATCAAGGTTCTTATACTTTCATTTCCACAAATTTGGTCTTTAAACTTTAAAAAAACATGTGGACTTAGTCCCTTCTCGATCTCTATGAATTTATCATGAGTTTCAAAGTCGAAAGGGAATAAATATTCTACATGATTTTTAAGTTTTTTTTTTTAGATAAACATGATTTTTAATTTTGAAAACCAAATTTATCTATATGAAATTACAAGGATCTTGATCACGTTTAACGGAAAGCATAGAAACTAAAAACATATTTTTTTTCCTTTTATTTTATATGTAGAAAGATATGTTTAGGTATTGAATTTTTATTGTTTACTTTTTATCTAATATGTGTGTGTGTCAAAAGCCATACATTTTTTAACTTTAGTAAATATTTTATAGTCAATAACTATGATATTTTATTATATTACTATAATTATTATATTCTGTATTTCAAAAGAACAATAATGTTTATTTATATATCTATATATAATACATTTATAGCACTACACTTTAGAGAAGACGTTGGGAGAAGTAAAATTTATTTGTGTGATTTCTACTCCTCAAAAGAAATTAGTTTCAGTCTATCAGTTGAGAGATATATTGTTGCTCAAAAAAAAAAAACTATACAACTTTTATTAATTCATGATTGATTCTATCTTGACTTTTGCATGTATTCATGTAAGACAACAATCATGACAAAAATGAAATTACATTTAAATGAAAGTGTTTTTAAAACCAATTTTCTTATAAAATTATACGAATTCTTCTATATTAACTTCTTTTTTGTACAAACCACTTGTATTCTTCAAGGGAGGCAATCATACACGTGCCAAGTAGGCTCACTATAGGCCAAAAAAATCTCTAAATGAGCATTTAATATCGTTTCATATCTAAGACTCGAATTCGAAATCACTAGTTAATATATATTATCTATCTATTTTTTATTTTATAATTTTATTCACAAAATAATAACTATATCTAATTTTAAGTAATAATTCATTATCAAATCTATGTTGTAATTGATGTGTATCTATGTAAGGCATGGATGATAATATTAAAATAAAGATAAAATTTGTTTCTTTTTTTTTTTTTTTTTGCCTAAGGTATCCCTCAGTCGATAACTACATACTAATCTGTCAATGCACGTAGATCCATTTAAAGGAATAATCTTTCTCAACCATACCACATGTTGGTATTGGTTAGTTTCATATAATCTCATATCTCATTTTAAAAAGTGTCAAATTTTAATATTTTAACAAAAAAAAAAGTATATCTAATTTTGATTAATCTAGTATATAAATCCTTATTTGTGAAACAATATACTAACACATCAACATCGTATCTTTCGCCACATCAGCAGATGTGTCATACAAGACTTTTATTGTTGTTGTAAAAGTAATGATGGAAAAGTTGATCCGGTGCTTAATTATTCTTGAGTACTAAATACACACTCAATAAAATGACACAATACATAATTACCAAAAAAAAATGACACAATACATAAGAGATGATTAATAGAGTACAATTCACAAAAAAAAAAGGGTAATTAAATTATCTCAATTTCCTAAGATACAATGAACCAAGGCTGAAAAGTGGGATAGTAATTAAGTTATTTATAATTTCAACAAGGATAATAGTTGATCAAATAATAATATAACATATTAGATACATGATATGCGATTAATCTTGTATACTTATATATATATATATATGTAAATACACGATAAACTCAACTTCAAAATGAAAAGCCACAATCCTTAACTTTACTACTGCAGCTGTCCTATGATAAATAGCTTTTATAACATTAAGAAATGGAGTCTGTAACTGTGCCTAAATCCAGTGTAGGTTGATGTACTTTCATGATATACATCATATGTTCAAAGATTGATAGAATAATGCCTCGTATTCACCTGCAGGCTTAATCACTTGATCGGCTTTTCAGCTCTCCAAGAAATTTCTACAGAAGCAGACATCACTGCGAGCTTTAATGACAGAAAATGTGTCATTTACTCATCCAAAAGTTTTAAGGAAAATTAGGATTCATGTTCAAGCAACCACCTCCTGTAATTCATCCACTCAGAAAAAGTCAAAACTTAAGATGCATTTGAAAATGCTTATCAATAGCTTATTTGAACTTTATCTTATGACAAAAGCACTTTTGTAAGTGTTGGAAGGAACTTATAAAATTAGCTTATGATGAGTCCATAAGCTATTTTTAACTTATATCAATAAGCTCTCTAGGATAACTTATAAAAATAGCTCACACTTTATGAAAATAGGTTAACCCTGTTTCCTCTTCAATTATAAAAATAACTTATACATAAGTGCTTATATGACTAGTACTTATTCAATAAGCACTTAATTAAGCTGTTTACTCAAACGCACCCTTACTGTAGTGGAAACTCCTTCTGGAGAAGATCCAAATTACGACTATCACAAGCCTCCAACATGTCATTCCTAGAAGCACAGCTGGAAAATAGGACAAGATAGAAGGTAAGTCCCAAAAATATAAAATAACAATTAATTTGAATTATCACTCTCCGATTCACCTCAGTCAAATCCAAATCCTGCTCTACTTTTCTCTGTTAATATATATTCCAATATCATACCTCAATGAAATTCTCAAATATTGCCATGCATTCTCTGCTTTTGGATTCATGGCAAGTGCCCGAACATAATAACGAATGGACTCGTCATACATACCCTGTAGGAAATGTGGAAGGTATATTAAATTAGTATTATCATAACACAGTTATGATACAACAAATAAAATTAAGAGTGAACGCCTGTTTTGATAAGTATATCAAAATGATCCTTCAGTGTTTCATTTCAAAAGACAACATTAAATGCCTAATGGAGGTCAACATTTGGTATTGAAGCACTATTTTGATATATTTGTTATTGGAGAACCAAATCAACAACACTAGTAATTTTAGAGAATCAAAATGAGTACTAACTCTAAAATCAATGACAGATTTAATGTAAAAGCAACAATACTAAATTCAAATAAAGACATCAATGTTTCAGAGGTCAACATTAGTAATTTCAGAAACAATAAAACAGTATCATTCATCTAATCATTAGGATACCCCACCAGTACTAAAATTCACAAATTTCCAATTGTCTATTCAAACTATAAACATGCATAATTTTCAAAACGGTTGATTTTTAAATTAAAAAAAAAAATTAATTGTTATAAAAAGGATTGATGAAGTTAAACACACAAGAAGTTAGATCAAGTAGAAACCAATTCTGCTTAGTCTAATTTCAAAAATTATGACTAACAAATTTTTATTACACAGATCACTAAATTTAACAAAATTTCACCTTATCAAGAAATTATTCATTGGGTTTTAGAATTCAAATTTTTATATGTATGTATTAAAATTTATTTTTTCTCAACAACTTTTAAGCTCTTTCAATTTTGAGATTTCTAGTTGGCATTAAAAGAATAGCAGCAACAAAAAGTTAGTAGTGAAAAAGTAGCAAATTTGAGAAAGTCAATAAAAATAGGAAGGTGACAATCCAGAGGTGAAAATTGGTATCTTTAAATAACTCTTATCATTTTCATTCCTCCATCTTTGACATCTGTTAGAGAATAGAAAGCAACTCAACTTTTGGGAAATTTTATTGTACATGGACCGGTGGCACCAAAAAACTTTCTTCTTATTTCTCTTCTCAAACATTGAAAATTTGGTATTTCATCCTATCTTCCTCCTCTCCATTTCCTTCCTTTCTCTTTACACCCAAACAAATAAAAGGTAAATGTGTCTTTCTCCAACTGTCAAGGCACACAACTGCAGCCTAAGCTATACTTGTCCAAAATAATTGCGATGCGTTATTATACCACACCAAAAAGAATCACACCTAATACATTGCATAGATGGATATCCTATTGTACTCCCACCAACGCTACAATGTACTGCCTCTTGCTTTGGAGCAAACATTGAAATCCAGAACAAAAAATCATACGAAAGTTAAATATTTCTACTGATGTAGCTGCCAAACACATTACAGTTTAACACTTGCAGTCACAAACATAGTAAAACCGAAATGTGACAGGCATGATTCTACTTCCAAATATGTATGATACAAATAAGATAAAAGCCCAGCAGGGAACTGACCTGGTTTGCATAACTGATACCCATATTTGCCCAAGCCCGAACATAATTAGGCTTTAAATCCAGTGCCTGAAATCATTATTGTTTTAGTCAAAAGGTGAATTCCATCTGAGAAAGAATAGATTTAATTAAAAAAATAGATTTGCATGTTCCTCCAAAAACATGAATCTACAATTCAATGATAGAAAAGGCAGTTAATTTAGGCAGAATGAAATAGAGCATTTGACTGTCTTCTTCACGGAATTGCTACAATTTTTTTCATTTTCTCGTTACTTAGCATAGGAAATACATAATACTCACTCATACAATTACAGTTGGAAAGATCTGTACACGAAAATAAATAAGAACTAGTGATATACCCTAAAAGAAGCTAAAACTAGGTTTTGAAAAGAGACATGACAAACTCCCTAACTTATAGTTCAACAAATGTCCCCCTCATGGCCACACATTTGATTTCCCAAAATCTTGATACATTAAGTTACATTTGAATGACATAATTACATTAAAGCTACAGCCATTGCAGGATTAAATTCTATACACAGTACCTGTTGATAAGCCATTATTGCTTCAGCACTTTGAACACTGTTTGCTTGTGTTGCACCCAGCTTGTTCCATAGAGAGTAATCCTGCGGCTTAAGCTTCAGTGCTCTTTCAAAAGATGCAATGGCTTTTTCATATTCTCTGGATAAGTTGTACATGACCCCTAGAACTATGTGGACGTCTGCATCATCAGGTGAGAGTTCAGCTGCTTCATTGAATAACCTAGCAACCTGCAGAAAGAAAAATCAATCTTTCGAATTGTTAGATAGCATATTTAATACATGTTAAATATGGAAATAGCTGTCACTAGAAATTAGGGATGCAATCACTAAAATTTAGGGATTTGATTCATTCTTATGTATTTATGACTGATTTTGTTGTACCCTAATATGTGATTATAAATAAGATGCATGTTTTTTTGCTTCGTTTTTTTTTTTTGCTTCGTTAAATAAGATGCATTTATGGACATATACAGCACACAACATTCAGATATATTTTTTCTATATATTATGCTTTAAATAGTTTATTATATTTTTTATTCCTGTTATTCTATAGTTTATTATATTTTATGTTATGTTTTACATAAAAAAACACCAATAAAAAAAGAAGCTAAATTGGGATCAAATTGAAGTCCAACAAATCAAACCAAAAATAGAGAAAAACACTTGGCCCAATTCCCCTGAAACCCTAGGAACCATCAAGCTTCTTTCGTAAGTGTTAGGTGCTGCCACTGCTGTGAAAGTGCAAGTGCAACCCTAATTCCCTATGGTAGATGGTAGAGAACACAGATGGAGGATTACTGGAAGATCGGTGGCAACAAGAGGGATGAGACTAAGGCTGTCCAATGACAGCACAGGTCGCAGCGCCCTGTCCGGCAATGGTGCAAATAGAGGAGCGGCCACAAAGCCCGCAAAATGCCAACCCATTCTTTCTGTTTCTTCCTACTCGTAGGGGATTGTCGATCCCACAATTGAGCAAAGGTTAGGAGACAGGACTTGGATTATGGTTTACACAAAAGACCCAAACAACTGCTAAGACAGCACACCTCCACAAGGCTTTTCAAATACATTTGTATGTCGATTAAAAATTATAATGTGTTGTGCATGATGTCTTTACTGTCCCCACTATATGTAATAATTCTTTACACGATTCTCACTATAAGTAATCAATCCACTTACATCAGCATAGTACAAAGAATCAGCCATCTCAGGCGGGGCAAGTGTTCCATACTTTGGGTGATGGCGCAACCATCCATATAGATACTTCAGAGCAGCTGTTTGCTCCAGTTCTGCAAATATCAGCAGATAACTCAATATTTTATATCTAGGAATACAATGCAAACCCTACAAGTCATTTGCATCAATGCTTTCAGTTACGAATTCAGCAAAACAGAAGACATGTACAAAGTGGAGTACAAGAATCCTTCCAAAGCAGGCAAATACAAAGTAAAGCAAGTAAAAGTATATTAGCTCCTTTAAAGAGCTCTCCAACCTCTACAATTTTCATCAGAGAAAAACTTCAAAAATACGAGTAGGAACATACAAATGAAATTAATTCAAGCTAGCATCAAGGCTGGATGTGACAAATGATCTTTAAGCTAGTTTGCTATCATTTATGTCATTCATCCAGGCAATGAATCAGAAGCAATCACTAACCATTTGTATGACTAACACCAAGAGCAAGAAGCACTTCCAGGTTTGTTGGGTCAGCCTCCTGTGCACGCATCATTGCTGCAATAGCCTGTGTAAGTTTACGAAGTTTTAAAACAGTTAAATTCTGAAGTAAACATTCAAAAATACAAAGCAATGGATGGATCAATGCAAAACATGGTTAAATTGAGATAAGTACTAACACTTAGACTATATAGTAAGGGACAAGGAAGAAGAAGAAGAAAGTGACCATTTTTTTACCAAATAGTCAATATAAAATTACATGAAGTGGCAGCATAAAATGTACATGGAGGATTTGGATAGCGAGTTTCTATATTAAAACAAGACCTTAGCAGTAGAAAAGCAATCAAAAATAGGTCATAGAATAATAAGATTTCTATTTAATTGCACCTAAATGCATTCTACCACTTATGAAAATACCCATTTTATATTATTTTTGGTAAATATGAAATGGCATACAAATATACTATTCAGTGAACCATTTTTTTCCAAATGAAATTGGAAGCATAGATTGTTTACTATATATCCAGAACAATCATTTGATGGTTTCAGCAAAGAAGCAAATTTGAATGGCATAATTCATTGAACAGCAATACCATCTCTGCCATAGACTGTTGACATATAAATACAAACAAATTGATAAATATAATTGTTTGTTCAGTAGAATATTTTGTATGGCTCCAGCAAATTGCAGCTACACTATAATGTCATTGCAGACTACACAAATAGGGGGGCTTATCATCAATAAGGCATAACCTAACCTGTTGATCATCATCATTCTCTGCATGTGCTATTCCAAGCAGTCTCCACCCTTCAGCATTATCAGGGTTTTTTAGGACTTCAGCTTCCAATGCTAGAACTGCTTCACTTAAAAGTCCTTTTCTGAATAGATCTTGGCCTTCTTTTAGCGGATTTGGATGACCAACATAAGGATTTAAATCTGAAAAGACATACACGCCCCTCGAACTGTCTAACTGCTGCTTGGCAGCAACTTGCTCATTTAGGAACCTTCATATAACCCCCAAAAGAGATTTTGATTAATAAGGGAATAACCTCCTCACTGGCATGTAATATTTTCAAGTCTAAAAAGAAAAAATATGGGCATAACATAATGCAAGCACAAGGACAAAAAATAAAAACAATAGTAAAGGAACAAGAACAACCACTTTTTAATGTTAGTAAAAGAATAATTAATTGATTAAAAAAAAGTTAAGTACATTTAGGAGGATTATTATCCTCCTGAGCAACAAAATTAGATCCATCAATACTCTTTATCTTTAAATAAGATCCAAAGATTCTTTTGTTCATTATGTATCACTTAGTTTGTACATTGGACCAATAGGAACCAGCAGTTAGTTTGACAAATATTGTATGGCAGCATCTATATTTTTAAAATGTCCAACCAACATTCAGTTCTCCTTGATTCAGTATGAAAATCCAATGGTACACCATGTTTACACAATAATTTTCTAGATCCCATCCAAGTGTCCACAGTCCAATCTTCCAGTAGAAATAAAACCGAAAAGTAACAGACTTCTTTGGCACTCAAGAAGGTGTTTTTTCTCAATCATAATCTTCAATATTTAGAATAGTGACTCCCAATATTTTAATAAAGTTTCTCTTTCTCTCTATTCTCTGTTATACTCGAGTTTGAACACACAAACTTCAAGATTTTTTTGAAAGAATTCTAGAATTAATCCAGAATTTATGGTACACTAACACTGGTCTAAGCCCTAACAAGGGAGTCTCCTACTTCAAACAAACTTCAACAATATAACACAAAATGAATCAGAAATCAGTCACATATACTATTTAAGAAATACACATATAACTGCTACAACATATCAAATAACTGTCCTACGGTTACTAAACACATACATAACTGCCATACAACACATCACATAACTGTCTTATCACTCTTATCCTCTCATATTTATTTCACTCCTGCTATGTGGTATGTATAGGCATAGAATAGAAACAGCTGTCCTAGACTCCAAGTTTTGATTTTTTACATTGTCTGAAATCTGAATGCCATGTCAATTTAGAATAAGATTAAGGGCAAAGAAAAAATATATGCTTAGTATATGAATTTCCAAGGGCGGGTGTGGCAGTCTCTTGCTTCAATATAAAAACATTAGGACAAGGGAATCAAGAGTGGTTAAGACATTTCTCTTAAAAAGGAAAAGAAGAAAACCAGATTAAAACATTAATCCAAAATATTAGAGATCCATCAGCCAAAAGGAGCTTTCCAATCTCTTTGCAACTTCCAATTCTATTCATAAAAGTTCCCCCAAAGAAAGCACAAGTACACAAGATGCATAGTTACGACTAGTTCAATATATTCTTATAAATATTAGAAAAGGTGTTCTTTGTCAATCTATCCGGTAAATAGTTCTATATGTTGAAAAAAACAATTGCAATTCAGTCCATAGGGAAGTTTGACCTACTCATCATATGCCTGTGCCCAACTATCAGAAGTGCTATCCCCTAAGGCTCCTTCACCCAACTGCTGACCAAATTCATCTGCCCAATCATTAACATTCAACTTTGAGAATTCATTAACCCACTGATCATCAACTGCATCATGCTGCCGTCCTTCACTTGTAAATTCATTCGCCCACTGATCAGGTCCATGATAAACCTTGAATCCACAAGTCAGCATTCAAAAATTTGAGAAAAAGGGCTTGTCAATTAATTAATCCTAATTTGCTATGCACTTTCATGATTTCATTACTTTGTATTTAAAATAAAATTAAATCAAAATTAATCAACTGTGAGATGTATCACAGATTTGCATGAGCAAAAGAGTGGCCTAGTGCATGAAGGGCTGTTTTCGGGTCTAGGGAGGTTCAAACATATGCAGTCATATCCTACGTGTAGAGAGGCTGCTTTCACAATTATATCCTTGCTCTCCAGGTCACACAAAGCAACCTTACCTTTGTGCCAACTGCCAAGGCTCAACCATCAAAACTTTATGAAAAATGGAATCTAGAAATGAAAACATCCAAACACCCTATTCAAACAATTACACGAGTTCGCACACAGCATTACAACTTACAAGCACAAGTAAGATGTAATTTAATTGTCCCAAAAAGAAAAGAAAAAATCCACTCTTGGGAATCACGGTCATAGAAACATACTAACACCCGCTTTCCCATATAGATAGAGCTCCTCGAGAACTCAATAGAAAACTCAGATAACATTTCTGAAGAAACATTATAACAAAATTTGTTCTGCAAATAATTTGGTGATTAAGATCTGTGTTTCATATCACAATTATTCAGTGCCTTTTCAGAAAGGCCCCCTGTTTCACTTAGTTTTATAACTGAATATATGGTTAACCGTAACCAAAAACTACTTATTGATATATCTTAGTTTTATAACTGAATATATGCCAATCAATAATATAAAACACTTGCAAAAGAATATGGTTCCAAGCTCATTGGACATACCTTATCATTTAAAAATTCTCCAGCCCATGCATGACCATGATTATATTGCTGATCATATTCTGTTGCCCAATCTCCAGATGCAGGTAATGCATTCTCTTTAACTTGATTGTCATCAATAATCAACTCACCACGGCTCATCTTTGATACAAATTGAAGGAATTTTGAGTTCTGCATACCACAAAAGCATGTTTTGAATTTTTCTTTTATTTCAAGGAGGAAAGAAATGCAACAAGAGAATAAAATATTCTTCTTAACAGGGGCACAAGAATATAGCACAGAAAAAACAAGCTCGTCAACATTCAACAGAAAGTTCTTATCCCATACTCATGGCTTTCAGGGATATCCTTTGATAAAAATTATGGCATAGCACAAACAGCGTCTGTAAAACTAATCTTTCACAGTTTTTCCCTCCTCAATCTTGTCAATATAACCAAAAAAAAATAATACAAGGTATCAACTCAACAATACCCAGTCCCTTTAAAAAACAACAATGAAAACCCCAGACAACCATTAGCTTTTAACACACAAGGAGACCAAGAACACCATTCTATGTCAAAGAATATGTGATAGCTGAGATACCGTCTCAAAACTCAAGCATTACATTCCAACCCTAAACATCAAATATCAGCATATCAATGGAATACTATTCCCATCAAATTACTCCTGCTAATATATTAAAAAATTCAAAAATATTTCAAGAATAATTCTCCCCCATTATAAAATCAATGAGGAATTACTGTAAATGTTAACATAGTAAAACTCCTAACACTCATGTTGTCCTAAGTGACCTAGAGTCATGAATCATATGATTTTCACAAGCACCAAGTGATCTTTCCCTTCCTGTAAATATTAGTACTACCACTACTGAATAAATTGCATATAGGTGAGAAATCAAATACATTTTGATGTAACATAGATAGAATTTGTGCAAGACCTAAAATTTGTGATTTGAGCATGTGAAATTCAGGCTACGGAACATAATAACCATACGTCTCGAAGCTGTCAAATTCTTCACACAAGTAGAAAATTTAGCTAAATGCAATATCTATCCACAATATTCACTTACAATATTCACTGTTCATATTCTTAAGTTTGCAAGAGTAAACAATTATCAATTAGGGGATTAATGTACAAATATTTCTCCCAAATTTCTCATTTTATTTCTCAAACAAAACAGTACACCCAGAAAAAACAAACATAGTGAAGAAAGGGGGAGTAAATTAGCAAATAGTCAAAAACTAATGAACTTCTATCTATTTTGATATCTCATTTTGAAGCACAGGATTGGAATTATTTACATGCTTGTTAAATAGAAATATAAAAGTCGTGTACAGCAGAGAAACCTGAAATTTAGGGTCACCATTTTGGGCCAATGTGTTTGCAAGCATACGAGTCTGCTCCATTGCAGCAAAGTTTGACATGTTCATACCTCGCATTTGATCTACTGATGACAATTGGGACTGCAAAAAAAAAATAGCAAGAGAAAATAATCTTTAAAAGAAAAAACGATGAAGTGAATTACAAATAATAATTTATAACGAGGTACATTGAGAAATTGATTATTATCTACAAGTACCAGTATAATCAAGCCTACTGATACCAACATCAAGACCAGCTAAGAAAGAAGGCATTGCATCAAAGACACATTGTGTGAAACAAGAAATGATGCCTCCCTCCATTATGATGTTCTTTCATGACCTGTTTAATTTGGGTTCTATTTGTTTTGGATGTTCTGATTGAAATTATAATAATCTCAAAACAGAAAAGAAATCAAACAGTCAGATATTCTGATGACATTCCCCAAATGGATCTTTCCTCCTGATATGTGTGCTATACACAGGTGATGGATGTCAACATCAAGAATAATGAAGAAACAGGGCATTGCATCAAAGTTCAGAAAATTATTTGGAAGGGAAGCCCATTGACAAAGAAAAAAGCAGGAATTGTGAAACTGAATGTCAGAGGAATAGACCTACTACAATGGTGAAAAAGGCTGTAGAAGCAACATGCTAGTCCCGGAAAATCTAAATTAGAACTTTGGAGTAATGCTCAGGAAGCAATTTCCACTGACTAATTATATGATGAACTTGTTTAGTAGATTTCATGGATTGACCAAAAATGGGTATTGCAGGTCTAACATTATTCAAAATTCAGAGTTCACACAACTTTGAAACAGAAATATGAGAGTAATCCTACAATGTTTGCTTTAGCAGTCAGTTCAGTATAATAAGTCTCCTCAATAAAGTTCAAGGATTTCAATTTCATGTTAATAGTGTAATAGACTCAATACTAAATTAATTTGCATATAAAAAAGAGTAAGTAACTTCAAATTATAGCTAGAAATAGAACAGTAAAGACTTCTCACGTGTTCAAATTCAGACACCCAACCATTTGCACCATACTGTTGCTCAAATGAGTTAGCCCATGCATCAGGATTATCATATTTTTCCCTATGTTGACTAAATTCAGAAATCCACCCATCTGCAGCAGGAGGACCAAGTCTCAGGTTGCCTTGAGACTCATTCCAGTAATCCTCAAGCTCCCGAAATCTTTCAGGCATAGGTCCCTTACCACGGACACTGCTGTCAATATCTAGAGAGCATAGAAGTGCATTTACCTGAAAAGTAGTTACATGTGATGAGTTCAGAGTCAAGTAATCAAGCAAAAAGATTATTGGCAAAGACAACATTTTATTTTAGGACAATGTAGCAAAATATCTGGTAGAAACCATTATTGATCACATGCATATTGAACACATCATTACTCCACATGCTTTATAAAAGGAAAGGTTGGCATACTCTAGAGGAAGAGCTTCTCAAATTTCTTGAGTAAAATTTGGGTGAAGATATAACTGAAGAAGTGATACTAATAGACATTTGACTCTAAAAATAAAAGGTCAGCCAAAATGCATGAAGAAACAGCTATGGTACAGGAGCAACTCCCAAGCCGTCTAATCTATTGGATAATGATACGTATCAAAACTGCAACTTGAATTTGTATTCAAATAATTTCAAATGTATTTCAGTAGATATAATTTGTTATTATCAGTTGTAGTTTGTTTTTGTTACGCAATAGATAGAGCTGTATACAGGCTGTTCTGTAACAGCAACCTAGACTTAAGCATCTACTTTCTGTATAAATATGATCACTGGATCCACTATGAATAATATTGGAAACCCTATTCATTCCATTCTCCTATATAATCCAGGTTTAATTTGCAGCCAAAAAAGAAATTTTAGAATCATTTTAACAAAACTTGAAGGAAGATTACACAGGAAGAACCTCTTGCTCAATCACACCAGAGCCTAGGTGAACACCCTTGCACCTAATCAGTAATCACAATATTGAACTTAAATCTCTAATACACAAACAACTAAATTGTTTCTGTTACTCTTTTCCCTCAATGACCACATATTTTAGAACACTATGTTCATATGCATGTAATAAACTAAACTAAGTGAAATCATATGAAGGTATCCATGAATTTCCTTACTTGGGCATCAATAAATTCTTCGCTTTTATCCGCAAAGAGATGCCTGGCCATTATGCTGCTGCGGTCACGTATGCATTGTTTATCACCTTCAGATAAACCCAACATCGGAAGAGGGGCAGGATGAAAAGGCACTCCACCACGGCTGCTATCAAGAAACGAGTGCAAAAAGCTTGACAGAACTCTTTGTGGCGTCCCTGCAAAGATAAAAACGTCAACTCCACAACTCTTCTTCTATGTTCAGCATCTCAAAACATAAAAAAAAACACACACACACACACACACAATTGAATCCACGGCATAGACACCACCAACTACAGCACTTCAACTAAATCCCACAAAAGGGACAAACAGAGAACACTATAAACAACAACCAGCATGGCAAGTCAAAAGTATACGATTATTTTCTAATAAGAACAGCTTTGTTTGAGAAAAGGTTTTCTGTTTTCTAAAGTTCATACAGGAAAAAAAAAAGACAAATAAAAACAGAAAACGATAAAAAATTGTTTTCACTTATCCTTGTACAAGAGAAATGCTAACAACACACTCTCTACTGTTGGTGGAAATTTGTTGAAAAAGGTCAGACTCTTTATTTGATGAACCATACTCATGATTTTACAGTTTTCAATAAATTTTAACCTATAAGAGAGACTGTGTTAAGAGAAGTGTGTTGCTAACACTCCTTGTACAAAGTACAAACTTTTGAAGACAGAAAACATTTTCTCATAACCAAACAACCAATCCAAACACAACCTACCATCCAAAGGCGGCTGTTGAATCCCCGGCAGCGGTTGGGTAATCGCGCCCTCGCGCTGTATCTCATCCCACGTCTCCTCAAGCCCAGTGGTGCCACGGAACCTATGCAAAAACTCCGAAGCCTGTGGTTTAGTAAAAAGAAAAAGAAAAAACAACCACTTAGATCATTCATTAAGAAGTATAACAATCAATCACACACACACAAACAATCATATCATAGGCACAAGAATCCGAACCGAACCTGAGAGTTTGCATTCAATAGAGGTTTATCGAGTTCAGAACCAGGAAGGTGATTGGGGGGGAGAGTTGTGGAGTAAAATTGGGAGGCAGGGTCAGTGGGAGTGGATGTAGGAATCTCTTTAAGCCTCTCCTGTGAACAAAAAAAACCAAATAATTGAAATTAGTGATTAGTGATGAGTGAATAAATGAAAATAGTGATGAGTGAATGGTGAAGAAAGAAAAAGAGAAGGGAAGTGACCTGAGTTTTGGAGGAAGAGCCAACAAGGGCGTTGGCGAGGGAAGCGAGAGGGTTTGCGGAGGAAGAAGAAGAGTCGCCACATGCGGCGGCACCCGAAACGAGGTCGCGCATCGCCATGATTGTTTGCCACCAACCAACTACTATTCCAACACTCTTCTTCTTCGAATTGGAATGGCGGTGCCTCTTTTGTTTCTTTGGTAATTGGTATGGTCTTTCTTCTCTTCTCTTCTCTTCTCTTCCCCTCCACCACCACCTCTTGGGCTGTTTTATTATCTCTATGTGCGTGCTATGCTTCTTGTCATTTTCTTCCCCCTTTTTCTTTTTTTTTTCTCGATTTTTAATAAGGAATTGGATTAGGATTGGATTAACAATTGTCATTTTCTCAATTTTTCTCAATTTCTTGTCCCAACTCATAAGTGTTAATTCAATCCTAGTCAAATTCCTTATTAGTATGCATTTTATGAATATTTTGATTAGGAATTATGAACATTTTGATTAATTAATCCTTTGTAATCAATAATTAATATTTTAGTGGGTTTTATATTGTAGGATAAATTTTTATTTTTATATAATTAAAATTTATAATGTATAGTAAATAAATATTTTTAAATATATAAATTATACGGTTTTTCTTTTCTTTTTTTTTATAAAATTATACAGTTTTTCTAACGTGTGCAACATTGCACACGATAAGAGTAATTAATTATTCAATTTTACCTAATTTAGATCAATATTTATTTTTAATGATTCTTTCAAATTAATTGTTATCTTTTCCTAATCTATATTAATAGATTCACTTTCAATAGTAATAAATTTCTCTCTCATATATTAAATAGATTCATTTCTTATAATATTTTTTCTCAAAAATTAATTTCTCTTTTCTAATAAAAAAATCAAAATATATTTAAATACCATAATTATATTAATTGATTTTTCATTTCCTATAATATTTTCCCTCGAAAATTGTGTGATCATAACTTTCTAGCTTATGTTGGATGTTTGGTGATGTTATTATTTTGGAGGAAAAATTATAGGAAATGGAAAATTCATGAATATAATTATGATATTTAAATATTATTTTGATTTGTTTTTTAGAAAAGAGAGAAATTTATTTTTTTAGGAGGGAAAAAGATTATAGGAAATGAATCTATTTAATAAATGAGAGAGAGATTTATTATTTTGATTGAAACTAAATATATTAATCTAAATAAGGAAAAGATAACAATTTATTTGAAAGAATCATTAGAAATAAGTATTGATTTAAATTAGGTAAAATTGAGTAATTAATTGCTTTTATCATGTGCAATGTTGCACATGTTAGAAAAATCATAAATTATATTATAATTAGAATTTATATTTATAATAAATAAATATTTTTTAATATATAAATTGTATTTTAGGTTTATAATGAATAATTTAAATTGTGATATAAGGTTATTTAATTATTGACAATTTCTTTTAAAAAAAACTATTGAAATTTATTTTAGAGATAAAAGAGGGTAAATTGAAAGAGATAGATAGTTAAGAAAAGTAAGTATATAAGTAGGAATAATCAACACAAAAGGATCCTACGTTTCCTATCATATAAGGCCTTGTTTAGTGTCACACCTTTGCTAGAGAGGAAATTGTTATTATAAGCAAACTCTACCATAGGCAAGGACCTATCCCATCTCCATTTTGTTTTCTTTTAAAACACAAGCCTTAAGCATATCTTCTAAGGTTTGGATAGTCCCTTCACTCTAACCATCTAACTGTGGATGGTAAGCTATGCTAAAATTGAGTTTGATACCTAAGGCTTGGTGAAGTGTTTTCCAAAACCTAAAGTAAATCTAAGGTCCCTGTTTGAATCTATGTTAACTAGCACTTCATGCAACCTCACAAACTCTTGAAGATAAAGCTTGGACAACTTCTCTAAAGATAAAGTGGCCTAGACAAATGATCAAAATTAGTGAGTCTATCCATTATCATCTAAATGGCATCACTCCTTACCTAGGCCTAGAGTAGACCATGACAAAGTCTATGGAAACACTCCCCCACTTCCAATTCAAGATTCCTTGGGATTGTAGCAAGTCAGATGGCTTTTGGTGCTTAGCTTTGACTTGTTAACAATTCAAGCACTTGGAT
The DNA here is from genome assembly GCA_026413185.1 of Pueraria montana var. lobata. Taxonomy (NCBI): domain Eukaryota; kingdom Viridiplantae; phylum Streptophyta; class Magnoliopsida; order Fabales; family Fabaceae; genus Pueraria; species Pueraria montana. The sequence goes on from CM048654.1 coordinate 70,139,085, forward strand.
ACAAACCCCAAAATGTCCTTTTTCACGCCTAACCACCGAAACATCCTTTTGAGATCTTGATACATCTTGGTGGCTTTGAGATGTATCGTGAATCCACTCTCACATATTTCTCTTAGAAATTTCTTTTTCAATTGATCATTTGTAGGGACACTTACTCTTTCTTAGAAAAGAATGGTTTCATCTTCTGCTTAAGAGAATCAGAGGTAGCTCCTCTGAGCTTGCAAGCCTAAGTCTACCCTCTAAGAATTTCTACTAATGACTTTGACACTTAAATTAGTCAGATGTTAAGTCAAGAGGTAGAAAATTGAACAAACGATTCAACCTAGAAACACTAGTTTCTTTCTATATTTATACTACGCTTGCTTGATTCATAGTGGTGTCATTCTTGCTATGGTGCCATTTTCGGCCTTTTGTGATTTCTAGGGGTCATTACATAATATTTCTTAATTTTGTTGTATGCTTCGTAAGTATATAGTCCCTAATGCCTTACTAGACTAACCACATGATTCGACCAATGTCCTTTAAGGCTTTCCAGAAGTTAACCCGAAACAATTTGTATTTGTTTTGTTGTAATTTTGAATTTGAAATCATTATGCAAATGAGATGGCATATGCTATGTCATGATAGCAAAAACTAAAGAAAAAGAAATGTAGCCGTAGGATGTACAGAATGGTTAAATATTTAAAAAAAATTAAGATTTTATTAAGTTGTAAGTAATAAATTAGTGTTGCACGGACTTATTAAAAATTTCACTACCTTATTTATATAGTCAATAGAAAGAAATTTGAAAAAAAAAATAAAGAATTATATAGCACATTGAATTTTTTTAAAAAAAGAGATAATTATAAAAGAAATTAGAAACTATAAAATTAAAAAAAAAAAAAGATAAGGGAAGATGTAACAATGTAACTTTAATTTTTTTAATATTAACTTTGAAAATTGAAAAGTAAATTGAATTAAGGATTTAGAATTATTGACTAAAGAGAGAAATCTTCGGAATTAAAAAATAGAGTTAGAAAATCTGATAAAAGAAATATTATAAAAATAATAGATTAGAGAGTATAAAATTTGAAAAAAAAATTGTATAGTACATCGAAAGAAATTTTGAAAAAGAGATAATTATAAAAGAAATTAGAAACTATAATTTTTTTTTAAAAGAAAAAAAATAACGGAAGATGTAATGATGTAACTTTAATTTTTTTAATATTAAATTTGAAAATTGAAAAGTAGATTGAATCAAGGATTTGGAATTATTAATGAAAGAGAGAAATCTTCAGAATTAAAAAATAAAGTTAGAAAATCAAATAAAAGAAATATTAAAAAAAAAGCCCAAAATATTAGAGAGTATAAAATTTGAAGAAAAAAAAAAGAATTATATAGCACATCGAAAGAAATTTTGAAAAAAGAGATAATTATAAAAAAAATTAGAAACTATAATTTTTGAAATATAGCATCAGATAAAGAAGTAAATGAATGTAGTTATAGAAATATTGTGAATGTGAGGTGGTTTCAAAGATTGATAAGAGAAATTTTAGAAAAGATAGAAGAACCAGATGCATGTTAGGAGAGTGAATTACACCACTCTATGAGAGGAGAGTATTCAAATAAGAGTGAAAGTGAGAGAGAGTGGGGAGAGTGAAGCAAGGAGAGAAAATCTCTTAGTCATTTATATATATAAGGAGATTTATATATATAAGGAGATATGAGCATTAAGTATAAATAAAAATGTTTAAAAATTATAAAATAATTAAATCTACTTCAAAATATGATTACTAATTAATCCACAATTGTGTTATTAAAAGAAATGTAAAAACAAATTATTTCATCCCAAAAAGCTTTTATAATATAAACATTTGCCATTTAAAATTAAAAGGCTGAAAGATAATAAATTTTAATATTTTTAAAAAAGCTGGCAAATATTATACTAAATGAAAGAATAAATTATATCTTATAAAATTTAAAATTAGACTTAAAAGTTATCTAACATGGATCCAAATGTTACTATCATTACCAAAAAAAAAACATTTAAGAAGATAATTTTTTTACAAATCTTGAGGGCAAAATTGAAATATTCACACTATTTGACCTACACGTCAACCAATAGATGATTAATTTTAGGGCTTAATATCTTCTTTTTTTTTCTAAACTTTTCAAATTTTTGTTTTTAGTCCCTAAACATTTTTTTAACGTTTTTGATTCCTATCTTTTTCTCTAATAATAGTTTTAGTCCCTACTATCAAGTATCAACGTTAACTAATGACGTAAAAGTCACATTGATAATATGGTGACTAGCAATGTTATATAAGAGTTTGATGGAGCAATCGCTTATAATTATTATTTTTTTGTAAACTGTGGTTTTTTAGTAATTTATTTTTTAATTACTATAAAATATTTTTAATAAATTTGTTTATTTTTTTACTCTCTTTTTCACTTATTCAAACAAACTTAAATAATATTTTCCACTTATTTGCTTTTTAATATGTATTGATTGGATGAATAGAAATAAGTTGGAAAGAAATACAAAAATTTCTTTTTGTTTGTTTAGATAAGTGGAAAAGAGAGTGAAAAAAAATATTATTGTTTAGACAAAACACACAAGAGATTAATACCATTTCATCTCACCTAGATACTAGATCCGACGCTTGGCCATCCACCAAGAATTCTACTAGCAATAGAATTACAGGAACCATTGTTTCACACTGTTATAAATATTCTTTTTCTTCAAGCCTTCTAAAGTCCATAAACAAGTGCTCTTTAGTTATTTGTCTTTTCAGGCAAATAAAAATAAGCATTATTTGTTAACTATACCTTTCCAAGGTCTATCCAAATCACTAAGAAATGCTCGTAGGGTAATATTACGAGGCCATTGTCCTAAATGACAAATAAAAACTTTTATAGCCTATACACTTAATATACAAATGATTTGTAATTGAATGATTGTATAAAAATAACCTTTATATTTTTTTAGGTCATCATATAATTGATGTGAAATATTTATCAACTTCATCAATGACTAATCTTTGTCAAAGCATTGACTAGTCAACTTTACATTGTGAGTATATATATATTATTTATTGGTAAACAAAACCTTACTTTATAATAAAAATGAAATACATTCTTATTTAATGGAATATTTTTTATTTTGAACATCAAAGGCGTGTTTTGTATCAAAATAAATACTTTGTACCATTATTTAATTAATTTTTTTTAACATATCTTTACTTTTATTTATATGTATAAGAGCATCTCCAATACAGGTGCTTATCGAGTTGCTTAAAGTTAAGCATTGCTTAACAAATTTTTTCCATTGGAGCATATGACATGACAATAAGTTACTTAAGTGAGTTGTTTATATAAGTAAACGTTGCTTAATTGATTATTACAAAAAAAAAAGAATAATTTTTTCAATCACAAATTTAATGTGGCTCAAGTTAAACACTTACTCTAGCAATTTTAACATTGAACTAAATTTTTGTGTAAAATTTTTAAATTTATCCAACCTTGTAAGACTCACAAATTTATGATAAACATCTCACTTAAATAATCATGCATTATAGATACTCTAATAAATTCAATTTTTTCCAAAAAGAATTACTATATGAGACGACAAATTTGGTTTGCTAGAGCAGTGTTTTAAAAACCGGACCGGACCAGCCGGTCCGACCGAAACCCGGTGGTATAACCGGTTCGGTTTGATGATATGATCGGATATGTATCTGACCCGGTATGACTCGGGTTGAACCGGCCGGTTTTTACAAAAAACCGGTGACCCGGCGGGTCTCTGGTTGAACCGGGTTGTAGTGTAATTTTTTTTTTTTGAAAAAAAAGTGCTAAAATGATGTGTTTTTATTTTTTTTTATTTTTTTGTGTATGAAAACTTATTTATGGACTTTTATTGTCATGATTATTGGTTGTTATTTCTTATTTGGAATATTAGGTACTTTATAATGACAATAATTTTAAATTTGGAGTGTTAAATGATTAAATTATGTTAGTTATATTATATTTTTAAATTTTTTTAATATATACCGAGTCAAACCGGTCCGATCAGTGACCCATCAATCTGATCAATAACCTATTAATTCAATACCTAGATCGATTCGATGACCGATCCGGTTCTTAAAACATTGTCATAGAGTATTATTGAAATACGGAAGGTGGATGCAATGCAAATGGGTGATATCATAGTGAGCCATTCATTTGAAAGGATGGGGATTGAGGGGGCCCACACCTATCACTTTTATTTGTGTGTTGTATTCTATCATCTCATCGGTGGGGGATTTCTATCGCTAAAGCCTAAAAATAAATAAATAAAAAGAAAAAAAGGAAAGTGTTTTTGTTTCGTTTCGTTCCTTTTCATCCAAACACTCTCATCTCACACTTCCTCTTCTTCCCTTCTCTCTCTCACTTCTCACTCAGATTCAGGTTCGAACTCTTCTCTCTCTCTCGCCGTTTAGGTTTCTCTCTCTAAATTTCCAAACTCCGATTTTCTCTCAATTCGAATCTCCGATTCATCGTAACCTAAATATTTATCTCTCTCTGCGTTTGTTTCAGCAATTTTTTCTTTCTTCTCTCATGGCTTCTGATTCCAAAAAGGATTTTCCTGCTGGTATGTGCAATCTCCTTCTCTAGATGTAGTAATAATAATCAGAATAATAATAATTATAATGTTATTTGTGTTGTTGTTTGATTATTTTTCCCATCTGGTGAAAATTCAACGCGTTTTATTTTATTGATTTATTCAGCTTAGTTTTCCTTACTAGAGGTATTGAAAAAATAAGCGGTTTTTTCCCCTAAAAAACAGTCTTTACCAAAAGGGTACTTAAATTTTGATCTCAATTGATGGTTATTTATCACTGTATAGAAGATTGTGGACTTGGGATTAACGCCTTGTGCTTGTTGAATCGAAGTTACAACATGAGTTTGGTGTTTTCATGTTACATAATTGCCCTCATGTATGACTTATACCTGTGTTTATATTAATTAATATTTATATTTATATATGATGAAGTATGAACTATGAAGTATGAATATAGAATACTAAGAGTAGCACTTGTGCCCTTTATCCTTTACTTTGGGTGTACTGCACGTAGCTTCCTTTTTTTACTTTTTCTTCTTTTTTGTTTTTTTTAAAGTTCGATAACGCTTTCGCGCTGCAATAATCTCAGAATAAAGTTATTTATTTATTCGCCTGAATTTATAACTTTGCTACTTCCTCGTTATTTTTATTCCTTCTTCCATATAATCAGAACCATAAGGGGGGAATTGCTTTACACGTTGTGGTTCCTCCTGATTCCTTCCATCTCATTTGCTTCTGGAAAAAAGTTTGCATTTGTGTGTAGGCATGACGAAGAGTAAGAGATAATGTCCTGGCACTTTGAAGTTGCATTATTTATTAAGTACTTGCTGTATGAAGTTTTGCTTAATGAATTCTTACAAAAATACTATTGTTTTGCACTTATCATCATGGGTAAATCTGTATTACACTATATTGCCTTGAACTGATGATTTTGGAATCTGCACTGACTCCCTTTTGCTTGTAGAACAAGCCATTATTTGAAGGTTCTGTTTTGTTATCTGCTTATTGGTGCCTTCTTTGTTTGACTTATTCCTAATTTATTTTGTTTTTACTTTTGTCCCCATCATTTATATTTCTTCTACTTTTAGTGCTAGCAATTTATCATAGCTGCTATAGTTTCTTGAATCTTTAAAGTGCGATAGTTTTACACATGTTGAGATTTTCTTAGATGACAAAGCTGGAACAGCAGAGAATAAAACATCCAAAGATGAAACGTCATCTAAAGATTCTCCAGCAGCACAAAGAGCTACTACAGCTACTTCTGGACCTGCAACTGGGTTTCCAGGCAACCCTTTTGATTTCTCAGCAATGTCTGGTCTGCTCAATGTAAATCATTATCTCTGTTTTCTTATTTGTATTATATGTGCGTTGTCTGCTGTATTTATTGATAATTAGGCCATGTTAATTGTTAATGATGTTGAGTATGTTTGCATGCACTTTATGAGCATGTACCATCTTATAGATATTGTTGTTTTTACAAATGCTTGTTTTTACAAGTCTTGGTGGTGCTCTGGATTTGGAGTCTGTGGTTGGACAATGATGCTGGGATTTGTAAGGAAAAAAACTATTTAGAAATTTTTTTAGAGTTCTTCACTGTTGACAGTGAGACTTCATCAGAGTTGTATTTGTCGTTTCCATCAAAGCTTTCCGGAGTATGAGAGTACAGGAGTGAACATTTCTTATAGTATTGTGGTTGTGGATTTGGATAAGAATAATATTGTGGTTAATAGTTTCATTTCTTATAGCTTCTATCTTTGAATTAATCTTTTATGGCTTGTCTATTGGAATCTATTGAAGAATTTAAATGAGGAGAAGCATTTAATGGTTTGAGCTCTTTATATGGTTTGACCTGAGTCTTCTTCCCTTTTTTGTTTTTCACTCTCAAGGGAATTTTGTTTGTCAGATGTTTGGAGTTGGCTCTCAATTTCTATTCTATATTAATATCTCTTCATATAGGCATGCTAATGCTTAAATGTGAAATGCATAGGATCCAAGTATCAAGGAATTGGCTGAACAGATAGCAAAAGATCCATCGTTCAATCAGATGGCTGAGCAGCTTCAGAAAACTTTTCAAGGAGCTCCACAGGATAGTATGCCTAGCTTTGATAATCAACAATATTTTTCAACCATGCAACAGGTTATGCAGAATCCTAATTTTATGACCATGGCTGAGCGCCTGGGTAATGCATTGATGCAGGTCACTATTTTGCCAATCTCTCCCTTATATTTTTGTTTCATGAAATTTCTACTGGTTGATAGAATATAGATGCTGTATATCACAGGATCCATCTATGTCTGCCATGCTTGAAAGTTTTTCTAATCCATCAAATAAAGACCAGCTTGAAGAAAGAATGGCACGCATCAAGGAGGATCCATCTCTGAAACATATTTTGGAGGAGATAGAGACTGGTGGTCCTGCTGCTATGATGAGGTTTAGAAGCTTTTTTTATTTTTTTTATTTACTGTTTTGACATTTCCATATTTCCACCATAATATTTGTGTCAAGTAGCTTCTTAAGTGATTCTTTTTATTTCAGGTACTGGAATGATGAGGAGGTTTTGCGGAAGTTGGGACAAGCCATGGGTCTTGCAAATTCTGGAGATGTAGGTGCCTCTGCTGAAAATTCTGGGGTAGATGAGACAGAAGATTTGGGAAATGAAGATGAATCAATTGTTCATCATACTGCTAGTGTTGGTGATGTGGAGGTGTGATATAGCACTATTTTCTACATGCATATGCTCTTAAGTCTTTTCTCTTTTTGAAAGAAATCATGAATTTTACTTTATGATTGAAGTTATTCCAATGAAATAATGAAGGACAAAATGTGTAGTTATGCTTGTGCATGCCACTTTTTTAGGTAGAAGGTGCTGGTGTGGGACACACAAATTAGCAGTGTTATCAATGGTGGAAGGCCAAAATTTTGCCATATAAAGATGCCCATAACGGGCCTCCCTTCAAAAATTGCCTATAGCAGTTGGTAAAAGATCCACCACGCCATTCCGCCATGGCAATGCCATTTAGCAACACTGCAAATTAGATTAAGTTCAAGGGGAATTTGAAGAAATGGAACCAAGCTTTTAGTGTAATGACTTGTCTAATAATTGGAATTGAAACTTATGGATTCTGCATGAACTGTCTAACAAAGGTTATGTTTTGTTGAATCACAGTCAAGTAACTGAGTTTTCCCACTAGCCTTCTGTATTGGGCTGGGTTATCAAACAAATGAACTTAAGCTTTTGGAAACTTTCTATTGGTTGGAATTTGGATATCTACCACTTTAATTTCTAGAGTACCTGCTTCTTCTTAGTTGCATATTTTCTTTTGTGGTTGATAAAATCCTTAGTTTGATCTGGCCACCTGTATGCCCAACTGTATCTAAGTATACCAAGATCCTTGGTACAATAGTGCTGGCCACCTGTATACCTGTCCTTTGAGGCTTGCAATTCCCTTCCTGTTATCACTTATGATAAGTGTGTGATCCACATTGACTGCAAGTACTATAGTACTACTAGGTTGGTGGTTTATAAAAATAAAATGATCTACAACAATCTTCCTATCTGAAAATTTGAAAATCTTTATTAAATGCTTTGGAGTATTCTTGGGGATTTGAGGCCATAAATAGACCTTCTCAATTGACTTACATTCCATTTTCTTTGAATTTCCACTTTTTCCATAACTAAGGTTTTTTCTGAATTGGAGTCTCTTTTTGGGCCTGATTAACTATTTTCATTTGTTATCTAATTTGGAAGAAGAGGATTTGGTGTCTTTTCCCTTTTGGGTTGTTTTCACACACACAAAAAATATTTAATTCATTTGTTGAATAGGGCTACTTTGATCTTGATAAACACCTTTGAAGTTGTAAGACTAAGAGCCCTTTAACTTCATATTTTATTTGGACAGCTAAGCTTAGAAATAATCCTAATGACTTGTTGCAAGTATGCCAGTCACACAAGTATCTTTTACAGGATATGTGTTTTATGTTTATTCTTATTCAGAATTAGATCCTCATCTGTTCTGATATTATTTTAATTCAGTTTTTTTATGGAATAGATTGTCTAGCTTTTTGGGCAACATGCAATCTATGCTATTATTTGGTGCAGTTGATAGGAGCATAAACCTTGTATTTTTAAGGACCTTTTTTTGGCTCTGGAAGTCTGCAGTGGTGATTTGAATAAGATTAGTTGATTTGGTTCTATTTGGTGCAAATCACATGGTATTTTTAAGGGAGTTTCCTTAATAAACGTTTAAAGGATTAGGTAGCTTTTAGCCCTTGATGTTATCTCTTTATTGCTGTTATTTTATTTCCACATCTTCTGTATGGAGGATCACTTATCTTCTGAATTCTTTCTACTTTTGAATTTCTTCTATCAATTTTAAAAAAACCATCTTATAAGGTTTTGGATTATACAATATAAATTGGAACTTGTGATATCATTTGCAGAAAAGGTGGCTTAAAATCTTTTTAAATTTACGGAAATTAGCCATTTATTATTGCAGTTGCATGGACAGGTGTTTTTTTCTATGCCCCTATACATGGGTTATGTGCTTTTCTTTTGTCAACTTTGAAGGAATAGAAAATTAAACAGAATTCAAACTGTTCATTTATTAAGGGTTGATTTGGTTGCTAAGCTATCTAGTTATGGTATTGTTAAATTCAGCCATTGTCTTTAGTGTCATTGGGTATGATTTGAAATATTTGAGAGCTAAAATTTTACACACGTAGGGCTTGAAAAATGCACTAGCCTCTGGTGCTGACAAGGATGAAGAAGATTCAGAGGGAAGAACTGCTTTGCATTTTGCCTGTGGATATGGCGAGGTATGCTAATATTTGGAGTGAATATTTTCTCATCGCTTATATCACATGCTTTTTGTTTCATAGAATTTCTGCTTATGTTGTTGGGTGGTGGCGTTGACTTTGTTTAGAACCATGGTGGGAAGTAAATGAAGGATATATTGAGGCTCAGGGTATTATTTAGTAAAAGACTATGGCCTTGATTGTTTCTTCCACCATGATGGGCAATGCAGGATTGTCAAACATGTTAAAATGTGAGAGTCAATTTCTAAACCATTGCTGAAATATGGGGTGAGTATGGGTTGGGCTTGATGACATAACCATTGGATGCATCTGAAATTTCCAACTGTCTGATTTTTCTTTGGGTAATGGAGAAGCTACCGGCTGCAGCTGACTATTCTAGTAAAAAGACAACGGAAAATGACAATGATGAATTGAATGGATTGGAAATGGAGAAGAAAGCACAAGAGCAAAGAGGGAAGCAGTTGGAAATGAGGAAACGAAGTGCAAGTTGATGATATTAGGCGCTAGTTTGGAATCATCTGCCTTTAGTTTTTTTCCTTGGCATGCAGCTACTCTCCTGGTGAATAATCTACTTTGAGATGTTGGTTAATACTGGATGTGTTCTTACACCTTAGACTTTGGAGCAATTTTTCACATGTTAACAATTTGAAAAGGGACGAGTGTAACAATTTTTCACACTCATTCTTTTAGGTGGGATCAGCTACATGGATTAGACAATGCCATTTTGTTCTTTCAAATTATTATTCATCAAACGGAAAAGAAAGTTTGGGTGTGGTTCAATCAATGTATATTCATGTCATGAAGAACCCTGGTGCTAACAAGTAACAAGTGTAAAGTAGGGTGGGTAGTTTTTTAAATAATGAGTGGAGAATGGAGAATGGAGACAACAGTGGCAGTTGTAGCAATGGCAATGTGTAATATTGGTGGTGGCAATGTTGATGAGGGATAGTGGCAATGATGGCCGAAGTGGTGGGGGAGAGTGGCAACAGTGTCAGTGGTGAATGGATAGTGCTATTTGGGTTCTACATTCCTTCAGCCCCCTCTCGCATGGTGTCAAGCAAAGTGAATGGCTCATCATGAATTATAATTAAATCCTAATTAGGCTCTTTCTAATACCTGGCTGACAGATGCTCTTGATATCATTTCAGGTGAAGTGTGCTCAAGTTCTACTTGAGGCTGGAGCAAAAGTGGATGCTTTGGATAAGAATAAGAACACTGCTCTCCATTATGCAGCTGGTTATGGCAGAAAGGAATGTGTGGCCCTTCTCCTTGAAAATGGTGCTGCAGTGTAAGTAGTCTTTTCATCTTATGTTTTGAAAACGTCCAAGTATTAATGCCAATGCTTACAAAATCATTTAGTGACTATTGGTGCTTAATTAGTTTAATCATATATAGTTCTTTTTTACTCCTTGTTCAATTTGCAGTACTCTCCAGAATATGGACGGGAAAACTCCTATAGATGTTGCGAAGCTAAACAATCAAAATGAAGTCCTGAAGCTACTTGAGAAAGATGCTTTTCTGTAGTTGTAATGCATGATGCTATGCTGTCACCAACAAGCAAAGGGGAAACTGAGAGGAAGAAGGCATGGTGACTTCTTTATTTCTCTTTTGGTTTCTTCCAACCGTTTAGTGTGTTAAACTAAATTCAATTAACGTTGTTGGATGTGAGTCACCATAGAAATTGTTATCTATGTTCTTGTAATGCATTGATTGTTACACTGCATTATTTTGAAGATTAGTGCCTTCATGGTTTTATTCATGTTTCAATTTTACTAATACTGCATTGCTTCGTGGCAATATTCTGGTTCTAGTGGTCTCGTACAAGAATATATGGTGAGTCGAAAACAGACAAGGTTTGGAAGATTTTGATCTAGGGGACTAAATTGCCAACAAATTCTCCTCTAAACTTGAATTTGTTTACCCCTTGAATATCGGACCCCCACCCCCTATCGACTCTAAATGACTATAATGTTTTGAAAATTGATTCAATGGATCGAAGTGTCTGATTTTATATCTGTGGTGGTTAAGTCTTAAAACGGTACAGTTATGCATGGTGCTACTCCCATTTGAGAACGGCAAGCCTGATTTAATTTTATGTTTTGTGCGTCAACAACTCAAATTTGCTGCATGGCGCAAGCTACCGTGGACCACGGTTTCACGTGGTCTTAAAGTGGATCAGTTTTATTTATCGAATATGAGGTGTTACTAGTTTTTCTTTTTGTCTTTTCATGTAACATTTAAAAAAAAAAAAATGATTGTGCATTAATGACCTTCAAAAAAGAACGAGAATCCTAACTCTAATCGAAAATGCTCCTCTCCTTTCCTCGAACTTCCCCTCCACTTTGCCTACGTGTTTGATGACGAATAGATCTGTGTCGACAAGCTCCAACTCGATCATTTTGTCTACGTCACATGCCTCAACTTTACCTTGCCAGTTTTGGTCGTGCAAGACCTCAACAATAGTCGCAACCCCTTGTCATCAACCCCACTTTTCTTCTCGCTAAAGCTTCTAAGTTTCAATTTTTCTGATCTTTTCGGAACAACTTCAACACCCCAGAAAATTATAATAGAGAAAATAAAAGAACACCTTTTCTTGGTTAATATGGTAATTTTTTTTTTCATGGGTAACATAGAAAATAGTGGCTCCAACAGTTGCCAGAGATATAATGGCAGATTCACCCGCTGCCTCCTCTCCGGTGATGCCGTCGTTGGAAGTTACAACGAATTGATTTGTGTACCCTCTGGCCGCTGTATGTGGATCACCAGAAGGTTGTTGTTACTATAAAGAATCATTAGGATTCTGCCTGATAACGAGAATCCTAGTCCTTTCTCGTTTCTTTGACCTTTGATCTCCTCTCCTTAACAACTTGGTGGTAGAAGACGCGCAGGAGTCAATGAGGTGTTGGCGTGTGAGACGTGGAAGATGACGACGAGCGACAGAACCATAATCGGAAGAGGCATATTCAGTGTCAAAAATAATTTTAAGAATAAATTACATGGACTCCCTTAAGGTTTGTTCTTATTACACCTTATACTCTTTCATTTTTTTTTTTACATTACTTTGATCCCCTAGATTTTGAAATTTTGGGTATTATGCCTTAAGTTGTAAATACAAGACTGGAAAATACATTTTTAAGCTTGGATGTGTAAAGACCTTTAGGCCATGATTCTTCGGCTAACTAATCCAAACCACGTGTATGTTAAATTCTCAGGTATCGTATCTATTCATTTCTAACATCTAGATAATCATTCAAGCAACTGATCAACTTTCTTTAATGGCTTCTCAATTCTCATAGGTTGAGACTAGATGAAAATAGGATGATGAAACTTTACATAAAAAAAAGTAACTAAATTATGTCTCACGATGTGATCAATAATGCTTTTTTCTTCTTAAATCACAAACTTGTTAACACTGACATCTACTAGTAGGGACTTTGTCTTTAAATGCCCCGATATTTACATGTTATTATGAATTGGATTTTTGGCATTATAGATGCAAATTTTCGTGGTTCATTTCATATACGGTGGAGGTCTAAATGATTTAGTTTGATAGGGAACACAGTGCTTTACTCCCTTAATTGTATGCTGTGACTGGAGATACCGTAAAAGCAAGAATCGTTCTGTTGGGGTTTTGAATCGGGGAAAGGTGTGACAACATGCTGATTACTTAGTTAGAAGATCATGTGTTGTGAAGGGTCTTTGTTGTAGATGAGTTAAGAAAACGGAAATTAAGTTGTGGTGATGAATCAGCTTAATTACACACTTAAAAGGATGGTGTCTGCTGGGAGTGTTAGATGGAATTTGTTAAGTGGTTGAAGTCAGGGATGAGAAGGTGGCAGAAGGGGATTTTTTTTTTTTACTGGGTTTAATCAATTTGGATATAAGGGAGAAATGGTATATATATGCTGATCAAACTAGTCAACATTGAATTATACCTTAGCATATATTTGGATTTTAACTGACATATAGAATTTTAAAAGCCTTGGATTCCACGATGCAGTAAATCAAAGTGGATATTACAACAATTTCGAAAAGGTTGATGCTTTGTTCATTCTGTTTTGGAAGTACTATTTGGTTACGAGAAAGTGCTAGGTAGTAGGTATTATTAAGTCTGGTGCAAAATTGATGTGTTTGGGCACACCTTGTGCCTAAGCATTGGTCATTTGATCATTATTGAAACTGTTTGCTTATTTAAATAATAAAAAAAAAACTTGATTGTTGTGCTTTGTACTACGATTGATTTGAGAGAAAAAGATTGAGGATGCAAGAGGATTTGGTATAGAAAGTTAAAAGAGGTTGGCCATGAGAGGAAATGTCAAAGATGAAGGGAAAATCCTAGAGAGGGGAATGAAGATTCGATTAAGCATAGTTAACAAGCATGCTTGGTTTACTTGCTTATTTGCTAAGTTTACTTATGCTTTGTTATCTTATATGTTTTAAAGTAGGTAAATTATTCTCTTTTTTTTTTTGGGTACATAAATTTTTCTTTTATTTGCTAAGTTTTATGCTTTTGGAAAAATTAAGTTACATAAGTTATTGTATTTTAAGGGAATCCTAATTAGAGACTCCATTAAAATTGGTTTATAAATTCAACTACCCAATCATAAACTTTTATAGAGATGTATTTAAAAGTTTTTAAATAGTCTAGGGATTGGTAAATTAATTTAACTTTTAAATATTCTTATGTTTTTATGCAAATATATAATATTTGTCACTCGCTCACTTAATCTTATCTTCTTAATGTTGGAATAAAAAAAAAAACTTAAACCTTATTATCTTTAGTTTTTATACAAAAGCCAAAATTTTATTGGCATATATCATAGAACAATACACTAAAGATCTTAGGATCTACATAAAATAAATAATTGGATCCATAACTATTGATTATTTGATCAAAGTAGAAGTTTATTGTAATAACGAGCTCGAACCAAAGGAGTTGATAGTATGGTTCTTCCTCAACCGAAGTCTCTTGATTCTTCAATGAGACTTTTATAACTCTTTAGATGGAGAGAAGTAAGACATTTGTTCATTAGAAACCATAACCATTGTTCCTTATTTATTGATTGTACTAGGGTTCCCATTATGCTGAAGCCATGTCACATCCTTCGGTAATCTAACGGATTCACTTAATTAGATTACTTAAAATACAACCCACTAAATATAAATAACTAACATAATTGTTATAAAAATATGAGCACACATTAGATAAAGAAATATAAATTTCCAACAATCTCTCATTTGGGCTCCATATCGTTCCTTAAACAGTTATATCACAAATTCCTTAAGTTTGCATTCATATGCTATTTTAGACATCTCCTTAATAATTTGGTCCATCTCATACATTAATAATGAAACCACCACAACTGTCATCACAATCAAGCTTGATTAAACTACGATGATCACATATCAAGACACTTGATGACATAGATCAAATATGGATGAGTGACATGAAAATTACATGCAATGCAATCTCAATCATGCCTATTCCCAACTAGTCCTTATTTATTCTTTAGCGATATAAATTCAAAATTTCTTAATTGCAATTTAAATATTGTACATAAATAAATAAGTCTAATAATAAACTCATAAAGTATGATAATTATTTTTGCAAAAAATTAAATACATAAATACTGAATCCAAACATAGAACATAAAAATTGTCACTAAACTAAGGTAGCATCTGAAACAATAACCATATGAGCAACATGCTAATGAAAAACCTTAGGTGTCAACCTCTTAGTTAGTGGATAAGCTAACATACAGTCTGTTTCTATATGTTCTATAGATATTTGTTTGTCTTGCACTCTTTCATTAACAACCATATCAACAACTTATATATTTGCACAAATTGGATTGGATTGGGATCTTTGAGTTTTTATTTTTGTTTTTTTCTTTTTCTAAGCCTTATTATTCCTAAGTAACTTATGAATAATGTTGATGGTTTTCTCAATTTTTGGATCAAAGAAGAGTTTCATCTAATTATTAATGTGCATATACTAACTACTATTTAAGTTACTATACTATAACTCTAACTATTAAACAAATAAAAGTAAGCAAAAGCATAGAATAGTTACATTAAGGAAAGCAACTAAAGTAATTAAAATAGAAATGAGATTAAAACATGAAATGCAAGAAATGTTGTTCTAGTGGGTTTCTCTCACTTATCACAGGCTTGTCCTTACTTTGCGAGTTAGACCTTGGTGCTCAGTGCGACCCATGCCATTGTCTCTTAGCACCCTCATGCAGAAAGTCCCGAACCTATCTACTTAGATCTCTTGCTTAGCGATTAACAACCTTGCTTAACAAACCTCCATGAGCTTTCTAGGGTTGCTCTTTGGAGTCCCTTGTCGCTCAACACATCGTGGATGTTCTTAGCGAGGAAAAACACATTCTTTGTAAGTATTTTCACTTAGCGAGGACATCCGCTTGTTTAGCGTGAGTACGACAACCTTTCTCCTCATTTTTGCTTAGTGAGAGAGGTCCCTCGCTTAGTGCAAGAACTCCAGTCATATACCCATGCCTTGTATGATCCTCGCTTAGCGAGTATTGGCGATCAATTATACCAGTTGCGATTTTTGTGAATATGCTCACCCATGGCCATTAATGGCCACCTAATCACTCAAATTCAACATAAATCCATCATAAATGTTCCTTAATGCTTGTAAACATAAGATTTCCATCCAAATAACTATTAAATCATGAAAAACAATGACCCCCCCTAAAATCCCATGCTAGGCTTCCAAAACCCATTCACTCTCTAAGACAAACAAAAACACATAATTCATATGGGAGAGGGGGAATAGATGAAGAAGCAATCACAAAAAGTTCCCAGTATATGGGTGTGTGTGGGTCCTCTTGCTCTTTCATTTCTCTATTCTCATATTCTTCCTTCTCTTTTCTTTTTTCTCCTTCTATTTGTGTGTGTTATAGTGGATGGGGAAAGGTTTATGAGTCTTGGCTCTCATTGGGCTCATAAGCCTTTTTCTCAACTATTCTAACTCTGGCCTACTCATCACACTTAACACAAAGTAAGGTTCTATATTTTGCAGAACACATATATAAAACAAACATAGAAAGACATTACGTATGTATGTATGTATGTATGTATGCATGTATGTGTACATACATATAGAGGAGGGATCATGTTATTTCAAGAGTAACTTTAAAAGAGTTACTCTTTATCCTTATCTTTCTTTCTTTTTAATCTAATGTTTATAATGAGTAATTAATCTTTGACCATTTAATTAAAAGAAAAAGAAGAGTGGGGATGGGGAGTAACTTTAAAAAAGTTACTCTTAAAGTAATTTGATCCCTACTTATACTATTATTATATATATATATATATATATATATATATATATATATATATATCACTATTAACTTATTTTGGGATGTTACTAATTCTACTGAAACCACTAAAGTATCCTATAGTTTTATTAGTGATGGCTCCTTGAATTGCTAATAAATATGTATTCTAAAAAAAATAAATGACCTACATTAGGTGTTCCTAAAAAGAACTGTGAACATACATGAACCTTTCTTGACAATTTTTGTACTACCTCTGGTCCTATATATAAGAAACAAGGGACAAATAATCAAGATCAAGGAAAGTGATTAAATTAGTTATTTTTAATTAATACTATCATAAAATCAACTTTTATTTAAAAAATGCCTTTAAGTTTAAATGATGTAGTGAACGTCATATTTAATGTCAGTACTCATAATCCAATGAGTGAATGTCTAGTAAATAGAGTTAACAATAAATTAAGGGTATAAAAGAAATTTAACTTTAAGTAAGTTTGAAAACTAGTCATTGTTTCTTATAATTATGACCAACGAAATATACAATTTGTTTATTATATATAGGACCAGAGGTAGTATTTAACTACTAATAAAAGTTTAGATGTCACCTACATTAGCGATTTGGAACCGTTGATGTATGTGCACTTTATCTTAACGATCACAAAGTTAGTCGTTGTGGCAGTGCCTAAGGTTAAGTACGGATTAGATGGTACATGGACGAGTCATCAAAATTCACCATTATATTATTAAAAAAAATCAACAAATGAGATCTGTTACCTGGTACCAAATAAAACTATATAACCCTTTTCCATTATAATTTCTTTAATATATTTAAATTTTTTGTAACCTAATTCCTATTATATATATATACATATTATTTTTTTAAAAATTGAGAAAATGAAAGAGAGAGAATGTTGTTGAATTTTTTTTTTCAATTTTTAATAATTTTTATATATTTATTTTTTTCTTCGGGTAAAAACTGCCTACTACATACTAGTCATTTAAATGTCTCACGAGTGAGGCACCACCCAAGATACTTCACCGTAGAATGACCCATAATGTAGGCATTATTTAACTACTAAAATAATCATTTTCTTGTAGGGTATTCAAAAAGGAATGTGGCATAATTAAGGTTGCTTGGAATAAGTTATATGTAAACCTAGCTTTTACACTTTGGGAACTTTTTATTTTGTGGATTCCATGTATTTTTCTTTTATTAGGGGCTATCTTTATTTACTTTTTTCCCAAGTATTTGAAGAGGTGAATACTTATCTTTTGATTCTAACTCACCATTCCAACCTACCTTATTTATTCTTTTCCCATACCCTTAGTTTAGGTATATTATTCTCTTGTTATTCTCAAACACACTTTGAGTTTGCTTTTTGAGATGCTTGGCTTTTTGTTTGTGTTTTCTCAAGCAAGTGTAGTTTGTTACTAGAGCGAATATAAAATGGCTCTCAAGGTCAGAAAATTCAAGCAATCATATAATTGAAAGTTGAAACAACGTTTGCTATATATTTTATCCACTTCATTTTATTTTGTGCATCGTGATTTTACATCACAGATACACAAGTTTCTTCAAAATATTTATAGGCATGCAACCATTATATTATCATTTATTTCTTGATAGCAAATAACTTTGACTCAACGCTATTACCTAATTTAACACAATTAATTGTTGATTTGAGACCTAAACCTCATATTCCAAACCTTATTTCTTTCTTAAATGTTTCAACATAATTTATGTTTATTTTGTTGCTATATTTTTATTTAGGATATATTTTTTCCTTGCAGTTATAACCTGAGTTTATTGTGATGGAAAAAAATTCCTCATCTAATGAGGTAAGGACACTAGTTTTAGTTGGACGTACTGGCAATGGCAAAAGTTCAACGGGAAATAGTATTCTTGGAAGGAAAGCCTTCAAGTCAAGGATAGGCTTTTCTGCTGTAACAAGTGTGTGTGAATTGCAGAGAACTATTATAAAAGATGGATCAATTGTTAATGTTATTGACACCCCAGGTGAAGGATATAGTAACTTGTCACTTATTACATAATTGTGTATTTGATTTGAGTTAAAGGAATGTAATTGCTTAACTACTTTTGCCTTTGCTTCATAAATTTTTTATCATGTATAAGTTTAAGGCATAAATATATTCCAGATTCCTAAAAAGAAATGGTTTATGTTTTTAGTTCCAGTAATTTTTCTTTTTGGTTATTGTTCCTTGCAAATTTCATTGTTATTTGTTTTGGTCTCTACCTTGAATATATGTCATTAGCAAAAACATGTTTTTATGTCCTTGCAAATATAACAATTTTTTTATGTCCTTGCATAATATGGTGAATTTTGTTTTATTCCCTGTAAATATAACTGTTTTATTTTTAGTTCTTGCCATTATGTCGTTGCAAAATATAATGATTTATATTTGCATTGGAGAGATCAAGTACCAAAAAATAATTATTGGGATTAAAAGTAAAAACAATTATATTTGCATGAACATAAACAAATTTAATCATAAATCTAAAACCAATCAACTTTTGTAGGACTATTTGATGGAACTGATTCTGCTAGGAAGGAAATACTCAAATGTATTGATATGGCCGATGATGGAATTCATGCTATTCTTATGGTGTTCTCTGTTAGAACTCGCTTTTCTGAAGAGGAACAATCTACTTTTCCCATCTTGCAAGCAATGTTTGGATGCAAAATTGTTGACTACATGATTGTAGTCTTCACTGGAGGGGATGATCTAGAAGCTAATGAGGAGACACTTGATGATTATTTAGGTTGTGAGTGTCCACAACCTCTTAAGGTTTGTTGCTATTATCATTTAGATCAATATATACTCATTTTGTGCTCATAATTCTCGAGTGAGAACTCTTATTATTGTGAGGAATGATAATTATAAATATAAATCATTAGATCATATTTGAATCATATTAAAAATTTTAATTTTGATTGTCTATGTACGATTATATGGTCCAAATTTATAGTTATCATTTCTAACAATAACGAATAGTTCTCACCTAATGTTCATTGTGTGTGAGTGTGTGTGTGAAATTTGCTAATGTACACTCGTTTTTTAGTTGAAGTATGTTAACAAGCTATAATAACTAAATATTGTCTTAAAGTACACTGATGGTGTAGCTTACTAACGTACTCCAACTAAAAAGTGGGTGTATGTTAACAAATACATACATACAGAGAAACAGACACACACACATATACACAAATTGACAGCAATAACATTAAATACTATATATTTATGAAATATAATAGATAATAAACTTAAATAATATGATCAAATGGTATATTCATTAAATATAGTATATTTAATATTTTTTGTAAATATAATATATTTATTAAATTTATGACTTTTCATATTTATAAAATTTATTAAAAACAAGTATAAGTGAACAAAAGAAAGTAATTATTATAAAATTCAAATAGATTAAAATATTTAGAGATTTTTTTGTTATTGTTTAGAAAAAATAGCTTATAAAATATATTACAACACAATAAATTTAAATTTGCATTACTATAATAAGTATAAATTGATAAATATAGATAATAATTTACCTCTTACTTAATATGTTTAATATTGTTATTTCAGATAAACTAAGATGGGTTATTCTAAATTTAAATAGATATTAAAACTATTCTTATATTTAATTCTTGTTATTCATAAAATGACTCCAAGTAAAAAATTTAAATTATATTAATATAATTTTAAAATTATTCAAAATTTTGTTGTATGCTAACCATTTAATATAAATACATATGTAATTATAGAAAGTTAAGTTTAATTTGTTTCAAGTAATTAAATAAATTAATAAAGACTTACATATTTTACAACTTATATGGTCTTTTATATATTAAAATAAATCACCCTATTTTATATACAGTAAATAGATATACAAGTTTAAACAAACAATTTATAAATCTTAATTACATGTATTTAAAAAATATATAATAAATTCAAATTTGAAATGTTATGATTACAAATTTATTTTTTATTTGTATGGAAAATCTACTAAATTGAATTTTATAAATTGTATTTTTTACATCTTTTATTCTTTTATTAAATAATATATACATAATTTTACTTTTTAGTTATTGTCTTATTCACATTTTCGTTTATTATTTTGAAGAAATAATAGCTTTTTTGTTGTTTTTTTTTACATAGTCAACTTTAAAAATGTTTATTTTTAATACCTTTCAATTTTTTCTTGTTTTCATAAAATTAATTGTATTTTGAATAAAATAACTTAAAATTCTTTAATGTGCTTGTTTAGTTTCAAAAAATTAAATTTAAAAAGGAATAATATTTTTTATTATTTTTGAATAGTTTTTGAAATAAAGTTATAGCTACAAATGTCTTTTAAAATAAAAGTACTTTTATAATTGTAATCAAACAAAGAATAAGTTTAATTTAAGTAAAATATTTGTAAATAAACTATTTTTTATATATATTCTTAAAATTGTTTGTAAAAATGGTAAACATAGTCGTTTAGTTATATAAACATAGTTCAAAATTCTTAATTAGTTAAATAAACTTTGCTTAAAGTCGTTAATATGTCATTCAAAGATGTTGTTGCCTATAAATATGTTAATACTTGCATTGTCACTATGCCCAATTAAATACATGTTTCATTATTAAGAGTGATATAGTTGAAAATTCACATTGTTGAGTAGGATAATAATTATACAGAAAACATTAAAAATGTTGTATATGATACAGTGTTATGCACTATTCTAATGCAATTAATTAGACATATTTCAATTTTAATTATAACTTCACTAAATTAAAAAATTATATTGATGATCATATTGAAAAATATACATACTATGCTTAAGATAACTATAAATTAATAAAATATTTATTTTTAACTTTTTTTATATATTTAAATTATTTTTTCATATTTAAATAAACTCATAGTATTATACCTTGTTGAATCACATTCTTGACTATTACTACTACTTTTAATATTATTTGCATAAATAACTTGGAATATATATGACTCCTTTATATGTTAAATCTACAATGTAAAAGTTTTGTTGATTATAATAGAGTTTTAACATTGTTGTAGGATATTCTTACTTTATGTGGCAATCGTAAAGTGGTTTTTGATAATAAGACTAAGGATGAAAAAAAGCAATTAGGACAAGTTCAACAACTTCTCAGTCTTGTGAACATGGTTATATCAAAGAATGATGGACGGCCATTTACAAATAAGTTGTTTATAGAGTTGAAGGTGATAATTTTATAAATTTTGAAAGTATTTATTGGATATTGAGAGTTAGGTAAATAATATATATGATATCAATGAATTCATCACTTGATTGCGCAGGAGAAAGAGACAATACAAGATAACCGAAAAAAATTGGTTGACTCCATGGAAGGATATTCAAATGTAGAAACATTGAGGATTAAAATGCAAATGCAACAAAAATATGATGATGAGCTAAAACAAATTACTAATATGGTACATATTATATCTTCTAATATTTATTTCATAACATTTAGTTGTTATTTACTTATTTAAAGTTAAACATATTAACACTTTCTTAGATTTTATTGAAAATTTGAAAGTAGAGTGAGTTATAGCTGTAAACACACGTAAAATGTCACTTGGTGCGAAATATATATGCAAAAGTGGACTATTGAAAATCAACATATACTTTAAATGTTATTTAACATCAAATAAAAGCATTGATATTATTTTGTGTCTTCTAGTTTTTTTTCCTAATTTTATACTAGTGTTTATCATATTATGAAATATTATTTTATGGGTTTTTTTTTTCAACATGAATAAATAATCATTGTTGTCTTGAAATAAGGATGTAATTTTAAGTAGGGATGACAAAATGGGTCAACCCAGCCTAATTCACCCTCAATTGTCTAAAAAACGGGTTGGGTTGGGTTGGGTTAGTTTCAACCCATCTTGATTGGTATCATAAGTCTTGATGGGTTACAATAATTACAAGAAAATTAAACAAAAAATTCAACATAATACCTTCCAAAAAAATAAGCTAGATTAGATTAAACTCGTTTTGAGAGTGGGTTGGAAATTCCAACCTGCCCCATTTAGTAGGTTAAATGGGCCAACATTACATATTTAACCCATTTTGTCATTTCTAATTTGAAGGATTTATTATCAATATCTTGGTTGGTATCATAAATTAAGTAATAAAACACTAAAATCTATTTTAAGCACTGGTAATCTTATTTTATAAATTGAATATATGCAATTGATTCTACAACCTAATATTATAATTGACATGTAATTAATTAAAATGCGAGAGTGAAAAAAAATAAGTGTTAATGGATATTATTCCATTATTGTTATGTCAAATAATAATTTTATTTTAATATATAGGTTGAATCAAAGTTGAAGGAAGAAAGTGCAAATCTTATGAAAAGCTTAGAAGAAGAGAGAGTTGCTAGACTTGAGGTTGAGGAAAATTCTAAGTCGACTCAAATTACATTGAATAATGAAATTAAAAAACTCCAATGTGATCTTGAGGTGGTAGGTAGAAGATCCCCTAGTTACACTAAGCATCGTTGTGTCATTATGTGATTGTAGTACCTTCAAACATTTGTATTTTACCTTCGTGATTGTAAGTATTTGTATTGGCTAATACTCTTCAAAATGTTGTATATAATTACTAAGGATTGTTATGTAACTAATTTGTGTTTGAATTAAATTTGTTAATTTGTCATAAATATTTTATTATTATGATTATCTTTTATTTTAAATTCATATTTACTATTATTTTTTAGGTAATGTATAATCAAATTCTATATATTTTTCTTACTTGGCATTCATATTTCTCTCATAATTTTAATTTTATATTCTATGTTTTGTTTCAAATTCTTTTGTATATAAAAAGATCTTATGAAGTTGATAACATAACGACCCGTCGTCGCTATATGTTAATTAAATGAGCAAATCACAATCGTCCCCCTTGAGTTTAGGATTTATTACACTCGCACCCCCTCCGTATTTTACCCTTACACAAAACCTCCTAACTTTTACAATTGTGTTACAGATGCACCCCGTGTGCCGTCAATGGTGTTACTTCTGTTAACAAAAATAGATGACATGAATGTTTAATGAAATTTTAAGACAAAAATGTCCTCATCTTCCTCCCTGCATACAATTTTTTTTTGGCACAAGATGTGGCAATCGTCCCAGGCAAGCCAAACAATACAAAAGTAACAAATCAATAAAAAAGATCAAACACAAGTTATACCTCCATGGTACAAAGTGAAACAGCCCACCCTTCCCTTAAAATTTACATACTCCCAACCAAAACAATACCATCTTCGGATCCACTCTTCCAAAGAAAAAATAAGGTGCCAACATGAACATAAATTTATTGTTGCGTTTCCAAATTTATACCCACCGAACCTGCAGCAAAGTGAATTAGCAGTAACAGAGTTTTCAACCCCTGCAATCCATATCAGTATAATTGTTTCAACACCACCATACAGAGTTTGTTTTTATTTAGCAAAAAAAGATATTATAAATAAGATGAAGTGAGCACATGTTATACCCAATTCACACGTCAAGCTGTGCAGAGAATACAAAATAGTAAAAATAAAAATACCAGCCCCTCAAACTTCCTTATATGATCACACGTGACCAATGAGGGATACTCATCAATACAGCTGATACAATGTACACATTTGCTAATAAAAGACTATGCCACTCATACAGAGTTTGATTTGCGTTGGGATTTAGTGGGTCGGTGGTGGTCTGGCCACGATGCGGTTCTGGTGTTGGTGGGTATTTGGGTTGTGATGGAGGTTGCAGTGGTGTTTTAATGGCAACATTTTAGGGCGAAGGTGATGACTGAGGGTGGCGGCATAGATTGGATGGCGCACCGGTGGTGTTTGTTGTGGTTTGGTTGGTGACGGTGGTGTTTGATGGCAGTGTGTCGAGGTTGGTGGTGGATGCAAGGTTGGCGGCGTCGATTGGGTGGCGCGCCAGTGGTGTGGTGGTTTAGGGTGCCAGTGCCGATGTCGGTGTTTGGTGGAGCGGTGGTTATGGAGGTCGGTAGTTTTGGAGGTGCGGGGTAGAGAGGTTGTGGCGCAGAGAGAAAGAGAAAGGGTGTAGAGGGTTTGGAGGAGAGAAGGTTTTTTGTTTTTGTTTTACCTACACCCCATCTTTAATATGGGCACCCCCCTTTAAGAAGGGTTATTTGGACCTTTCACTAAAAACTAAACACCGTCAACTAACTGAAATGCTTTTTAACATAGGGGTGCGAGTGTAATAAGTGCTAAATTCAGGGGAGGTGAGTGTAATTTGCTCTAATTAAATAACTGATATAGAGGAAAAAATTATTTTAGTTCATTTAAAATTGTTCAATTTACTTTATTTATAAAAAAACTAATGAACTTTTGCATTTTAGAAATCAACAGCTAAAAAATTACAACTTCAAGATAATGCATCCATCCATTGTAAAATCAACTGAATAACAACCATGTGCCTTGTGGCACTATAACATGTTATCACTAGATATAACATCAGAGCAGGTCAATATGTATGTGTGTTTATAACACTCTTAAAAAGGTAAATATCTTAAACACCCAAGCTTATCAACATTATACATAAAACAAATCAAAGAAAACGAAAAGAAGGATCATGTCTTCATGCCCATGTATGACTTCACGATGCTCCCAAGAGAATGATCCACCTCGTTTAACCATCTACTCTCACGAACACGACATTCGAGATCATCACAATCACAACCACATGTATCACAACATAAACTTTAAAACTCAATTGATTGCAATTAATTAAACTTTATCATCTTTAAAACATGGTATTGAAAAACTAAGTAGCAACAATATTCAACCCACATAAGAGAATATCCTATGTACAACCATTAAAATACAACAATCAAGTATCACCATAAAGGAAATTCCACAATAAAGTACAACCTTGCAATAATAATAATAATAATGTCATGCAATGAAATGAAATGCGAACTTAACTCCATGGATATTTTCACCACATGAGCGATCATCATAGGTCTATTCTATTTTCTTTTTCTAACCCATAGGGTTGATGCAGTGGTGTAAGGTCCCACTGCATTCACATATGGTAGAACGTTCTATTTAGCAGGAAAATCATGTTCAATTCTCTTCGTGTGCAAAATTTTCTTGGTCTAGCGGCAGTCACGCATCACGAGCGAGATTAGTCTTTAACCCAGTGAGTTGGGGAACATCCATAGCCTCTAACGCAGGACAAAAAAATCTATTTTCTTTTTTTAATAATAAGCATATATATTATATATTAGTTAGAATACATCAATAAATTACACTGTAGGTGTATTTTAAAATAGATTTCTAATTATTTTAACTTGCTAACTTACTTCAACCAAAAGAATGATTTTTCTAACCAATTGAAAAGGCGTTAATTGTTAACATATACCATCTAATTGTTAACACTTCCCATTTAACAAGCAAAGCAAAATGACTATAATTGTTTAACTTTGAAATTTTAAAACCATTTTTTAGGAGTCAGTGAGTCACCGATATCAACAAATTCCCATGACAAGCACTTCCATTTAACAAGCAGAGCAAAATGACTATAATTGTTTAACAAAACTAACTACAGATTGACTCGAATTAAAGGAAGTGAATGTAATTTTTCCACCATACGTTCCACTTGACCTTGTAAAAGTTCTATTCCTGCAAGACATGCAAAAGAATTTGGTCACAAAGTACGAAAATGAAGGATGGTGACTCAACAAAGAATCACAATGAAAATTCACATCATGTCTTTCAACTCTTTTGTCCCCTCTACATTTTTTTCCTTTTTCGTTGGAAGGGGCATTCATATGGTGACTTTCCATTTTTTTCCTCTCCCTATTATCTTCAAATCAAAGCAATACTATGCTTCAATAACCTGTGCCTATCCAGCAAAAAGAGGTAAAAAAAACATCTATGCCTACAAAGTTGGAAAACTGCTTTGAGGATGTCCACCAGAAATGAGCAACCAAGCAGCTCTCACATAAAAGCAGTTCGCCCACGCCTTCTGCTATGCCTATCATACGCAGTATTAAATTTGTCCACCAGCTCATTCATTGCACTACACCAAGACAAAAGATAAAAAAGAATATTTATTAATATCATAAGCATTCAAGGTTACACTTCTGAACTAAAATAGTGTTCACATTTCTTTTCTTGAAAAATATATTTAAACATCTTGGGAGACATGGAGATAATATTGTTGGCAGTTGAGATTTTTCCTCATGTCACATTAAATGTACCTGCAACTTTTCTAATTACTTTTTAAGCATGCTTTTGTTTAACAGCTAGTTGTGGGCTAATGATGCCTATTTTTAATTTGCCATAATTTGCTGTTTGTTTTACCCAATCAGGGACTTGTTAGTTTTCTATTTAAATCACTGGTTGTAACAGTTCAACTGAGCACACAGACTAAAAGGGAGGGTTTATGGAAGATTGGGCTTCATGATTATACAATAAAAGTTCGAGCATAATGACATAATAGAATCCATTTATATATAGGAACTGAAGACCCTACTCAAATGACTCAAACATCCTCCCCCAGCAAGCACCTCTAACAGAAGAAGCTTCTTATTGTCCTTCTGAATTGTACAGGTACAGGGAATGGCAAGCAGAGTAAAATCGAAGAAAAGCTTACAGGAATCTGGTAATGGTGTTTCTAACTATTTGCTTCATTAGATAACTATCAAAATTGGTCCCACCACACTGATTTTCAAGGAAGTTTGGCTAAAAGAACACTAGGAGCCTTTTTGTTATAAAAGGAAAAAAAAAAAAAAAAAAAACAAACCAAGACAAAAAGCACATCATACCTTGAGCAGTTGGTCAGCATTGCCAGGTAACTAATCAATAAGGTGTCTGTTATGGTGGCCATATCAGTGTCATTGTACTCCTACAAAGGAAAAAAGACATTATAAGCTAAAGAAAAATTTACATAAGCATTCATACTTCCTTAATTACAATATTAAGCTCACAACATAGCTCAGATATCATGTTACAGCAATATGAAACCTTCAACACAACCAACTTTAATATCATTATTTAGCTATATAATAAAATTGCCTTGTGCAAAGAGTCCTTATATAATTGTACCAGTGTCTAATTCCTTTCAACAAATCAGCTATAGCAAAATTACCATGGATAATTTGAGAGTCATGAACCACTCCCTAAACCAATGCACTCTTATGGCAGACCAATGTGTATTTATATTCTGGCAACCCATTACATATTTAGCTACTAAAACATGTGGATGTAGAAGGATATGCAGTTGCATGCACCAATTCCGTGAACCTGGCATCCTCACATTGATGACATTATGTAAGCTAGGCCTTGTCAGTTGAGAGGTCTTATAATCTGTTAGAATAAGTAATTAGTTAGGCTGTTATAAATAGAGGCAGAAGATGATAGGGGAAGAGAGTTAGTTGGTGAGAATTAGTTTTGGAAGGGAGAAATCAGGCTCTCAAATTCCTAGGAGTTCATTCTATCATTCTTGTTGATTTTGCCCTTTGCCCATTATGCTATCATATCACCCTGGTACAGATTGGCAATTAGGGATTTGATCGATAAAATCTCATTTCATTCTAGTTTCTGATCTAGTGTCTATCAACTGTCATCAGAACACTGATCTTGGACTTGTGGGTAAGTACATATTGACAGATTCAGGAGTTTTTCAGGCCCTTCAGGGTCCAGCAAGAATGAAAAACATTCTTGGCATTATTGAAGAAATAAGGAAAGAGATTGAGTTTCAGGAAAGAACTCGTGAAGGAGTGTCTAGGAATCCCAGTCTTTCAAGGAGATGATGCCATACGCCTGGCTGATTCACCTCAAGCAGCACTTTGCCTGTTCTCCATGAAAGGAATAATGAAGGAGATGCTACAGTTGGCTGCAAAGCACTAGGACATGCCTTACCATCTGGAAGGATAGCATTCCTAAGGGCACTTGCTCAAACAACTCCAACCTGAGTATGATCTGGATGCCAGTTTGGGTTCAAGATTTCTTGGAGGCAAAAAAACAGAACAGAAAACGAAGGTTCGGTGAGCTCAAAATTTTCATTAGGCTGCTATGTTAAACATCAGAACTCTTTTAAGGCATGTGAAAGGAGAGCTCCAAGTCACAGGATTCTTTACAAATACAATGAACACGACAAAGTAGGTTACTCTGATGCGGACAAGATTAGATCATATATATTAAAAACCGACCTCCATCAATATTGTGTTGCAGAAAATTGGATTTCTTGGTGAGATTGGGTTCAAGGGCCCTCCACCTAGAAAGCTTTGGTGTTATTCACATTACCTTGAATCCAGTGATTCATGACAAAACAGATAGAAGCCAATTGCCACACAATTTGGGAAAAGATTCAGCAAGGACTTGTATCCACCCACCATGTTAGAACTGGAGAACAAATATTTGGGGTAAAACCTTCACCAAGGCACTTCAGGAGTAGGGTTAATTACTTTTATAACAAGTTGGGCATGAATAACATCTATGATCCAACTTGTAGGGGGTATTAAGTGTAATATGCATGTGATTAATGTGCAAAGGATATTTATGTCCTCTGTACTATATTGTACTGCTAGCCTAGTGTACTTAATATTAATACAAAGACCTGCACCCACATAGCTTTTACTTGTTCCAAATGTATCTGTTTTATAATTAGGATTTAGGAAACCATAAGGTCCACTCTCTAGAAGGGTGACCCATCACAGTTCATGACAGTTGCACAAATAATTCCAAATAAAAAAGTACTGAAACCATAACAATAGGAACCAAGTTTATTGACCCTCCTTTCCTATTTTACATGCAAATGCTAATTTCAACACACCAACAGGCGTCAAGTCCAAAATTCAGAATGGAACACACTCACAATCAAGAAATCATCTTGAAATTTCCCAGATTCAATAGCAGGCAATCTTCTCAGGAGACTTGACACTTGTCTTAATAGTGAATTCTCACAAGGAACATCACCTGCTTTTAAACAGTATGGTTACTGATCTTACTTATTGGAATTTCAACATATGAACATGTACAATTTATACTTGAAGCAGGAAATGGAAACATTGCTCACGGAATCACTGAGATCCTATTATACTGCATTTCTCATTTTTATTTTTTGATCAGCCAATGTTAGTTGTTAGTTTTTATTAGAATGTTAGTGGGGAGATTCGAACCCACAACATGCATGGTGCATTAAATGCACAGTAACTTTTCTCTGGCCCGTACATTTGCTCCCTTTTCTTCTAATCTTGATATGAGAATTTGGAACCTTAATAGCTGCTGTTTTTTTCTTGCAAATCTTATTCAGTTTCTCATACATTATCCCATAAGGGATAGATTTGTCTTGGATAAGCGAATTGGAATTCTAAATATCCTACTGCTAACTGTCAAATTGCTTGAAAAGCTTATGTGTACATCCATGTCTGAAACTGTGCCTCATTCATTTCTACATTGCACAGCTGTGCAATTCCTTTCAAAAAAAAAAATGTCATCTTGGTGAATGGTGACCATTGGGTTAGTCACTTTGTCCTAGTTTACTGGATCATTTTCACAAATTTGTTTTCAAGGGTTTGGTAATTAGGAAAGTAAAATCTTGTGGCAATGTGCGGCAATGTGCTGTTTATCAGATTCTATGGCTCTTGTTGTTGGAAAGAAATGCCTGAATCATCATGGGTGTGTTTCTCACCTTTGAATTTTATGAGGGATAGAATGATTTTCATGGTTTCTCATGTTTCTCTCTTTTCATCTTCTTCCTTCTCTTTTCTTTATTCTCCTTCTATTTTCTAAGTGTAGTGTGTGTTATGAGTGGATGGGGAAAGGTTTATGTATCTACGTATGTATGTATGAGTACATACCTACATACATACAAAGAGAGAGGAGGAATCAAGTTATTTCAATAGTAACTTTAAAAGAGTTACTCTTTATCTTTATCTTTCTTTCATTTTAATCTAATGTTTATAATGAGTAATTAATCTTTGACCATTTAAAAGAAAAATGAAGAGTGGGGATGGGGAGTAACTATTTTAAAGTTACTCTGAGAGAGGAGGAATCAAGTTATTTCAATAGTAACTTTAAAAGAGTTACTCTTTATCTTTATCTTTCTTTCTTTCTTTCATGTTCTTCTTCTTCTTCTTCTATATATATATATATATATATATATATATATATATTAAAAAACTGAGAAAATGAAAGAGAGAGAACGTTGTTGATTTTTTTTTCAATTTTTAATAATTTTTATATAAATTTTTTTTTCTGGTAAAAACTGCCTACTACTAGTCATTTAAATGTCTCATGGGTGAGGCACCACCCAAGATACTTCATCGTAGAATGAGCCATAATGTAGGCGTTATTTAACTGCTAAAATAATCATTTTCTTGTAGGGTATTCAAAAAGGAATGTGGAATAATTAAGGTTGCTTGGAATAAGTTATATGTAAACCTAACTTGTAGACTTTGGGAACTTTTATTTTGTGGATTCCATGTATTTTTCTTTTGTTAGGGGCTATCTTTATTTACTCTTTTCCCAAGTCTTTGAAGAGGTGAATTTTACTTATCTTTTGATTCTAACTCACCATTCCAACTTGTCTTATTTATTCTTTCCCTATACCCTTAGTTTAGGTATATTATTCTCTTGTTATTCTCAAACACACTTTGAGTTTGCTTTTTGAGATGCTTGGCTTTTTGTTTGTGTTTTCTCAAGCAAGTGTAGTTTGTTTCTAGAGCAAATATAAAATGGCTCTCAAGGTTAGAAAATTCAAGCAATCATATAACTGAAAGTTGAAACAACGTTTGCTATATAAATTTTATCTCCTTCATTTTATTTTGTGCATCGTGATTTTACATCACAGATACACAAGTTTCTTCAAAATATTTATAGGCATGCAACCCATTATGTCATTTATTTCTCGATAACAAATTACTTTGACTCAACGTTGTTACCTAATTTAACACAATTAATTGTTGATTTGAGACCTAAACTTCATATTCCAAACCTTATTTCTTTCTTAAATGTTTCAACAAAATTTATGTTTATTTTGTTGCTACATTTTTATGTAGGATATATTTTTCCTTGCAGTTATAACCTAAATTTATTACGATGGGAAGAGCTTCCTCGTCTAATGAGGTAAGGACACTAGTTTTAGTTGGACGTACTGGCAATGGCAAAAGTGCAACAGGAAATAGCATTATTGGAAGGAAAGCCTTCAAGTCAAGGACAAGCTCTTCTGGTGTAACAAGTGTGTGTGAATTGCAGAAAACTATTATAAAAGATGGACCAATTGTTAATGTTATTGACACCCCAGGTGAAGCATAATAACTTGTCACTTATTACATAATTGTGTACTTGATTTGAGTTAAAGAAGTGTGATTGCTTAACTATTTTGTCTTTGTTTCATGAAAAATTTATCGTGTACAAATTTAAGGCTTAAATATATTCTAGGTTCCTAAAAATAAGTGGTGTATGTGTTTAGATCCAACAATTATTCTTTTTGGTTTTTGTTCCTTGCAAATTTTGTTGTTACTTGTTTTGGTCTTTGCCTTGAACATGCCATTAGGAAAATCACGTTTTTACGTCCTTGCAAATCTAACAATTTTGTTTTTATGTCCTTGCATAATATGGTGAATTTTGTTTTAATCCCTCTAAATATAACTATTTTTATTTTTAGTCCTTGTCATTATGTCTATTTGCATTGTGATGGCTAAAACATAGATCATTGGAGAGATGAAATACCAAAAAATAATTATTGGGACTAAAAGCAAAAAAGCAATTATATTTTCATGAACATAAACATATTTAATCCTAAATCTAAAACCTAACAAGTGTTGTAGGACTATTTGCTGGAACTGATTCCGCTGGGAAGGAAATAGTCAAATGTATTGATATGGCCAAGGATGGAATTCATGCTATCCTTATGGTGTTCTCTGTTAGAACTCGATTTTCTGAAGAGGAACAAGCTACTTTTCTCACCTTGCAAGCTTTGTTTGGACACAAAATTGTTGACTACATGATTGTGGTCTTCACTGGAGGGGATGATCTAGAAGCTAATGAGCAGACACTTGATGATTATTTAGGTTGCGAGTGTCCACAACCTCTTAAGGTTTCTTACTATTATCATTTAGATCAATATATGCTCAGTTCGTTCTCTTAATTCTCTAGTGCGAACTCTTATTATTATGAGAAATGAGAATCATAAATATAAAATAATTAGATCATATTTGAATAATCCGGATTAAAGTTTTTAATATTGATTGTCTATGTATGGTTATATGGTCCAGAATTATACTTTTCATTTCTCACGATAACCAAAAGTTCTCACTTGATATACATTATATATATAGGGATTTGCTAACATACACTAACTTGTTTTTAAGGAGTACGTTAGCAACCTACACCTGAGTGTATTTTAAGATCAATCGCAGTTATATTTTGCTAACATACTCCTTCTAAGAAAGAAGTGGGTGTACATTAGCAAATCCGACAAACATTTGCTAATGTACACCCACTTATTTTTTAAAAGAAGTATGTTAGCAAGTTACACCCGGGTGTATTTTAATATTAGTTGTAGTTATAATTTGTTAATATACTCCTTCTAAAAAACAATTGAGTGTACATTAGAAAACCTCTTATATATATATATATATATATATATATATATATATATATGATTTGCAACATACAATCACTTGTTTTTTAATTGGAATACGTTAGCAAGTTATAACTAGAAATTATCTTAAAATATATCGACGGTATAGCTTACTAACATGCTCTAATTAAAAAACAAGTGAGTGTATGTTAGCCAACCCCACAAGGGTTTACTAACGTACACTCATTTTTTAGTTGGAGTGCTTTAAATTAACTTACGTGAAAATAAAAAAATCATACATGTAAAGGGTGCATGTTTGCTAATGTACTCCAATTAAAAACAAGTGGGTGTACGTTAACAAATTAAAATTTGACTTACATATTATACAATAGATAATAAACTTAAATAATATGATCAAATGGTATATTCATTAAAAATAGTATTTTTTTTTTGTAAATGTAATATATTTATTAAATATATGACTTTTCATATTTATAAAATTTATTAATAACAAGTATAAGTAAACAAAAGAAAGTAATTAATATAAAATTCCAATATATTAAAGCTATATAGATTTTTTCTTATTATTTAGAAAATTAGCTTATTATAAAATATATTACAAAATAATAAATTTAACAATAATATAATAAATATTGATTGATAAATATAGATAATAATTTACCTCTTATTTTATATGTTTAATATTTTTATTTCAGATAAACTAAGATGGGTTATTCTAAATTTAAATAGATATTAATACTACTCTTATATTTAATTGTTGTTATTCATAAAAATAACTCAAAGTAAAAAAATTTAAATTATATTAATATAATTTTAAAATTATTGAAAATTTTGTTGTATGCTAACCATTTAATATAAATATTTTTATTCATTTCATTTTATTATATATATTTAATTATAGTAAATTAAGTTTGATTTGTTACAAGTAATTAAATAAATTAATAAAGACTTACATATTAGACAACTTATATGATCTTTTGGTCCTACCACGGATATCCCTCAGCCCACTGGGTTAGAAACTAATTCCGCTTGTGGTACTGTGACTGTCGTTGGTCGAAAGGTTTTCGCACAAGGCCGGGATTAAACACGGGATTTTTTGCTAAATAGATCATCCCCACGTGTGAGCGCATGGTGCCTAACCACTATGCCAACCCGTCGTGTTATATGATCTTTCATATGTTAAAACAAATCACCCTATTTTATCTATTGTAAATAGATATACAAGTTTTAACAAATAATTTATAAATCTTACATGTATTATTGAAAATATAATAAATACAAATTTCAAATGTTATGATATTACAAATTTATTTTTTATTTGTATGAAAAATATGCTAAATCGAGTTTTACAAATTGTATTTTTTACATCTTTTATTATTTTATTAAATAACATATACATAATTTTACGTTTTGTTTATTGTCTCATATTTTTGTTTATAACTATGTATATTGCATTACCATTACACCTAAGTGGTATAATTACCGATTGATTTCAAATATTATTAGATGTTTTTGAAAATAACACATGCTTAAATGAACATATTTATGTTTTTAATTTAGCTTATTTTGAAGAAATAATAACTTTTTTGTTGTTTTTGTTTTAGAAAGTCAACTTTAAAAATGTTTATTTTTAAAAAATATCAATTTTTTTTGTTCTCATAAAATTAATTGTATTCTGAATAAAATAACTTAAATTTTTTTAACATGTTTGTTTAGTTTCAAAAAATTAAAATTTAAGAAGGAATAATATTTATGATTATCTTTGAAAAGTTAATTTTAATAGTTTTTGAAATAAAGTTATAATTACAAATGTCTTTTAAAATAAAAGTACTTTTATAATTGTAACCAAACAAAGAATAAGTTTGAATTTAAGTAAAATATTTATAAATAAACTATTTTTTTATATATTCTTAACAATCATTTAGTTAAATTAAGAAACATAGTTCAAAATTCTTAATTTGTAAAAGATTTGCTCAAAGTTCTTAATATGTCATTCAAAGATGTTGTTGCCTATAAATATGTCAATACTTGCATTGTCACTATGCTCAATTAAATATATGTTTAATTATTAATAGTGATATTGTCATAAGAGTTGAAAATTCACATTCTTGAGTAGGATAATAATTATAGAGACATTAAAAGTGTTGTATATGATAAAGTGTTATGCACTATTTTAATGTAGTTAATTAGATATATTTTAATTTTAATTATAACTTCACTAAAAATTAAAAATTTATATTGTTGATCATATTGAAAAATATAAATACTATGCTCAAAATAACTATAAATTAATAAAATATTTATTTCTTAACTTTTTTATATGTTTAAATTATTTTTTCATATTTAAATAAACTCATGGTATTATAACTTGTTGAATCACATTCTTGACTATTATTGCTAGTTTTAATACTATTTCTTCAAATATCTTGGAATATATAGGACTCCTCTATGTGCTAAATCTACAATATACACTTTAGATTTTTGTTGATTATGATAGAGTTTTAACATTGTTGTAGGATATTCTAACTCTATGTGGCAATCGTAAAGTGCTTTTTGATAATAAGACTACGGATGAAAAAAAGCAATTAGAACAAATTCAACAACTTCTCAGTCTTGTGAACATGATTATATCACAAAATGGTGGACAACCATTTACAAATGAGTTGTTTATAGAGTTGAAGGTAAAAATTTTATAAAATTTGAAAGTGTTTATTGAATATTGAGACTTGGGTAAATAATATATATGATATCAATGAATTCATCATTTGATTGTGTAGGAGAAAGCAACAATACGAGATAAACAACAAAAATTGGTTGACTCCATGGAAGGATATTCAAAAGCAGAAATGTTGGGAATTAAAATGCAAATGCAACAAAAATATGATGATGAGCTAAAACGAATTACTAATATGGTACATACTATATCTTCTAATATTTATTTCATAACATTTGTTTTTATTTACTTATTTAAAGTTAAACATATTAACACTTTCTTAGATTTTATTGAAAATTTTAAAGTAGAGTGAGTTATAGCTACAAACACACGTAAAATGTCACTTGGTGCGAAATATATATGCAAAAGTGGACTATTGGAAATGAACATATACTTTAAATGTTATTTTACATCAAATAATAACACTGATATTATTTTGTGTTTTCTAATTTTATACCATAGTGTTTATCATATTATGAAATACTACTTTATGCTTTTTTTATCCAACACTAATTAATAATCATTGTTATCTTGAGATAAAGATGTAATTTTAAGTAGGGATGAGAAAATAGATCAACCCAACCTAATTCACTCTCAACTTTCTAAAAAAATGGGTTGGGTGGAGTTCAACCCATCTTGATTGGTATTATAAATCAAGTAATAAAGATACTCAAATATATTGTAATTAACATCTAATTAGTTAAATACACGTAAAATCTTACTTGATGCATAATATATATGCAAAAGTGAGATTATTGAAAATCAACATATACTTAATTATTTTTCATTTAATAATTGCATTGAGAATATTGTGTCTTCTAGTTTTCTTCTAATTTTATACCCTAGTTTTTACCATATTATGAATTAACATTTTATGTTTTTTCAGCATTGATTAATAATCATTGTTATTTTGAAATCAAGATGTAATTTTTAATAAAAATAACAAAATAGGTTCAACCCAACCTAATCTTAGTGGATTGTAAGTTGGATTGGGTCGACCATCATAATTTTAAAAAAGAATGAAGAAAATCAGTTATAAAATAGTGACCATATATTGATTGACCTACCAAATAAATAAATAATAATTAAAACATAAATTATTTAAAAATCATAAAAACAATTAATTAGTCTATCAAAACATTTAAATACTTGAAACATCAAATACATCTAAAATGACCTTAAAAGGGCAAAACTAAAAACATTAATACTTTAGTTTATTAATGCTAATAAGTTTATAACCATAAATAAGTCTTGACGGGTTACAATAAATACAAGAAAATTAAAAAGAAAGTTCAACCCAATACCCTCCAAAAAGTAAGCTAGATTGGATTGAACTCATTTTGAGAGTGAATTGGAAATTCCAACCTGCCCCATTTAGTACGTTAAATGGATCAACCTTATAGGTTTAACCTATTTTACCATTTCTAATTTGAAGGATTTATTGTTACTATCTTGATTGGTATCATAATTAAGTAATAAAACACTCACATCTATTTTAAGTATTGGCAATCTTATTTTTTAAATTGAATGTGTGCAATTGATTCTACAATCTAATATTATAATATACATTTAATTAATTAAAACATGAGAGTGAAAAAAATGAGCGTTAATGGATATTATTTCATTATTGTTCTTTCAAATAATAATTTTATTTTAATATACAGATTGAATCAAAGTTGAAGCAAGAAAGTGAAAATCTTTTGAAAAGCTTGGAAGAAGAGAGAGTTGCTAGACATAAGGCTGAGGAAAATCATAGGTCGATTCAAAGTACATTGAATAGTGAAATTCAGAAACTCAAAATGAATCTTCATGAGGTGGAAAATACACCACCCATTATTCTAAGACCCATTATTTGTACTCCAGCTCCGCCTCCGCCTCCAGCTCCGCCTCGGTCTCGTTGTGTCATTATGTGATTGTAGTACCTTCAAACATTTGTATTTACCTTTGAGATTGTAAGTATTTGTATTGGCTAATACTCTTCAAAATGTTGTATATAATTACTAAGGATTGATGTGTAACTAAATTGTATTTGAATTTAATTTGTTAATTTGTCATAATTCTTTTATTATTATGGTTGTTTTTATTATTTAAATTCATATTTACTATGATATTTTAGGTCATGTATAATGAGATTCTATATTTCTCACTTGGCTTTCATATTTCTCTCATAATTTTAATTTTCTATTCTATGTTTTGTTTCAAATTCTTATATATATATATATATATATATATATATATATATATATATATATATATATAAGATCTTATATTTATGAAGTTGATAAATTATGTTTTGGCTTTTGTTTTTCCATTTTCTTTAAAAAGATCTTATATTTATGAAGTTGATAAATTATGTTTTGGCTTTTGTTTTTCCATTTTCTTTAAAATGATTGATTAAACTCAATATTATGATCGTCAACTTCTTGTAATGAGGTTATAGAATTTGGCGTTTTGTTGTGTTTGATTTAATTACAAAACTTTAAAATGAAACTAAATTCTCAACAAAAGGATCATTCAGTTTACATTTGATGTTATTTTATAGTATGCATTTATATTCCTTTCTTAGGATTGAAGAATAGTTTTTTTTTTTTCTGGATTAAATATTTTCTCTTTCTTATATAGCTTCATTTAGTTTTGTTCCTTCAAACGTTTTTTCTTATTGATTTCAATCCTCGTAAATTTTAAAACTTTTGAAAATAATAGGTGACAAAAATCATTTTAATTTTTTTTAAATCTATATGGACAAAAAATGTAAAAAGAAACTAGAAAATTAAAACCACATTAAGGCATACTTACAAGAAGAATTTCTTCTTCTTCACTGAAATGTGAGGCCAAAAAAGTAAAGGTCGAATGAAGAAATAAAAAGGATAAGTAGAAATATCCAATAAAAAAATGATCAATGAGATGAAAAAATAATGAAGAAAGAAAAGATAGACATGGACTTTTCCGCTCAAATTCTATCCATTTTTTTTTCTTTTTTAATTCATAAAAAATATATCATTTTATTTATTTATAGTAACAAGGCACTTATAACAAGTATATATATATATATATATATATATATATATATATATATATATATATATATATATATATATATATATATAAGGAGGGATCAAATGACACCGGTGTAATTTACACCAATTGTTACACCATTCAATAACTTGATATAGAAGGCGATTTTTATCGATCAAACGTTGAATTATATCTACATATTACTAGGATTGTCTATGTCAAATTTTGTCAAAATTGAACAACAAGAAGAAGGTGATCAAATGATCCGTATTTTAGTATATTTTGAAAAGTTTATATTACGTTGATTTTAATCTATATAAATGAGGTAGCGCGTTTTGATAACACTATAATCTCCTCTGACTCGGCAAAGCTTATTATCTCTAAATCAGTACACTTGATTGGCAGCTTCTGTACAAGCACCATGAAATCTTCTCTGTCTGATTTCAACATTAAGGCATACTTACAACCACATTAAGGCATACTTACAAGAAGAATTTCTTCTTCTTCACTGAAATGTGAGGCCAAAAAAGTAAAGGTCGAATGAAGAAATAAAAAGGATAAGTAGAAATATCCAATAAAAAGATGATCAATGAGATGAAAAAATAATGAAGAAAGAAAAGATAGACATGGACTTTTCCGCTCAAATTCTATCCATTTTTTTTCTTTTTTAATTCATAAAAAATATATCATTTTATTTATTTATAGTAACAAGGCACTTATAACAAGTATATATATATATATATATATATATATATATATATATATATATATATATAAGGAGGGATCAAATGACACCGGTGTAATTTACACCAATTGTTACACCATTCAATAACTTGATATAGAAGGCGATTTTTATCGATCAAACGTTGAATTATATCTACATATTACTAGGATTGTCTATGTCAAATTTTGTCAAAATTGAACAACAAGAAGAAGGTGATCAAATGATCCGTATTTTAGTATATTTTGAAAAGTTTATATTACGTTGATTTTAATCTATATAAATGAGGTAGCGCGTTTTGATAACACTATAATCTCCTCTGACTCGGCAAAGCTTATTATCTCTAAATCAGTACACTTGATTGGCAGCTTCTGTACAAGCACCATGAAATCTTCTCTGTCTGATTTCAACATTAAGGCATACTTACAACCACATTAAGGCATACTTACAAGAAGAATTTCTTCTTCTTCACTGAAATGTGAGGCCAAAAAAGTAAAGGTCGAATGAAGAAATAAAAAGGATAAGTAGAAATATCCAATAAAAAGATGATCAATGAGATGAAAAAATAATGAAGAAAGAAAAGATAGACATGGACTTTTCCGCTCAAATTCTATCCATTTTTTTTCTTTTTTAATTCATAAAAAATATATCATTTTATTTATTTATAGTAACAAGGCACTTATAACAAGTATATATATATATATATATATATATATATATATATATATATATATATATATAAGGAGGGATCAAATGACACCGGTGTAATTTACACCAATTGTTACACCATTCAATAACTTGATATAGAAGGCGATTTTTATCGATCAAACGTTGAATTATATCTACATATTACTAGGATTGTCTATGTCAAATTTTGTCAAAATTGAACAACAAGAAGAAGGTGATCAAATGATCCGTATTTTAGTATATTTTGAAAAGTTTATATTACGTTGATTTTAATCTATATAAATGAGGTAGCGCGTTTTGATAACACTATAATCTCCTCTGACTCGGCAAAGCTTATTATCTCTAAATCAGTACACTTGATTGGCAGCTTCTGTACAAGCACCATGAAATCTTCTCTGTCTGATTTCAACATTAAGGCATACTTACAACCACATTAAGGCATACTTACAAGAAGAATTTCTTCTTCTTCACTGAAATGTGAGGCCAAAAAAGTAAAGGTCGAATGAAGAAATAAAAAGGATAAGTAGAAATATCCAATAAAAAGATGATCAATGAGATGAAAAAATAATGAAGAAAGAAAAGATAGACATGGACTTTTCCGCTCAAATTCTATCCATTTTTTTTCTTTTTTAATTCATAAAAAATATATCATTTTATTTATTTATAGTAACAAGGCACTTATAACAAGTATATATATATATATATATATATATATATATATATATATATATATATATATATATATATATATATATAAGGAGGGATCAAATGACACCGGTGTAATTTACACCAATTGTTACACCATTCAATAACTTGATATAGAAGGCGATTTTTATCGATCAAACGTTGAATTATATCTACATATTACTAGGATTGTCTATGTCAAATTTTGTCAAAATTGAACAACAAGAAGAAGGTGATCAAATGATCCGTATTTTAGTATATTTTGAAAAGTTTATATTACGTTGATTTTAATCTATATAAATGAGGTAGCGCGTTTTGATAACACTATAATCTCCTCTGACTCGGCAAAGCTTATTATCTCTAAATCAGTACACTTGATTGGCAGCTTCTGTACAAGCACCATGAAATCTTCTCTGTCTGATTTCAACATTAAGGCATACTTACAACCACATTAAGGCATACTTACAAGAAGAATTTCTTCTTCTTCACTGAAATGTGAGGCCAAAAAAGTAAAGGTCGAATGAAGAAATAAAAAGGATAAGTAGAAATATCCAATAAAAAGATGATCAATGAGATGAAAAAATAATGAAGAAAGAAAAGATAGACATGGACTTTTCCGCTCAAATTCTATCCATTTTTTTTCTTTTTTAATTCATAAAAAATATATCATTTTATTTATTTATAGTAACAAGGCACTTATAACAAGTATATATATATATATATATATATATATATATATATATATATATATATATATATAAGGAGGGATCAAATGACACCGGTGTAATTTACACCAATTGTTACACCATTCAATAACTTGATATAGAAGGCGATTTTTATCGATCAAACGTTGAATTATATCTACATATTAC
Organism: Pueraria montana var. lobata; assembly: GCA_026413185.1. Classification (NCBI taxonomy): domain Eukaryota; kingdom Viridiplantae; phylum Streptophyta; class Magnoliopsida; order Fabales; family Fabaceae; genus Pueraria; species Pueraria montana. The sequence continues at coordinate 70,181,106 of CM048654.1, forward strand.
TAGGATTGTCTATGTCAAATTTTGTCAAAATTGAACAACAAGAAGAAGGTGATCAAATGATCCGTATTTTAGTATATTTTGAAAAGTTTATATTACGTTGATTTTAATCTATATAAATGAGGTAGCGCGTTTTGATAACACTATAATCTCCTCTGACTCGGCAAAGCTTATTATCTCTAAATCAGTACACTTGATTGGCAGCTTCTGTACAAGCACCATGAAATCTTCTCTGTCTGATTTCAACATTAAGGCATACTTACAACCACATTAAGGCATACTTACAAGAAGAATTTCTTCTTCTTCACTGAAATGTGAGGCCAAAAAAGTAAAGGTCGAATGAAGAAATAAAAAGGATAAGTAGAAATATCCAATAAAAAGATGATCAATGAGATGAAAAAATAATGAAGAAAGAAAAGATAGACATGGACTTTTCCGCTCAAATTCTATCCATTTTTTTTCTTTTTTAATTCATAAAAAATATATCATTTTATTTATTTATAGTAACAAGGCACTTATAACAAGTATATATATATATATATATATATATATATATATATATATATATATATATATAAGGAGGGATCAAATGACACCGGTGTAATTTACACCAATTGTTACACCATTCAATAACTTGATATAGAAGGCGATTTTTATCGATCAAACGTTGAATTATATCTACATATTACTAGGATTGTCTATGTCAAATTTTGTCAAAATTGAACAACAAGAAGAAGGTGATCAAATGATCCGTATTTTAGTATATTTTGAAAAGTTTATATTACGTTGATTTTAATCTATATAAATGAGGTAGCGCGTTTTGATAACACTATAATCTCCTCTGACTCGGCAAAGCTTATTATCTCTAAATCAGTACACTTGATTGGCAGCTTCTGTACAAGCACCATGAAATCTTCTCTGTCTGATTTCAACATTAAGGCATACTTACAACCACATTAAGGCATACTTACAAGAAGAATTTCTTCTTCTTCACTGAAATGTGAGGCCAAAAAAGTAAAGGTCGAATGAAGAAATAAAAAGGATAAGTAGAAATATCCAATAAAAAGATGATCAATGAGATGAAAAAATAATGAAGAAAGAAAAGATAGACATGGACTTTTCCGCTCAAATTCTATCCATTTTTTTTCTTTTTTAATTCATAAAAAATATATCATTTTATTTATTTATAGTAACAAGGCACTTATAACAAGTATATATATATATATATATATATATATATATATATATATATATATATATATATATATATATAAGGAGGGATCAAATGACACCGGTGTAATTTACACCAATTGTTACACCATTCAATAACTTGATATAGAAGGCGATTTTTATCGATCAAACGTTGAATTATATCTACATATTACTAGGATTGTCTATGTCAAATTTTGTCAAAATTGAACAACAAGAAGAAGGTGATCAAATGATCCGTATTTTAGTATATTTTGAAAAGTTTATATTACGTTGATTTTAATCTATATAAATGAGGTAGCGCGTTTTGATAACACTATAATCTCCTCTGACTCGGCAAAGCTTATTATCTCTAAATCAGTACACTTGATTGGCAGCTTCTGTACAAGCACCATGAAATCTTCTCTGTCTGATTTCAACATTAAGGCATACTTACAACCACATTAAGGCATACTTACAAGAAGAATTTCTTCTTCTTCACTGAAATGTGAGGCCAAAAAAGTAAAGGTCGAATGAAGAAATAAAAAGGATAAGTAGAAATATCCAATAAAAAAATGATCAATGAGATGAAAAAATAATGAAGAAAGAAAAGATAGACATGGACTTTTCCGCTCAAATTCTATCCATTTTTTTTCTTTTTTAATTCATAAAAAATATATCATTTTATTTATTTATAGTAACAAGGCACTTATAACTAGGGATGGCAACGGGTCGGGTCGGGCACGGATAGTGGTTACCCGCTACCCGACCCGCCGGGGAAAATCCGCCCCGTTACCCGCCCCGTTACCCGTCGGATATCCGTTTGAAAAAAATCCGCGGGTTTTTCTTATATCCGCGGGTATCCGTGGATACCCATGGATATTTTATATTAATTTTTTTTTTTTTTAAAAAAAAGGTGATTTTTTTAGAAGAAATACTAAGAAATAGATCCTTTATGTGCAATAAAATTTGGAAATAAAATCATATTATTTACTACAAGAAGAATAAAGAATCAAATGTGTAGTTAATTGAATTTTCATGTGAAAATTACATGTCTTTAATTAAAAAAAATCAAAGAAATAAGAATCTTATAATGTGATTTTGAATCTCTAGACATAATATTTACTAGTATCAAGAGCAAAAATTAGTGATTTTAAATTATATATATATATATATATATATATATATATATATATATATATATATATGAGGGTAATTTAGTAATTTTACGGGTAACGGGTATCCGCGGGCACGGATAGTATGATACCCGTACCCGCCCGTTAAACCCGCGGGTAAATAAAAAACCTGTACGCGTTACCCGCGGGTATCCGTTTATACTATCCATCTTCTATCCGTGACTGATTTTATCCGCGGATATCCGCGGGCACGGATTTTTTTGCCATCCCTACTTATAACAAGTATATATATATATATATATATATATATAAGGAGGGATCAAATGACACCGGTGTAATTTACACCAATTGTTACACCATTCAATAACTTGATATAGAATGCGATTTTTATCGATCAAACCGTTGAATTATATCTACATATTACTAGGATTGTCTATGTCAAATTTTGTCAAAATTGAACAACAAGAAGAAGGTGATCAAATGATCCGTATTTTAGTATATTTTGAAAAGTTTATATTACGTTGATTTTAATCTATATAAATGAGGTAGCAAGTAATTTTCGATTAATATGAAATTTTGTATATATAATCTATGTGGAAGGAACTTTCAATCCAACGGTAGGTTTTAAGAAAATATCATCCAATTGAAAGTTATTGAATGATGTAATAATTGATGTAAGTTATACTAGTGTCATTTGATCCTTCATATATATATATATATATATATATATATATATATATATATATGAGGATGTATCAAATTACACCGGTATAATTTGATCAACTATTACATCATTCAATAACTTGATATAGAATGTGATTTTTATCAATCCAACCGTTGAATTATATATAAATATTATCAAGATTGTCTATGTCAAATTTTGTTAAAAATAAACAACAATAAGAAGGTAATCAAATGATCCATATTTTAGTATATTTTGAAAAGTTTATATTACACCAGTGTAACTTTAAAAGAGTTACACTAAATCTCAACCATTAATTTTATTATAATCCAACGCTTATGATAAAACCACTAAACTCACTCACGTGACCTATCTTCAATCTGATCTCTCTAATATCAATTTTCTATACGCTGCCAGTCTATTTCCTCAGCAACTGCAACCTAGTTACCAGATTATCTATCTTCTAAATCTGATTCTAATCTCAATTATACAGGTCCCCATCTCATTCTCCACCTCTCTCTAAGTTTAAGTTCTATATCATTCTTCCTCGAATTGAAAAAATATAACCAAGTTTGAATTTAGTGGCTTCAAAATCATAAAAGTAGATGAGATAAAGTATAAAAAATATAATTTTTTTCGATTGTTCATGAATTTGTCCACTGTTAATAGGAAGTCAGTCCGCCTATATTATTGTGGAATTTTAAATTTACTAATTATAATTGATTGTAAAAAGCCATTTTGGAAAGGAAAATTATTCTTTGACATATTTGTAGCATCAAATTTAATAATCAAGATCTAGCAATGCATTCTGCAGCCTGTAATTCATTATTTCAGCTTTAAGATTTCACATACAGTACCATACTAATATAGACCATGACATGATCTTATTTTAACTGAATTTTAATTTCACCATAAAGAGTTAATATTTGTGACTAAAAGCTATTTCCTTAGGTTGAGGATCTCAAGGCGAGGTGTATACCAATGGTACTCATCATCAACGAGATTCCTCACTCCCCCTAATCCCTAAATTCTTATAGAATTGAGATTATAATCAAATTGAAAATAGAAAGCTGTGGATGAGCATGTAGGGATAGGAATAGTGAGGTGGATAACGAGATAGGAACCTATATAATAGAGTCAAATTGAAAAATAGAGAATTGGGGAACGAGGCTATAGCATATAAGGATAGAGTTGGAAAAGAGAAAGGTAGAATGAGGTCGTAATGTATAGAATTGAGATTAGAATGGAATCGGAAAAGAGAGTTGGGGAACGAAGTTGCATTTGCAGAGGAGGAGGACTAGCAGCGTATAGAAAATTAACAGTAGAGAGATCTAATTGGAGTGAAGATAGGTCACATGAGTGAGCTTAGTGGTTTTATCATAAGCGTTGGATTATAATAAAATTAATGGTTGAGATTTAGTGTAACTCTTACATAATTTGTTCCCTCCTCTCTCTCTCTCACACACACACACATATATATATATATATATATATATATATATATATATATATATATATATATTCTTTTTATTCAGTTTTCCTAAGGTAATTTCTGTCTTTTTTTCCTAAGGTATCAATCAGGTCTCCTGCTATACAAATATGCACAATTTTTTTTTGGGAAAAAGTAAAAATTACATGAATAAGCAGTTTCCATAAGTTGTATAGATCACATAAATCGAATTGCTTGTCCATAATGCTAGAAGACTTAAGGTCTTGAAGCACTAAGAAGCACAAAATGGGAAACCATTGTGCTGCTACGAAGTGGAGTGGTGCGAGGACTGTGACAACTTAGGGTTGTGAGGGCTTGTCGTTGTGAAGTGTGAAGGTACTATGAGGGATGCACCACTACGAAGTGTGAAGGGTACTGCAAAGTACATTAGGGTTGAGACTATGAGATGGGAAACAAAATGGGAAACGCATGTAGAAGGAAATGTCAAGATTCAAGCATTCAGTGAACTTAACTCAAGGATAAAGAAAACAATAAAATTAATATATTTTGATTTGGTTCAGATTCAACGGGTTTGCAAAGCACTAGTTTGATACCCAAACTAATTACAATGGGTATGATCGATTTGGTTCGTGTTGGACCTGTTCACATTGAAAAATCTAAATCAATCTAATTGGTTTGGTTTGGATCCTTGGGTTCATCATATTGATCCAAACCAATAAATATCCCTACAAACTATAATAAAATATTAACTATTAATTGTCATAAGTATAACTTAATACATATTTCTTTTTTACACAATTTAACTTATATAACTTATTTTTGCTTAATTTTTTAAAATTAAATATTAACAAATGAAATAACTTACATTTATAACATATGTTCTATATGTATATGTTGCAAAATTATAATTTACACTCATTAAAATATTTATTCCTTAGATAATAATTTAAACACGTTAAACTTTAAGAGAAAAAATACATGTGCATCGCATAGACTACTAACTAGTTTAAGCAAAAGTTTTATATAACTTTTTTCTTTTACAAATAAGTGAAAGATAGAAAGAAAAAATAGACGTGTTCTACTGTTGCAACGTGTTCCACAAATGGATGTTGAACCACAACAATCCCGAATCCGGTTCGAAATGTGTGATAAGAATTAACCACTTGGTGAGTGTTAAATTGATATGTTATCACATGTTAGCTTTGTGCAGCTACACTGTGCTCGGTGATTACTCGATAATGTTTACTCTAATTGTCAAATTCGTTGTTCAAGGTAATTCTAAGGGACCCTAGGTTTTTGGGTCCTACTTAGTTATATAATTCCATTATATGTTCCTCGAGACTTTGTAGTGCTTCCTCATGTGGATCAATCGATCCATTTCATCATTCATTTGGGTTAATCTATTGTAACACAAGCGACAAACTCTTCACACAATCTCTCTCAATTCAATTGTTGTTATTGTTAACATCATGGGTTGGGTAACATCGCACACATGTCCTTCTAGGGTGGTGTTACCTTGATTTACTAGTTTTTGAGTATTAACCATGTTTGCTAGAAATTGGATTTGTTGAATTCCCACAAACGATGGCAATTGTTTAGTTCGAAGCATCGCTGGGAAGGGTTAGGACTATTGTTGCTTGCTGGTCTAGATTATTGGGCTGGTGTCCGTAAGATTAGATTATCTTGATTTGAACTTCACAACTCCAAAGATAGTGGTGATACATACAAAGACACTTTGATGCTTAAGTTAGCAATGTCCCCCACTTAAAAGGAATATTATAATAAATCCATGTACTTGTAGCAATGATGTTTAGAAGTATATATAGGTGTCAAACCTGGGCTGAAGTCAGTATCACAAGGCCCAAGTCCTCTTACAATCATATATTGTCATGTTTATCCGTGTAACTTTAGTACCGATTATTCTCCTTACTTATATTGTATGCATTTGGATAAAACACAAGAATCAATTTTATCCCACAAAATCATGGTGATACTATAAAAAAGTATAAATAATTATTTATTGCTTTATCTTTACCATGAAAAAAAATTTGATTATTTGTCATCGTAAAGCTAATCCAAACATACTATTAGTCTTTTTACATTGTCTTGAACCTCTTCATAAAATGAGAAGGATCGGGCTTAGGCCTAGTCTGGAACAACATAATTTTTTTTTTTTTAAAAAATCTCTTTAAGAAAATGGTGATGGTTGGAGACACAAAAATTTTGAAACAAACAAACAATAAATAAATAATTAATATAGTGTGACATGATTGACAGATAATCTTGTCTCTTACATATATGGTTAGGGGTTGATTCTTAGATCTATATGTATGAAAGAATATCTATTGAGAAAAATTAATCTCTTAAATAAATTTTAATATTTCAAAAAATTAATCCTTTATTAATTTTTGACTAAGAGATACCATGAGTTCTAAAAAGAAGAAAAAGCAATAAACAAGGGAAATGAAAGACAAACTAATTAATCATCTAAAGTATGAATATATGATTTAATATCTCGACAAAACATAAAAAATTTCGTAGTATATTTACATGAAATGTGTATATATGTATGAAGAAGAACTTGTATTAAAATTTTATCACATTATTTGTTTATCTCAAGGAAATACAATATATTGGCTCTAGGCAGCGAAGTAAGCAAATAGCGGTGAGGTGTGACTGAGTCCTAACCACATGTCACAAGTTTGCACTATATCAATAGTTTTTGTACGGTGAAATGATAACACCACTAGTCGTTGTACACTACTACACTTGTACGATAACACCAGAAACCCAACGGAACCACGAATCAATTGATCTATATTATAAAAGAATATTCTCTTTCTTATACTTTCATCCTACTTTTTTTTCCATCATATATTATTATTACTAGCGAAAATACAGGCGTGACAACGCCTATGTATCCGCGTTTTTATTTCGCTAAATATGATATATATTATAAATTTATCTTATTATATGCTAACATGTATTAAATTAAATTTTAAATTATTCAAGTTAATGCATGATAATATAATCATACTTTATCCCAACAATTTTATCTCAAGAATTCCCTCTCTTTAATTTTAGCTTATCTTTAACAAATAATTAATATTTTATTGTTGAATTTCAAACAAAACAATTAACTCGTGTAGGGAAATTACAAATTTATAATATAAAAATCAAAATTTATACCCAAATAATTTTATCTTCAGAAATTTAATGTTTTCTCAACTTTTTTAAACTTTTCTTCTTCTTTATATCACTAAAATACTAAATTTTTTTAAACTTTTTGAAAGACTTCTTTGCCATGCGTATCTATTAATTTACTTTAACACAAACATCAAGAGAATTTAATTACATTAAAAGAGTAGATAATTTGAAAAATAATATAAAATTTAGGACATAAAATATCATTTATCTTTTTCTTATTGAAAATTTAACTCAAATTAAATGTTCCTTTTACTGCTTACAAAAATTTCTCATTTTCGTAATTTGAAGGGATTTTGTTTGGTTGAAATTTCATTTTGTTCTACATAGTTTTTGTGCTTAATATATAAGACTTAAAAGTTAATTAAAAAAGAATTTTAAAGATAAATAAATTTATAAGAAAGATATAAATAATTGAATAAAGATAAGATTTAAAAATACATAATTAATTTTTTAGTTGAATTTAAAATTTAAAATTTAATAATAATAAAAAGCAATAAATCTCATTTTGTTATTAAGAGAATATCAAAGGATAAGATCATATCTTTGTCAAAAAAAAAAAGGATAAGATCATAACTTAACAGATAATACAAAAAAAAAAAAAAAGTTTCAGACTACAATTTAATTTTTGAATTTCATTTTATATTTTTTAAATTTTAGTTTGGATTATTTCTAGAGACATGTCTGTTATGAAGAAGGTACAACAATCTGTAACCAACCTTTCACCTTTTTTTCTCAAAAAAAAAAAAAAGAAATCCCTGTTTTCTTTTTTTCTCTTTCTAGCACTCACTCACATTGTGTCACGGTGACTCAAAGCTGAGACCCTCACTCATATTACTCTCTCTTTTTGTCTAAATCTTAAAACCTCTTTCTCATTTTGCAAAAATTCATAACTCAGTTTGTGCTCTTCTTCCTTTCCCATTTTCATTTGACAACAATGTAAAATGTAAAACATGAATAGAAAGCTTAAAAAGCCATCAGATATAATTAACTTATTTCCATCTGCTATATTTCCCAAGAGTGTTTTTTTAAAGGACACACATATCAGTAGATTTATAACACAGTCTAAAATGTTAAAAAAGAAAAAAGAAAAAAAGAAAGAATACCAGGAAGCATTGACACAACTTGGAATAATAAAAAGAAAACAAAAATGAGGGAGAAAATAAATAATAAAAAAAAAAGTAGCCATACACATTCCCATTGCTCAACTTGCCAAGCAAATGGTTGCCAAATTCATCTAAAGCAACTTCATCAGGTGCTGAATGCAAACCTTAAACCTTCCTTCCTGACTGTTGCCAACTTATTCTTTATTGAGTCCTTTTTTCATGTCTTCCTCATCGTCGCAAATTCCAAAATCTTTCTTTGTTACTTTTGGAGACAAATTCGTTTCAAACTCCAACTTTCAATCTCCGATGCTTTACTGTAAATCTGGGTTTAATCGTCTTCTGTCAATCTTAATCTTAAATAAATGCAACCAAATAAAATGCATTTGACATATTGTATCAATCAATTTTCAAACTTCAAATTTTATACAGTACTAAAGAATATAAACTAAAGAACTAATAATGGATGTTTTTCTCTATTAGAAGATTTTATGAGGGACTGCTGACTACTGCTGCAAATTCCTCTCATCATTTAGCCACGCTTTAATATGTTCTCAATGTTCCGTTGGTACTAAGACACATAAAACTTGGCATCCAGATTCATTTTAAAAGAAGGTCGTGCTAGAGAACCAAAAATCATTTGCTTACTGTCTATTCTCTTCATCTTCAAATGTATTATACTAGTGTTCTTACCCGTGCTATGCACGGCTATAAATTATTAAAATACATAAAAGTAATTGTAAAAAATGTTTATGATGAAAAAACATTAAAAATGTGTTAAATATAACTATTAATAATTTTTTACTCTAAATATAATTCATAAATAGTAAAAATAGTGTCCGTTAGAAATTAACAATAATACTATATATTATTTTCCACCTATTTTAGGCTTAATTGTAAATTTTACCACCCAACTTTCATAATTTTGCAAATTTTACCACCCAAGTTTTATTTTTGCAAATTTTACCACCTAAGTTTTCAATTTTTGCGCATTTTACCACTCTAATATTTCACAAAAAAAAGTAAAAGAATTCAAAACTTTTTTTTTGTGAAACATCAGGGTAGTAAAATGCGCAAAAATTGAAAATTTAGGTGGTAAAATTCGCAAAATGATGAAATTAGTTGGATGGTAAAATTTACGAAAAAATAACTTGAATGGTAAAATTCGCAAAATGATGAAAGTTTGGTGGTAAAATTCGCAAAAAAAAACTTGGATGGTAAAATTCGCAAAATAATGAAAGTTGGGTGATAAAATCTGCAATTAGGTCTATGAATTTTTTATAATATTCCATATTTCTTAAATCCATGATTTACAATTCCGTATTCTTAAACTTATACTTAAAACATAATGACAAGTAAATTAAAATTAGTAATTAAGGTTGTTGTGATTTTTTAATTTTGTCTATTAGTTATTTTAAATAAGAATAAATGTCTAAATAAAAATTAGGCATATATTATCTATATCTATGTAGTAAAATTCACTTCAGCAATTGCAATAAATACTAAATACTTCATCCATTCTCACTAATTACTATAATGTTGTTTTAAAAAAAATATAATACGTACCCTGTTGCAAAAAATATTTTTAATATTTTGATAAAATGTAAATACCAAACATGCCTATCTAAATGTAATTTAACTCTTTAGAAACATATATTAATTATAGAAATAATAAATAAATAAATAATATATATATATATATATATATATATATATATAATATAATTACTTTACCTATGTTTTTATTTTCAATGATATAGAATGGTCTTTACAATTTTCATTAGGGATGGCAAAACGGGCTGGCCCGGCCCGTTTTGGCTTGGTCCGCTTGTGGCCCGCCAAAAATGGGCTGGGCCGGGCTGGCCCGCCATAGTTAGGGCGGGCTAGACAGCTTGGCCCGCCCCGCCTAAGAGCGGACTGGCAGGCTGGCCGGCCATAATTGAAAAAAAAAATTAAGTTTTTTTAATTTATTGCAAATAAGACATAAATAAAATGATCTTGCATCACTTGTATCATAAAATGACAGTAGAAAGCATTTTTGTTACTGTGAAGTGTGAACACAATTAAAAATAATTGCAATATTGTTTCATTTTCTTCAATAAACCACAAACTAATAGTCTTTCAACACCACAAGTTTAACATCATCATGAATAACATCTTAAAGAGGCTTAAATATTGTTCCATTTCATTCAAAAGTTCAACACCACAAATTAATAGTCCTTCAAAAGTACACCACAAAATATTAATAGTCCCTCATAACTTATGTTATTTTAGATATATTATTTAAAAAATAAATAAAATAAGTAGTGACGGGCCAGCCCGTCCCGACCTGCCTGTGGCTCGGCGGGTTGGCGAGCTAGGCGGGGCGGGCCAAAGTGGGATGGTAGGCTGTAGACCCTGCCCCGCCCTGCCAAATTTGTGGTGGGCTTGCGGGCCAGCTCGCCTAGCCCACTTTGCCATCCCTAATTTTCATTAAAACAAATATTTTAATAGTTTAAAATGATTGCAAATGAAAGATAAATCCACACAAATAATTTTTATATTAAAATTATTTTATTTTTTATCTTCTATTATCATGAGGATTACAACAACTTATATGTCTTACTCAACCAATTGAGGTAGACCCCTCGGTAAAGCTTAAAGTCGAACATGAAATATACTACTTACATTTTTTTAAGTTTTTTTTATTAAAAAATAAGTCATACACTAGAAAATATAACATTATAAAAAATTGAAATGATATATGATTAGGCATATTTATCTATCAATTGTCTTCGTAAAATTCTTAATTGTATGTACCCTAAATTAGTTGAATCAATATATATACTTTGTTGATAATTTTTTAACCATTTTTCAAAAAACAAAAAACAGACTAAATTGTAAAGTACTTTTTAGAATGGTTAAAAAATTCTTTTAATGATATTGTTTGTCCTAAAATGACATTCTTTGGCTCTAAGACTATTTTTTCTTTGCACGGTCTTTTTGATCTATTGAAAGATTTTTAAAAAGAACAAAACACAGTTCAATCTTCTTCTCATGTTTTATATTTATCTTTTGCAGTGATTATTGTATTATTAAATATTAATTTAATTATATTATCTTTTAGTATAAAGAGTATACTATATATATATATATATATATATATATTAATTTTTGTAAATATTTTTACTTAAATCACAATAACTTATAGTATTAATTAACTTTGTCAAAAAAAAAAGTGATTTAACAGATTATATATATTTCCATTTGACAAATTTACTGCTTACTACTAAGCAAATGATTGTAGTTTTCACTTTTCATCTGTCAAGGTCAACTATTTATTAAACTCACAGGAATCTGTACAAAGTACTGCTTCATCAATAAAATAGAAAGAATAGGCATCTAATGAGAATAAAAGATTTTAAACTTTTTTTCCCCAGAAAAACTAATTAGTGGCAACCACACATTGTATTCGTGTTTGGTATTTCAAGAATTCCTAGAATTGAATCACTTAGTAGACCCGCATAGATGAAAACGGAACAATTATATGCTCAAAATGAAAAAAAAAATGAGTCAAAATATTGAAAAGAATACCACACATACCTACTTGTATATTTTTGTACGGTTCATGATTTACATCGGTTTTATGAACCGTGTGGGCAAGAATGAGCGACCAAGTAACAACATAAGCTTTGTCTATCTATCTACTTTCGTCAGTTTAGTGGTACACATTTCCAAAATTCCCTTAAAAACATTAGAATTTTCATGTTAAACCTTTGGTCACCCTGCAAATTCCCAATTCTAGGATCCATGAAATTTTCTCCATCATCACTACTTTGAATCCCTTTATCCAACTCTGTTGTGGATGAGGTATGATCCAACTTCAATCCAGGATGCTGACCCTGCAGAACACTATCAAATGTTATGAAGGTGTCTTGGGACTCTTCCCTTTTATTGTCAAAAAATTGAACATCATCACTTGAAGCTTTTAGAGTATTTAATGATGATAATAGATATTGGCATATTTCTGCTTGTGATTTTAGGGACTGCTAGGGGAAAATAAAATATAGGGAAGGCAGAATACTATTCTATTATTTCAGAAATAATAGAGATACATATATATAGGTAGCGCAGCCTGATTACATGATAAATGCAAAATAGAAAGTAAATAAAAGGGGGATCAGATTAAATCAAAGAGATTTGATTTTGACCCAAAATAACAAATCAGATAAGATTAGATTATTCAGGTAAGATTAGATAATTCAAATTAGAATAATCTGATCTTGATCTTAATTATTAAATGCTAACAAAAAAAATAAATATACAGCTGTCAAAATATTAAACATCTTCCTCTTGTCTCCCCCTGAAGATGATTACTAAAAAAAGGAGTTTTCTCAAAAAAGGGAACATCCATGGTAACAAGGGTTTTCTTGGAAATGGGATCAAAGCATTTGTACCCCTTTTGGTTGGGAGCATAGCCAACAAAAACACATTTTTTTGCTTTAGGCTCAAGTTTCCCATGGTTTGGTTCAACAAAAACTGGGGATGATTCTAGAGTTGCCCTTTTGCTCTACATTTTCTTCATTTGAGGTCTGGAAAGCCCGACCCTCTCCAATTGGTTTCTTTTTCAAATTCGGTGGTCTTCCATGAAGTTTCCAGCAGGTTTCCTTAGTGTGCCATGGCCTTCTACAATGATCACACCAAGGTCGCTTCTTTTTCTCCCCTTCTAGTTCATGTCCCTTGGTAGTCAAGGCTAAACTTTCAGCTTCCTGCACCCTTGTACCATCAGAGTTTTGCAACATAATCTTCCTCCAGGATTCCTCTCTTCTAATTTCAGAGAACACTTCCCGCATTGGTGACAACGGTTTTCTGTCAAGAATTCTACCGCGAACTTCATCCAATTCTTGGTTGAGACCTGCTAGAAACATGTAAACTCCATCATTCTCTTCCCTCTTCTTGAATCTGGTTGCATCATTGGGATTTTCCCAATCATCCTCATAGCACTGGTCTAGCTCTTGCCAAAGAGTGACCATGAGATTGTAAAAGGTTGTGACATCCTTGTCTCCTTGTTTGGACTGCCACAGTCGAGTCTTAAGTTCATAAATTTGAGAAGAGTTATCCAAGTCAGAATAGCAATCACGGACTGCCTCCTATACATCTTTCGCAGTTGGGAGGAATAAGTATGGCTTCCCGTTGGAAGAGTCCATCGAGTTGATCAACCACGCAATGATTAGTGCATTTTCTGACTTCCATCTTGGGAAAGAGGGTTGGTTGTTTCTGGTTGGGGAGTCGCTCCTGTCAAGTAGCCTAGTTTCCCTTTGCTGTCAAGGGCTAGTTTGACAGACTGGGACCACTCGACATAGTTTTTACCATTCAGTTTTTGGATCAAAAGCTGTAAGTTGGTACCCGTGGACAGAGAATCAGATATGATAGGGACTGATGCGGTTTCAAGACTACCAGAATTAATGGAAGACATGGTGGAGGAATTTCCTCTAGTCGTGGAGGTATTTTCCATGGCGAGCTATCACAGGATTAGAGTCGAAGCTTTGATACCATGTGATTTTAGGGACTGCTAGGGTAAAATAAAATATAGGGAAGGCAAAATACTATTCTATTATTTCAGAAATAATAAAGATACATATATATAGGCAGCGCAGCCTGATTACATGATAAATGCAAAATAAAAAGTAAATAAAAGGGGATCAAATCATATCAAAGAGATTTGATTCTGACCCAAAATAACAAATCAGATAAGATCAGATTATTCAGGTAAGATTAGATAATTCATATTAGAATAATCTGATCTTGATCTTAATTATTTAATGCTAACAAAAAAAAAATATACAACTGTCAACACTGCTCATCAAAATCACCGAATTCTTCTTCAACCATTGGCTTCCAAAGACGCACCCTTGCATTAATGAACCAATTTGCCCCTAACATGAATCAAATAAAGATTAGCAAACATTGCATAAGACTAAAACTTTAAGTGGTCACTTATTTTGACTGTTGGATCCGAATCAGAAACCAATTAGTGTGTTTGATTTACCTTATTTTGAAGAAATAATTGTTTTCCTTTTATCAGTTTCGTTAGAGAGCTTTTGAAAAAATGGTTATTTCCCCATAGCAAGACCAAAGTAGTGATCATAGAACCTTGCAAGACCCTTAAAAATTTGTTTCTCTGGGTTAAAGACAAATCATAAAACAGGACCATAAAACCTCTTTTTGTTTCATAGCAAATTATATCATCAAACCTTGCAACTCCAAGAATGACATAAATTAGATGGAGTAGCCGAAAAATATTTTTTAATTGTGTATCATTTTTCTATTAAGAAAATAGAGAAGGGAACAAAAAATGAGACTATTAATTTCTATCAAAATCCATGAGCTTACATAAGTAGGGTATAAAATGGTCCAGATATGTGAACAAAGTAGAAGTTTACTACTACCTTCTGAAACCGCTCAATAGAGTGAATAGATATGACAATCATAAAACTCTAATGGAGTGAAATATTTCCTTTACATTTTGAGGTCAAATTCAGAAAAATGGTGGGTGATATCATATATTCACCTAATGATGAAATGTAAAAATAAGGGCATGTCATGTAAACACAAATTAATAGACTTCAACTCAAAGCACAAAAATTAAAAATTAAGTTGTAATGAACCTACCAGTATGATGGTAGGTACCAAGGTCTGTGAGACTGATTACCATGACAAAAACCACTTTCTTCTGCAAACCTTGACACTTTAGAACCCACAATGGAATATGTTGCATCAAGGAAGGACATAAATGATAATATTTGGCTTGTACTCCATCAACCCCACCTCCACCTTGTTGAAGAATGAAACTGTGATACCAAATTAAAAAAAAAAAACACTTAATTTTGTAAGATATAAAATGTGATTTAAAAATTCTTTATCCATACAAATTAAAAAATTAAAATAGAGAAGTTCTACAACTACAGAAATTAAAACTTATTGGCTTCAGAATTAGCAAATATAAATGACCATTATTGCAATACTTGACAAAAGAACAGTGATTGAAGGCCAAGTTGTTCATAAAGTGAAGCTTTTTTTTACTGTAAAAAATATATTAGATTTTGATGACAACTACTGATCAAAGTTAATTATTATAAAAAAAAAAAAGTGTTACCCTCATTATTTTCCTCTTTTTTTTCTCATTTTATTCTTTCCTTTTTTGGATTCAATTGAGTTTGCAAAGAATTTATGATTTGACAAATTTGATTTTTGTTCAAGGAAAAACAATCAATTCAAGAGTTTTCTCTTATTTTGCTTTTTTTTTTATTCAATGAGTTTTTTTTATGCTAAAATGTATGAATGAAATGCAATGCATCAAATGAAATGGTGGCTAATATGCATAAACAAATGCTAAAAGTTGCCAAGATGATGCAAACTAACATGTTGAACAAAGAAAATTATGTCATAAATGCTTGCTCTCTCTCTTTTTTTTAACGTGATGCATGGTGTATGCATAATGGGATCCATGTATTTTGTGCAATGCTATGATGATCTTTCTACATGACAAATGCTTGGTTTATTTTTCTTTTCTTTTCTTTTTGCATGCGAAATGCTAAGAGAATCATGTTGTCCATGAGAATACTAACTCAAAGCTAGAATGATGTGAATACAACCAATGAGACATTTTATTTCATGTTATGCATGGACGAAATGTAATCACTAATGCAAATGTGTAATGCAAGCTTTTTATGCATAACATGCGGTCACCAAACATATATGAAATGCGAACAAGACAATGTTTTTTATGCAGACAACAATGTGGTCATGAAATACAAATATGACTATTTTTTTGTTTGCCTGAAATGCAGTCAATAATGTAACTGAGAGATGCAAGTGTTTTTTCATTACATGAAATGCAACCACGAACACAGACATGAAAAACAAATATGACAACATTTCTTTATGCATGTAATGCATGCAAACTCAATCTAGAAAGGAAAAGAAATTTGATGAGTCTTCACAAATAAATTTCCCTAAATGCAAGACATGTGAGGATGGATGATGATACAATTACTTCGATGATGCAAAGTGCATGAACATCAACAATGCGAAGAATGCATGATTAATTTTATTTTAATGAAATTCAAGAGTAAAACGAGGGAGTGAAGAAGAATGAATGCATTAGATGAGCAAGCTATGCAATAAGTCTCGTGCTAAGGATGATGATGCAAGATGACACCATTATTTTGACGATGGAAGATAATGAATGTCAAAGATGTATATTGAAAGTGCGTGCAATGCAAAAACGCATGACTATGCAAGTTTTCATACCCCCTTTTTGACAGTTGGACATTCGTTCTTTTATTTCTCTCTTTCTTTCTTTTTCTTTCCTTTTTTTTTTGGCCCTTTTTTTAGGCATGCATGATATGAGAATGAATGCAACATGCAAATGCTACGAGGACATTTTTTTACCATGTTAATGAATGGGAATGCATATGCATGAAAGATGAGAGTTACTGGTGCATGATGTTCAAAATGCAAACATGGTTCTATTTTCTTTTATATTGTCATCATTCATCATTTTTTTTTTGCCAGGAAAAATCATGTGTCAGAAGAGAAAATTTATCCAAAAAAAAAAAATTATTTTGTTATTGAAATGAGAATGCTCATACTAATGATCTGATGTAGTAAGGTACAATGCAGATGAAAATATGACCCTATTTTTGCCCATTTTCCTCTTTTTCTTTTCTTTCATAGGATGTAGCATGAGTATCTTTTGCATGTTATGTATGCATGTATTATGGGATGTAGAGATGTAACTAAAGACTTTATGCTACACATGAGATGAGATGTGATGCATGAAAGAAAATAATTACAAGTGAATACTATGCATGGTGCAAATGCAAATGCATCCTATTTTCCTTTTTTGATGTATAGCATGAACTTTTTTTTTTTTTTTGCATGAATTATGAAATGAAGATACGTAGCAAAGACTATAGGCTAGCATTGCCATTATTTCTTTTCATCATTTTTTCATGAGGGATGGATGTTAATGCATGAAATGAGATGTCTACAAAAGAATGATAGCTCAATCTATGAATGCGAGACGTGATGAATACCTTTATTTTTAAGGATGCTATGAAAGACTTTTTTCCTTTTCATTTTCTTTGTTTCTTTTTTCTTTTTTTTAAATGAGAAATGACATGAAATGAATTATGAATTTAAGACAATTTAACCTATTTCTTTTTTCGGACTAAATGCAATGCATGAAAAAGAAAAGGAAGAATATATTTTTTTATTTTGATTTTTTTTACAATCAATTTCTCCTAAATGCAAGATTTAAATACTAAAATATGATTTCCTTACTCAATGATAATGCAAAATGACAAATTAAGCATAGTAAAAATGCATGAATGCAAAATGTATGACTATTTTTATTTTTGTTTTTTTTTAATTTGAGAGAATGCAAATGAGAGATAAGAAAAAAGAAGCGAATAATTGGATGACCACTAATTTTTGTTTTTCAAAAAACAAAGCAATTTTTTTTTATGCATATGAACATGAACGTAGAGAGAAGAAAGATGAATGCCCCCTTTGTGTCCTAATTTGGACCACTTAATGCGTTATACTAAGGATCTAAGGTCATCTCTATCCATTCACACTCACAGATGGTGGCTTTACTATCTCACCAAACAGGTCTCTAGAGCCGAGGATCCCCTCTTGGTATATTGATCACAACAATGGGTAAACTATTAGAAGTGATAATACCCTCAACAGGATCAAACTCTAGGCAAGGCCTTCATGATAACCCAGCAGGATGTACATCCAGAAGGTTACCACTACTCAACCTCTTACTCATCCTAAGCAGCACTCAGGCCCGGGTATAGGACCCAACTCTCAAAGTGTGTGAAGAAGTGTAAGCAAGTGTAGTGTGTGAAGGGAGCACAACCTAGAACTACCCAAACCCATACCTGCAAAAAAGCCAGAAAAGTACCACACAAGATATAACAATGATCTTCTACCCTAAGGTTTGATGAACAAATAATATTTCCAACCACAACAATCAAGAAAACAAATAGACAAATAAATATACAACAACAGATGAAAAGAAAGTAAGGGGTAGCATAAATAAAGAAAAAGTTATATTAATTTTGCACATTTAATTAATCAAGCTTGATTCTCTAAAAAAATATCCCCAGTGGAGTCGCCATCTGTCGCAACCAGGGTCACGGCGGGACGGTGAAATATACGTTCAAAAATAGAGGAGTCGCCACCAATATTTATTAAGGAAAACATTGAAAAAACCTTTAAAGAAAAAAAAATGGTCTTTGGAACCAAATATGAGTTCGGGAGTCGATTACGCGTAGGAAAGGTATTAGCACCCTACGACGCCCGTCCGAAGACGGTTGCCTCTAATCAAATGTGCAAATTTTAATAACTTTAAAATTATTTATTTTACCCCTCAAAATAAAACAAGAATATTTTTGGATACTTTATTTATTGTTATTAGCATGAAAATATTATTTAAAAGAGAAGTCTATTATTATGAGAAGAGAGAATTATTATTATATTTTTATCTTTTTTATTTATATTTTTTTTATCTTTTTATCTCGACAGGAGTGGTCCCCTGCTCCTACTTATCCCCAGGTGCAATGGAGAATTCAGAGTTACGTAGTTCTTTGTGGTAAAAAATATTTGCGTGTTGATATTTTTTAATTTTTAAAATTTTTATGTTTTGAGTTTTAGGATTTCTGAACTGTCACAACTCATATATCCTATGATATAGAATTGACAGGGTGTACACTCAAGCCAATCTATTTTTATTCTTGAAGCAATTTAATTTTGATTTAAAATTTTGTTTTGGAAAAAGAGTTTCAAGACTGCGAGTTGTCACAACTTGTGTCTTAAAATCTCACGATTAAGAGGATGTCACATCCAATCAATCTCTTCTTTTTTTATTTAAGTTTTTTATCTTCATCTTTAATTAAAATTATAAAACTTGATTTAAATTAATCCTTTTTTTTAATTCTATTCAATCGAGAAAATGCCGCATTAAATTGAAATATTAAAGAAAGAAAATATAAACTACTCGTGAATCAAATGTCTAAAACACTTACACTTTTTCTTTATATCATAAAACACTTACACTTTTTCTTTATATCATAAAACACTTACACTAAATAACTATAATAATAATAATAAAAAGAAAAAGAACATCACGTGACATGGTTTACGTGGGAACTTATTATTATCTAAAGATGAAATAACATAACATAACAAACAAAAGAAGAATGAAAGTGAATAAGCATAAAAGAACACAAGCATTTGTTGTAATATATAGGTTCCAGGAGAAAATAAAATAAACATAAAAGGAACTCAAAATAACTACTCGGTGCCCATTATTTACGAAAGTGAATACGCATAATGAAAGAAAAAACACACAAACTACTCTTCAAATGAGACCACACATATAATAATGTTCATCACGTCAATAAGAAAGGGAAAAGATTTCTTGCCCAGAACACGATGCCGCAAGCACGACGCGACAAACACGAGAGGGTTCAAAACCATGGTTGTTCGCTGATCCAACAAGCGATTTGTGGTGGTGACTTTTAGTCAATTCTTTGAATCTGTGTATTTTTATATTGTTTTTGGAAAACTCTACAATTATCTATTTTCCTTTCAATAAATATTTATATTTTTAATTTAAAAAAATTGTAAATTCCTCAAAGAAAATGTTTAAATATTTACAAACACCATAATGACAATTCATTGTTTGCTAGAAAATGTTTTCTTTGAATAAATTAATTATCTCCATATTATTCTTCAAAAAAAATTTATCTCTATATTAGCTCAATTTAAAAATACCATAATGACCTATTACCTAGAAAATTCGATTTATTTAATTATCTGCAGTAGCCCTATCCTATTATTAACTAGAAAATTTAATTTATTTAATTATCTTTAGATTAGTTAAATTTCTTATTTTAAACCACTTAATTTGTAACTATTATTGAATTTTATTTTTTTAAAATTTAACTTAATATAGTTTACTTCATTCTAAATTATCTATAAATTATTTGTTAAATTTAATTTGTGGATAATGTTAGATATTTGGCTAGAAAACACAATTTTAGACATTTGACAAGTAGTCCTTTTATTATTGACTAGAAAATTCAATTTATTTAATTATCTTTAGATTAGTTAAATTTCTTATTTCAAACCACTTAATTTGTAACTATTATTGACTTTTATTTTTTAAGAATTTCCATTATTATAGATTACTTCATTCTAAATTATCTATACATTATTTGTTAAATTTAATTTGTGGATAATATTAAAATTTTGGCTAGAAAACACAATTTTAGACATTTGACAAGTAGTCCTTTCCTATTATTGGCTACAAAATTCGAATTGTAAAGTATAAGTAACTCTTAACTTAAATTTCGTTAATAAAAAAAAAAAATCTAAGATGTATAATTTTAAAAAATTTCTCTCTAAATTTTGTTGAAATTTCCTTTTTAAGATAAGTTATCTTTTTTCTCCATAATAATCCATGTTTCATTTTTTTTAAAGATTTGTTTTAAACATAATCTATAATGCATATTAATTTGAATTTTAATAGAATCTGTAAATATTTTAATTTTCATAAAATCTTTTAAATATAAACCACTTTATACATTTTTTAAATTATATTTTTACGAAATGTTCAATTTTTTATATTGTCAATATAAATAATTTTAGTAAATAGCCATTTCAAAATATTATAATTGTAATTAAATTAAACATTTTAATATTTTGATGTTCATATAATCTTTAAAATACAAATCAATTTATTCATTCTTGAAATTACATTTAAAATATAAATCAATTTTTATACATTTTTTAAATATAAATATTAAATATATAAATAAATATTTTTACATATGATTTTTTGCAATTGGGCGTTGTCTTCCCAAAACTTCCAGAATAGAGGTTTTCAAATTTCAAATTTAGACTAAAGTTTTTTTGAGAAAAAGCAACAATTTCTTTTAGTATTGGAAGACACAAAATGCTACTTTTTGCCTTAACCATGATAAGCTATGTGGTAGACGATGGAAGAGCAAGATGCAGACGGGGAAAAACAAACTGAGTCTGTATGTAACAATTTGAAATTTGAAATTCAAAAGATAAGAGATCCACTCACAAGACTATAGTTTTAAAAACCGAATCGGTGATCGACGGTCAAGGCACTAGGTCACTAGATCAACGGTCGAACCAGTGAGTCACTAATTGAACCGTATGACCCAGTCTCTATTAAAAAAATTGAAAATTTCATACCCTGTCATAAATATAATATAGGTATATTTATGTTTGAATTAGTGATTTACTGGTTGAATCTCATAAATTTGTGTAATTAACAAAATACTTAAAAAATTTATATATACATTATTTGGGCGCATCATAACAAAATGAGCTTCCTAGCTTAATGGTTGAGTTTACTAAATAACCTTAAGAGGTCACAAGTTCGATCCTGTGAGCATCGCTTTTTTAGTATTTTCACTAATAAAGCTAGTATGCGTTCATTTAATAGTTGTCTGTGCGTCTTGGGCCTCGTGCATAGCATAGTTGTTCTGTGCCTTGGGCCTCGTGCACATGGGCTTCGTGCGTGTGCAATCAGACGCAAAATTTAAGAACCGGTTCGAGTCACGAGCGGACGACTCGGGCCTAAATTTGGAAGAATAAACCGATTGACCTAGCTTCTCATCCTCTCCTCTACATTTCCCCTAAATTTTTTTTTAAAGAAAATCCCAACTTAGTCAAATATTAACTTTTCTCTCTTTTTCCCTAACGCTATCAACAATGGAGACCCTTCAGGTTAATGGCTCAGACCCTTCCCAAAAACACATTTATGAAGAGCAAGTGGACAACATTGGAAAGCTATTGACCTAGCAAGAACATGAACGCGCATAGGGACAGCTTCAATATGAGTTTTTGCTTTCCTTTTCAAGATGCATTTTTATTTTGTGAAAACTGATGTTAGTGTTTGGTTTTGTTTTGTTTTTGCAAGATGCATTTTCTGCTACAAAATTTTAAAGCGCTGCCGGTAGAAGAAGGCATCTAATTATTGTGTTTGATTAATGAACAAATTATGTCAATATCTGTATTTTCTTAATAACATTGGTAGTTCTTTTTTTCTCTGATATTTGCCATTCTTTTTTATTTGCTAATTTGAAATTTTTCCCGTTGTAGATTTGGGGATTAGAAATAAGGAATATGTTGGTTCACAAGCAAGAAAGAAATAGAAACTACCAAGAATACAAAGAACTACAAACCAAACCAAGAAACCCAAAAATGCGCAACAACGCAGACCCCAAAAGAAAGAACGTAAAGATAAATCAAGAACACAACGCAATTACGTGATTCAACCAATGCGTCCTACGTCCACGGCAAAGAACAACTCCACTATGAAACCAGAATTGTTACAAGATACAACAGAGAACCCCCTTGGCTATGCCCTCACAAGTTCAAGAAGAACTCTCAGCAAATATCCAAGTCTCACACTCTGTTTCTCTCTCTCCCCCTTGCGTACCCAGTGTTTCTGATATCTCTTCTCTCACCCCTGTATTGCCCACTCACATATAGTTAGTTATATTCAGTTACTCTCACAAGGATCCCATGCCTTCTATTTATAGGCTCCAAGTCACGAGGACTTGTAACAAAAAACATAATAGAAAACTGCCTCTTCAGACGATGCGTATCAAACTAATGAAATAGACTATCCTAACTGTCTAACCATCAGACGGTCCTTAGTCTGTACTAGACGGTCCTTAGTCTGTACCAGACGTTCCTCATCAGACCCATCGCCCATCAGACTGAACCTTTATTAGACCGAACTTTCATCAGACTGAACTATGATTTATAGTCACAAACAACAATTCTCCACCTTGACTCTAAATACGCAAAGAACGATTCCTTCCACCATAGCACTGCTCTTTCACTTATGAAATTTTGCTTTAAGAGAAATTAATCAAGTCCAAGCAATGCTTGAACTTTGACCTCGGTAGAGACTTTATGAATACATCAGCAGGATTGTCTTCAGACACAATCCTAACCTCTTCAGATTCAACCACATCTCTAATGAAGTGAAGCCTAACATCAATATGCTTTGTCCTCTCATGATAAACTTGATGATTTGCAAGGAGTATAGCACTTTGGATGTCATAGTGAAATACCACACACTTTTGTGCAATTCCCAGTTCACCAGTCATCCCTTTTAACCATAGAGCTTCCTTCACTCCTTCTGCAAGCGCAATATACTCTGCTTGAGTTGTGGACAGAGCTATCACAGGCTGTAAGTTTGCTTTCCAATAAATAGAAGTCCCAAACAGTGTGAAAACATACCCAGATAGGGATTTTCTAGTATCCACATTCCCTGCATAGTCTGCATCAACATACCCCATAATAGCATCTCCACCTTGAGGTGCCTTCTTGTACCTCAGACCAGATCCCAGAGATCCATTCACATACCTCAACACCCACTTCAGAGCTTCCCAATGAACTTGACCCGGATCCGCCATAAACCTGCTTACAATACTAACAGCATGGGCCAAGTCTGGTCTGCTACAGACCATACCATACATGATGCTTCCTACTCCACTAGCATATGGAATAGAGTCCATCTTCCTCCTTTCTTCTTCAGAATTAGGAGCTTGAGTAATTGAGAGCTTTGTGTGATGACCTAAAGGTGTGCTTACAGGTTTAGATTGATGCATCTTAAACCTTTCCACTACCTTCTTCAGGTAACCTTGTTGAGATAGGAGCAATTCTCCCTTCGTCTGATCCCTGATAATATCCACCCCAAGAATCCTCCTTGTAGTACCAAGGTCCTTCATCTCAAATTCTGAGTTTAACCTCTCCTTAAGCATACAAATTTCATCCTTGCTTGAGCTAGCTATAAGGATATCATCTACATACAGAAGCAAGAAAAGAACACATTCCTTTTCTCTTCTCAAAATGTAGACACGACTATCATAACTACTCCTTTGAAAACCCATCCTCAGAAGAAAGTCATCAAACTTCCTGTACCACTGACACGGGCTTTGTTTCAAGCCATACAGTGATTTCCTCAAGAGGTACACTTTCGTCTAATCCTCCGCAAACCCCTCAGGTTGCTGCATATAGATAGTTTCCTCAAGATCTCAAAGCAAAAAAGCAGTCTTGACATCCAATTGTTGCAACACCAGATCATACTGATTTACAATTGCCATCAAGATCCTTATAGAATAGTGTTTTTACCACAGGTGAGAAAATTTCATTGTAATCAACCCCCTCTACTTGTGTAAAACCCTTAGCCACAAGCCTTGCCTTGTGCCTTGCCTTCTCCACACCTGGAATGCCTTCCTTTTTCTTGAAGACCCATTTGCATCCAACTACCCTCTGGTTTTTAGGTAGATCCACAAGCGTCCAAGTCTAATTTTTATCCAAGGACTCCATTTCTTCATTCATAGCTTGTAACCAATACTGACTTTCTTTGCCCTCTGTTGCCTCCCTGAAGTTCCTTGGTTCTGAGTCTTGTATTTCTTCAGCCACATTCAGAGCATAGCAAATAAGATCAGCATATCCAAACCTCTGTGTAGGATTTATCATACTTTTTTCCCTATCCCTAGTCAGTTGATAATCAGAGTCTGAACTGTCTCGGTCTGCTCTTCCTGTTGCTAGTAGCTGACCTGCTTCATTTGATGCTTTCCTTGATCTCATCAAACGATCATTCATGAGATCATGAGTAGGAGACTCCACCTCAAACTGAGCTTTCTCCTTACTTTCTTCCAGGTTTTTGCACATCATCCCCATTCCGGTTTCATCAAATGTGACATCCCTACTTATGAAGCATCTTGATTCTCCAGGCTCCAACTTCCACAACGTATACTCCTTGACTCCGTCTGCGTACCCAATAAAGATACACTTCACAGCACGAGCTTCCAGCTTATCTTGCTTGACATGAGCAAATGCCAAAGCACTAAACACCCTCATATTAGAGTAATCTGCTGGTTTCCCACTCCACACTTCCATAGGTGTCTTAAAGTCCAAAGCAAATGATGGACATCTGTTTATCAGATACATAATAGTGTTTGCAGCTTCACCCCATAAATTCTTAGGCAGACTTGCTCCTATGAGCATGCACCTCACTCTTTCCAAAATGGGCATGTTCATTCTTTCAGCTAGGCCATTTTGTTGAGGAGTCCCTACAACATTCTTATGCCTCTTGATTCCCTGTTTCCTACAAAACTCATCAAATTGCTCTGAAACAAATTCCAACCCATTGTCAGTCCTTAAGACTTTTAGTTTGGTCCCAAGTTGATTTTCTACAAGAGTATGCCACTCCTTGAACCTCTGAAACATTTCAAACTTATTCTTCAAGATATAAATCCACACTCTTCTAGAGAAATCATTAATAATGGTGAGAAAATAGGAACCCCCTCCATGAGTCATCACCCTTGAAGGACCCGATAGGTCTGAATGAACATACTCAAAGGGCCTACTAGAGACATGCATGCCAGTCCCAAATTTAACTCTATGAGACTTATCCAATATGCAATGATCACAAAATTCTAGTTTATCCAATTTATCACCATTCAACAAATTTTATTTTTCCAATTCAACCAAACCTTTTTCACTAACATGTCCTGGTCTCAGATGCTACAGCTTAGTCTTATCCTGTAACGTCTGACTAGCTACAGATGCATAAGCAATAATAGTTGAGCCATCAAGAATATACAGACCATTTCTTTTAACTCCCTCAGCCACAGTTAAGGCTCCATTTGAAATCTTAATCAGACCATGTTCTATCTTGGTTGAGTATCCCAAAATATCAAACATGCTTATAGACAAAAGATTTCTCTTGAGCTCAGGAACATACCTCACATCTTGCAACAACATTTCCCGGTTATCAAACATTTTGAGTCTGACAGTGCCCATGCCTTGCACTCTGCATGATTTGTTGTTCCCAAGGAGCACCACTCCTCCTTCCTTTAAATCTAAGGTCTCAAAGAAATCCTTTATAGGACACATGTGGTATGTACATCTTGAATCCATAACCCAATTCCTCTGTGTTTCAGAAGTTGATGCTACCAAGACCCCTGCACTCTCATAACCGTCTGAAGCAACAACAACATCAGCAGATTCCTGAGAAACCTGAGACCCCTTGCCTCCTTTCTCTGGACAATCTTTCTTGAAATGACCCATTTTATGACAGTTAAAGCACTTAAGCTTTGACTTCCCCTTTGATTTTGATTTGGACTTCTTCCCCCTTACTTTCTTTCTTTTCACTTCTTCCTCTTGAGACATTCAAGCCTTCCCCATTATCGTCTGTCTTTGACTCTTGAAGCTTTTGGAGCTCCTTAGTCCGTATTGAAGTCTGTACTTCTTCCAGCGTAATGGTTTAATCCTTCCCATATAGAAGGGCATCCTTGAAATGTTCAAAAGACTTAGGCAAAGTATTAAGAAGAAGCAAAGCCTTGTCCTCATCATCAAGTTTCACGTCAATATTTTCCAAGTCATCAATAATCTTATTAAAATCTGCAAGCTGCTCTGTTATCGATCTTGATTCTATCATCTTGAAAGAATACAGATGTTGCTTCAAACAGAGTCTGTTCGCCAAGGACTTTTTCATATACAAAGATTCCAGCTTGGCCCACATCGCAACTGCGGTCTTTTCTTTTGCAACTTCCCTCAGTGCTTTATCACCGAGACACAAGATTATGGCACTTCTTGCCTTGTCGATCATGTCGCTCTTCTCCTTTTGCGAAAGGGTGGAAGACATATGTGTCTCCCCCTTCAAAGCTTCTGCGCATCCTTGCTGCACCAAGATGGCTTCCATCTTGATCCTCTATAACCTGAAATCATTGTTTCCAGAGAACTTCTCGATATCATACTTGGTACCCATGGTTCAACTTCTCGTCTTCTTCCTTTCCCACAGACGGCACCACTTGTTGGTTCACAAGCAAGAAAGAAATAGAAACTACCAAGAACACAAAGAACTACAAACCAAACCAAGAAACCCAAAAACGCGCAACAACGCAGACCCCAAAAGAAAGAACGTAAAGATAAATCAAGAACACAATGCAATTACGTGCTTCAGCCAATGCGGCCTACGTCCACGGGAAAGAACAACTCCACTATGAAACTAAAATCATTACAAGATACAACAGAGAACCCCCTAGGTTCTGCCCTCACAAGTTCAAGAAGAACTCTCAGCAAATACCCAAGTCTCACACTCTGTTTATCTCTCTCCCCCTTGCGTACCCAATGTTTCTGATATCTCTTCTCTCACCCCTGTATTGCCCACTCACATACAGTTAGTTATATTCAGTTACTCTCACAAGGATCCCATGCCCTCTATTTATAGGCTCCAAGTCACGAGGACTTGTAACAAAACATAATAAAAAACTGCCTCTTCAGACGATGCGTATCAGACTAATGAAACAGACTATCCTAACTGTCTGACCATCAGACGATCCTTAGTCTGTACCAGACGTTCCTCATCAGACCCAGCACCCATCAGACTGAACAACCCATCAGACTGAACCTTCATCAGACTGAACTTTCATCAGACTGAACTATGATTTAGAGTCACAAACAACAGAATATATATTTGGCAGGGGACTTCACTAGCTTCCTATATTTTGTTGAATCAACATTCAACTATACTTTGTTATTAAAGTTGCTTTTTTCCTCTCTTTCTTTGTGTTTATTTAGTTTTATTTTTTTTTTCCCCTAATTTCTGTTTTTCTTTTACCTTCTGTATCATGTATTGGCAACCTCCATTTATTTATAAAAAATTAGTCACTTGAAATATAATATTCTTCATGAATGTATTTGCACAGGCTGGTGTTTGAATGGAATAAGAAAAGTAGCTATCCACGTTGACCCTTTCAAACCATTATAGCATCTTCATACGAATTTTCTATATCTATACTTATTTGTCTATGAATACTGTTATAATTGTTATTGTTCATACGAATTTTCTATATCTATACTTATTTGTCTATGAATACTGTTATAATTATTATTATTTATTATGAACATGCTATAATGGCTTATGAACATTCAACATTGATCCTTTTTTTGATCGGTATACTTTTTTCTTTTATTAATGCAAGTAGGGAGGTTTGCAAACATGGTTGGTACGGGCAGCAACACATATGGAGTGGAAGCTTTCATGTAAAGTGGCACATCATAAACCCAGTAACTAACAACAGAGACAGACAAAAGGCATATATATTGTTTCATCTCAAAATTTCTTTAATAAGTTTAGAAATAACAGGTTCTATGGTTAGCATTTTAAATTAGTTGTGCATGTGATTTTTTACACAGGTTATTACATTGAACTTGTTTGTTAAATACATGTAAAAAACAATTGGGCATATCTATTGTTATAATTAGAGAATAGAGAATTTTCTTTTTTTGTCACTCATGTCATAGGTTTCTTTAATATTTGATTGATACCAATGTTTTTTTTTACAAACATAAACTAAGTGAATGATAGTGTGTTTGTTTAGTTGCTGAAGGATTTGGTGATATCAGATACAGTGCGCAAAGCTGCTGGAGTATTTGGTGACATCAGAATTAGAAGCTGCCCCTTCCTTCCTATCCCTTTTCTGGATCTTGATGGAGACTTTATCATACTTGCTAGAGATTGATTCAAGTTAAACCATTGTGTAAACCCTTACATTCATTATCTTTTCTCCTACCTTCAATTTTGACTATTTTCTCATATTTTTAAGATTTATTGTAGTTTAGAGCTTATGTGATTTCTTCAAATGAACTATTGCTTTGTGTATGCAATTGCATTGCTGGATAGTTTAAACTAAGGGAAATTCTATAATAAATTTCAAAGCTTTTAATAGTTAATTTAAAGAGTATTTTCATTTTTTTTTTATTTTGTTGGTGAAATGCTTTTATTGATTTCCAATCATGTTCAAAACTTTTGCTATCTCTAATTGATTTTATTTTATATCTTTGAAACTTTTTATTGATTCAAAGTTCATTTGATCAAATTCACTTGATTGCTAAGCAATTTCTTTAGCCAGAATAGTATTTTTATGTTCATTTGTCTTTGTAGCAAGGTAATTGAACTAAATGCTTTTTTTCCTTCTGCATCTGTGTTTAAAGGGAGAATATGGATGAAAAAGATTAGTACTATGTTTTAGAAGTTCTCCGATTTCTCATCTCTTATTTTCGTTTTCTGGTCTTTCTTTATAGTTTGTGATCTCTCATATTGTTTATTTCCGTAACTGATTGCTTAGAATGATTTGTAGCTCCTTTTAGGTTTCATGTTCTATAATACTATCTTGCTTATTAATTCTTTTTGTTGATAAGGTGATGAATATAATACTTATTTTGAAGAATTTGGTTGTTGTGCAACATGAGTTGTTATTTTTTCTTCTTTTGGAATGTTCTTTTGTCTTACCTCTAGATGTGCTGTTTGAGTTTGGTTCTTTATTGAAATACATATCCTTTTGGAAAGTTATATAAAATTAGGAGAAATTGGGATAAAGGCATCAATTTTAACATATTGTTTTTCCTTTCTACTTCAATTTTCAAATTGATGAGAGTGTGACAAAGGAAATTATGAACCACAGGTCCCTTTGGCATCCTAATATAATTCTTTAGACTCAAGCAAATTATTTTAGATTTACAGAAATATTGACCCTAAGTTCTTGAGTTTTAAGTTAATGTACAATGTCTAAAATGGATTTAGATATTTTTTTATTATTTTAGATTTTTCCATGCTATGAGAGAGGGAAAAAATAAACTATAATAGGACTAACTGTTATCTTTTTAAGTTACATTACTTTTTCTTTTGTGATTTCTGTCATGACCTGGGCACGCTACTAACATGAGAGGATTTCAAATCTGTGTAGAACAGTTTGCGGATCAGCATTGCAGTGCATTGAAGCACAAGTGTATTGGACTGATAGCCACCGTTAGATAATATTCACAGTAAGGTAGCTTCCGCAACTTATCTCTCGGAGGCCTCATGGTGTCATTTTATTAAGCATCTAACAATCATTTGATATTTTTTCACAGGACCATAATAAATAGCTTTTCTTTTTAAGTTTGTCTATGGTATCAACTGTCTTTGTTTATTTGCTTTATTCTGATCAACTTGCCATCTTTATTTCATAAGAACACTCTTAATCTAATGTAAGCCATCTTTTCAGCTTAGTATTTCAAGTTTAGTTCTCACTCTGTATATGGGTTTGATCCATGGTTTTAAATAGCGATCCGCAACCGCAATTGTGGCCACAATATTGCTATTGCAGTGGTGTCTGCAACCGCATCGGTCCGAAATTGTGGTGTGATTTTCAATCACTTAAAATGCCGCAACGTAGCCGCAATGGAACCTCATCAGGGCCACAATAGAGCCTTAACACTGCTCTATTCCACTTTTTTGTCAAAAATAAAATAAAATTTAGAATTCAATATTCTATTTTGAACTTCTAAGTGTCAATGGTCGAATGGGTTTGACTATATGAGATGTTGGGAGATACCAAATCTTAAAATGAATGAAAAGTTATGCTATCTTATAAATAAAAGATGTACCAATAATTAAAATAATTGTAAAATCCTTTTTTACATTCAATGCAAACATATAATAATTTCACACCGCAATGGCCGCAACCGTCATGGCCACAACCGCCATGGCCGCAACTGCGACCGCAATCGCAACCGCAATTTAAAACCATGGTTTGATGTAAAGAATGGAAATGCGACTTGAATAATTGGAAAAGGTAACTACTAAAAATCAATGAATATTCATGAATATAAAATACCTCCACTTGACCGTATTTTAGTCTCTTCTTTGATTGTCTCGGTAAAAAATTTGACATAAAGAATGACATTATCCTCTTTGATATTTTCCAATTCCACTGTTAATACCCCAGTCTTCTTCAACTACCTTATTCCCTGTTAAATATGAAGAATTCTTTGAAGTCCACCAGCCATGTTTTTAATCAACAATTTGATAGATACAATTTGTGGTCTAATTGGGTTTTGTGCATTGTATAACATGATCAAGCACATAGGGTCTGAGGGTGCTCTTAGATATTTTGATTAAGATGCGGATGGAAAGGTTTTCATCTTCAGAGCTTAGGCATGGGCTAGGAAGCTTTTGATGAAAGTTGCAGAAATGGCAATTGAGGCATTACCATTTCTTCACAAAAAGATTGGTGAGTCCAAGTCCATTGATAATCACAAAAAGAGAGGATCAAACAATTTGATTTTAATGTGTATAACTCTTATTGTATAGAGTTGCGATTGATTTGTTCTAGTTGTTTCTCAACAGTGATTGAATAACTATTAGATTTTGCCCCAACTCCTCAATAATGATTCAAATTATTTGAATGGAAGTTGTGGTATTATTGTTAGATGATGTTTATTTTGTTATTTTGTTTTTAAAAAACACAAAAAAAAAGGAGCTCCTATTGTTTCTTATAATGTGCTATATCGGAAACCTTCTAATAGAATTTATATTGATCAATGATATTTTTGTTCTACTTAATAGTAAGGATCATGCAGCAGACAATGGTACCAAGAATAATAATGCTTTAGGGTGAATAAATTACTCCATCTAGATTAGTATGAATAAAATATAATACACGGAAATGAATTTTTTCACAGAAAGACGTTAACATATCAATAATTACAAAACTTTTGTTTTAATATGATTATTAAAATAGTTTTTGTATCTTTTTATAATTCATTGTTTAAATTGCTTTTGTATGAATATTTTTTTTTTTATTTTTTTGACATAACAAATTTATTGACCGTTTTATTATATTTAACATAGAAAATGTGAATAAAATATAAGATTAAGGGATGGATATTTTTCATGAAATATGAAGAGAAATTTAGATTTAATTAATAGAATGAACAATTTATTTTAAATTGCCTTAAAATTTGAATGGGAAGAAATCATGCTCTATTATAATTTTAGAAAATTTTAATTGTTGTTATAATAATTTTAGTATAAATTTATTTTTCTCTTGCTTTCTATCTCTTCACTTAACTAATTTAATGAATGTTTTCTTTTATGCAATCAAATTTTAATTTTCACTTGCTTACATTAATTTAAATGGCATAAACAAAAATTCAATTCAAGGTTAGTTTCATTTTATTTTACATGATATTTAAAATCTTAAAAAAATGTTGGTAAATGATTAGTAGAAAAAATATGCGTAAAACATAACAAAAGAGGATAAACGTTTGCATGAAATAATGTCTATGAATACTATACTTTAAACTATGTTAACATCTAAATTATTATGATGAATTTATACTTTTTTTAATTTATTATTATAATAATTTTAATATAAATACATTTTTCTACTCATTCTTTTATAACCTAATTTATTTATTGAACGTTTTATTCCTTCTAACATATGAAGGATAAGTAAAATATAATAAACGGGGATGAATGTAACACCCTAAAGAATGTTACCTCTTGCATGCTTATATTACTAAATTTTGAAAACTTAGAATACAAGAGTATCAGAGTTGACTATGCAGAAACAAACAAATTAAACATATATAACATCCATATACGACTTATACAAAACTTTTGGCACTTATGTGCCTTACAAACATGACCAAGGTACATGAAACATAAACTAATTCCCATACATTGGGAGGTACACAACTATACTAATCTTCGTCCCAACAAGCAACTCTATGCTCCAAGCTCCTTCCATGAGGCATCCACCTGCTAAACCTATAAAAGCATTATACTAAAAGGGATGAGACATAATGTCTCAGTGAGTGCTCTAAAGACTCTAGGTTAACTATCTATTCTAGAGATTTTTTTCTTAACTCTCGTGGCTTCTACTTTTCTTCTCTTAAACACTTTATCTCACAACTATGAGCCTATCTCATTATCATTTCTATCTCCTTGGGCCATACCTTAACCTTTACTTAAGCACCTAGAGTTTATCACCTTGACCATCTCTATGACCACTAGTGCCTTGAGGCACCTAAACATCATTCTTCCAAGGTAATTACATAATATCCCTACTTTTGACCCATCCATACCCATAACACAAACATATTCCAATCAAGGAAAACTGAAGAAAACTAAACTTTATAAACTTAGAAAATACTATATATAATAACTATAAATCTATAAAAAGATACAGATTTATATTAAGACATTTCATACATGTACATCAATAGGACACCAATAGCCAACAACGTCAAATACAATCACCAACCATCATCATAATAATACATCAACCATCATGAATCACATTTAAACATCATCAATCAAAAGTCTCATCATAATTCAATCATCACCAACCATCATCACAACTGACGTACATCAGAAGCCATTAGGCAACCTCAAACATCAAACACTGACTCTACTCCATGGAGTTTCGACACCATATGAGCGGTCCCTCATAGGCCTCATCCCCTACCATAGTCTATACATTATGACCATTCAGGGAGTCCCTTGAGCTGACCCTACAGGGAAAGTGTGGTTTTATCAAAAATAGACAAGTGCTATAGTGGCTTACCTCTGTAGGTTTGCAAGACCTTACATCTATAGGAATTTGCCCACTCATCTATTCTATAGGCCCATTTCTGTTAGCCACCACGAAAACCCCCAGCACTAGGTTGAGAGCCCACAAAGCACCCTCAACTTATGTGTCTACTCATATGTTTGTGCACCAACTGTGCACACCTATGCACCAACTGTGCAAATACAACATTCGGAATATTTTTGTGCATCAACTATGCACCCACCATATTCCAATGGCAAAACATATTTGGAGTCCCTTACAGTCTTAGATACAACACCTTCGTACCCGCAATCTCCAATGGCCTAACTTAAGGGTCCAAATACATCTCAACAATCCACAATCCTCAACCATAACAACAATCCATCCCCTATACACTAAAAGAGTCACTAAACCTCTTGGGAAGTAGTTCTCAACACTCCAACACGCCATTCGGAGTCAAAACATAGGGATGGTACTAGGGAAGATATCCCACTAGGTGAGACCCCCGGGTCGCTTTGGTGGACTAGAGCTCTGGTGTGAAACTCACCCTCCCAAGTATACCATTTTTCTATATAAAAAAAAATCTTCCCAAAGGACATAGCTAACTCCTCTTTAACACATAGGGATGGTTCCAACACATAGTTCACACTCACATCATACATATCATCATCCTATCAATCATTTCATCATCTCAACAAAACACATACACCTTAATAAATAATGTTCTCAACAAATTATAAGCATCTTGATCAACAATATAATAATCTCAACAAATTAGATCCCATCAACCACAATATACTAACAATTATTCAAAGGTCATACATAGAAGAATAAATATATAAACATACATAAGCTCCACACCAACTTCTCACATAGCTTCAAACCCCATTCAGGAGGTTTCATGCTTAGCCTAGCATGTTTCCACGCTTAGCATGACCTTCTAAGAATTAAGAATAAAAATCTCCACTTTGCACTTCTCAGGCTAAGCCTAAATCTGAGGCTCAGCCGCAAATCCCCTGAAGCTAAAATACCCAATCTATGTGTTTCAGGCTTCAAGCCCAAATCTGGGGCTCAACCGCAAGTCCCCTGAAGCTAAAATACCCAATCTGTGTGTTTCAGGCTTCAAGCCCAAATTTAGGGCTCAGCCGCAAGTCCCCTGAAGCTCAAAAACCAAATATGTGCATTTCAGGCTTCAAGCCCAAATCTGGGGCTCAGCCGCGCATCTGAGGCTCAGCCCAAATCTACAGCTCAGCCTCGCGCTGCAGATGCACCTACGTGAATCCACCTCCCATGGCCATCCATGGCTTCCTAAAAGTAATCCAAGCTAGTCATTCACTCATATAACACTTCTATTACAAAACCCAGCTCTTAAACAACCTAAACAACCTCTCAATCAAGCTTAATCTAACTTAAATCATCAAAATCCTACCTAGGTCTCAAAAGGGGGAAAAATGATTCAAAGCATAAACAAGGAAACAAAGGAGACTAAAGGGGAAGCACTCACCTCGGGGTACTCGGATTTGAGCTCTGGGGTGTTGAGCCTCTGATCTCTGCTCCACTTATCTCCTCTTCCTCTTCTTCCTTCTCCTCCTCCTTCTCTCTAACTTCCTTTCTTTCTTTCACTTTCTCTCTCTAACTCTCCCTCTCCTCTTCTATTTAAAATCGTGGGTGTGTGTGTGTGTTTGTGTGGGTCTTGGCCCACCTTGGGCCTTGGCTCCCCATCTGGGTCCTATTATCCTATTCTCATCAATTCCTAATATAAGGTGGCTATTCTTAATATTGCCTAAAGGTATCCTTTAATCCATTAAATATAAAGACTATTCCATAAAATATGTCTCTTTATTATTTATTTCTAAGATCCGAAAATTAGGGATGTTATAATGAACATTTTCCATGAAAGAACGAAAAGAAACATTTGAATAATTTGTCTTAAATTATGTTAACATTTGAATTACTTAGGAAAAAAATGCTTTATTATAATTTTAGTATTTTTAATTTATTGTTGTAAAATTTTTTAGGCAAATTTATTGAATGTTCAATATCTAACATAAAAAGTGTGACTAATATTAGTTTCTAAATCAATTTTTAGGCAAGTTATTATTCATTCCTTATTTAATATTTATTATCTTCTCATTTATTATGAAGCTTTTTTTCCCTAAGTAAATTTAAGTTTATTATATATATATATATATATATATATATATATATATATATATATATATATATAAGTCTACTAATACAGAAATTATATATAAATAAAACTCACAAGGTGAACATTTTATTTTTACATGAAATCAAGTAGGAAAATTTAAACTTACGGAGTTACGGAGATGAACAATTTTCCTGAAATCACAATAACATTTAAATTATTAGAGTAATTTTTTTTAATTCATTGTTTTCATAACTTTAATATAAATGTACTTCCTTTTTCTTACTATCATTTAACTTAACTAATTTATTGAATGTTTCATTTTATCTAACATAGAAAGTATGTGTTAAATTAATATCTAAAATCAATTTATGACAAATCGTTGTTCATTCTTTATTTGTTATCTTCCCACTTTATGTAACTTATTGAAGTTTTTTCTTTTCTCTCATAAATTTAAGTTTTATATTATACATTGATATCTATATGTAAACTTATTAATATAGAAATTATATATAAAATAAAACTCATAGGGAATAACTTTTTTTTTTTTGCAAAATCAAGTAGGAAAATTGACACTTAACTCACAAGGTAAACAATTTACCTAAAACCATATTAACAACTAAATTATTAGAGTTAAATTAAATTTATTCAATTCATTATTATATAATTTGATATAAATTTATTTTTCCTTGCTTATTATCTTCTCACTTAACCAATTTATTGAATGTATTATTTTATCTAACATAGAAAGTATAAGTAAAATTAATGTCTAAAATCAATTTTTAGGAAAATCATTAGGCATTTCTTATTTATTATCTTCTCACTAATATAAGTAAATTATTGAAAATTTTCTTTTACTTGGAAAAATTTTAACTTTCTTTTATACATTAATATGTATATGTAAATTTATCAAAATATAAATTATATATAATATATAACACAAGGATGGACATTTTGTTTTATGAAAGCAAGTAAGAAAACTTACACTTAATTCACGGGGATGAGCAATTTACCAAAATCAAATTAACATCTAAATCATTATGGTAAAAACATATTTTTAATTCATTTTTATAAGAATTTTAATCTAAATGTTCTTTTTTTTTTCTTTCTTTTTTGTTTACTAATTTATTGAATATTTTGTTTTTATTTTACATAGAGAGTATGAATAAAATATAACAAATGAGAATGGATATTTTCCATTAAGTATGGAGAAAAATATAATTAGACGTAATTCACAGGATTAACAATTTTCTTTAAATTACCCTAAAATTTGAATTACTTGAAAGAAATTAAATTGTATTATAATTTTACATTTATATTATTGTTATAATAAGTTTGATATATTTTTTTCTTTTAAGTTTTTACTATCTTCTGACTTAACTAACATAATGAACATTTTCTTTTATCGAAACAAATTTTAATTTTCTCTCAAGTAATTGGTTCATATTGAATTAAATGTCAAAAACTAAAATTCAATTTAAGAATTTGTTTCAATTTTTTCATATGGTATTTAAATTTTAAAATCATAAGAAAATATAGATAAATCATTCCTTTTTTTATTTTTACATTAGCGTATGAATTACTATAAAATTGATATTTATTATAATTTATATTTCAAACATTCATTTCATTATTAAATGCAAGAAAATTAGACGTGAGTAGCATATGCAATATCAAAGTCTCTAATTTTACATCAAATTGCTTTTAATGATAATTTCAATTGATTTTCTTATGTTAACAAAAATATATCATTAATATACTAATTAATACACTCTATATAGCACATCATGCGCAATAAACCTATTTGTTATCTGAAGTATATATTTATCAGTTAATTGAATTAGTGTATTATAAGAAATAGTGGACTAATATATACAACATGTTAGTGTGTTATAAGTATTTGATAGACTAATATACGCCATATATCAACGAATGCAATGCATGATATGAAGATATATATCTGTTTCCCACACTTTCCTCACGGCGTGCTATGGACTTTACCCCTAAACCCTTGGTTCCCTCTGTTTCTCTTTAAAAATTGCAGGAGGTTTTGTTGACTATTAGCAAAGGGTTAATGGCGGTATGCATTGTTTGTTCAAGCTTGGAAAATCCGACGAGGCAATTTGCGTTTTCAAGGACGTTGTGCTCTGTGCAAGAATAATTACGGTAGCAATCGTCCCTGATGTTGTTGGGAACTTGTAGAGGCGTGGTTTTGTGCCACAGGTTTTGACCCACGTACAACGGACTCTGCAATGCGATAAGAGTGATGAAGTAAAACGCCATGACTTAAAACAATGGATTTTATCTTTCCCCATATGTTTTTTCCCTTGTTGGCATGGGGGTAGAGTACTGTTTAAGGACCCAAGTCAGGTTGTCTTAGACAATGATGAAAGAAAACTGACCAATACCCAACTGGATGGAATTCTGGACGGACTTTCTCGAAAACCAATTTTTGATTTGGTTTTACTTTTATGTAGCACGCAGAAAGAGAATTCATTTTGTACTTTTCTGCAATTGAGATTTATAATGTATCTGTGGAGGACCTCCTTAGTCCAGATCCAAATTTTACTCCTCTCAGACTTTTTGATGATCCAGAGTTAAACATATTCATCATTTTCTATGGAGCTATAGTTTGTCAATTTAACAGAGAGGGATAGTTGTTAATAAACTGACAGAGGAAACTTTTAAGAGACTAGAACCATTTTACTGAATCTATTTTTTTGTTTTACCTTTTTACAAATTTTTTGTCCAGTTAGAGCTAATTGCTTACAGCTTACTTATCCTTCAATTGATTGCGTTTTTGCAGCTCAAAGGCAGATAGGGGAGACATCACTGAATGAAGCAAGCTCCAGATGTCATCAAATTCTAAGACTTGTATTTTATGTTACTATCTTGAATTGCTTTTTGTTTTTATAATATAAGAAACTTTTGGCATCATGACAGATAGGTATTAAATTTATTTATTCATTTATTAGTCGGTGGCAAGAATTCATTGCGGGGTTCCTTTCAGCAAAATTGAATATAGGACCATTCTAGAATACAAACATAAGAATATATTATGTGGATTGGCTTTCTTTGGTTTTAGCAATTCTATTTCTGAGTAGTCAATTAATTTGCTTAGATGGTACAAAGTGAGTTTTCTGATCCTGCTGATTCATATTTAGAAAATATTGTCTTAAGCTGGTCGATTAGCAAGTTCAAAGGAAAATTAAAAATAATTTCTTTTTTAGTGTTCGTTTCTTATTGGATCTCTTGCAGCATCACAGAGGTTCTATTCCTATGTTGTTGACTTGAATATTTCTTGTTATTTCTTATTAGAATATTTCAAATTTTAATACTTGTCATGTCACTGGCTCACTTAATCTGATCTTCTTAATGTTGGAATAAAAAAAAAACAACTTAACCTTATTATCTTTAGTTTTTATACGAAAGTCAAAATTTTATTGGCATATATCATAGAACAATACACTAAAGATCTTAGGATCTACATAAAATAAATAATTGGATTCATAACTATTGATTATTTGATCAATGTAGAAGATTATTGTAATAACGAGCTCGAACAAAAGGAGTTGTGTACTACTCGGACTCGGCACTCCACCGAGTAGTCGAGTTGACCAAGTAAAACTTATCACTCGGACTCGGATGATAATAACGGAAAGAATATATCTTACCATGTGATAAGATATAGAAAGATCAGGCCATAAGATAAAGATAGAAGATAGAATTATCTCTATCTTCATTACGAGATTTGAGGAGATTTGATAGGAAAATAACCCTATCAAATCTATCTCTTTACACCCTATAAAACCAGAACGATCCATCTCAATCGAGGTACGAAATTCTAATTCCACTTTGTGATACCTGTCTCTCCCTCTGCGCCTCTAACTTGAGCGTCAGAGTGTCCTTGCAGGTACACCCCCCACCAGTCACGGAGGTGATCTCGACGGAGCCACTGCACCAGAAGGCTTACCGAAATCTGGTAATAACATTTGGCGCCCACCGTGGGGCTCGGTGAAATTATTCCCAGCCACACCAATCGCAACAAGATTAATTTGATGACGACAACCCAGAACAAAGCAGCGAACCAAGAAAAGCGACCACAGGAGGGGGAAACCCAAATCCTGGGCGTACCACCTCCAGGGGATACCCAGAGAGGTAACCCCAACAACGTGGCGCCCTTCCCGCGTCAGATGCTTGAGAATCACCCGCTGATCCAAGCCCTGCAAAGGGAAGTTAACACGCTGAAACAGAGCAACGCTAAGGAGATAGAAGACCTCCGCAGGGAGAACGCTATCCTCCGAGAGCAATATCAAAAACTGCGAGAGGACCGGAACGGACCTTCGGCAGCCCACGCCGCCATCAACGGGTTCTCGGCAGCCCACGCTGCCACCAACGGACTATCGGCGGCTCATACAACCGCCAACAGACACCCTGACCGAACAGAGCAGGAAGACACCACTTGGAGCGAGGCAGACCGAGCAACGACCCAATTAGAGTCCAAACCCGCCTCAGGATCGCGAGCCCCACCAAGACGGAGCATGATACCTGAGACAACGAGGCGACACCCGTTTGTAGATGGAATCATGGAGACTCCACTACCGGCTGGGTGGAAGCCGTTATACATGGACAGATACGATGGACTGACCGACCCCGACGAGCACATCGACGCATTCGTCACACAGGTGAACCTGTACACAAACGACGACATCATGTGCCGGGTTTTCCCAACAACCCTGAAGGGAGCAGCGTTGAACTGGTACACACGACTCCCCCCCACTCAATCGACTCTTTCGCCACGTTAGTCGATCGTTTCGGCGCTCAATACGCTACGAGTCGACCCCACCACCTGACGGCAGTAGCACTGGCCAATATACGGCAAGAAGACAACGAGTCTCTCAGGGATTTCATGGAAAGATTCGCCGAGATCTCCGTCAAGATCCGGGACTTGAATCCACAAGTGGCATTGACCGCCATGCTTATGGCACTAAAATCCGAACCTTTTTCAGACAGCCTCTGCAGGAAACCGCCACACGACATGGACGAGCTCCGAGCTAGAGCAGCAGGATATATTCAGATGGAAGAAATGACCAAGTTCAGGGAACGGGTCAGAGGCGAATCCTATAGAAAACAAGAAGAACGAGAGAAACCAGGAGCAAGCCGAGAGCGGAGTAACAAACCTAGAAGTGACAGACCGCCCCGTGCAAGATTTGCCCATTATACCCCCCCTAACTGATAGCAGAGCACGAGTCCTGGAAGAAGCCTGCAGCGCCGAGCTGATAAGCCTGCCTACTCGAAACAGCTCCCCAGAGAAAGCAGATATGTCCAAATTTTGCAGATACCATAGAGTACATGGACACACTACAGAGGAGTGCACCACCCTGAAGGATAAGATTGAAAAACTTATCCAACAAGGCAAGTTACGACACTTCGTCCGAGACGACAGCCGAAAACCCGTGCAAGAACGAGTCCGGGATAGGGAAGACTATCGCGATAGGAAAACCCGACGCACGGAAAAGCCCCGCCAGGAACAACAAACCAAACCTCCCGAAACTCGACTCCGAGGCATTATCAACACAATAGCAGGAGGATTCGCTGGAGGTGGTTGTTCGAGTTCGGCAAGGAAGAGACATCTGCGTAGTCTCCGATCAATCAACTCGGCTTCAACAAACCCCAGAGTACACAAGAAAATGCCACCTATAACTTTCACAGATGCAGACTTCGAAGGCATAGAGCCCAATCATGATGACCCGATGGTGGTCAAAATTGAAGTCGCAAACTGGTTGGTATGCAAAGTCCTAGTCGACCAAGGCAGCTCGGTGGATATCCTGTATTGGTCCACTTTCAAACAGCTAGACATCCTTGAAAATAAGGTACAACCATACACCGAACAGTTAGTCAGATTCGCAGGCGAAAAGGTTGATACCAGAGGCTATATTGACCTCCTCACGACATTTGGAGATGAGACGGGGTCCAAGACCATCACGGTCAGGTACCTCCTAGTCAACGCCCTCACTTCATACAATATTCTTATAGGCAGGCCAGCACTCAACAAATTAGGGGCAATAATTTCAACTCCACATCTGGCAATGAAGTTCCCAAATTCAGAAGGAAAGATAGTAACAGTCAAGGCTGATCAGGAGGCAGCCCGCGAGTGCTACTTAGAAAGCCTAAAGATAGCCAGCGGCAAAAAGATCCCAGAACTGACGATAAAACACGTAGCATGCACTTCTCTTACAACGCCAATAGAAGAGACCGACCTAGATCCCAGGGAGACCGAGCCGAGAGCAGAGCCCACAGAACAGGTAAAATCCTTCCAAATAGGAAGAGAGTCAAAGCAATGCACGAAACTCGGGACTCAGCTAGAAAGCGAGACCGAAGAAGCTATTGCCAAAGTCCTGTTAGACAACGCCGATTTGTTCGCATGGTCAGCTGCCGACATGCCCAGAATAGACCCAAGCTTCCATTGCCACAAGCTTGCCATCTACCCGGAGGCCAAACCGATCTCCCAAAAGAAGAGGAAACTCGGGGCTGAAAGAGGAAAAGCGGTAAAAGAAGAAACCGAAAAGTTACTCGGTGCCGGCTTCATCAGGGAAGTTCAATACACAACATGGCTCGCAAATGTGGTAATGGTGAAAAAGGCGAATGGAAAATGGAGAATGTGTACTGACTACACGGACCTTAACAAAGCATGCCCAAAAGACTCATACCCGCTGCCAAGCATAGACAAGTTAGTAGATGGAGCAGCTGGCTACCCGATCCTGAGCTTTCTGGACGCATACTCCGGGTACAACCAGATACCAATGTACCCACCGGATGAGGAAAAAACGGCATTCATAACTGACACGACCAATTACTGTTACACGGTAATGCCATTTGGACTGAAGAACGCAGGAGCAACATACCAGCGTCTAATGGACAAGATCTTTACAAAACAACTCGGCAGGAACCTGGAAGTCTACGTCGACGACATGGTGGTTAAAAGAAGAAAACCAGAATCGCATCCAGGGGACCTGACCGAAATTTTTGGCGAGATCAGAAAACATAATATGAGGCTAAACCCTGAGAAATGCGTATTCGGGGTCCATGGCGGGAAGTTTTTAGGATTCATGCTCACCCACAGGGGCATAGAAGCCAACCCGGAAAAATGCGCGGCTAACATAGGCATGAGAAGTCCGGGTAACATAAAAGAAGTACAACGGCTAACTGGAAGACTGGCGTCCCTATCCCGTTTCTTGCCAAAAGCAGCAGAAATAGCCATACCCTTTTTTCAACTACTCAAGAAACAACAAGACTTCGGATGGGATGAAAAGTGTGAAGAAAACTTCCTAAAGATAAAAACACTACTTTCATCACCACCAATTCTAACAAGACCTGAACTCGGCAAGGACTTAATACTATACTTAGCCGTCTCGGGAGATGTAATCAGTTCGATCATTATCCAGGAAGAAAATCAGACGCAAAAACCAGTCTACTACATAAGCCGAGTATTGAAAGATGTCGAAACCAGATATCAAAAGATAGAAAAGCTAGCGCTAGCCCTAGTCACCTCAGCACGACGGCTACGTCCATATTTTCAAAGCCACCCAATAGTGGTACGAATAGACCACCCAATACGACAGATACTGAGGAAACCAGAGCTAGCCGGACGAATGATAGCATGGTCGGTAGAACTATCCGAGTTCGACATCAAGTACGAACCGAGAGGGCCTATCAAAGCACAGTGCCTAGCCGACTTTATCGCGGAACTAGCACCAGTAGCAGAAGCGCCCCTCCCATTCTGGACCCTTTATGTAGATGGCTCCTCGAATGAAAAAGGTAGCGGAGCAGGAGTCATAATTGAAAGCCCTGAAGGGATTATCCTGGAACAATCACTCAGATTCGACTTCAGCGCATCCAACAACCAAGCCGAGTATGAAGCCCTGCTAGCAGGGCTAAAACTCGCCAAAGAAGTAGGAGCGAAACACCTTAGATGCTGGAGCGATTCAAAACTAGTCACTGGGCAAATGAATGGATCCTATCAAACCAAGGACCCCCAGATGAC
Source organism: Pueraria montana var. lobata (assembly GCA_026413185.1). Lineage (NCBI taxonomy): Eukaryota > Viridiplantae > Streptophyta > Magnoliopsida > Fabales > Fabaceae > Pueraria > Pueraria montana. The sequence continues at coordinate 70,225,558 of CM048654.1, forward strand.
AAGATATTACCACCTGGCCTCCCAGTTGAAGAACGAATTCATTAGTTTTGAGCTCGACCACATTTTGAGAGAACAAAATGAAAGAGTCGACCTGCTGTCAAAGTTGGCAAGTACGAAGAATAAAGGCCAGCACCGAACTGTCATACAGGAAACAATATCCACGCCGAGCGTCGAAAAAATTGTTTCTAACATCAACTCGGCCGACAGAGAATGGATGACCGAGATATGGAACTTCTTGAAAAAAGGAACCCTCCCAGAGAGCCGGGAAGAAGCCAAAAAGATCAGAAGAAGGGCCAGCTACTATGTTATAGAAGGAGAAGACCTTTATAGGAGAGGCTTCACAGCACCACTGCTGAAATGTATCATGAAGGCTCAGGCCGAATATGTGGTAAACGAGATGCACAAAGGAATATGTGGAATGCACTCAGGAGGAAAAGCTATGGCCTCCCGAACTCTAAGAGCCGGATATTACTGGCCAACGATGCGCCGAGTACGTCAAGAAATGTGAAGAATGCCAAAAATATGGCAACTTATCCCATCTACCAGCAGAAGAATTGCACAATATCACAGCACCCTGGCCCTTCGCCCTATGGGGAGTTGACATACTAGGCCCTTTTCCACTCGCTAAAGGACAAGTGAAGTTCCTCCTCGTCGGAATTGACTACTTCACAAAGTGGATCGAGGCCGAACCCTTGGCAACTATCACCGCCCACAACATGCAAAAATTCATATGGAAAAATATCATATGCCGTTTCGGCATCCCCCACTCGGTGATTTCCGACAACGGTAGACAGTTCACCGAAAAGAACCTCGAAGAGTTTTTCAAAAACCTAGGGATTCGGCACCGAGTGACCTCAGTGGAACATCCGCAAACCAACGGACAAACCGAAGCCGCAAATAAAGTGATACTCGGAGAACTGAAGAAACGAGTAGGAGACGCTAAAGGAAGTTGGGCAGAAGAACTTCCCGCAATCTTATGGGCATATCGTTGCACACCACAGTCAACAACTAGGGAAACCCCCTTCAGACTCTCATATGGATCCGACGCCATGATACCAGTGGAAGTCGGAGAACCTTCCCTGCGAAGAACAAATTTCATCCAGGAAAACAACAATCAATCACTCAGGCATGCACTCGACATGACCGAAGAGACGCTCAACGAGGTCCAAGTCAGAATAGAGGCCTGTAAAAGAAGAGCCGAGAGGAGGTATAACACCAAGGTCAAACCAAGAAACTTTGAAGTTGGAGACCTGGTTTGGAGAAAATGCGGGGAAGCCAGAAAAGCTACAGGAGAGGGTAAATTGGCAGCCAATTGGGAAGGCCCCTTCAGAATAACCGAGTCGCTGGGAAATGGAGCTTACCGATTGGAGTACCCATCCGGCAAAACCATCCCCCGAACTTGGAACGCGACACACCTAAAGTTTTACTATAGTTAGAAAAGTTGTAAGTGGTGATGTACTCTTTTTCCTACTTTGACATTTTTTCCCAAGAGGTTTTTTGTCAAAGAGGTTTTAACGAGGCACACCCAATTTCTATCATTAATGAAACTCCTTCCTTCAAATTATCTGTTCAGAATTAGATTTAACCGCGTAGACCTTCACAAGGATACAAAAAGCGAGTTAAACATAACCGAGTAAAGGATACAAAAAGCGAGTTACAATTAACCGCGTAGACCTTTACAAAAATACAAAGGCGTTACAATTAACCGTGTAGACCTTTACAAGGATACAAAAAGCGAGTTAAACAAAACCAAGTAAAGGACACAAAAGGTGAGTTACAATTAACCGCGTAGACCTTTACAATGATATGAAGGCGAGTCACAACTAAACCGCGTAGACCTCTACAAGGATACGAAAAGCGAGTTAGACCTAACCGAATAAAGGATACAAAAGGCGAGTTATAATTAAACCGCGTAGACCTTTAATACGAGTTACCGAAAAACCATACGAATAACAAAGAAAAGTCATTTAACACCCTATTCAAAAGGCCGGGTGCGAGCCCTGAATATAAATTTCATTAAGTACCATATTCGATAGGCTGGGTACGAGCCTTACAAAAACAAGGAAAATATAAACACTAAAAAGGAACATCTCCTCCCTCCTGAATGTTGCTCCCGGCGCCGTCTTCACCAAGCGCAGACTCCTCAACCAACTCCCCCTCTTTATTGACATCCTTGTCCACGTCAAAAAGAGAAGTGTCGGCATCCTTGAAGAAATACCGAACTTGGCGAAGTGCCTTGCTGAACCCAGCCTCATGAGTCTTCACAATCTCGTCCAAAGCCTCACCCAGATCGGCCTGCAGCTTAGCCTCGGACTCGGCAGCCTTAGTCCTCGCTTGAGCAAGCTCAGAAACGAGCCTATCCACCTCAGCCCGTAACTCCCGAGCCGAGTTCTCAGAAGCAGTTAAGGAAAGTTTTAAGTCCTCCTCACGACTTTCAACTTCCCTCAACTTAGCCTCCATTCCCTCTTGAGACCGCCGAGATTCTTCAGCGGATTGGAGAAGAGTCTCGTTGGCCCGGGTAGCCTCCAACAGAGCCTGCTCGGCCTTTGCAGCATTCTCCTTCACCATAGCTAATTCCCGGTGGCCGTGGTCGAACTCCTCAGCCCAATACTGAGCAATAGCCCATGACCGAGCTTGGAAGCGACAAACAGCCTCCATAGAAAGCATTGGCCCAGCATCCCTTAACATATCCCGATCAGCTTGACCGAGATTGTCGGCAGAGATGAGGGCCCCGGGATTAAAATCTTTTCCCCAAAGCGAGGTCCGACCACCTTTCATAGAAAGAAAAGTCGGATGCCTCTCAACAGCAGACCCCGAAGCCTCAGCACCGGGTGGACTCGGTTTCGACCTCTTCGAAGGACCATCCACTCCTTGAACGACCTCTCGCTGATCCCTCTTCGGAGGAGGAGAAGGAGGAGGAGGAGGAGGAACAGGCGGAGCAACTCGAACCACCTCAGCAGCGGCCTCCTTGCCCTTCAATTTCTCCAGCCTTTGCTTTTTGGCCGTTTTATAGTCAAATTTTCCCATCACAGCTGCAAAAAAGACAAAACATCAGTAAAAAGCAAAGTAGAAGAAGAAAAACCGAGTAAATAAAAGGTACTCACCGTCCCAATCCTCTCTCGGAGTCCGAGAAGAAGGAATTCCCACGAGTATTTTACAGGACAAGGAACGCGGTAACTTACACAGCGTGATCATGTCATCCTGATCCTCAGGAGACATGTCCACGACCTGCCAAGACAGCCGTTTGTTTGGGGAGCGGGTCCAATAGAGGGGGAACCTCGACTCCCCACGGCCATCAAAAAATTTGACCTCTCCTTCCGGACCTGGTCGGACACGAAAGAAACCACTCTTGAAATTTTTCCAAGAGGAGGTATAAGGACTAAGGATGGACCGACCAGGAATCCCAGTCAAGGAGACCCAACCCCCCTTTTGACTCTCTTTCACTTTATAATACAAAAATTTAGGAGCAGTAGGAGTTATAAAGAATTTACTGCAGAGCACCCGGAAAGCCTGGAGAGAAGCCCAGGAGTTCGGATGCAACTGCGTAGGAGCAACATTCAGCGCCCGAAGAACGTCAGCCTCAAACTAGTCAAACGGCACTGTAATGCCGAGAACCGAGAACAAGGCTTCATATACAAAAGTAAAGTGTGGATGGCGCGAATCAGCGGACATAAAAACTCGGTCATCGGGCCCACAAGGTTCGGCATAGACCATACCCAGGCGCTCCGAATGACACAAGTCAATAGTTGCAAGAAAGGAAGACAAAGCTTCCTCGGTCTGATACCGAGAAGCATATGCACCTACCTCCCCATTCACCCAAGAATAGCCGAAAGTAGTAACAGGAGAATATACCTTTCTACCCCTAGGATCAATAGGCTGGGGAACAGAAGGAGGTAGAAGACGAGCACGCCGAGTCTCAAGAGGACGATCCTCAGTGGCCTCGGAATCCTCTAGAACCACTACCCCCTGACTGGAACAACCAAAGGTGCTTGCGCAGGGTCGACGGATGGACGAACCACCCCGACACCCGCAGCGGCAACGTTTGCAGCCGACGCACCATCGCTAATTCTATCAGAACCAGGACGATGCGAAGAAGAACCACCATCGGAACCCTCTCCGATCGGGCGAACCTCCGGCGTAAGCATACGACCCCCGCCGGAGCGCCCAGAATCCCCAGAAAAAGAAGACATTATAGAACCAGAAAAAGAAATGGAAAGGAGATAGGGCGTACCTGAACAAATGACAAAGAAAAAACCTAGAAGGAGAACAAAATGGCGCAAGGGAGAAAAAGCTTGCGGGAAGACAAAACACAGAAATGAGAGTGAGCACCAATGTCAACAGTGCCCCTTTATATAGAACCCCAAACGTCGCGAATACGAAAGGGCGAAACGGTCCGAACCGTTGGATCAAGACCCTTCACTAGGCCAATCAACGGCTAGGAAGGCTTGAGACCTTTGGGAACCCCTAAACCGTTTCAAAATTCAAAAAGTAATCACTGGCGCCGCCCTTGGGAACCGTTATGACATCAATATGTCTGAAACGACGTCTTCACCAAACCACGTGACGTTTCGGGAACCGAACGCGTCTCGGCCAAATAAATCCGAAATTGGTATAACATTACTAAAGCTCCTACATTACTTCAGAGCTTGGGGGGCATGTGTACTACTCGGACTCGGCACTCCACCGAGTAGTCGAGTTGACCGAGTAAAACTTATCACTCGGACTCGGATGATAATAACGGAAAGAATATATCTTACCATGTGATAAGATATAGAAAGATCAGGCCATAAGATAAAGATAGAAGATAGAATTATCTCTATCTTCATTACGAGATTTGAGGAGATTTGATAGGAAAATAACCCTATCAAATCTATCTCTTTACACCCTATAAAACCAGAACGATCCATCTCAATCGAGGTACGAAATTCTAATTCCACTTTGTGATACCTGTCTCTCCCTCTGCGCCTCTAACTTGAGCGTCGGAGTGTCCTTGCAGGTACACCCCCCACCAGTCACGGAGGTGATCTCGACGGAGCCACCGCACCAGAAGGCTTACCGAAATCTGGTAAGAACAAGTTGATAGTATGGTTCTTCTTCAACTGAAGTCTCTTGATTCTTCAATGAAACTTGTATAACTCTTCGCATGGAAAGAATTAAGACATTTGTTCATTAGAAACCATAACCATTGTTCCTTATTTATTGATTCTACTAGGATTCCCATTATGCTGAAGCCATGTCACATCCTTCGATAATCTAATGGATTCACTTAAACATATTACTTAAAATACAAACCACTAAATATAAATAACTAACATAATTGTTATAAAAATATGAGCACACATTAGATAAGGAAATATAAATTTCCAACAATCTCTCATTTGGGCTCCATATCGTTCCTTAAACAGTTATATCACAAATTCCTTAAGCTTGCATTCGTATGCTATTTTAGACATCTACTCAATATATTAATAATGAAACCACCACAACTGTCATCACAATCAAGCTTGATTAAACTACGATGATCACATATCAAGACACTTGATGACATAGATCAAATATGGATGAGTGACATGAAAATTACATGCAATGCAATCTCAATCATGCCTATTTCCAACTAGTCCTTATTTATTCTTTAGCGATATAAATTCAAATTTTCTTAATTGCAATTTAAATATTGTACATAAATAAATAAGTCTAATAATAAACTCATAAAGTATGATAATTATTTTTGCAAAAAAATAAATACATAAATACTGAATCCAAACATAGAACATAAAAATTGTCACTAAACTAAGGTAGCATCTGAAACAATAACCACAGGAGCAACACGCTCACGAAAAACCTTAGGTGTCAACCTCTTAGTGGATAGGCTAACATACAGTATGTTCTATAGATTAGGGATGGCAACGGGGTGGGTTTATAAAAGGCAGGGACGAAAAAATTAAACACATCCCCATCTCCATCGGGTTTTATCGAGTTTGGGGAAACCTGCGGGGAACCCACTTCACAAATGTAAATTTTAAATATAACAAATAAATTTAAGTTATCATAAGAGGAATTTCAGATAGGAATCCAGATGGATTTTATCGCAAAATTTGAAATGGAAATCAACTGCAAACAAAATATCCGTTAGTTTTTTTCTGTGCTGTTTTCTTTTCTGAAAGATAAAAAAAAATGCGAACAAAATATCTGTGGAGTTTATAATGCTTGTACATGTTAAATGCAGTGCTGTATTTTTTTTATTCATAAATGCAGTGTTGTTTGCACATTAATTCAAAATCAAAGGGGTATAGAAACGTTGAATATTATGCCATGACTTAATCATTTTAAAAATGTAAATTATTAGATAAAAATATATGAATAACTTACATCCAGTGACAACAAATAACAATATGTGAAAAAGATGAAAACATAAGTGACATTATTAATAATATAAAAATTTGTATTATAATATATAGCGGGGCGAGTTCGGGGACGGGGCCGGGACAGGTAGTTGTATCCCTGAACCTGACCCGAACCCGACTTTACAAATCGAGGAAAACCCGAACCCGACCCCAACCCTTGTCAAAGCGGGTTTTCCCCGTCAAAGTCTGGGCGGGGTCGGACAGGTACCCGCAGGGTCAGATTTAATTGCCATGCCTAGTATAGATATTTGTTTGTCTTGAACTCTTTCATTAACAACCATATCAATAAACTTATATATTTGCACAAGATGGATTGGATTGGGAGCTTTGAGTTTTTGTTTTTGTTTTTTTCTTTTTCTAATCCTTGTTATTCCTAACTAACTTATGAATAGTGTTGATGGTCTTCTAAATTTTTGGATCAAAGAAGAGTTTCGTCTAACTATTATTGCACATATACTAACTACTATTTAAGTTACTATACTATAACGCTAACTATTTAAACAAATAAAAGTAAGCAAAGCATAGAATAGTTACATTAAGGAAAGCAAGTAAAGTACTTAAAATAGAAACGAGATTAAAACATGAAATGCAAGAAATGTTGTTCTAGTGGGTCTCTCACACTTATCACAGGCTTGTCCTTGCTTTGCGAGTTAGACCTTGGTGCCCAGTGCGACCCATTGTCTCTTAGCACCCTCATGCAGAAAGTCCCGAACCTATCTACTGAGATCTCTTGCTTAGTGATTAACAACCTCGCTTAACAAACCTCCATGAACTTTCCAGGGTTGCTCTTTGGAGTCCCTTGTCGCACAGCACATCGTGGATGTGCTTAGTGAGGAAAAACACATTCTTTGTAAGTATTTTCACTTAGTGAGGACATCCACTCGCTTAGCGTGAGTACGACAACCTTTCTCTTCATTTTTGCTTAGCGAGAGAGGTCCCTCGCTTAGTGCAAGAACTCCGAGTCATAGACCCTTGCCTTGTATGATCCTTGCTTAGCGAGTATTGGTGATCAAGTATACCAGTTGCGATTTTCGTGAATATGCTCACCCATGGCCATTAATGGCCACCTAATCACTCAAATTCAACATAAATCCATCATAAATGTTCCTTAATGCTTGTAAACATAAGATTTCCATCAAATAACTATTAAATCATGCAAAATAATGAAAAGCCCCCAAAATCCCATGCTAGGCTTCCAAAACCCATTCACTCTCTAAGACAAACAACAACATATAAATCATATGGGAGAGGGGGAATAGATGAAGAAGCAATCACAAAAGGTTCCCAGTATATGGGTGTGTGTGGGTCCTCTTGCTCTTTCATTTCTCTCTTCTCATCTTCTTCCTTCTTCTATTTTCTAAGTGTAGTGGGTGTTATAGTGGCTGGAGAAAGGTTTATGAGTCTTGGCCCTCATTGGGCTCATAAGCCTTTTTCTCAACTATTCTAACTCTAGCCTACTCATCACACTTAACACAAAGTAACGTTCTATATTTTGCAGAACACATATATAAAACAAACATAGAAAGACATTATGTATGTATGTATGTATGTGTACATACATACATACATACAAAGAGAGAGGAGGGATCAAATTATTTCAAGAGTAACTTTACAAGAGTTACTCTTTATTCTTATCTTTCTTTTTAATCTAATGTTTATAATGAGTGATTAATCTTTGACCATTTAATTAAAAGAAAAAGAAGAGTGGGGATGGAGAGTAACTTTTTTAAAGTTACTCTTAGAGTAATTTGATCCCTACTTATATTATTATTATTACTATTAATAATTTATATATATATATATATATATATATGTATATATATATATATAAATTGAGAAAATGAGAGAGAGAGAGAGAGAGAGAACGTTGTTGAATTTTTTTTTTCAATTTTTAATAATTTTTATATAAATTTATTTTTTTCTTCGAGTAAAAACTGCCTACTAACAGTCATTTAAATGTCTCACGAATAAGGCACTACCCAAGATACTTCACCGTAGAATGACCCATAATGTAGGCATTATTTAACTACTAAAATAATCATTTTCTTGTAGGGTATTCAAAAAGGAATGTGGAATAATTAAGGTTGCTTGGAATAAGTTATATGTAAACCTAACTTTTAGACTTTGGGAACTTTTATTTTGTAGATTCCATGTATTTTTCTTTTGTTATGGGGTATCTTTATTTACTCTTTTCCCAAGTATTTGAAGAGGTGAATTTTACTTATCTTTTGATTCTAACTCACCATTCCAACCTGCCTTATTTATTCTTTTCCCATACCCTTAGTTTAGGTATATTATTCTCTTGTTATTCTCAAACACACTTTGAGTTTGCTTTTTGCTTGTGTTTTCTCAAGCAAGTGTAGTTTGTTTCTAGAGCGAATATAAAATGGCTCCCAAGGTCAGAAAATTCAAGCAATCATATAATTGAAAGTTGAAACAACGTTTGCTATATATTTTATCTCCTTCATTTTATTTTGTGCATTGTGATTTTACATCACAGATACACAAGTTTCTTCAAAATATTTATAGGCATGCAACCATTATATCATTTATTTCTTGATAACAAATTACTTTGAATAAACTATCTTACCTAATTTAACACAATTAATTGTTGATTTGAGACCTAAACCTTCATATTCCAAACCCTTATTTCTTTTAATTCTTAAATGTTTCAACATAATTTATGTTTATTTTGTTACTATATTTTTATTTAGGATATATTTTTTCCTTGCAGTTATAACGTGAATTTATTATGATGGAAAAAACTTCCTCGTCTAATGAGGTAAGGACACTAGTTTTAGTTGGACGTACTGGCAATGGCAAAAGTGCAACGGGAAATAGTGTTCTTGGAAGGAGAGCCTTCAAGTCAAGGACAAGCTCTTCTAATGTAACAAGTGTGTGCGAATTGCAGAAAACTATTATAAAAGATGGACCAATTGTTAATGTTATTGACACCCCAGGTGAAGCATAGTAACTTGTCACTTATTACATAATTGTGTATTTGATTTGAGTTAAAGGAGTGTGATTGCTTAACTATTTTTGTCTTTGCTTCATGAAAATTTTATCATGTATAAATTTAAGGCTTAAATATATTCCAGGTTCCTAAATATAAGTGCTTTATGTTTTTAGATCCAACAAATTTTCTTTTTGGTTTTTGTTCCTTGCAAATTTTGTTGTTACTTGTTTTGGTCTCTTCCTTGAACATGCCATTAGGAAAATCATGTTTTTAAGTCCTTGCAAATATAACAATTTTGTTTTTATGTCCTTGCATAATATGTTGAATTTTGTTTTAATCCCTCTAAATATAAATGTTTTTATTTTTAGTCCATGCCATTATGTCCTTGTCATTATGTCTATTTGCATTGTGAGGGCCAAAACAAAAAGCATTGGGGAGATGAAATACCAAAAAAAAATTATTGGAACTAAAAGCAAAAAAACAATTATATTTGCATGAACATAAACATATTTAATCCTAAATCTAAAACCTATCAAGTGTTGTAGGACTATTTGCTGGAACTGATTCTGCTGGGAAGGAAATAGTCAAATGTATTGATATGGCCAAGGATGGAATTCATGCTATCCTTATGGTGTTCTCTGTTAGAGCTTGCTTTTCAGAAGAGGAACAAGCTACTTTTCTCACCTTACAAGCTTTGTTTGGACACAAAATTGTTGACTACATGATTGTGGTCTTCACTGGAGGGGATGATCTAGAAGCTAATGAGGAGACACTTGATGATTATTTAGGTTGTGAGTGTCCACAACCTCTTAAGGTTTCTTACTATTATCATTTAGCTCAATATATGCTCATTTCATTCTCTTAATTCTCAAGTGTGAACTCTTATTATTATGAGAAATGAGAATCATAAATATAAATAATTAAATCATATTTGAATAATTTGGATTAAAGTTTTTAATATTGACTATCTATGTATGGTTATATGGTCCAAAATTATAGTTCTCATTTCACACAATAACCAAAAGTTCTCACTTGATATACATTATATATATAGGGATTTGCTAACATACACTCACTTGTTTTTAAAAAGTACGTTGGCAACCTACGCCTGAGTGTATTTTGAGATCAATCATAGTTATATTTGCTAACATACTCCTTCTAAGAAAGAAGTGGGTTTACGTTAGCAAATCCTACAAACATTTGCTAATGTACACCCACTTATTTTTTAAAAGGAGTACGTTAGCAAGCTACACCTGGGTGTATTTTAAGATTAGTTGTAGTTATAATTTGCTAATGTACTCCTTTTAAAAAATAAGTGAATGATTTGCAACATACATTTACTTGTTTTTTTAATTGGAATACGTTAGCAAGCTATAACTAGAGATTATGTTAAAATATGTCGACGGTATAACTTGCTAACATGCTCTAACTATAAAACAAGTAAGTGTACGTTAGTAAATCCCACAAGGGTTTACTAACGTACATCCACTTGTTTTTTAGTTGGAGTACAATAAATTGACTTACATGAAAATAAATTATTATACATGTAGAGGATGCATGTTTGCTAATGTACTCCAACTAAAAATAGTGCATGTTAACAAATTCAAATATATATATATATATATATATATATATATATATATATATATATATATAAAACAAGTAAGTGTACGTTAGTAAATCCCACAAGGGTTTACTAACGTACATCCACTTGTTTTTTAGTTGGAGTACATTAAATTGACTTACATGAAAATAAATTATTATACATGTCGAGGGTGCATGTTTGCTAATATACTCCAACTAAAAATAGTGCATGTTAACAAATTCATATATATATATATATATTAAATGTAATATATTTATTAAATATATGACTATTCATATTTATAAAATTTATTATAAACAAGAATAAGTAAACAAAGTAATTAATATAAAATTCAAATATATTAAAAGTTTTATAGATTTTTTATTATTATAATAAAAAAATAGCTTATAAAATATATTACAAAATAATAAATTTAAACTAACAATAAAATAATAAATATTAATTGATAAGTATAGATAATAATTTACATCTTATTTTATATGTTTAATATTTTTATTTCAAATAAACTAAGATGGGTTATTCTAAATTTAAATAGATATTAATACTACTCTTATATTTAATTATTGTTATTCATAAAAATAACTCAAAGTAAAAAATTTAAATTATATTAATATAATTTTAAAATTATTGAAAATTTTGTTGTATGCTAACCATTTAATATAAATATTTTTATTCATTTCATTTCATTTTATACATTTAATTATAATAAGTTAAGTTTGATTTGTTACAAGTAATTAAATAAATTAATAGAGACTTACATATTATACAACTTATATGATCTTTTATATGTTAAAATAAATCACCCTATTTTATATATAGTAAATAGATATACAAGTTTTAACAAATAATTTATATATATTACATGTATTATTGAAAATATAATAAATACAAATTTCAAATGTTATGATATTACAAATTTATTTTTTATTTTTATGAAAATATTCTAAATCAAGTTTTACAAATTGTATTTTTACATCTTTTATTATTTTATTAAATAACATATACATAATTTTACTTTTTATTTATTGTCTCATATATTTTTGTTTATAACTATGTATATTGCATTATCATTACACCTAAGTGGTACAATTACCAATTGATTTCAAATATTATTAGATGTTTTTGAAAATAACACGTGCTTAAATGAACATTTATGTTTTTAATTTAGCTTATTTTGAAGAAATAACTTTTTTTTTGTTGTTTTTGTTTTAGAAAGTCAACTTTAAAAATGTTTATTTTTAAAAAAAAAATCAATTTCTTCTAGTTCTCATAAAATTAATTGTATTTTAAATAAAATAACTTAAATTATTTTAACATGTTTGTTTAGTTTCAAAAAATTAAAATTTAAGAAGGAATAATATTTCTGATTATCTTTGAAAAGTTAATTTGAATAGTTTTTTAAATAAAGTTATAATTACAAATGTCTTTTAAAATAAAAGTACTTTTATAATTGTAACCAAACGAAGAATAAGTTTGAATTTAAGTAAAATATTTAAAAATAAACTATTTTTTTATATATTCTTAAAATTGTTTTTAAAAAATGTAAATACAGTCGTTTAGTTAAATTAAGAAACATATAGTTCAAAATTCTTAATTTGTAAAAGATTTGCTTAAAGTTTTTAATATGTCATTTAAAGATGTTGTTGCCTATAAATATGTTAATACTTTCATTGTCGCTATGCTCAATTAAATATATGTTTCATTATTAATAGTGATATTATCATAAGAGTTGAAAATTCACATTGTTGAGTAGGATAATAATTATATAGACATTAAAAATATTGTATATGATAAAATGTTATGCACTATTTTAATGTAGTTAATTAGATATATTTTAATTTTAACTTCACTAAAAATTAAAAATTTATATTGTTGATCATATTGAAAAATATAAATACTGTGCTCAAAATAACTATAAATTAATAAAATATTTATTTCTTAGTTTTTTTATATGTTTAAATTATTTTTTCATATTTAAATAAACTCACAATATTATAACTTGTTGAATAACATTCTTGATTATTGTTTCTAGTTTTAATACTATTTGCACAAATATCTTGGAGTATACAAGACCCCTTTATGTGCTAAATCTATAATGTACACTTTAGATTTTTGTTGATTATGATAGAGTTTTAACATTGTTGTAGGATATTCTAACTCTATGTGGCAATCGTAAAGTGCTTTTTGATAATAAGACTACAGATGAAGAAAAGCGATTAGGACAAGTTCAACAGCTTCTCAGTCTTGTGAACATGATTATATCACAAAATGGTGGACGACCATTTACAAATGAGTTGTTTATAGAGTTGAAGGTAAAAATTTTATAAAATTTGAAAGTGTTTATTGAATATTGAGACTCTGGTAAATAATATATATGATGTCAATGAATATTTCATCATTTAATTGCACAGGAGAAAGCAACAATACGAGATAACCAACAAAAATTGGTTGACTCCATGGAAGGATATTCAAAAGCAGAATCGTTGGGGATTAAAATGCAAATGCAACAAAAATATGATGATGAGCTAAAACGAATTACTAATATGGTACATACTATATCTTCTAATATTTATTTCATAACATTTGTTTTTATTTACTTATTTAAAGTTAAACATATTAACACTTTCTTAGATTTTATTGAAAATTTGAAAGTAAAGTGACTTATTGCTACAAACACACGTAAAATGTCACTTGGTGCGAAATATATATGCAAAAGTGGATTATTGAAAATCAACATATATTTTAAATGCTATTTTACATCAAATAATAACATTGATATTATTCTGTGTCTTCTAATTTTTTTCTTCTTCTAATTTTATACCATAGTGTTTATCATATTATGAAATACTATTTTATGCTTCTTTTTTTCTTTCAGTACTAATTAATAATCATTGTTATATTCAAATATAGATGTAATTTTAAGGATGACAAAATGGGTCAACCCAATCTTATTCACCCTCAACTCCCTAAAAAACGGATTGGGTTGAATTCAACCCATCTTGATTGGTAATATAAATCAAGTAATAAAGATACTCACATATATTGTAATTAACATCTAATTAGTTAAATACACGTAAAATCTCACTTGATGCATAATATATATGCAAAAGTTAGATTATTGAAAATCAACATATACTTAATTATTTTCATTTAATAATTGCATTAAAAGTACTGTGTCTTTTAGTTTTCTTCTAATTTTATACCATAGTTTTTACCGTATTATGAATTAGCATTTTAGGTTTTTTCAGCATTGATAAATAATCATTGTTATTTTGAAATCAATATGTAATTTTCAATAAAAATGACAAAATAGTTACCATAGATTGACCTACCAAATAAACAAATAATAATAATAACATAAATTATTTAAAAAATCATAATAACAATTAATTAGTCCATCAAAACATTTAAATACTTAAAACATCAAATACATCTATTGATTACCTTAAAAGGGCAAAACTAAAAACATTAGTACTTTAGTTTATTAATGCTAATAAGTTCATAACCACAAAAAAGTCTTGACAGGTTACAATAAATATAAGAAAATTAAAAAGAAAATTTAACCCAATACCCTCCAAAAAATAAGTTAGATTGGCTTGAACTCATTTTAAGAGTGAATTGGAAATTCCAACCCGCCCCATTTAGTAGGTTAAATGGGTCAACCTTATAGATTTAACCTAGTTTACCATTTTTATTTTGAAGGATTTATTATTACTATCTTGATTGATATCATAATTAAGTAATAAAACATTCAAATCTATTTTAAGTATTGACAATCTTATTTTATAAATTGAATGCATGCATGCAATTGATTCTAGAACCTAATATTATAATATGCATCTAATTAATTAAAACATGAGTGAAAAAAATAGTGTTAATGGATATTATTTCATTATTGTTCATTCAAATAATAATTTTATTTTAATATATAGGTTGAATCAAAGTTGAAGGAAGAAAGTGCAAATCTTATGAAAAACTTGGAAGAAGAGAAAGTTGCTAGCTAGACTTAAGGTTGAGGAAAATTATAGGTCGATACATATTACATCGAATAATGAAATTCAGAAACTCAAACGTGATCTTGAAGTGGCAAATAGGAGACCCACTCGCACTAGGTCTCGAAATCGTTGTGTCATTTTGTGATTGTAGTACCTTTAAATATTTATGTTTTACCTTCATGATTGTAAGTATTTGTATTGGCTAATACTCCTCAAAATGTTGTATATAATTACTAAGGATTGCTATGTAACTAAATTGTGTTTGAATTTAATTTGTTAATTTGTCATAATTCTTTTATTAATATGGTTATTTTTATATTTTAAATTCATGGCAATGTCTGTGGTGCACCCATAAACAATGTGGTTCACTAGTGAGCCAATATATAAATGTCATTAGATATAATATATAATAATAAATGGAGAGTAGCAGTATAGATCATTCACCGATGACTTAATTAGAATGTTATTACAAATTATATTAAAATTAAAAATTAAATTAAAATGCATGTGAAATTACTAACTAATTCTCCTTAACCTTCAAACTCAAATTCCCTTTTTCTGGCACCTCTAAGTCCATTCTCGTTAAGTGTCACAATCTTCATTGCTTCTTCATTTCTTCATACAATTGAATCACATTTGACTACAATAGACATCAGAATGAAAACCCAGATCAGATTAACATCAAAACGTAATAAATAAATTTTACAGCTTGTTTGTTTGGGCTGAAAGTGTACATATGAAAGTGTTTCATGTATAGAAGGTGAAACACTTTCAGCTCTGGTGTTTGGTTCAACCAAAATGTGATGAAAGTTGCAAAAAACAAATGTGGGTCCCATCGTCATTACTTTCACCTCAAAAATGGGGTGAAAGTTAGCTGAAAGCTACAACAAAGTGAATGTGAGTATGTGAATACCGATTATTTTACAAGTTGTCTACTCAACATTTCTTCATTTTTTTATCAGCAAGCATTTTTTTTTATCATCCAGAAAGAATTATCAGCAAGCATTTATTCTTCGCCAGGTACACGAATGTCAAGGTTCTTGTGATTTTGCATCATTATTGTTAATTTACATGGTTTAAAATGTTGGATCTGCATGTATCTGACATCCACATCATGCATATTGTTAGCCATGGCAGCTTCCCTAAGCTTCAGACCCCGATCTGCATGTGTTTGAGGAGATCATAATCGATTATGCTGAGAGCATAATTCATTATGCCCCTTGAATAAGCTCCCACGGTTGCAATTTAAAAGGCCAACATCGATTATGCCTAGCATAATCGATTATGGTAACTTGCAAAATTATTTAGAGCTTTGTCAGTGCTATATTAGGACACAGGTCACACTTAAGGGCTGCAAATTGCAATTACACTCCATGATGGAGGTCACCCCTCTAATTATTAGTTAACCAATTAATCTGTAATCATAACCACAAACGATTTTGAGTAGTTATTATGTCAATATGACTTTGGTTGTTAAAAAAATGTGAATACGTCTTCAACTTCAACATTAGCTCCATGTTGATGGTTTTTTAAATTGGTAGCGTGATGGATTTAGCTCGTCTTTTTTTTTTTCTTTTGCAAGGCAAAAGGAAGATAATATATTATATGATAGACTAGTTTTATGTCACAAAGTGTGCCATTCATTTTCTTTTAAAAAAAGTTAACGTCCAGCAAATTTTTTTAGGGTTGGGGGTAAAATTTGGATTTCATAAACGTTTGATTTTAGTTTTTTTTCTTTTATTACCCACATAACCACTTTAATTCAAATATTTCATCTCTTTTTAACTCTCTTACATCTATTACATTTATACCAAACAACTCCACTTTCATCACACTTTTATTCATTCCTCACACTTTTATTCATTTTCATTCATCTCTATCAAACACTATGTTTGATTTATTAAAAAGTAAGGGACAGGGCAAAAATTATTTGTTCCATGTTTGATTTCAAAAATGAATGTGAGACAAAACAAAAGAGGGGTTGAGGAACAAGGCAAAAACTTCTTTTATTGTTGCTCAGTAATCCACGGAATAACTTTTTGTTTCCAGTAAAAGATATTCAAAAGTTCAAAACACCCACATATCTCTATTCTCTTTCCCCCACGTCTCCCTCTCCTCAATTTCTTGTTCCCACTATCATAATAATAAATAAACCGCCAATACTATAAAACGCTGCATATTGCTTCTTCATAAAAAAAAATTGAAATACAACATTTTACGTTAGAATACAAAAAACTTCTTCTTAATATAAAAACCTGGAAAAATATTTGATATGTAAACCTTTAAATATATATATATATATATATATATATATATATATTACAATATGTATATATAATATATTTTATATATTATATTAATTAATATTTATGATGTATATTATATAATATATATTAAAATATATTACTTTATAATAATAATATAAATTATATCAAGATAATATTAAAAAGGATATTATAGTAAATTTTATACTATTTTTCCTGTGTGTTGTCTAGGGATGGCAATGGGGCGGGTCGGGACGGGTTTGGCTCTCTCCCTGTCCCCACAAAAGGCGGGGCAGGTACGGGTTTTGGTATGCAAGTCTAAAATTTTAATACCCATCCCCATCTCTGTCGGATTTTATCAGGTTCGAGTATAAAAGATGCGGGTCTAAAATTTTAATACCCATCTCCATCCTTGTCGGGTTTTATCGGGTTCGGGTATACTCGCGGGTAACTCCCTACACCATCTTTTATAATTTTAATTTACTTATATATATTTAAATAAATTAATATTTTAATTCAAACAATATATAAAAAATAATGAATAACAAATAAATTAAAGACAAAGAATTAAGAATTGAATTATATTTTTAGTTAAATGTATAATTTTAAGTTTGTTATTTAACTATTATTATAATTTAAATTATTTAACTATTAAGATAATTAATTTACATTTTTAAAAATTATAACAATAAAATCTTTAATATGTATATATATATATATATATATATATATATATATATATATATATATATATATATATTATGTATATAAGTTGTGACAAAAAAATTATAAAAAAGAATGTAATGGTGGCGGGTATACGGGTACGGGTATAGTTTGATACCCATCCCCGTTTAAAAAATTCGGATAATACCCATACCCGTACCCATACTCAGTCAAAGCGGGTATTCCCCGTCAAAGTCAAGGTGAGTTCGGGACGGTACCCATGGGTACGGATTTATTTGTCATGCCTAGTGTTGTTCATTGTACATCAAACAATGAACTGAATAAAAAGTTGTTCTGTAACTTATATTTTTGTTCCGTGTTGTTCTACTTGTACTGTATGTCAAAGCACATCAAACGCATCCAGGCAAACATCCAATTGTTCCTGCTAAACCAGTTGGTTTTTATCCTATCCCATGATCCATTAGTCTAGCTAACCCAAAATCTCCAAGCTTTGCATCCAAATTAGAATCCAACATAACATTGCTGGATTTTGTCTCTATGAAGCACACATTCTTCCCACTCTTTCATGCAGGTATAATAATGCTGAGGCCAGAACTCTAGCAATATTATACCTTACTATCCATGTCAGCAGCACTTTGCCTTTGAACAGATAAGAACCCAAGCTTCCATTTTCCATGAACTCATAAATCAGCAACAGGTCATTATGCTAATGGCACCACTCAAAGAGTTGCAACAATTTTTTTTTTTGCCTCGGTTGACTAATGATCTTTACTTCATATGCATACTCCTTCACCCCTTGTTTAGATCCACGTCGAGATACCCTCTTAAGGCAACATGGGTGTTCAACTCTCTTATAAATCCTATGTCCTCCCTCTCCAATTTTGTTTTCTCTGGCAAAGTTATTAGTTGCTCTGGCAAGTTCTTCATAGGAAAACATCTTGGGAATAGGCATTTTTTAAGGCAATGATGGTAAAAAGAAAAGGTTAAGAAAAAAAAAAAAGAGACAATTGATGAATGGAAAAGGAAGAACAAAAGAGTTTTTGTCGTGTCGGAGTGCATAGTTCATCCTTATTTGTTCTTCCATTCACCAAATGAATCTCCAATTTGAAATTGAATGGGGATACTATACGGGCTGGTAAGTCGAAGATCGGTGGTGCTGGCAGAGATTTTTTTTGAATCCCTAATTTATTTGTTTTTTATTTTGAATTAATTTGTTGTACAGAGAATTTCTTTCTATTGCGTTTTTGGAGGATATTCATCAGAAGTCGAAGATCGGTTGTTCACACTACGGTGGTCGTCCCTGGCTGCGAAGGTAAGGTGCGATGGCGACGCTGTTGCGGTGGCGGTGCTGTCGCGGAGCTGAACCCACACACCACTGTTCTTCCACATGTTAGGGGTTTATTTGTCATTTGTTGTTTCATTTTTTTTTAAATAAGGTGACCTATTAAAATTGTTAGTTACCTTCTATATGCAGTAAACTCGTTGGATCACCTATGGACCACTTATATTTATGAAGTTGATAAATTATGTTTTTACTTTTTTTTTGGGATTCCATTTTCTTTAAAATGATTTATTAAACTCAATATTATGATAGTCAACTTCTTGTAATTATAGAATGAGTGCTTATATTTGAACATCCTCAAATTCTAAACACCTCATCAACACCTCTAATTTCTCTCTATCTCTCTCTTCCTATCACATTATATCATCAATCAAATCAATCACTTATCTATTCTCTCTCTCTCTCTATCTCTCTCAAGCTATGTTGGACACCCAAGGGTGTTCTTCCAACAACCATTTTCCTTATAAAATTTGGCATTTTCCATTTATCTCTTTCCTTATTTAAATAATTTATTAAATGTTTTATGTTACCATCTTAGAAAGTATAAAAAAAAATATAATAAATAGGGATGAATATTTTTCATGAAACTATGAAAAGAAATTTAGACTTAACTTATCATATAAAATATATAAAATATAACACAGGAAATGAACATTTTTTATAAAAACAAATAGGAAAATTTACACTGAATTCAAAGGGATAAAAATTTTAACTAAGAATTTTTGTCCAATCAAATTTTAAATTTCTTGATCATAATTAATATATTTAATTACATAAAAATCAAATTAAATTGCCATAATCACTTTTATTTTCTTCACACAAAATTAGTGTGAAAAATTAATTTTTAGACAAATAATTATTTGTTTTTATTTATCATTATCTCACTTAAATAATTTATTCATGATTTTCTTCTACTTGGACAAATTTTAATTTTCTTTTATACATTGATATGTATATGCCAATATATTAAAATAAAAATTATATATAAAATATAATACATAGAGATGGATAATTTAACTGAAGTCACATTAATATCAAAATTATTATAGTGAAATTATATTTTTTATTATTATAATTTTAATTTGAATGTATTTTTTTATGGTTGTCTCTTTCCTTATTTAAATATTATATTCAATGTTTTATTTTACAAACATAAAAAGTATGTAAAAAAATAACAAATGGGGATGAATATTTTAAATGAAAGTATCAAGAGAAATTTATATTTAACTTACCATATAAAGTATATAAAATATAATACACATGAATAAATATTTTTTATAAAAAATAGAAAATTTACACTAAATTCACAGTGATACACTTTTTTACTTAAGATTTTGGTCCATTTAAAGTTAAATTTTATTTTACATAATTAATATATACTTCATTACATAGCAAAAATCAAATATCAATATAATCACTATTATTCTCTCCACGCAAAATTAGTGTCTAAAATTAATTTTTAAACAAATAGTTATTCTTTTTTTGTTTATTATCTTCTCACTTAAATAAATTATTCATGATTTTCTTCTAGCTGGACAATTTTTAATTTTCTTTTATACATTGATATGTATATGCCAATATATTAAAATAAAATTATATATAAAATATACCACATATGGATGAATTTTTTTTATTTATAAAAGCAAGTAGAAAATTTCTATTTAATTCATGGGATGAACAATTTACAAAAGTCACAATAATATCTAAATTATGACGGTTAAATTGTACTTTTTATTATAATAATTAAAATTTGAAGGTATTTTTTTATGATAATTTATGGAATGTTTTATTTTATGATCATAGAAAGTATAAAAATAATATAACAAATGAAGATATTTTTTTTATGAAAATATGAAGAGAAATTTAGACTTAAGTTACCATATAAAATATGACACACAGAGATGAACATTCTTTATAAAAACAAGTAGGAAAATTACATTGAATTCATAGGGATAAATTTTTTTACTAAATATTTTTGTCCAATCAAAATTAATATTTCTTTTACATAATTAATATATATCTAATTACATAAAAAAAAATCAAATATTAACATAATTACTATTATTTTCTCCACACAATGATTTTTAAGCAAATAATTATTCATTTTTAATTTATTATCTTCTCACTTAAATAATTATTCATGATTTTCTTCTATATGGACAAATTTTAATTTTCTTTTATACATTAATATGTAAATGCCAATATATTAAAATATAGCACATAGGGATGAATTTTTTTCATAAAAAAAGGATGAATTTTTTTTATTTATAAACACAAGTAGAAAATTTTCACTTAATTCATGGATATGAACATTTTACCTTATATCATATTAATATCTAAATTATTATGATGAGATTGTATTTTTTTATGAAAATAAAAATATAACACATTTCATTACATACAATATAAAATCTAAATAAAAAATCTTATACATGGGATCAAAATATAGTAAAACGATAAAAATAAATGGCTATAACAAGTGAAAAGACTAAAGAGACCTTCCTTGGCAAGTGAAGTTTCTACTTTCAATTGTGGGAATGCTTTTGCCAAGTAAACTCCCCGATCCCACTCTCCATGTCTTATACAGTGTTGTGAAAACCGGCTCAGACCTACCGATTGAACCGATTCGACCAGGAACTGGTGCATGGACCGGTCTGAGCTAGTAGTTGGATCGGTCATGCATACGACCCAGTTTCACCCACTTCGACTCGGCCGGTTTTCGTCAAAACCGGTGACCCAGACCGGGTTATACACGTTTTCTTCTTCTTTTTTTGTTTTTTTTTTTGAAACAGACGTTTCCCTTTTGGTTCTGGTTCTCGCCTCCCTCTCTTGTCGTTTCCTTTCTAGTTCTCGCAACTCACCGGTGTCACCGCACCTTACGAAGGCCGGACCTGTTGTCACCGCCGCACCGCATCTCACAGAGGCACCCAAGGAGAAAGTGCGGGGCTGTTGTCGTTGTTGCACAACACTGCACGGAGGCACCCAATGAGAAACGACATAAGGGTGTTGAATCATCTATGCTTCACCTTGATCTAGGGATGACGATGGTGTAGAAGCTTTGCGTCGTTGGAGAACAGCACTGTTTGGGCGTTTGGTGTTTGTGAACAGCGTTGCCATTGATGTTTCTTTGATCTAGTGTTTCATGTTTGTGCTTTAGGGTTTTTTTAGGCCTATTGAATTTTCTATTATTTTATTCTCTGAAGCCCAACTTCAATTCGATAATAAATAAGAAAAAAAGGAAGGATCAATTAATAGATAATTCAAAATAAAATAATTTTTTTAAATGTAAAAATATAGAGACAAATATTTTTTAACATAATTTACTTTAATTATTTTGAGAATAAATAACTAAATAAATAAGGAGATTCATTTTAAAATAACTAAAGTTATTCTACAAATAATTAAAATATATAAGTTTCATCATTTTAAAAAGGCTTAAATATGTTTTGGGTACCTGATATATTAACAAATTTTGCGTTAGGTCCTTATTAAATTTTTGCTTTGTGTTGGGTTCCTAATAAGTTTTTTATTTTGATTTTGGTACCTAAAGCGCTATCTAAACCACTTTTTAAAGCAATTTAAAACGCTATCTAAAGTGCTTTAGGAACCAAAAGCAAAATAAAAAGTTTATTGAGTACCCAACAGAAAGCAAAAATTTAATAGGGACCCAACGCAAAATTCACTAATATATCAAGAACCTGAAACATATTTAAGCCTTTTAAAAATAACTAAAACTAGTGCAGAAATGAACATTGAACATGTTTCTATCTCCTAAGTCCTAATTAAAGTCACCGTATTATGTTAACATATTACTTGGATTTTGATAATAATATATAAAAGCTAATTGTTATTATATTTATCATGATATAATTTTATGTGCTTTATCATGATTTTGATATGTTTTAATAGTTTAATTGTTATTTTAGATATTAGTTATATTATTTTTTTAATATATATACTAGGTCAACCGGTTTAATTAGTGACCCACCGATTCGACCACTGATCCATTAATCCAGTGTCTCGATCGGATCAATGACCGGACCGATTTTCACAACACTGGTCCTATGTGCTCGACGTACAAATCATCATAAAATAATTTTAAATTAACCACCCTCGTTCCCCTCGCAGCAAATATATATAATCCACCGGTGTGAATACCTTTTTAGCCAACGAGAGGTTGCAGCATATTCCATTTCTAGGTATCCAAATTTGGACCTCTCCAACATCTTAAGATCTGTATGTATCTTTATCATAAGTAAGGAATTACATTCATGTTTCTAATACCATACATACATTGGTGTTTTTAATTAATACCATGGTTGGTTAGTTCATAGTTCTAACTTTCCATCAAGTACTCAACCCCAAAAGTACAGATCACAACGAAAATGGGAGTCCTTTCTTCTACAATAGTACTGCTTCCAATTGTTGTGCTGCTTTCTCTTCTTTGCACAGCTTGTACCACAAATTCAGCTGAAAACGATTTTGTTCACTGCCTTGTGAACAATTCTGAGCCCTCTCACCCCATATCTGCAGCAATTTTCACACAAAACAGTTCCTCATTCTCTTCTATGACGAAAATAGAATAATATAATTAGAAGGACTAAAATTGTAATTTAATTTTTTAATAGAATTAGAATAATATAATTAGAAGGCAAATACTCTTCTATGACGAAATCATGTATGGTGCATTTACAGCAGTAAATTAGTATGCATGTGATTAATGTGCGAAGGATATTTATGTCCTCTACACTATATTGTACAGCAGCCCAGTGTACTTAATATTAGTATTTAATACAAAGACCTGCACCCACATAACTTTCACTTGTTCCAAACATATTGTAACCCCCCTTCTAATTAATTAATCTACATCGAATATATATAAAAATTTCAAATACATTCTATTAAAGTTCAAGATATATCATTTATAATCTACATCATTAAAATTTACATACTATAAAATTATTCTAGTTATTACAAGTACTAAAATACCCAAAAACTCCCCGTCCTATAGCTTTGGAAGTTTTCGCATCTTTATCTTCTAACTATTCTTCAAACACCTGCAAATCAAACTTTCCTAGAATCTAGGGACAAAATTTTACAGGATCAGGCATTTAATTTCTCATACAATTAAAACAATTTCAAACATATACATATCATAACTAATTAATCAGTCACACACATAGTTAAATGCAGCATGATTTATGCAAATGCAGTTTTTGACTCAAATTCATTTTTGACCCTGCTCCATGGAGACTTCCCCTTTGAGTGTTTAGTAAGAAACTGGCCTACCATTACGCACTGCAATTCAGCAATCAGCCCCTACTAAACGCGAATAAACTAAACAGAATTAGGAGATCAGGATACCCAGGAAGGCCACCACGACCGCATCTCTGTCCAGATTACAGCCACATATGGAATTGCCAATATCCTTCTCCCCACAGACTATAAAATCACAGATTATATAGTCCTGTCTAACTTATTCTGCTCACCCAAAACAAATCATTTCTCATCTGTCAAAACATTTCTCATGACTACCGTAGTCCCGGTTAGTCAACATTACTGATCTTTTAAAATCCATGGCTACCGCAGTCCTGGTTAGCCAACATAATTCAGTTTTCACTTGAAATCTTTTAAAAATCCCCCAAAAAGACTCATGTATATGCAATATGATGATAATCATAATTAAATAAGAAATTTTTAATAATCACATACAAATATATAAAAATTCAATAATTAACATTATAACATTAATATTTTACCAAAATACCATCTAGTTCCTTACTAAATAAATTTTATAAACTAACCCTAATTTTTCTAAAATTCCAATTTTATCCTTAATGTAAAATTACCAAATTACCCTCACTATTTACTATTATTTCCAATTTTACCCTTGATGTTTTTATTAAATTCCTAATGTATCCCTAAACTTTCTAGAAAATATGAATTTACCATTTTACCCTTATACATTTCTATTATTTCCGAAAATGTCCTTAATCTTTTCCCAAAATTCCCAATGTGTCCCTACATGTAAAATGACCATTTTGCCCTTGGTTTTTCAAAAATTTCCACATAGTATCCCTTGTAAAATCAACATAACTGAATGGCCTACAAGCCATTTCCTACATCTTTTCCAAAGCAACAAAGCCAAATTCCAACCAAAAATCAACCAAATCACATTTCAAACAAAATTAAACAAACCAAAGTTCCAACCATCACAATACACCAAGAATTCAATCAAACATCATTCCAATCAATAATTTCCAATTACTAGCATCAAATACACAAAACCCCTAAATCAATTTCAACTTTTCATAGTTCTAGGTTACATATTGATTTTAATCCTACAACATGTTTTCTCCTAATTCCAAGGGTTCTAATTTGAAATTAAATGCCTAGATCCTTACCTTGAACTCTTAATTTGATGAAAAGCCCTTGAATCCCTTTCTCCCTCACTCCTTGTTCTTCTTGAAATTTTTGAGGTTTTCTCCCAATTTCTTCTCTTTTGGCCTAATATATGTTGGGTAGGGTGAGGTTTGGATGGTTTGCTTTCTTAATTTGAGAAGAAAAGATGAAGGTAAGATGAAAAGAAAATGGAGGCTGCAGCTGCACTCACTCACGGTTCTGTTTTTAGAAAAGCTAGCTTTGGTGACTTTTATTTTTGTTTTAAGTTTTAATACTTCATTAAACAATTTATCCACCAAATTGAATTTTCTCTTCAAGTCCAGCAGCCTCCCACACGTCCAGCAGCCCCATTGGCCAAGGGAGGTCAGTTAGGAAAGCCTTTCCAGCCCACTTGGACAGCCAAAAGAGTTCCCTACGTGACTTGCCATTTGCTTGGCCAAAAGTCAATAATTGTAGGCAATTTTTGTAGACTTTTCTTCTTCACTCAATTTAATTAAATCTTCCCATCCAGCTGCTGTCCAAGGGCAGTGATTCATGTGAGAATGAGGCAGCCAATTTGGCTAAGTTTCCAGCCCCACTTGAACGTCCCAAAATGGTGCCTTGTGTGACCTTCCAACTAGCTTGGTCAATTGGTCCAAGGTGTAGAATTTTCTAGAATATTTTTAGGGTTCTTAATTAGAATTTGAATTTGAAGAAATTAACACCACCATTGGATTCCTCACTATCAAAAACCTTGGGGTAGTGTCTTACTTATCTCTTAATCCAAGTCTAATTAGCTTAATTTAGTGACATTAGAAACTTTGATTTGTCACCTTGTGATTGGTTAATACTCTAAATTTAATTTTTCTTGGTTAAACATTTTTAAAAATTATTCTAAGTATATTACAATTATTAGATAATTCTATAGATGTCATACGAATTTTCTCTGAATTTTCTGCCTTAGAATTTTATCGTAAGAATTTCTCAGAGTTCTAACTTTCATAAAATTCTAACAATTCAAAATTAGCATTTTAATTCTTTAACTGTATATATTTTTAATCTATATTCAATTACCTTTTTATTAAGTTACAGATTAGTCCAAAATTCCACACTTGAAAATCTATCCTGGACAGTTGTCTAACATAGCGGTCCAGTCAACAATCAATTCAGGCAAAAACAAAGACATCCAAAGATTCAGAAAATTCTTCTAAGTAGAACTGTATTAATTTCATTAAGAAAATACATATAGAAAGTTTCTATAAAATACAGTACATAATCATTCATAATATTCATATATAAATACGTACAAATAGTAAAATAAAATGAGGATGTTACACATATCAATTTGGTCATGAGGAGGATTTAGGAAACCATAAGCCCCACTCTCTAGAAGGGTGACCCATCACAGTTCATGATGGTTGCACAAATAATTCCAAATAAGAAAGTACTGAAACCATAACAAGAGGAACCAAGTTTATTGACCTATTTTGGGATGTTACTATTTCTACATGGAAATCACTATTGTTGTTATTTTAAAAAATAATAATTTTTAATCAACGGTGCACAATTGAAATCACCAACCAATGTATCCTATACTTTTATTAGTGATGGCTCTTAGAATTGCTAATAAATATGTATTCTAAACAATTAAGAGCTGTTTGGTTATCAATTTGTCCACCTCAAAAGTACGTTTGAAGGGCTAAACTCAGTTTGCCCACATGTTTGGCTATCCACAAAATTAAGTTTTCTACCTCAGTTTGTGTCCAACTTAAGTTTAGCACAAAAGCAAATGATAGCATGCTTTTGCATTCTTCATTTTCCGTTGAGACCATTTATAGGAATTAATTTCCAAATTTACCCATTGGCCATTGCCACGCAACATTGGCAGCCATGCTTTAATCATTGCAGGAAGCAGTGGAGTATGACACTCGGCTATATTATTTTTGATTACCATGCAGTAGAAACTCATGGATGGGTATATAGAAATAATATTTAAATAATAATTTGTGTCAGATTTAATTCTCATTTTTACCATCACATTTTGTTTTCCTTTTTTATCTACTCTAATTAATATGTATTGCACCCATTTTCTTAGTAAAAATCATATTATATGAAGAGACACACTTTTTTTTTTTTTACAGAATATGAAGAGAAACACTTAAAAATATATTAGATATACAGAAAATGAAAAAGGGATTTATTAATGAAAATATTTAATATTATTTTATTAATGAGACAATACATGGGATGAATATTAATGAAAATATTCATGATTTTGGTGCTTGATACTACTTCTAGTATGTCTTATTATATATTAATGAAAATATTTAATATTTTTTAGTGATTTATTGATTATTTTTAACAATATATTACTAGTTCATTTTTAATATTACATTATGAATTTCATACCCTTTACAGTAATTACACATTTAAAAGTACTTTTGATTAGTATTATCCAAACAAGTTTCATTTTATGAAACGTACTTTTGAGCAAAGAAATATCCAAACACAAATCACGTTGTGTAAACTCATTTTTTAGCAAATTTAAGTTTCCAACATACTTTTAATTCAAACTTAAGTTCATGAACTTTAATCCAAACATGCACTAAATGACCTACATTAAAGAGGTGTTTGTTTCACGAATTTATTATATTCTTGAGAATAATATTCCTACGAATGCTACTACTAGGAATATTATTTCCATCAAATATATTTGGTAAATATTTATTATTCCTTAGAATATTTTTAATTTTTTTAATTTAAAAAAGATATTAAATAAATAAATAAAGTAGAATAAGAGGAAAGTGGGAAGTTTTTTTTAGAGGAGGAAAGAGGGAAGTTATTTTAGAAAATAACTTCTATTACAAGATTCACACCCTTTTACATGGGAATATATGAAGCATGTATAATATAGATTCCTGGGAATGAGTTATATCTGGGAATAATTTTTCAAAACTTGTAACAAACATGAGAATGTTACATTCCCATGTTAACATTCCCCGAAATGTATTTTTAATCCGTGAAACAAACATACTCTAGGGGTTCCTAAATAGAACTGCGAACATAGGTGAACCTTTCTTGACAGTTTTTTTTTTATTTAACTGCTAACAATTGTTTAACATTCACCTACATTAGCGATTTGGAATTGCTGATGTATGTTCTTTTTTTTTTGTATAGATCACAGGTATCCTTCATTGGAGGCAATCTTGCTCGAGCCGAGTAGGACCACTATGGGCGACAAAGCTCTTTCTCCGAATATTTAACACAGCTGCATACACAGGACTCAAATCCAAGACCTCTGATTAAGCTGGAACAACCCCGCGCCAATTGATTCACGCTGTCGATGGTAACTACTGATGTATGTGCATATTACCTTAGCGATCACATAGTGGTTGTATAATGTAGACATTATTTAACAGCTAAAATAGTAATTTTCTTGTGTGTATCCACAAAGGAAGATGTATGTGGAATAATTAAGGTTGCTTGGAATAAGTTATATGTGAACCTAACTTACAGGCTTTGGGAACTTTTATTTTGGGAATTCCATGTATTTTTCTTTTGTTAGACGCTATCTTTATTTACTCTTTTCCCACGTCATTGAAGAGGTGAATTTTACTTCTCTTTTGATTCTAACTCACCGTTTCAACCTGCCCTATTTATTCTTTTCTCATACCCTTAGTTTAGGTATATTATTATCTTGTTATTCTCAAACGCACTTTGAGTTTGCTTTTTGAGATACTTGCCTTTTTGTTTGTGCTTTCTCAAGCAAGGGTAGTTTGTTTCTAGAGTGAATATAAAATGGCTCTCAAGGTCAGAAAATTCAAGCAATCATATAATTGAAAGTTGAAACAACGTTTGCTATATATTTTATCTCCTTCATTTTATTTTGTGCATCGTGATTTTACACCACAGATACACAAGTTTCTTCAAAATATTTATAGGCATGCAACCATTATATCATTTATTTCTTGATAACAAATTACTTTGACTCAACACTGTTACCTAATTTAACACAATTAATTGTTTATTTGAGACCTAAACCTTCATATTCCAAACCCTTATTTCTTTCTTAAATGTTTCAACATAATTTTTATGTTTATTTTGTTGCTATATTTTTATTTAGGATATATTTTTTCCTTGCAGTTATAACGTGAATTTATTATGATGGAAAAAACTTCCTCGTCTAATGAGGTAAGGACACTAGTTTTAGTTGGACGTACTGGCAATGGCAAAAGTGCAACGGGAAATAGTGTTCTTGGAAGGAGAGCCTTCAAGTCAAGGACAAGCTCTTCTGGTGTAACAAGTGTTTGTGAATTGCATAAAACTATTATAAAAGATGGACCAATTGTTAATGTTATTGACACCCCAGGTGAAGCATAGTAACTTGTCACTTATTACATAACTGTGTATTTGATTTGAGTTAAAGGAGTGTGATTGCTTAACTATTTTTGTCTTTGTTTCATGAAAATTTTATCATGTATAAATTTTAGGCTTAAATATATTCCAGGTTCCTAAAAATAAGTGCTTTATGTTTTTAGTTTCAATATTTTTTTCTTTTTGGTTTTTGTTCCTTGCAAATTTCATTGTTACTTGTTTTGGTCTCTACCTTGAACATGTCATTAGCAAAAACATGTTTTTCGTCCTTGCAAATATGTATAAATTTTAGGCTTAAATATATTCCAGGTTCCTAAAAATAAGTGCTTTATGTTTTTATGCCCTTGCATTAGTATGCTGAATTTTGTTTTGATCCCTGTAAATATAATTGTTTTATTTTTAGTCAATGTCGTTATGTCCTTATCATTATGTCTATTTGCATTGTGAGGGCCAAAACAAAGAGCATTGGGGAGATGAAATACCAAAAAATAATTATTGGAACTAAAAGCAAAAAAACAATTATATTTGCATGAACATAAACATATTTAATCCTAAATCTAAAACCTATCAAGTGTTGTAGGGCTATTTGATGGAACTGATTCTGCTGGGAAGGAAATAGTCAAATGTATTGATATGGCCAAGGATGGAATTCATGCTATCCTTATGGTGTTCTCTGTTAGAACTCGCTTTTCTGAAGAGGAACAAGCTACTTTTCTCACCTTACAAGCTTTGTTTGGACACAAAATTGTTGACTACATGATTGTGGTCTTCACTGGAGGGGATGATCTAGAAGCTAATGAGGAGACACTTGATGATTATTTAGGTTATGAGTGTCCACAACCTCTTAAGGTTTCTTACTATTATCATTTAGATCAATATATGCTCATTTCGTTCTCTTAATTCTCAAGTGTGAACTCTTATTATTATGAGAAATGAGAATCATAAATATAAATTATTAAATCATATTTGGATAGTTTAGATTAAAGTTTTTAATATTGACTATCTATGTATGGTTATATGGTCTAGAATTATAGTTGTCGTTTCTCACAATAACCAAAAGTTCTCACTTGATATACATTATATATAGGGATTTGCTAACGTACACTCACTTGTTTTTAAGGAGTACGTTAGCAACCTACACCTGGGTGTATTTTGAGATCAATCGTAGTTTATTTTGCTAACATACTCCTTCTAAGAAAGAAGTGGGTGTACGTTAGCAAATCTGACAGACATTCTCTAATGTTCACCCACTTATTTTTTAAAAGGAGTACGTTAGCAAGCTACACCCAGGTGTATTTTGTAGTTATAATTTGCTAATGTACTCCTTTTAAAAAATAAGTGAATGATTTGCAACATACATTTACTTGTTTTTTTAATTGGAATACGTTAGCAAGTTATAACAAGAGATTATTTTAAAAAATTATCAATGGTATAACTTGCTAACATGTTCTAATTAAAAAACAAGTGGGTGTATGTTAGCAAACCCCACAAGGGTTTACTAACGTAAACTTACTTGTTTTTTAGTTGGAGTACATTAAATTGACTTACGTGAAAATAAAATATCATACATGTAGAGGATGCATGTTTGCTAATGTACTCCAACTAAAAATAGTGCATGTTAACAAATTCAAATATATATATATATATATTTGACTTGCAAATTATACAATAGATAAGAAACTTAAATAATATGATCAAATGGTATATTCATTAAAAATAGTATATTTATTATTTTTTTTAAATGTAATATATTTATTAAATATATGACTATTCATATTTATAAAATTTATTAAAAACAAGAATAAGTATACAAAGTAATTAATATAAAATTCAAAATATATTAAAAGTTTTATAGATTTTTCTTATTATTTAGAAAAAATATCTTATAAAATATATTACAAGATAATAAATTTAAACTAATAATAATATAATAAATATTAATTGATAAATATGGATAATAATTTATCTCTTATTTTATATGTTTAATTTTGGTATTTCAAATAAACTAAGATGGGTTATTCTAAATCTAAATAGATATTAATACCACTCTTATATTTAATTATTGTTATTCATAAAAATAACTCAAAGTAAAAAAATTTAAATTATATTAATATAATTTTTAAATTATTTTTGTATGCTAACCATTTAATATAAATATTTTTATTCATTTCATTTCATTTTATACATTTAATTATAATAAGTTAAGTTTGACTTGTTATAAGTAATTAAATAAATTAATAAAGACTTACATATTATACAACTTATATGATCTTTTATATGTTAAAATAAATCACCCTATTTTATATATAGTAAATAGGTATACAAGTTTTAACAAATAATTTATATATCTTACATGTATTATTGAACATATAATAAATACAAATTTCAAATGTAATGATATTACAAATTTATTTTTTATTTTTATGAAAAATATGCTAAATCAAGTTTTACAAATTGTATTTTTACATCTTTTATTATTTTATTAAATAACATATACATAATTTTACTTTTTATTTATTGTCTCTTATATTTTTTTGTTTATAACTATATATATTGCATTACCATTACACCTAAGTGGTACAATTACCAATTGATTTCAAATATTATTAGATGTTTTTGAAAATAACACATGCTTAAATGAACATTTATGTTTTTAATTTAGCTTATTTTAAAGAAATAATAACTTTTTTTTTGTTGTTTTTGTTTTAGAAAGTCAACTTTAAAAATGTTTATTTTTAAAAAAAATCAATTTTTCTTGTTTTCATAAAATTAATTGTACTTTGAATAAAATAACTTAAAATATTTTAATGTGTTTGTTTAGTTTCAAAAAATTAAAATTTAAGAAGGAATAATATTTTTGATTATCTCTGAAAAGTTAATTTGAATAGTTTTTGAAATAAAGTTATAATTACAAATGTCTTTTAAAATAAAAGTACTTTTATAATTGTAACCAAATGAAGAATAAGTTCAAATTTAAGTAAAATATTTATAAATAAACTATTTTTTTTATATATTCTTAAAATTGTTTTTAAAAAATGTAAATACAGTTGTTTTTTTTTTTTTTTTTTTTTTGGCTGAAAATGTGAGCAAAGGAACCAATACTAATTGCAATCCCAACTAGGTTGGCACTGCAAATAATAATAGCCTAAGCCACACACTATGAATTCATAAAATAAAGAAAGTAAAGAGTTACAAAACATGGGGGGGCATCCACCAAACCCATGAGAGCAATCATTTGAACCTGAAGTTCGGAAGACCCAATCTATTCCGAAAGAAATCTACCCGGATACAACTCGGGAGAAGATCCCACCAAAAAAAACCCTGTATCCTAAGACCATGAGAAGCCAGTCTATCTGCACAAAAGTTGCCTTCACGGTATATATGGGAGTATCTAAAGTTCATCCTACTAGTGATGTCTATACAGTTTAACCACCTATTTCTAATTCTCCAAGGAACTAGGCTAGGAGATTTGAAAGCCTTTATAACAAGCAGAGAATCACATTCTAACCAAAGATTAAGCCAACCTTTCTGGTTGGCAAGTTCAATTGCTGTCATAGCACCAATTAGTTCAGCATTAAGAGCAAAGCTGATACCAAGGTTGACAGAGAAACAGCCCATAATAGCAGCACTACTATCTCTGAATATACCCCCACAAGCAGCAGCTCCAGGCGCACCGTTTGCAGCCCCATCAGTGTTGCATTTAACCCAACTACACTTAGGCGGATGCCAATCAACTTGGATGACAACAGGGGCCTTCCCAGGACGCACATCTAATTTAAAACTTTTCAAGATTTTAAATTCATTGATATCAGAGAACATGGTTCCATTGCTAATCTCTCCTGCCAAGCGAACTTGAGCCAACACCAAATTTGTTGCTGTTGTAAGATTGATGGACCTGTTGTGGAACCTGGCCTGATTTCGACAGTACCAAATGGTAGAAACAATATAAGTTATACCAGCTATTATTACATCTCTGATTTGGGAACTCCAGGATTTCCTAAGAATTGATAAGACATCCAGCAAAGAGTTGGTGTTAATTTGCTGATTAAGAAGAGATTGGAGCCAAGACCATAACTGAGACGCATAACTGCAGTGCAAGAATAAGTGGTCAGTGGATTCAACAGCTTTTTTGCAAAGATTGCACATTGAAACAACTATGCAGCCACGCTTACAGAGACCCTCATCTGTGGGCATTATGTTATGCAAAATTCTCCAAATGAGGAATGATTTTGATGGGGGAATGAAATTGGTCCAAATAAACTTAGCCCAAGGAATAACTAGACCTGGCGGATTTGAGAAGAGAAAGGCTTCCTTGAGTGAAAGACAGCCAGAATTAGAAGCGGACCACATTAACTTGTCCTGAACAGGCTGAGAAGGGATGGAAATTGTCTTCAGCTCTTCTTCTAAGCTTGGTAAGCGTTGGAGTAAGCTTGGGGGAATATTCCAAGACCCATTAGCGACAAAATCAGTAACCTTAGAAACCAGAGAATTATGAACCTGCTGGGGTATATTTAAGAGATCAACCAAAGTGCTAGAAAGCCACTTGTCCGTCCAGAAATTGATATCCCTACCATCACCAATTTGCCAAGTGGAATTGTCTAGAACGGAAGGAATAACTAGCTTTATACTAGACCAAATAGATGAGTTAATGTGAAAATATATTGGCTTACTATTTTTGAAAACCCGTGCTCTCAAAAGGCATGCCCACTGATTTTGAGAGGTTACCAATTCCCAGCTTAGCTTAAGCAAGGCAGCATTGTTAGCTTGACGAGTCGACCTTAAACCGAGCCCTCCTTCAAAAACAGGCCTGCACAATTTATCCCAAGCAACTGTGCAAAGTTTCCTTTTGTCAAGGTCTCCGGACCAGATAAAATTACGAATGCACCTGTCAATATATTTCAGAAGAGAACAAGGCCAACGGTACACTCGGAAGC
Organism: Pueraria montana var. lobata; assembly: GCA_026413185.1. Lineage (NCBI taxonomy): Eukaryota > Viridiplantae > Streptophyta > Magnoliopsida > Fabales > Fabaceae > Pueraria > Pueraria montana. The sequence goes on from CM048654.1 coordinate 70,260,498, forward strand.
TATAAGTTAGCATACTCTGAATAATGGACCTAACCAAGACCACTCTTCCCATAATAGATAAGAGAGAGGCTTTCCACTTGGAAAGCTTCATGCACAATCTGTCAGCTATATGTTGAAGGTGCTGCTTTCTCGGTTTACCTCTGAATAAAGGGATACCAAGATAATTGAAAGGAATGGAGCCAAACGAAAAGCCAAGAATAGAAGCCAGTTGCCCTTTCCTACTCGCTGTCATAGCACCAGCATAAATTTTAGACTTGTAAAAGTTTATTTGCTGCCCTGAAGCTTTACCATAATCATGAAACAGAGTCTTTAAATTCCTCATATTGCTTTGAGAACCTCTACAGAAAATCATGACATCATCTGCATACAACACATGTGTTGGAGTATGGTAACCTCTCGGCCCTGTCATGAGCTGAAGCTTCCCATCTTTAACTAGGCTAGAAATTCCTCTACTAAGAGCTTCCTCTGCAATATAGAAAAGGAGGGGAGATAACGGATCGCCCTGTCGCACTCCTCTCCTACAGGAGAAGAACCCAATAGATTTACCATTCACTGAGAAAGATAATTTTGCTGATAGGAGAATTTTCTCTACCCAAGAGCAAAAAACCTGATTGAAGCCAAAGTGGTGGAGGACCTTAAGAAGGAATCCCCAATCCAACGTGTCAAAAGCTTTAGAAATGTCAATCTTCAAAGCCACATTACCCGCAAAGATTTTCTTCTCCAGCATATTGATCGCCTCAGAAGCTACGCAAACACAGTCCGAGATCTGCCTTCCATGGATAAACCCCCTTTGATTGTAAGAAATAATTTTAGGAGCAACTACTGCCAGCCTATCCGCCATTACCTTAGTTATAATCTTGAAGGAGAAGTTGGCCAGGGCAATAGGGCGATATTGCTCGATCTTGACAGCCCCCTCTTCCTTAGGAATTAGAACAACTAAATTGGAGTTTAAATTAGGAGGGAGCCAGCCTGATCTGAAGAACTGAAGGACCGCTTGAAAAACATCGTTACCAACAATATCCCAAAAGTGCTGAAAGAAAAATACAGTTGTTTAGTTAAATTAAGAAACATAGTTCAAAATTCTTAATTTGTAAAAGATTTACTTAAAGTTCTTAATATGTCATTCAATGATGTTGTTGCCTATAAATATGCTAATACTTACATTGTCGCTATGCTCAATTAAATATATGTTCATTATTAATAGTGATATTTATCAGAAGAGTTGAAAATTCACATTGTTGAGTAGGATAATATTTATATAGACATTAAAAAATTGTAGATGATAAAGTGTTATGCACTATTTTAATGTAGTTAATTAGATATATTTTAAATTTAATTATAGCTTCACCAAAAATTAAAAATTTATATTGTTGATCATATTGAAAATATAAATACTATGCTCAAAATAACTATAAATTAATAAAATATTTATTTCTTAACTTTTTTTATATGTTTAAATTATTTTTTCATATTTAAATAAACTTGTGGTATTATGACTTGTTGAATCACATTCTTGACTATTATTGCTAGTTTTAATAGTATTCGTACAAATATCTTGGAATATATAGGACTCCTCTATGTGCTAAATCTACAATATACACCGTAGATGTTTGTTGATTATGATAGAGTTTTAACATTGTTGTAGGATATTCTAACTCTATGTGCCAATCGTAAACTGCTTTTTGATAATAAGACTACGGATGAAGAAAAGCGATTAGGACAAGTTCAACAGCTTCTCAGTCTTGTGAACATGATTATATCACAAAATGGTGGACGACCATTTACAAATGAGTTGTTTAAAGAGTTGAAGGTAAAATTTTTATAAAATTTGAAAGTGTTTATTGAATATTGAGACATGGGTAAATAATATATATGTTATCAATGAATATTTCATCATTTAATTGTACAGGAGAAAGCAACAATACGAGATAACCAACAAAAATTGGTTGACTCCATGGAAGGATATTCAAAAGCAGAATCGTTGGGGATTAAAATGCAAATGCAACAAAAATATGATGATGAGCTAAAACGAATTACTAATATGGTACATACTATATCTTCTAATATTTATTTCACAACATTTGTTTTTATTTACTTATTTAAAGTTAAACATATTAACACTTTCTTAGATTTTATTGAAAATTTGAAAGTAAAGTGACTTATAGCTACAAACACACGTAAAATGTCACTTGGTGCGAAATATATATGCAAAAGTGGACTATTGAAAATCAACATATATTTTAAATGCTATTTTACATCAAATAATAACATTGATATTATTCTGTGTCTTCTAATTTTTTTCTTCTTCTAATTTTATACCATAGTGTTTATCATATTATGAAATACTATTTTATGCTTCTTTTTTTTCTTTCAGTACTAATTAATAATCATTGTTATATTGAAATATAGATGTAATTTTAAGAAAGGGTGACAAAATGGGTCAACCCAATCTAATTCACCCTCAACTCTCTAAAAAACGGATTGGATTGAATTCAACCCATCTTGATTGGTAATATAAATCAAGTAATAAAGATAATCATATATATTGTAATTAACATCTAAGTAGTTAAATACACTTAAAATCTCACTTGATGCATAATATATATGCAAAAGTGAGATTATTGAAAATCAACATATACTTAATTATTTTTCATTTAATAATTGCATTAAAAGTACTGTGTCTTTTAGTTTTCTTCTAATTTTATACCATAGTTTTTACCATATTATGAATTAGCATTTTATGTTTTTTCAGCATTGATTAACAATCATTGTTATTTTGAAATTAATATGTAATTTTCAATAAAAATGACAAAATAGTTACCATAGATTGACCTACCAAATAAATAAATAATAATAAAAACATATATTATTCAAACAAAATCATAATAACAATTAATTAGTCCATCAAAACATTTAAATACTTAAAACATCAAATACATCTATTGATTACCTTAAAAGGGCAAAATTAAAAACATTAATACTTTAGTTTATTAATGTTAATAAGTTCATAACCACAAAAAAGTCTTGATGGGTTACAATAAATATAAGAAAATTAAAAAGAAAATTTAACCCAATACCCTGCAAAAATAAGTTAGATTGGATTGAACTCATTTTGAGAGTGGATTGGAAATTCCAACCCGCCCCATTTAGTAGGTTAAATGGGTCAACCTTATAGATTTAACCTATTTTACCATTTTTAATTTGAAGGATTTATTATTACTATCTTGATTGATATCATAATTAAGTAATAAAACATTCAAATCTATTTTAAGTATTGACAATCTTATTTTATAAATTGAATGCATGCATGCAATTGATTCTAGAACCTACTATTATAATATGCATCTAGTTAATTAAAACATGAGAGTGAAAAAAATAGTGTTAATGGATATTATTTCATTATTGTTCTTTCAAATAATAATTTTATTTTAATATATAGGTTGAATCAAAGTTGAAGGAAGAAATTGCAAAACTTATGAAAAGCTTGGAAGAAGAGAGAGTTGCTAGACTTAAGGTTGAGGAAAATTATAGGTCGATACAAATTACATCGAATAATGAAATTCAGAAACTCAAATGTGATATTGAAGTGGCAAATAGGAGACCCACTCGCACTAGGTCTCAAAGTCGTTGTGTCATTATGTGATTGTAGTACCTTCAAATATTTATGTTTTACCTTCACGATTGTAAGTATTTGTATTGGCTAATACTCCTCAAAATGTTGTATATAATTACTAAGGATTGCTATGTAACTAAATTGTGTTTGAATTTAATTTGTTAATTTGTCATACTTCTTTTATTATTACGGTTATTTTTATATTTTAAATTCATGGCAATGTCTATGGTGAACCCATAAACAATGTGGTTCACTAGTGAGTCAATATATAAATGTCATTAGATATATAATATATAATAATAAATGGTGTATAGACTTAATTAGAATGTTATTACATATTATATTAAAATTAAAAATTAAATTAAAATGCATGTGAAATTACTAACTAATTCTCCTTAACCTTCAAACTCAAATTCCCTTTTTCTGGCACCTCTAAATCCATTCTCGTAAAGTGTCACCATCTTCATTGCTTCTTCATTTCTTCATACATTTGAATCACATCTGACTACAATAGACATCAGAATGAAAACCCAGATCAGATTAACATCAAAACATAATAAATAAATTTTACAGCTTGTTTGTTTGGGCTGAAAGTGTACATATGAAAGTGTTTCATGTATAGAAGTTGAAACACTTACAGCTCTGGTGTTTGGTTCAACCAAAAATGTGATGAAAGTTGCGAAAAACATGTCGATCCCATCGTCATTACTTTGACCTCAAAATTGAGGTGAAAGTTAGCTGATAGCTACAACAAAGTGAACGTGAGTGAGTGAATACCGATTATTTTACAAGTTGTCTACTCAACATTTCTTCTTCATTTTTTTTATCAGCAAGCATTTATTCTTCGCATGTATCTGACATCCACATCATGCATCGTTAGCCATGGCAGCTTCCTTGAGCTTCAGACCCCGGTCTGCATGTGTTTCATGTAACATCCTCATTTTACTATTTGTACGCATTTATATATGTATATTATGAACACTTATGTACTGTATTTTATAGAAAATTTATGTACATATTTTCTTAATAAAATTAATACAGTTCTACTCAGAAGAATTTTCTGAATACTTTAAATGTCTTTGTTTTGCCGAAATTGATTGTTGACTGGACTGTTATGTCAGACAGCTGTCCAGGATAGAATTTCAAGTGTGAAATTTTGGACTCATTTATAACTTAATAGAAAGGTAATTGAATATAGATTAAAAATATATATAGATAAAGAATTAAAATGCTTATTCCGAATTGTTAGGATTTTCTGAAAGTTAGAACTTTGAGAAATTATTACGGTAAAATTCTAAGGCAAAAATTTTAGAGAAAATTCATAGGATATCTATAGAATTATCTAATAATTGTAATATACTTAGAATAATTATTAAAAATGTTTAACCAAGAAAAATTTTAATTTAGAACCTTAACCAATCAAAAAGTGACAACTTAGGCTTTTCTAATGTCACTATATTAAGCTAATTAGGCTTGGATTAAGAGATAAGTAAGACACTACCCCAAGGTTTTTGATAGTGAGGAATCCAATGGTGGTGTTATTTTCTTCAAATTCTAATTAGTTTGTAAGATAATTAACAGCCCTAAAAATATTCTAGAATTTTCTACAAACTTCTTGAAAATGTTGACTTTTGAACCTTTGGTTGGCAAGTCACCAAGGCAAGCTTCCTTGGCTGTCCAAGTGGCTTGGTGACTAATCTCCCTTGGCCAATTAGGGCAGCTGGACGTGCAGGAGCTGCTGGATGTGAAGGAAACATTCAATTTGGTTAATTACTTGATTAAAGAAGCATTAAAACTTAAGCAAAAAGGAAAAAAAATCACAAAAGCTAGCATTTCCCCAAAACAGAACCGTGAGCTCTAAAAACCCAGCAGCTGCAGTTTCCATTTCAATTTCATCTTAACCTCATCATCTCATCTTAAATTAAGAAACCAAACAATCCAAACTTCCTAAACCTTAAGCTATTTTGGCTAAAAGAGAAAGAAATTGGAGGAAATCTCAAAAATCTCAAGAAGATCAAGGAGTGAGGGAGAAAGGGATTCAAGGATTTTTCTTCAATTAAGAGTTTAAGGTAAGGATCTAGGCATTTAATTTCAAATTAGAACCCTTGGAATTAGAAGAAAACATGTTGTAGGGTTAGATTCAATATGTGACCTAGAATCATGAAAAGTTGAAATTGATTTAGGGGTTTTGTGTTTTTGATGCTAGTAATTGGAAATTATGGATTGGAATGATGTTTGATTGAATTTTTAATGTGTTGTGATGGTTGAAATTTGGATTGCTTGATTTTGATTGAATTGTGATTTGGTTGATTTTTGGTTGGAATTGGAAGTTGTTGCTTTGGAAAACATGTTGGAAATGGTAGGTATACCACTCGGCCAAGCTAAAAACACAAGGGATACTATGTGGAAATTTTTGTAAAACCAAGGGCAAAATGGTCATTTTACATGTAGGGACACATTGGGTATTTTGGAAAAGATTGAGGACATTTTCGGAATTACTAGAAAGTTTAGGGATACATGCACTTGGAATTTTTGAAAAAGAGCAATGGTAATGTGGTCATTTAAAAAAATCTAGGACATAGATGGAATTTTAGAAAAGATTAAGGGTATTTTAGAATTTTACCTAATAGTGATTTCATTGATAATTTACTAAAATATTAATGTTATAAAGTAAAATTGTTTAATTTTTGTATTCTTGTGTATTAATGTGTAGAAATTATTTATTTAATTGTGATCAATAACGTAATTCATTTGCATAAGTCTTTTTGGGGGAATTATAAATGTTTCAAATGAGGAAGAAATATGTTGACTAACCGGGACTGCGGTAGTCATGAGAAGCAAGTTGATATATGAGAAATGATTTTGTTGACTAACCGGGACTGCGGTAGTCATGAGAAGCGAGTTGATATATGAGAAATGATTTTGTTGACTAACCGGGACAAAGGTAGTCATGAGAAATGATTTGACATATGAGAAATGAATTGACAGATGAGAAATGATTTGACAGATGAGAAATGAATATTTGGGTGAGCAGAATAAGTTAAGCAGGGTTGTATGGTCTGTGATTATATAACCTGTGGGGTGAGGGATATTGGCAATTCCACATGTGGACGTAATCCGGAACGGGATGTTGTCGTGGTGGCCTTCCTGGGTATCCTGATCTCCTATTTCTGTTTAGCTTATTTGCATTTAGTAGGGGCTGATAGCTGAATTGCAGTGCGTAATGGTAGGCATGTCTTTACTAAACACTCAAAGGGGAAGTCTCCATGGAGCAGGGTCAAAAATGATTTTGAGTCAAAACTGCATTTGCATAAATCATCTTGCATTTAATTATGTGTGTGAACGGTTAATTTGTATCGGATATGTATATGTTTGAAATTGTTTTAATTGTATGAGAAATTAAATGCCTGATCCGGTAATTTTGTCCCCAAATTCTAGGGGAGTGTGAATTGCAGGTATTTTGAAGATTAATTAGAAGTTAAAGATGCAGATATTTTCCAGAGCTATAGGACTGGGTACTTTTGGTTATATATACTATTTGTATTAATTAGGAATATTTAGTAGTAGTATTTTTGTTAATTTTAATAATGTAAATTATAATGATACACTTTGAACTTTAATGAAATGTGTTTAGTATAATTTTTTTTTATATGTATGGATATTAGTTGTAGATTAAATTATTAGAAGGGGGGTTACATTTGAGGAGATCATAATCGATTATGCCCCTTGAATAAGCTCCTGCGGTTGCAATTTAAAAGGCCAACATCGATTATGCCTAGCATAATTGATTACGGTAACTTGCAAAATTATTTAGAGCTTAGCTAGTGCTATATTAGGACACATGTCACACATGAGGGCTGCAAATTGCAATTACACTTCGTGATGGAGGTCACCCCTCTAATTATTAGTTAACCAATTAATCTGTAATCATAACCACAAACGATTTTGAGTAGTTATTATGTCAATATGACTTCTGCTGTTAAAAAAAATGTCAATATGTCTTCAACTTCAACATTAGCTCCATGTCGATGGTTTTTTAAATTGGTAGTGTGATGGATTTAGCTCGTCTTTTTTTTTTTTTTTTGCAAGGCAAAAGGTAGATAATATATTATATGATAGACTAGTTTTTTGTCACAAGGTGTGCCATTCATTTTAAAAATAAAAAAAAGTTAACGTCGAGCAAATTTTTTTTAGGGTTGGGGGTAAAATTGGATTTCATAAATGTTTAATTTTAGCTTTTTTTCTTTCTTTTATTACCCCCAAAACCACTTTAATTCAAATACTTCATCTCATTTTAACTCTCTTACATCTATACCAAACAACTCCACTTTCATCTCTCTTTCATTTTTTTTCATTCCTCTCTTTCACCTCCATAACCCGGAAGTCGTTCCTCATAGTCACCCCATTCCATGTCTCTCATGTGCAAGCAGCCGTTGTTTGTGCCAAAAAGCACAAGTTGTTGATGAAAATTCGCAGTGGAGACCATGACTATGAAGGGGTGTCATATGTGGCTTCACAACCATTCTTCCTCCTTGACATGTTCAATCTCGGATCCATTGAGATCGACATGGTAATCTCATGAGAAAATATGGCACTTCAGTAGACAATGTTGTTGATGCATAAATAGTGGATGCTCAAGGTAGGTTGCTCAATAGGAACCATGGGTGAATATCTCTTTTGGGCTATTAGAAGTGGTGGTGGAGGTAGCTTTGGTGTGGTACTTGCTTACAAAATAAAGCTAGCTCTAGTTCCTAAAACAGTCATTGTTTTCCAAGTTGGGAGAACCTTAGAGCAAAATGCCACTGACATAGTTTACAATTGGCAGTATGTTGCTCCTAGCATTGATAGTGACCTCTTCATTAGGCTCATCTTAGAGGTGGTATACGGCACACAACAAATTTCAACAAAGACTGTGAGGGCTACTTTTATAGCCCTTTTCCTTGGTGACTTCAAAAGACTTGTTTCTCTCATGAATGACAAGTTTCCTCAATTGGGGTTGAAGCATTCTGATTGCATTGAAACATGCTGGATCCGATCCGTGCTATTTTGGGACAACATAGACATTAATGCTGCAACCCCAGTTGAGATCTTGCTTGAAGGACAACCTCAGTCTTTTAAGTACTTGAAAAGGAAATCTAACTATGTGAAGAAGCCAATTTCCAAGGAGAGTTGGAAGGGGATTTGGAACAAGATGATTGAATTGGAGAAAGCAGTGATGTATTTCAATCCTTATGGTGGAAAGAATGGTTGAGATTCCATCAATAGAAACTCTTTTTCCTCACTGTGTTGGGAACCTATGGAAGATCCAATACCAAGCAAATTGGTTTGAGGTAGGGGAAGAGGTAGCAGAACAACACATAAACTTGGTAAGAGAGCTTCACAAATACATGAATCCTTTTGGGTCCCAGAACCCAAGACAGGCTTTCATATATTACTAGGACTTGGATTTGGGCATCAACCACTATGGCTCATTGAAGGGAGTGCTTATGGAGTCCAGTACTTCCATGATAACTTCAAAAGGTTGGTTCAAATAAAGACCAAGGTTGATCCTAGCAGTTTCTTTAGGGCTGAACAAAGCATCTTGGTACATAGCCATGTGGAATTTGTTAGAATGGTTATTGAAAAATCCTTGGTTTCTGTTTTGTTCGGGTAGTTTGCATTAAATTGGATTCGGAACCTCAACAAACATCAGAATAAGAATTATAGGAGGACCAAAATTGCAATTTAGTTTTTTTTTAATAGAATTAGAATTTAGAAGGCAGAAACTCTTCTATGACAAAATCATGCATGGTGCATTTACAGCAGTAAACTAGTATGCATGTGATTAATGTGCGAAGGATATTTATGTCCTCTACACTATATTGTACTGCAGCCCAGTGTACTTAATATTAATACAAAGACCTGCACCCGCATAACTTTCACTTGTTCCAAACATATCAGTTTGATCATGAGGAGGATTTAGGAAACCATAAGCCCCACTCTCTAGAAGGGTGACCCATCACAGTTCATGATGGTTGCACAAATAATTCCAAATAAGAAAGTACTAAAACCATAACAAGAGGAACCAAGTTATTGACCTATTTTGGGATGTTACTATTTCTACCTGGAAATTACAATCATTATTTTAAAAATAATTTTTTAATCAAAAGTGCACAATTGAAATCACCAACCAACATATCCTATACTTTTATTAGTGATGACTCCTAGAATTGCTAATAAATATGTATTCTAAACAATTAAATGGCCTACATAAGGAGGCATTTGCTTCACGAATTTATTATATTCTCGAGAATAATATTCTTAAGAATGCTACTATTGGGAATATTATTTCCACCAAATGATAGTTGGTAAATATTTATTATTCCTTAGAATGTTTTTTTTAAATATTTTAATTTAAAAAAGATATTAAATAAATAAATAAAGTAGAATAAGAGGAAAATGGGAAGTTTTTTTTTTAGAGGAGGAAAGTGGGAAGTTATTTTAGAAAAAACTTCTATTACAAGATTCACACCTTTTTTTACATGGGAATATGAAGCATGTATATATAGATACTTGGGAATGAGTTATATCTGGGAATAATTTTTCAAAACTTGTAACAAACATGAGAATATTACATTCCCATGTTAACATTCCCGGAAAATGCATTTTTAATCCATGAAACAAACATACTCTAGGGGTTCCTAAATAGAACTGCGTACATAGGTGAACCTTTCTTGATAGTTTTTTTATTTAACTGCTAATAAATGTTTAACATTCACCTACATTAGCAATTTGGAATTGCTGATGTATGTTCTTTTTTTTTTTGTATAGACCATAGGTATCCTCCATTGGAGGCAATCTTGCTCGAGGCGAGTAGGACCACTATGGGCGACAAAGCTCTTCCTCTGAATATTTAACACAGCTGCATACACAGGACTCAAATCCAAGACCTCTAATTAAGCTGGAACAACCCCACGCTAATTGATTCACGCGCTCGATGGTAACTACTGATGTATGTGCTCTTTACCTTAGCGATCACATAGTGGTTGTATAATGTAGACATTAATTAACGGCTAAAATAGTAATTTTCTTGTAGTGTATCCACAAAGGAAGATGTATGTGGAATAATTAAGGTTGCTTGGAATAAGTTATATGTGAACCTAACTTACAGACTTTGGGAACTTTTATTTTGTGGATTCCATGTATTTTTCTTTTGTTAGAGGCTATCTTTATTTACTCTTTTCCCACGTCTTTGAAGAGGTGAATTTTACTTCTCTTTTGATTCTAACTCACCGTTTCAACCTGCCCTATTTATTATTTTCTCATACCCTTAGTTTAGGTATATTATTCTCTTGTTATTCTCAAACACATTTTGATTTTGCTTTTTGAGATGCTTGGCTTTTTGTTTGTGTTTTCTCAAGCAAGTGTAGTTTGTTTCTAGAGCAAATATAAAATGGCTCTCAAGGTTAGAAAATTCAAGTAATTATATAATTGAAAGTTGAAACAACATTTGCTATATATTTTATCTCCTTCATTTTATTTTCTGCATTGTGATTTCATATCACACATGCACTAGTTTCTTCAAAATATTTATAAGCATGCAACCATTATATCATTTTTTTTATAACGAATTACTTTGATTCAATGGTGTTATTTAATTTAATACAATTAATTGTTCATTTGAGACCCACACTTCATATTTCAAACCTTATTTCTTAAATGTTTCAACAGAATTTATGTTTATTTTGCTACTATATTTTTATTTAGGATATCTTTTTAGTTTCAATAATTTTTCTTTTTGGTTTTTGTTCCTTGCAAATTTCATTGTTACTTGTTTTGGTCTCTGCCTTGAACATGTCATTAGCAAAAACATGTTTTTCGTCCTTGCAAATATAACAAGTTTTTTTATGTCCTTGCATAGTATGGTGAATTTTGTTTTGATCCCTGTAAATATAATTGTTTTATTTTTAGTCAATGTCATTATTCGTTGCAAAATATAATGATTTCTATTTGCATTGGAGAGATCAAGTACCAAAAAATAATTATTGGGATTAAAAGTAAAAATAATTATATTTGCATGAACATAAACAAATTTAATCCTAAATCTAAAACCATTCAAGTTTTGTAGGACTATTTGATGGAACTGATTCTGCTAGGAAGGAAATACTCAAATGTATTGATATGGCCAAGGATTGAATTCATGCTATGCTTGTAGTGTTCTCTGTTAGAACTCGTTTTTCTGAAGAGGAACAAACTACTCTTCCCACCTTGCAAGCATTGTTTGGACACAAAATTGTTGACTACATAATTGTAGTCTTCACTGGAGGGGATGATCTAGAAGCTAATGAGGAGACACTTGATGATTATTTAGGTTGTGAGTGTCCACAACCTCTTAAGGTTTCTTGCTCTTATCTTTTTTTTTCTTGCTATTATCATTCATATCAATATATATTCATTTTGTTCTCGTAATTGTCGAGTGAGAACTCTTATTATAGTTGGGAATGGAATTATAAATATAAATCATTAGATCATATTTGAATAATCCGTATTAAAAATTTTAATTTTGATTGCCTATATAAGATTATATGGTCCAAATTTATAGTTATCATTTCTAACAATAACCAAGAGTTCTCACCTAATGTACATTGTGTGTGTGTGCGTGTGTGTGTGTGTGTGTGTGTGTGTGTTAGATAATAAACTTAAATAATATCATCAAATGGTATATTCATTAAATATAGTATATTTAATATTTTTGTAAATATAATATATTATTAAATTTATGACTTTTCATTTTTATAAAAATTATTGAAAACAAGTATAACAAAAGAAAGTAATTATTATAAAATTCAAATATATTAAAAGCTTTAGAGATTTTTTGTTATTATTTAGAAAAAATCGCTTATAAAATATATTACAAAATAATTAAATTAAATTTACATTAATATAATAGGTATAAATTGATAAATATAGATAATAATTTACCTCTTACTTAATATATCTAATATTGTCATTTCAGATAAACTAAGATGGGCTATTCTAAATTTAAATAGATATTAAAACAATTCATATATTTAATTATTTTTATTTATAAAAATAATTCCAAGTAAAAAATTTAAATTATATTAATATAATTTTAAAATTGTTGAAAATTTTGTTGTATGCTAACCATTTAATATAAATATTTTTTACTCATTTCATTTTATTTTATATATTTAATTATAGTAATTTAAGTTTGATTTGTTCCAAGTAATTAAATAAATTAATAAAGACTTACATATTATACAGCTTATACGGTCTTTTATATATTAAAATAAATCACCCTATTTTATATACAGTAAATAGATTACAAGTTTAAACAAAAAATTTATAAATCTTAATTACATGTATTATTGAAAATATAGATAATACATAAAAATTTCAAATGTTATGATATTACAAATTTATTGTTTATTTGTATGGAAAATATACTAAACCAAGTTTTATAAATAATATTTTTTACATCTTTAATTCTTTTATTAAATAACATACATAATTTTACATTTTATTTATTGTCTCATACATTTTTTTTTTATAACTCTATATATTGCATTACCATTACACTAAGTGGTACAATTACCAATAGATTTCAAATATTATTAGATGTTTTTGAAGATAATACAAACTAAAATAAACAGTTATGTTTTTAATTTAGCTTATTTTGAAGAAATAATAGCTTTTTTGTTGGCTTTTTTTAATAGTCTACTTTAAAAATGTTTATTTTTAAAAAAATTCAACTTTTTTTGTTTTCATAAAATTAATTGTATTTTGAATAAAATAAATTAAAATTTTGTAATGTGCTTGCTTAGTTTAAAAAAATTAAATTTAAAAAGGAATACTATTTTTGATTATTTTTTAAATTTTAATTTAAATAGTTTTTTAAATAAAGTTATAATTAAAAATGCCTTTTAAAATAAAAGTATTTTTATAATTGTAATCAAACAAAGAATAAGTTTTAATTTAAGTAAAATATTTATAAATAAACTATTTTTTTATATATATTCTTAAAATTGTTTGTAAAAAATGTAAACATAACCGTTTAGTTATATAAACATAGTTCAAAATTCTTAATTTGTAAAAACTCTGCTTAAAGTCCTTAATATGTCATTCAAAGATGTTGTTGTTTATAAATATGTTAATACTTGCATTGTCACTATGCCCAATTAAGTACATGTTTCATTATTAAGAGTGATATTATCATAAGAGTTGAAAATTCACATTGTTGAGTAGGATAATAAGTATACAAAAAACATTAAAAATGTTGTATATGATAAAGTTTTATGCACTATTTTAATGTAGTTGATTAGATATATTTCAATTTTAATTATAACTTCACTAAAAGATAAAATTTTATATTGATGATCATATTGAAAAATATACATACTATGCTTAACTTTTTTATATATTTAAATTATTTTTTATATTTAAATAAACTCATAGTAATATACCTTGTTGAACCACATTCTTGATTATTATTGATACTTTTAATTCTATTTGCATAAATAACTTGGAGAATATATATGACTCCTCTATATGCTAAATCTATAATGTAAAAGTTTTGTTAATTATGATAGTGTTTTAACATTGTTATAGGATATTCTTACTCTATGTGGCAATCGTAAAGTGGTTTTTGATAATAAGACTAGGGATGAAAAAAAGCAATTAGGACAAGTTCAACAGCTTCTCAGTCTTGTGAACATGGTTATATCACATAATGATGGACGACCATTTATAAATGAGTTGTTTATAGAGTTGAAGGTGAAAAAATTATAAATTTTGAAAGTGTTTATTGAATATTGAGACTTGGGTAAATAATATATATGATATCAATGAATTTATCCCTTGATTGTGCAGGAGAAAGAGATAATACGAGATAATAAAAAAAATTTGGTTGACTTCATGGAAGGATATTCAAATGTAGAAACATTGGGGATTATAATGCAAATGCAACAAAAATATGATGATGAGCTAAAACGAATTACTAATATGGTACATACTATATCTTCTAATATTTATTTCATAACATTTTATTTTTATTTGCTTATTTAAAGTTAAACATATTAACATTTTCTTATATTTTATTGAAAATTTGGAAGTAGTGAATTATAGCTATAAACACAAGTAAAATGTCACTTGGTACGAAATATATATGCAAAAGTGAACTATTGAAAATCAACATATACTTTAAATGTTATTTTACATCAAATAATTGCATTGATATTATTTTGTGTCTTCTAGTTTTTTTTCTTTTTTCTTCTTCTAATTTTATACCATAGTGTTTATCATATTATGAAATATTATTTTATGATTTTTTTTCAGCACAGATGAATATCATTATTGTCTTGAAATAAGTATGTAATTTTAAGTAGGGATGACAAAATGGGTCAACCCAACCTAATTCACCTTCAACTCTCTAAAAAACGGGTTGGGCTAGGTTAGGTTCAACCTATCTTTATTGGTATCGTAAGTCTTGACGGGTTACAATAAATACAAGAAAATAAAAAAGAAAATTCAACCCAATACCCTCCAAAAAATTAGCTACATTGGATTGAACTCGTTTTAAGAGTGGGTTGGAAATTCCAACCCACCCTATTTAGTAGGTTAAATGAGCCAACCTTACATATTTAACCCATTTTTTCATTTCTAATTTGAAGGATTTATTATCAATATCTTCATTGGTATCATAAATTAAGTAAAAAAACACTCAAATCTATTTTAAGTATTGGCAATTTTATTTTATAAATTGAATTTATGCAATTGATTCAACAACCTAATATTATAATTGACATCTATTAATTAAAACACAGAGAGTGAAAAAAAATGAGCATTAATGGATTTTATTCCATTATTGTTTTGTCAAATAATAATTTATTTTAATATATAGGCTGAATCAAAGTTGAAGGAAGAAAGGGCAAATCTTTTGAAAAACTTAGAAGAAGACAGAGTTGCTAGATTTAAGGCTGAGGAAAATTATAAGTCGATTCAAAGTGCATCGAATAATGAAGTTCAGAAACTCAAATGCTATCTTGAGGTGGCAAATAGGGGACCCCCTACATACACGGGTCTCGTTCTGGGTCTCGTTGTGTCATTATGTGGTTGTAGTACCTTCAAACATTTGTATTTTACATTTGCAATTGTAAGTATTTGTATCAGTTAATACTCCTTCAATTGTTGTATATAATTATTATGGATTGCTATGTAATTAAATTGTGTTTGAATTAAATTTTTTAATTTGTCAGAATTCTGTTATTATTATGGTTATCGTTTATTTTAAATTCATATTTACTATGATTTTTTAGATCATGTATAATGAGATTCTGTATATTTTTTCTTACTTGGCTTTCATATTTCTCTCAATTTTAATTTTATATTCTATGTTTTGTTTCAAATTCTTATGTATATAAAAAGATCTTATATTTATGAAGTTAATAACATAATGACCTATGGTCGCTATAAGTTAACTAAATAACTTATATAGCTGAAAAAATTATTTTAGTCCATTTAAAACTATTCAATTTAATTTATATATGAAAATACTAATGAACTTTTCGCATTTAAAAAATCAATCGCTAAAAATTCACAACTTCAAGATAATGCATCCATCCATTGTAAAATCAATTGAATAACAACCATGTGCCTTATGGTACTATATATAACATGTCGTCACAAGATACAACATCATAGTAACTCAACACATAACTGTATATAGGACTTGCTAACGTACACACACTTGTTTTTTAGTATGAGTACATTAGCAAGCTACATCATTGGTGTATTTTAAGATAATCTCTAATTATAGCTTGCTAACGTACTCATACTAAAAAATAAGTGTGTGTACATTAGCAAACCCCACTTTTTTTTAGTATGAGTATATTAGCAAGCTACCCCATTGATGTATTTTATGATAATATCTAGTTATAACATGTTGAGTACTCATACTAAAAAACAAGTGTGTGTACGTTAGCAAACCTCTCTCTCTCTCTCTCCCTCTCTCTCTCTCTCTCTCTCTCTCTCTCTCTCTCTATATATATATATATATATATATATATATATATATATGACTCTTGAAAAGATAAATACCTTCAACACCTAGCTTAACAACATTATACATAAAACAAATCAAAGAAAAGGAAAGGAAGAATCACGTCTTCACTCCTATGTATGACTTTACTATGCTCCCAAGAGAAGGATCAACCTTGCCCAACCATCTGCTCCCACGACAACGGTGTTCGAGATCATCACAGTCACAAAATAAGGATAAGCTTACCAAATTTAAATATACCCCCTCCTTTCCTAAACTCTTGATGTTTAAGGTTAATGCACATAGCTTAAGATTAAGAAACATTTAATACTACTCACAAACAATACATTTAGTCTAAAATATCCTCGTTTAATATCCATGATGGAAGTTGTTGTGAAAATGTTGGCCATGTTAAATATGGGTATATGTGGAAAAAAATAATTAATGAGACTTGAAATATGTAAAACATCAAGAGTTTTGGAACAAAAACAAGAAACTAAAACATCAAGAGTTTAGGAATGGAGAGAGTACTTAACTACAATTTAAAACTCAATTGATAGCAATTAATTAAACTTTATCATCTTTAAAACATGGTATTGAAAAACCAAGTAGCAACAACATTCAACCTGCATAAGAGAATATCCTATGTATAACCATTAAAATTCAATAATCAAGCATCACCATAAAAGAAATTCCACAATAGAGTACTACCTTTACAATAATAATAATGTCATGCAATGAAATGCACATTCAACTCCATTGATATTTTCACTAAAGCTGTCAAACGGGTCGGCCCGGCCTGGCTTGACCTAGCTCGTCGGGCCAATTGGTGAAAATGGGTTGACCCGGCCTGGCGCGTATTTCTTATAGGCCATGTTTTTCGTGGCCCGGCCTGGGCCGTTAGGTTGGGCCAAATTGGCCTACTAATTTTTTTTTGCTTAAATTTACACTAATTTTAAAAGGAAAAAATAAAAAAATTACGTCAAGCCAAATAGGCCTGAAAGTGTTTAGGCCAAGATTTTTTGGGCCCGGCCTGACCCATTTGGCCAGGCCAAATTGGCCTGGTTCTTTTTAAGCAAGTTTTTTTATAGCCCCGCCTGGTCTAGCGGGCCAGCCCAATTTTGACAACTCTAATTTTCACCACATGAGTGATCATAGGCCCTATTTCTTAACATGGTACTCATCTTCGACCATTAGGGAGTCCCCTGACTGATCCTATGGAAGGATTGTGATTTTGTTGGAATAGATGAGCGTGTGTGGTGGCTTATCTTTGTAGTATCCTAAAAATTTGGAAATAATAATAATAATAATAATAATAATAATAATAATAATAATAATGATGATGATGATGATGATGATGATGATGATGATGAGATGGTCTAATTTTAGCCTTTAGATTAAACACCTCACATATCATCACTTTGCACTTGAATTCCCTAATAAAAATATTGCACGGCGTTCAAGAGGTGGATTTTATTTCTCTTTGGATTCTAACTTACAATTCAAAGATGCTTTATTTATTCTTTTCCAATATCCTTCGTTTAGGTATATTATTCTCTTGTTACTCTAAAACACACTTTGATTTTGCTTTATGAGATGCTTTGTCTTTTTTTTTTTGTGTTTTCACCAACAAGGTAGTTTGTTTCTCGAGCAAATATATAAAAAGGCTCTCAAGGTTAGAAAATTCAAGTAATCATATAACCGAAAGTTGAAATAACATTTGCTATATAATTTATCTCCTTCATTTTACTTTTGTGTACGATTTTACATCACACATACACAAGTTTCTTTGAATTATTTATAGGCATGCAACCATTAAAGCGTTTATTTCTTGATAACAAATTACTTTGACTCAATGGTGTTACTTCATATTACAAACTTACATTAAAGCGTTTATAGGCATGGTACCATTAACACAATTATTTACTGATTTGAGACCCACACTTCATATTAGAAACTTATTTCTTTCTTAAATGTTTCAACATATAACTTGTCATTACAATATATGTTTATATTTTGTTGCTATATTTTTATTTAGGATGTCTTTTTTCCACGCAGTTGTAACCTGAATTTTTTATGATAGTAAAAACTTCCTTGGCTAATGAGATTAGGACACTAGTTTAGTTGGACGTATAAGCAACGGCAAGAGTACAACAAGAAATAGTGTTTTTGGAAGGAAGGCCTTCAAGGGCAAGCTCCTCTTGTGTAACAGGTGTTTATGAATTGCAAAGAATTATTATAAAAAATAGATCAATTGTTAATGTTAATGACACCCCAAGTAAAGCATAGTAACTTGTCATTCATTACATAATTGTGTATTTTAGTTAAAGAAGTGTGATTACTTCATTATTTCTACCTTTACTTCTTGAAAATGTTATTATATAAATCCAAGGCATAAATATGTTAGGTACCTAGAAAGACAATGATAACCTATACAATAAATCCTGTTTTCAATTCTATGTAATTTTTTTTCCTTGCAAATTTTAGACACAAAAACATGTCTTAAGAAAGACGATGATAACCTATGCAATAAATCCTTAGGTGGCGAGTTCGCAATGAGACTTACAAAAAAAAAGAAAATTTGTTATAATCCTTTGAAAACTCGGTGCTAGAATGTACAATTAATGGATTGGCATTTAGAGGGAGAAAAAAAAAATCAGACATTTAATAAATAAATTGTATCATAAAATAATGGATCTCTCTATAGAAGTCATGAACATGTTCGTTCAATGTAAACCTTCAAAAACATACTTTGTCGAATCAATGATATTATGCTTTGATTTAAAATAATAAAAAGTAACTCGCTTTATTACTAACATATTCAAACATAAAACCAATTTTATATAACCAATTATATCTATAAATAGTTGAAATAATCTTTCCATAATTAATCCAATATTAGAACATATATTTGATTCGAGATTTTCAGTTTTATCTATTTATTTATCTATTTCATGAGAAGTGACAAAAATGTTGGGTCAGTTTTTTAAAAAAAAAACATGTCAAATAAATAATTATTACTTTACAGTTTTAAAACCATTTTTCAGGAGTCGTGAATGTCAACAAATTCCCATGACAAGCACTTCCCATTTAACAAGCAAAATGACTATATAATTGTTTAACAAAACTAACTACAGATTGACTCAAATTAAAGGAAGTGACTGTAAATTTTCCATCATACGTTCCACTTGACTTAGTAAAAGTTCTATTCCTCCAAGACATGGAAAAGAATTTGGTCACAAAGCACGAAAATGAAGGGTGGTGACTCAACAAAGAATCACAATGAAAATTCACATCATGTCCTTGAACTCTTTTGTCCCCTCTACATTTTTTCCCTTTTTCGTTGGAGGGGGCAGTCATATGGTGACTTTCCATTTTTTCCTTTCTCCCTATTCTCTTCAAATCAAAGCAATACTATGCTTCAATAACCTGTGCCTAACCAGCAAAAAAGAGATAAAAAAAAAAAATCTATGCCTACAAAGTTGGAAAAGTGCTTTGAGGATGTCCACCAGAAATGAGCAACCAAGCAGCTCTCACATAAAAGCAGTTCGTCCACCCCTTCTGCTATGCCTATCATACGCTGTATTAAATTTGTCCACCAGCTCATTCATTGCACTACACCAAGACAAAAGATAAAAAAGAATATTTATTAATATCATAAATAAGCATTCAAGGTTACACTTCTGAACTAACATAGTGTTCACATTTCTTTTCTTGAAAAATACATTTAAACATCTTGGGAGACATGGAGATAATATGACTATCTGAGGGCTAGTCAGTTCCAACCAACCAGTCAACATTTTCTATATAGCAAAAAGTGAAGAAAGTGTTTAAGAGATCGTTAGACAAGACTTAAAGGGAGGATTTGCGGAAGATTGGACTTCATGATTCAACAATACAAGATCGAGCATAATGACATAGTAGAATCCATTTATATATAGGAACTGGAGACCCCACTCAAACATTTCTGATTGTCCTGTGATTTGAACAGGTATAAGGAATGGCAAGCATAGTAACATGGAAGAAAAACAGCAATCTGGTAATGGTGTTTCTAACTATTTGCTTCATTAGATTATTATCAAAAATGGTCCCACCACACTGATTTTCAAGGAAGTTTGGCTAAAAGAACACTAGGAGATTTTTTGTTACAAAACTAAAAATTAATAAAATTACAAAACCTGATAATAAAAAAAGAACCAAGACAGAAGATTTGGGAAATGAAGATGAATCAATTGTTCATCATACTGCTAGTGTTGGTGATGTGGAGGTGCTATATAGCACTATTTTTCTACATGCATATGCTCTTAAATCTTCTCTTTTTGAAAGAAATCATGAATTTTACTTTATGATTGAACACTTGAAGTTATTCCAATGAAACAATGAAGGACAAAATGTGTAGTTATGCTTGTGCATGCCACTTTTTTAGGTAGAAGGTGCTGGTGTGGGACACACAAATTAGCAGTGTTATCAATGGTGGAAGGCCAAATTTTTCCATATAAACACGCCCATAACGGGCCTCCCTTCACAAATTGCCTATAGCAGTTGGTAAAAGATCCACCACGCCATTCTGCCATGGCAATGCCATTTAGCAACACTGCAAATTAGATTAAGTTCAAGGGGAATTTGAAGAAATGGAACCAAGCTTTGAGTGTAATGACTTGTCTAATAATTGGAATTGAAACTTATGGATTCTGCATGAACTGTCTAACAAAGGTTATGTCTTGTTGAATCACAGTCAAGTAACTGAGTTTTCCCACTAGCCTTCTGTATTGGGCTGGGTTATCAAACAAATGAACTTAAGCTTTTGGAAACTTTCTATTGGTTGGAATTTGGATATCTACCACTTTAATTTCTAGAGTACCTGCTTCTTCTCAGTTGCATATTTTCTTTTGTGGTTGATAAAATCCTTAGTTTGATCTGGCCACCTGTATGCCCAACTGTATCTAAGTATACCAAGATCCTTGGTACAATAGTGCTGGCCACCTGTATACCTGTCCTTTGAGGCTTGCAATTCCCTTACTGTTATCACTTATGATAAGTGTGTGATACACATTGACTGCAAGTACTATAGTACTTCTAGGTTGGTGGTTTATAAAAATAAAATGATCTACAACAATCTTCTTATCTGAAAATTTGAAAATCTTTATTAAATTCTTTGGAGTATTCTTGGAGATTTGAGGCCATAAATAGACCTTTTCAATTGACTTACATTCCATTTTCTTTGAATTACCACTTTTTCCATAACTAAGGATAAGGTTTTTTCTGAATTGGAGTCTCTTTTTGGGCCTGATTAACTATTTTCATTTGTTGTCTAATTTGGAAGAAGAGGATTTGG
Source organism: Pueraria montana var. lobata (assembly GCA_026413185.1). Taxonomy (NCBI): domain Eukaryota; kingdom Viridiplantae; phylum Streptophyta; class Magnoliopsida; order Fabales; family Fabaceae; genus Pueraria; species Pueraria montana. Next base: position 70,282,482 of record CM048654.1, read on the forward strand.
TGTCTTTTCCCTTTTGGGTTGTTTTCACACACAAAAAATATTTAATTCATTTGTTGAATAGGGCTACTTTGATCTTGATAAACTCCTTTGAAGTTGTAAGACTAGGAGCCCTTTAACTTCATATTTTATTTGGACAGCTAAGCTTAGAAATAATCCTAATGACTTGTTGCAAGTATGCCAGTCACACAAGTATCTTTTACAGGATATGTGTTTTATGTTTATTCTTATTCAGAATTAGATCCTCATCTGTTCTGATATTATTTTAATTCAGTTTTTTTATGGAATAGATTGTCTAGCTTTTTGGGCAACATGCAATCTATGCTATTATTTGGTGCAGTTGATAGGAGCATAAACCTTGTATTTTTAAGGACCTTTTTTGGCTCTGGAAGTCTGCAGTGGTGATTTTGAATAAGATTAGTTGATTTGGTTCTATTTGGTGCAAATCACATGGTATTTTTAAGGGAGTTTCCTTAATAAACGTTTAAAGGGAATAGGTAGCTTTTAGCCCTTGATGTTATATCTTTATTGCTGTTATTTTATTTCCACATCTTCTGTATGGAGGATCACTTATCTTCTGAATTCTTTCTACTTTTGAATTTCTTCTATCAATTTGAAAAAAACCATCTTATAAGGTTTTGGATTATACAATATAAATTGGAACTTGTGATATCATTTGCAGAAAAGGTGGCTTAAAATCCTTTTAAATTAACCGAAATTAGCCATTTATTATTGCAGTTGCATGGACAGGTGTTTTTTTCTATGCCCCTATACATGGGTTATGTGCTTTTCTTTTGTCAACTTTGAAGGAATAGAAAATTAAACAGAATTCAAACTGTTCATTTATTAAGGGTTGATTTGGTTGCTAAGCTATCTAGTTATGGTATTCTTAAATTCAGCCATTGTCTTTAGTGTCATTGGGTATGATTTGAAATATTTGAGAGCTAAAATTTTACACACGTAGGGCTTGAAAAATGCACTAGCCTCTGGTGCTGACAAGGATGAAGAAGATTCAGAGGGAAGAACTGCTTTGCATTTTGCCTGTGGATATGGCGAGGTATGCTAATATTTGGAGTGAATATTTTCTCATCTCTTATATCGCATGCTTTTTGTTTCATAGAATTTCTGCTTATGTTGTTGGGTGGTGGCGTCGACTTTGTTTAGAACCATGGTGGAAAGTAAATGAAGGATATATTGAGGCTCAGGGTATTATTTAGTAAAAGACTATGGCCTTGATTGTTTCTTCCACCACGATGGGCAATGCAGGATTGTCAAACATGTTAAAATGTGAGAGTCAATTTCTAAACCATTGCTGAAATTTGGGGTGAGTATGGGTTGGGCTTGATGACATAACCATTGGATGCATCTGAAATTTCCAACTGTCTGATTTTTCTTTGGGTAATGGAGAAGCTACCAGCTGCAGCTGACTATTCTAGTAAAAAGACAACGGAAAATGACAATGATGAATTGGATGGATTCGAAATGGAGAAGAAAGCACAAGAGCAAAGAGGGAGGCAGTTGGAAATGAGGAAACGAAGTGCAAGTTGATGATATTAGGCTAGTTTGGAATCATCTGCCTTTAGTTTTTTTCATTGGCATGCAGCTACTCTCCTGGTGAATAATCTACTTTGAGATGTTGGTTAATACTGGATGTGTTCTTACACCTTAGACTTTGGAGCAATTTTTCACATGTTAACAATTTTAAAAGGGACGAGTGTAACAATTTTTCACACTCATTCTTTTAGGTGGGATCAGCTACATGGATTAGACAATACCATTTTGCTCTTTCAAATTATTATTCATCAAACGGAAAAGAAAGTTTGGGTGTGGTTCAATCAATGTATATTCATGTCATGAAGAACCCTGGTGCTAACAAGTAACAAGTGTAAAGTAGGGTGGTACATTTGTAGTTTTTTAAATAATGAGTGGAGAATGCAGAATGAAGACAACAGTGGCAGTTGTAGCAATGGCCATGTGTAATATTGGTGGTGGCGATGTTGATGAGGGATAGTGGCAATGATGGCTGAAGTGGTGGGGGAGAGTGGCAACAGTGTCAGTGGTGAATGGATAGTGCTATTTGGGTTCTACATTCCTTCAGCCCCCTCTCGCATGGTGTCAAGCAAAGTGAATGGCTCATCAGGAATTATAATTTTAGATCCTAATTAGGCTCTTTCTAATACCTGGCTGACAGATGCTCTTGATATCATTTCAGGTGAAGTGTGCTCAAGTTCTACTTGAGGCTGGAGCAAAAGTGGATGCTTTGGATAAGAATAAGAACACCGCTCTCCATTATGCAGCTGGTTATGGCAGAAAGGAATGTGTGGCCCTTCTCCTTGAAATGGTGCTGCAGTGTAAGTAGTCTTTTCATCTTATGTTTTGAAAACGTCCAAGTATCAATGCCAATGCTTACAAAATCATTTAGTGACTATTGGTGCTTAATTAGGTTTAATCATATATAGTTCTTTTTCCCTCCTTGTTCAATTTGCAGTACTCTCCAGAATATGGACGGGAAAACTCCGATAGATGTTGCGAAGCTAAACAGTCAAAATGAAGTCCTGAAGCTACTCGAGAAAGATGCTTTTCTGTAGTTGTAATGCATGATGCTATGCTGTCACCAACAAGCAAAGGGGAAACTGAGAGGAAGAAGGCATGGTGACTTCTTTATTTCTCTATTGGTTTCTTCCAACCGTTTAGTGTGTTAAACTAAATTCGATTAACGTTGTTGGATGTGAGTCACCATAGAATTTGTTATCTATGTTCTTGTAATGCATTGATTGTTACACTGCATGATTTTGAAGATTAGTGCCTTCATGATTTTATTCATGTTTCAATTTTACTAATACTACATTGCTTCGTGGCAATATTCTGGTTCTAGTGGTCTCGTACAAGAATATATGGTGAGTCGAAAACAGACAAGGTTTGGAAGATTTTGATCTAGGGGACTAAGTTGCCAACAAATTCTCCTCTAAACTTGAATTTGTTTCCCCCTTGAATATCGGACCCCCACCCCCTATCGACTCTAAATGACTATAATGTTTTGAAAATTGATTCAATGGTTCGAAGTGTCTGATTTTATATCTGTGGTGGTTAAGTCTTAAAACGGTACAGTTATGCATGGTGCTACTCCCATTTGAGGACAACTTACATATCGGCAAGCCTGGTTTAATTTATGTTTTGTGCCTCAACAACTCAAATTTGCTACTGTGGACCACGGTTTCACGTGGTCTAAAGTGGATCAGTTTTATTTATCGAATATGATGTGTTACTAGTTTTTCTTTTTGTCTTTTCATGTGTAACTTTTTTGTTTTTTAAAATATGATTGTGCATTAATGACCTTCAAAAAAGAATGAGAATCCTAACTCTACCTTATCGAAAATGCTCCTCTCCTTTCCTTGAACCTCCCTTCCACTTTACCTACGTGTTCAATGACGAATAGATCTGTGTTGACAAGCTCCAACTCGATCATTTTGTCTACGTCACATGCCTCAACTTTACATTGCCAGTTTTGGTCGTGCAAGACCTCAACAATAGTCACAACCCCTTGTCATCAACCCCACTTTTCTTCTCGCTAAAGCTTCTTAGTTTCAATTTTTCTGATCTTTACGGAACAACATCAACACCCCAGAAAATTATAATAGAGAAAATAAAAGAACAGCTTTTCTTGGTTAATATGGTAATTTTCTTCTTTTTTCATGGGTAACATAGAAAATAGTGGCTCCAACAGTTGCCAGAGATATAATGGCACATTCACCCGCCGCCTCCTCCTCTGGTGATGCTGCCGTTGGAAGTTACGATGAATTGATTTGTGTACCCTCTGGCCATTGTATGTGGATCACCAGAAGGTTGTTGTTACTATAAAGAATCATTAGGATTCTGCCTGATAACGAGAATCCTGGTCCTTTCTTGTTTCTTTGACCTTTGATCTTCTCTCCTTAACAACTTGGTGGTAGAAGATGCGCAGGAGTCAATGAGGTGTTGGCGTGTGAGATGTGGAAGATGACGATGAGTGACAGAACCATAATCGAAAGAGGCATATTCAGTGTCAAAAATAATTTTAAGAGTAAATTACATGAACCCCCTTAAGGTTTGATCTTATTATGTATACCTTATACTCTTCCATTTTTTTTACATTACTTCGATCTCCTAAAGGGGGTTGTGTAACGATTTTTTACACGAATTTTGTAATTTTGGGTATTATGCCTTAAGTTGTAAATACAAGACTGGAAAATACATTTTTAAGCTTGGATGTGTAAAGACCTTTAGGCCATGATTCTTCGGCTAACTAATCCAAGCCATGTGTATGTTAAATTCTCATGTACCGTATCTATTTATTTCTAACATCTAGATAATCATTCAAGCAACTGATCAACTTTCTTTAATGGCTTCTCAATTCTCATAGGTCGAGACTAGATGAAAATAGGATGATGAAACTTTACATAAAAAAAGTAACTAAAAGTAACTAAATTATCATATGTCTCACGATGTGATCAATGCTTTTTTCTTTTTAAATCACAAACTTGTTAACACTGACATCTACTAGTAGGGAATTTATCTTTAAATGCCCTGATATTTACATGTTATGATTAATTGGATTTTTGGCATTATAGATGCGAATTTTCGTGGTTCATTTCATATACGGTGGAGGTCTAAATGATTTAGTTTGATAGGGAACACAGTGCTTTACTCCCTTAATTGTATGCTGTGACTGGAGATACTGTAAAAGCAAGAATGGTTCTGTTGGGGTTTTGAATCGGGGAAAGGTGTGACAACATGCTGACAACATGCTGGTTAGAAGATCATGTGTTGTGAAGGGTCTTTGTGGATATTACAACAATTTCGAAAAGGATGATGCTTTGTTCATTCTGTTTTGGAAGTACTATTTGGTTACAAGAAAGTGCTAGGTAGTAGGTAGTATTATTAAGTCTGGTGCAAAATTGATGTGTTTGGGCACACCTTGTGCCTAAGCATTGGTCATTATTGAAACTGTTTGCTTATTTAAATAATAAAAAAAAAAACTTGATTGTTGTGCTTTGTACTACGCTTGATTTGAGAGAAAAAGATTGAGGATGCAGAGAGGATCTGGTATAGAAAGTTAAAAGAGGTTGGTCATGAGAGGAAATGTCAAAGATGAAGGGAAAATCCTATAGAGGGGAATGAGAATTCGATTAAGCATACTTAACAAGCATGCTTGGTTTACTTGCTTATTTGCTAAGTTTACTTATGCTTTGTTATCTTATATGTTTTAAATTAGGTAAATTATTCTCCTTTTTTTTTTTTGGTACATAATTTTTTCTTTTATTTGCTAAGTTTTATGCTTTTGGAAAAATTAAGTTAAATAAGTTATTGTATTTTAAGGGAATCCTAATTAGAGACTCCATTAAAATTGATTTATAAATTCAACTACCCAATCACAAACTTTTATAGAGATGTATTTAAAAGTTTTTAAATAGTCTAGGGATTGGTAAATTAATTTAACTTTTAAATATTCTTATGTTTTTATGCAAATATATAATATTTGTCGCTCGCTCACTTAATCTGATCTTCTTAATGTTGGAATAAAAAAAAAACTTAATCCTTATTATCTTTAGTTTTTATATGAAAGCCAAAATTTTATTGGCATATATCATAGAACAATACACTAAAGATCTTAGGATCTACATAAAATAAATAATTGGATCCATAACTATTGATTATTTGATCAAAGTAGAAGATTATTGTAATAACGCTCGAACAAAAGGAGTTGATAGTATGGTTCTTCCTCAACCAAAATCTCTTGATTCTTCAATGAGACTTTTATAACTCTTAAGATGGAGAGAAGTAGGACATTTGTTCATTAGAAACCATAACCATTGTTCCTTATTTATTGATTGTACTAGGGTTCCCATTATGCTGAAGCCATGTCACATCCTTCGGTAATTTAACGGATTCACTTAATTAGATTACTTAAAATACAACCCACTAAATATAAATAACTAACGTAATTGTTATAAAAATATGAACACACATTAGATAAGGAAATATAAATTTTCGACAATCTCTCATTTGGGCTCCATATTGTTCCTTAAACAGTTATATCACAAATTCCTTAAGCTTGCATTCATATGCTATTTTAGACATCTCCTCAATAATTTGGTCCATCTCATATATTAATAATGAAACCACCACAACTGTCATCACAATCAAGCTTGATTAAACTACGATGATCACATATCAAGACACTTGATGACATAGATCAAATATGGATGAGTGACATGAAAATTACATGCAATGCAATCTCAATCATGCCTATTCCCAACTAGTCCTTATTTATTCTTTAGCGATATAAATTCAAAATTTTTTAATTGCAATTTAAATATTGTACATAAATAAATAAGTCTAATAATAAACTCATAAAGTATGATAATTATTTTTGCAAAAAATTAAATACATAATTACTGAATCCAAACATAGAACATAAAAATTGTCACTCAACTAAGGTTGCATCTGAAACAATAACCATATGAGCAACACGCTTATGGAAATCCTTAGGTGTCAACCTCTTAGTGGATAAGCTAACATACAGCCTGTTTTTATATGTTCTATAGATATTTGTTTGTCTTGAACTCTTTTATTAACAACCATATCAATAAACTTATATATTTGCACAAATTGGATTGGATTGGGATCTTTGAGTTTTTGTTTTTGTTTTTTTTCTTTTTCTAAGCCTTATTATTCCTAACTAACTTATGAATATTGTTGATGGTTTTCTCAATTTTTGGATCAAAGAAGAGTTTCGTCTAACTATTAATGTGCATATACTAACTACTATTTAAGTTACTCTACTATAACTCTAACTTAAACAAATAAAAGTAAGCAAAAGCATAGAATAGTTACATTAAGGAAAGCAAGTAAAGTACTTAAAATAGAAATGAGATTAAAACATGAAATGCAAGAAATGTTGTTCTAGTGGGTCTCTCACACTTATCACAGGCTTGTCTAGGGATGGCAATGGGTAGGGTCTGAGTAGGGTCCTATAGTACCCGTCCCCATACCCGCGTTTAAAAAAAATACCCATACCCATACCCAGCCCCATACCCGCGAGGGTAGCAACTTTAATCCTCATTCCCGTACCCGTTGGGTACCTATATACCCATACCCGCACCCGCTACCCGCACGTTACTTATGTATGAAGTTAATAAATCAATAAAAAATAGGCTTAAATGTAATTTTGGTCCCCCTATTTTGCACAATCCGCAATTTTAGTCATCCTATTTTAAAATAGACATTTAGTCCTCCTATTTTGCATAATCCGCAATCTTGGTCCCTCTATTTTAAAATAGGGATATTTAGTCCTCCAATTTTGTAAAATCCGTAATTTTGGTCCTTTCATCAAATTGAAAACATTGACAATTAAGAGATTAACGTTGACCTTGACGTGGCCCAAATATAGTGATGTGACATAAGATTATTTATTTATTTTTTAATTATTTTAAATACTGAGTAATAATTATTTGTTTATCTACATAACTAAAGCACATGTCACGTTGATTTTAATGGTCGGGGTAGTCGTGAGTCCCAAAATAGAAATCACTAGTCTTAATCATTTATTTTAAACTAGTTCCACATTGTTGAAGTACATGGTACGTCGTAGTCAAATAAATAATATTACCTTTTTTTAAAATATATTTTTCATCAATTATTCTACTCAGTATTTAAAATAATTAAAACTAAATAAATAATTTCGTGTCACGTCACTATATTTGGATCACGTTAAGGTTAATGTTAATCTCTTAATGGTCAACGCTTTCAATTTGATGGAAGGACCAAAATTACATATTTTACAAAAATGGGAGACTAAATGTCTCTAGCTATTTTAAAATAGAGGGACCAAAATTGCAGATTGTGCAAAATAGAGGAACCAAAATTGTATTTAAGCTATAAAAATATTAATTAAAAAAATTACTACAAATAAATTGAAAATTCACACTTAAATAATTCAAACTTAACATTGAAAGCATCCACTCATAAATTAAAAATATAAAATTATTGTAAGTTATAACATTAATCTTTTACTATTAGTGTTAGTTTAGGGAAAATATAAATTTATTTATTTTTATATAAAAGTATATATAACATAATTATTTATTTAAGTTAATTTAATTATATATATATATATATATATATATATATGGTAGGTGCGGGGCGGGGCGGGTACTATAGTACCCGTACCCGCACCTGCAAAAAATTACGGGTAAATACCCGGCCCCGGCCCCAATAAGCGGGTATTTACCCGACTCGCTTGCGGATATTTTTGCGGGTACCCGTTGGGTCCGGGTACACTTTGTCATCCCTAGGCTTGTCCTTACTTTGCGAGTTAGACCTTGGTGCTTAGTGCGACCCATTGTCTCTTAGCACCCTCATGTAGAAAGTCTCGAACCTATCTACTGAGATCTCTTGCTTAGCGATTAACAACCTTGCTTAACAAACCTCTATGAGCTTTCAAGGGTTGCTTTTCGGAGTCCCTTGTCGCTCAGCACATCGTGGATGTGCTTAGCGAGGAAAAACACATTCTTTGTAAGTATTTTCACTTAGCAAGGACATCCGCTCGCTTAGCGTGAGTACGACAACCTTTCCCCTCATTTTTGCTTAGCGAGAGAGGTCTCTCGCTTAGTGCAAGAACTCCGAGTCATAGACCCATGCCTTGTATGATCCTCGCTTAGCGAGTATTGGCGATCAATTATACCAGTTGCGATTTTCGTGAATATGCTCACCCATGGCCATTAATGGCCACCTAATCACTCAAATTCAACATAAATCCATCACAAATGTTCCTTAATGCTTGTAAACATAAGATTTCCATCAAATAACTATTAAATCATGCAAAACAATGACCCCCCCCCCCCCCCCCCCAAATCCCATGCTAGGCTTCCAAAACCCATTCACTCTCTAAGACAAACAAAAACACATAAATCATATGGGAGAGGGGGAATAGATGAAGAAGCAATCACAAAAGGTTCCCAGTATATGGGTGTGTGTGGGTCCTCCTGCTCTTTCATTTCTCTCTTCTCATCTTCTTCCTTCTCTTTTCTTTTTTCTCCTTCTATTTTCTAAGTGTAGTGTGTGTTATAGTGGATGGGGAAAGGTTTATGAGTCTTGGCTCTCATTGGGCTCATAAGCCTTTTTCCTAACTATTCTAACTCTGGCCTACTCATCACACTTAACACAAAGTAAGGTTCTACATTATGTAGAACACATATATAAAACAAACATAGAAAGATATTATGTATGTATGTATGTATGTATGTATGTGTACATACATATAGAGGAGGGATCAAGTTATTTCAAGAGTAACTTTAAAAGAGTTACTCTTTATCCTTATCTTTATTTCTTTTTAATCTAACGTTTATAATGAGTAATTAATCTTTGACCATTTAATTAAAAGAAAAAGAAGAGTGGGGATGGGGAGTAACTTTAAAAAAGTTACTCTTAGAGTAATTTGATCCCTACTTATACTATTATTATAATTATTATTATTAATATATATATATATATATATATATATATCACTATTAACTTATTTTGGGGATGTTACTAATTCTACCTGAAAATTACTATCTTTTGTTATTTTAAAAAATAATTCTTTCAACAACTAAAACCACTAAAGTATCCTATAGTTTTATTAGTGATGGCTCCTTGAATTGCTAATCAATATGTATTCTAAAAAAATTAAATGACCTACATTAGAGGTTCCTAAAAAGAACTGTGAACATACATGAACCTTTCTTGACGATTTTTGTACTTCCTCTGGACCTATATATAAGAAACAAAGGACAAATCATCAAGATCAAGGAAAGTGGTTAAATTGGTTATTTTTAATTAATACTACCATAAAATCAAATTTTATTTCAAAAATGCCTTTAAGTTTAAATGATGTAGTAAAGGTCATATTTAATGTCAGTACTCATAATCCAATGAGTGAATGCCTAGTAAATAGAGTTAACAATAAATTAAGGATATAAAAGAAATTTAACCTTAAGTAAGTTTGAAAACTAGTCATTGTTTCTTATAATTAGGACCAACGAAAAATACAATTTGTTTCTTATATATAGGACCAGAGGTAGTATTTAACTACTAATAAAAGTTTAGATTTCACCTACATTAGTGATTTGGAACCATTGATGTATGTGCACTTTATCTTAACGATCACATAGTTAGTCGTTGTGGCGGTGCCTAAGGTGAAGTACTGATTAGATGGTACATGGATGAGTCATCAAAATTCACCATTAGATATATTATTAAAAAAATCAACAAATGAAATCTGTTACATGGTACCAGATAACACTATAACCCTTTTCCATTATAATTTCTTTAATATATTTAAATTTTTGGTAACCTAATTCCTATAATATATATATATATATTATGTTTTAAAAAACTGAGAAAATGACAGAGAGAGAACGTTGTTGATTTTTTTTTTCAATTTTTAATAATTTTTATATGAATTTATTTTTTTCTTCGGGTAAAAACTGCTTACTACTAGTCATTTAAATGTCTCACGAGTGAGGCACCACCCAAGATACTTCACCGTAGAATGACCCATAATGTAAGCATTATTTAACTACTTAAATAATCATTTTCTTGTAGGGTATTCAAAAAGGAATGTGGCATAATTAAGGTTGCTTGGAATAAGTTATATGTAAACCTAACTTTTAGACTTTGGGAACTTTTATTTTGTGGATTCCATGTATTTTTCTTTTGTTAGGGACTATCTTTATTTACTCTTTTCCCAAGTATTTGAAGAGGTGAATTTTACTTATCTTTTGATTCTAACTCACCATTCCAACCTGCCTTATTTATTCTTTTCCCATACCCTTAGTTTAGGTATATTATTCTCTTGTTATTCTCAAACACACTTTGACTTTGCTTTTTGAGATGCTTGGCTTTTTGTTTGTGTTTTCTCAAGCAAGTGTAGTTTGTTTCTAGAGCGAATATAAAATGGCTCTCAAGGTCAGAAAATTCAAGCAATCATATAATTGAAAGTTGAAACAACGTTTGCTATATATTTTATCTCCTTCGTTTTATTTTGTGCATCGTGATTTTACATCACAGATACACAAGTTTCTTCAAAATATTTATAGGCATGCAACCATTATATTATCATTTATTTCTTGATAACAAATAACTTTGACTCAATGCTGTTACCTAATTTAACACAATTAATTGTTGATTTGAGACCTAAACTTCATATTCCAAACCTTATTTCTTTCTTAAATGTTTCAACATAATTTATGTTTATTTTGTTGCTATATTTTTATTTAGGATATATTTTTTCCTTGCAGTTATAACCTGAGTTTATTATGTTGGAAAAAAATTCCTCGTCTAATGAGGTAAGGACACTAGTTTTAGTTGGACGTACTGGCAATGGCAAAAGTTCAACAGGAAATAGTATTCTCGGAAGGAAAGCCTTCAAGTCAGGGATAGGCTTTTCTGCTGTAACAAGTGTGTGTGAATTGCAGAGAAGTATTATAAAAGATGGATCAATTGTTAATGTTATTGACACCCCAGGTGAAGCATATAGTAACTTGTCACTTATTACATAATTGTGTATTTGATTTGAGTTAAAGGAATGTGATTGCTTAACTACTTTTGCCTTTGCGTCATTAAAATTTTATCATGCATAAATTTAAGGCATAAATATATTCCAGATTCCTAAAAAGAAATGGTTTATGTTTTTAGTTCCAGTAATTTTTCTTTTTGGTTATTGTTCCTTGCAAATTTCATTGTTATTTGTTTTGGTCTCTACCTTGAATATTTCATTAGCAAAAATATGTTTTTACATCCTTGCAAATATAACAATTTTTTTATGTCCTTGCATAATATGGTGAATTTTGTTTTATTCTGTGTAAATATAACTGTTTTATTTTTAGTTCATGCCATAATGTCGTTGCAAAATATAATGATTTATATTTGCATTGGAGAGATCAAGTACCAAAAAATAATTATTGGGATTAAAAGTAAAAACAATTATATTTGCATGAACATAAACAAATTTAATCCTAAATCTAAAACCAATCAACTTTTGTAGGACTATTTGATGGAACTGATTCTACTAGGAAGGAAATACTCAAATGTATTGATATGGCCGAGGATGGAATTCATGCTATTCTTATGGTGTTCTCTGTTAGAACTCGCTTTTCTGAAGAGGAACAATCTACTTTTCCCATCTTGCAAGCATTGTTTGGACGCAAAATTGTCGACTACATGATTGTAGTCTTCACTGGAGGGGATGATCTAGAAGCTAATGAGGAGACACTTGATGATTATTTAGGTTGTGAGTGTCCACAACCTCTTAAGGTTTGTTGCTATTATCATTTAGATCAATATATACTCATTTTGTTCTCGTAATTCTCGAGTGAGAACTCTTATTATTGTGAGGAATGATAATTATAAATATAAATCATTAGATCATATTTGAATAATCCATATTAAAATTTTTAATTTTGATTGTCTATGTATGATTATATGATCCAAATTTATAGTTATCATTTCTAACAATAACGAATAGTTCTCACCTAATGTACATTGTGTGTGTGTGAAATTTGCTAAAGTACACTCACTTGTTTTTTAGTTGAAGTACGTTAACAAGATATAATAACTAAATATTGTCTTAAAGTACACCGATGGTGTAGCTTACTAACGTTCTCCAACTAAAAAGTGGGTGTATGTTAACAAATACATACATACAGACACACACACACACACACACACACACACACACAAATTGACAGCAATAACATTAAATACTATATATTTATCAAATATAATAGATAATAAACTTAAATAATATGATCAAATGGTATATTCATTAAATATAGTATATTTAATATTTTTTGTAAATATAATATATTTATTAAATTTATGACTTTTCATATTTATAAAATTTATTAAAAACAAGTATAAGTGAACAAAAGAAAGTAATTATTATAAAATTCAAAGATATTAAAAGCTTTAGAGATTTTTTTTTATTATTTAGAAAAAATAGCTTATAAAATATATTACAACATAATAAATTTAAATTTGCATTAATATAATAAGTATAAATTGATAAATATAGATAATAATTTACCTCTTACTTAATATGTTTAATATTGTTATTTCAGATAAACTAAGATGGGTTATTCTAAATTTAAATAGATATTAAAACTATTCTTATATTTAATTCTTGTTGTTCATAAAAATAACTCCAAGTAAAAAATTTAAATTATATTAATATAATTTTAAAATTATTCAAAATTTTGTTGTATGCTAACCATTTAATATAAATATATATTTAATTATAGAAAGTTAAGTTTAAGTTGTTCCAACTAATTAAATAAATTAATAAAGACTGACATATTTTACAACTTATATGGTATTTTATATATTAAAATAAATCACCCTATTTTATATACATTAAATAGATATACAAGTTTAAACAAACAATTTATAAATTTCAATTACATGTATTGAAAATATATATAATAATAACAAATTTGAAATGTTATGATTACAAATTTATTTTTTATTTGTATGGAAAATATACTAAACGGAATTTTATAAATTGTTTTTTTACATCTTTTATTCTTTTATTAAATAATATATACATTTGATTTTTATTTATTGTCTTATACATATTTTCGTTTATTATTTTGAAGAAATAATAGCTTTTTTGTTGTTTTTTTTTACATAGTCAACTTTAAAAATGTTTATTTTTAATATCTTTCAATTTTTCTTGTTTTAATAAAATTAATTGTATTTTGAATAAAATAACTTAAAATTATTTAATGTGCTTGTTTAGTTTCAAAAAAATAAATTTAAAAAGGAATAATATTTTTTATTATTTTTGAAAAGTTAATTTGAATAGTTTTTGAAATAAAGTTATAGCTACAAATGTCTTTTAAAATAAAAGTACTTTTTATAATTGTAATCAAACAAAGAATAAGTTTTAATTTAAGTAAAATATTTATAAATAAACTATTTTTATATATTCTTAAAATTGTTTGTAAAAATGGTAAACATAGTCGTTTAGTTATATAAACATAGTTCAAAATTCTTAATTTGTAGAAACTTTGATTAAGGTCCTTAATATGTCATTCAAAGATGTTGTTGCCTATAAATATGTTAATACTTGCATTGTCACTATGCCCAATTAAATACATGTTTCATTATTAAGAGTGATATTATCAGAAGAGTTGAAACTTCACATTGTTGAGTAGGATAATAATTATACAGAAAACATTAAAAATGTTGTATATGATAAAGTGTTATGCACTATTTTAATGTAATTAATTAGATATATTTCAATTTTAATTATAACTTCACTAAATTAAAAAATTATATTTTGATCATATTGAAAAATATACATACTATGCTTAAGATAACTATAAATTAATAAAATATTTATTTTTTAACTTTTTTCTATATTTAAATTATTTTTTCATGTTTAAATAAACTCATAGTATTATACCTTGTTGAATCACTTTCTTGACTATTACTGCTACTTTTAATACTATTTGCATAAATAACTTGGAATATATATGACTCCTTTATATGTTAAATCTACAATGTAAAAGTTTTGTTGATTATAATAGAGTTTTAACATTGTTGTAGGATATTCTTACTTTATGTGACAATCGTAAAGTGGTTTTTGATAATAAGACTAAGGATGAAAAAAAGCAATTAGGACAAGTTCAACAACTTCTCAGTCTTGTGAACATGGTTATATCAAAGAATGATGGACGACCATTTACAAATAAGTTGTTTATAGAGTTGAAGGTGAAAATTTTATAAATTTTGAAAGTATTTATTGGATATTGAGAGTTAGGTAAATAATATATATGATATCAATGAATTCGTCACTTGATTGTGCAGGAGAAAGAGACAATACGAGATAACCGAAAAAAATTGGTTGACTCCATGGAAGGATATTCAAATGTAGAAACATTGAGGATTAAAATGCAAATGCAACAAAAATATGATGATGAGCTAAAACAAATTACTAATATGGTACATATTATATCTTCTAATATTTATTTCATAATATTTGGTTTTTATTTACTTATTTAAAGTTAAACATATTAACACTTTCTTAGATTTTATTGAAAATTTGAAAGTAGAGTGAGTTATAGCTATAAACACACGTAAAATGTCACTTGGTGCGAAATATATATGCAAAAGTGGACTATTGAAAATCAACATATACTTTAAATGTTATTTTACATCAAATAAATGCATTGATATTATTTTGTGTCGTCTAGTTTTTTTTTCTTCCTAATTTTATACCATAGTGTTTATCATATTATGAAATATTATTTTATGGGTTTTTTTTTTTCAACACGAATAAATAATCATTGTTGTCTTGACATAAGGATGTAATTTTAAGTAGGGATGACAAAATGGGTTAACCCAACCTAATTCACCCTCAACTGTCTAAAAAATGGGTTGGGTTGGGTTGGGTTCAACCCATCTTGATTGGTATCATAAGTCTTGACGGGTTACAATAATTACAAGAAAATTAAACAAATAATTCAATATAATACCTTCCAAAAAATAAGCTAGATTAGATTAAACTCGTTTTGAGAGTGAGTTGGAAATTCCAACCTACCCCATTTAGTAGGTTAAATGGGCCAACATTACATATTTAACCCATTTTGTCATTTCTAATTTGAAGGATTTATTATCAATATCTTGGTTGGTATCATAAATTAAGTAATAAAACACTCAAATCTATTTTAAGTATTGGCAATCTTATTTTATAAATTGAATATATGCAATTGATTCTACAACCTAATATTATAATTGACATGTAATTAATTAAAACACGAGAGTGAAAAAAAAAAAGCGTTAATGGATACTATTCCATTATTGTTATGTCAAATAATAATTTTATTTTAATATATAGGTTGAATCAAAGTTGAAGGAAGAAAGTGCAAATCTTATGAAAAGCTTAGAAGAGGAGAGAGTTGCTAGACTTAAGGTTGAGGAAAATTCTAAGTCGACTCAAATTACATTGAATAATGAAATTAAAAAACTCCAATGTGATCTTGAGGTGGCAAGTAGAAGATCCCCTAGTTACACGAAGCATCGTTGTGTCATTATATGATTGTAGTACCTTCAAACATTTGTATTTTACCTTCATGATTGTAAGTATTTGTATTGGTTAATACTCCTCAAAATGTTGTATATAATTACTAAGGATTGTTATGTAACTAAATTGTGTTTGAATTAAATTTGTTAATTTGTCATAAATATTTTATTATTATGATTATCTTTTATTTTAAATTCATATTTACTATGATTTTTTAGGTAATGTATAATCAGATTCTATATATTTTTCTTACTTGGCATTCATATTTCTCTCATAATTTTAATTTTATATTCTATGTTTTGTTTCAATTTCTTATGTATATAAAAAGATCTTATGAAGTTGATAACGTAATGACCCGTCGTCGCTATATGTTAATTAAATGAGCAAATCACAATCGTCCCCCTTGAGTTTAGGATTTATTACACTTGCACCCCCTCCGTATTTTGCCCCTACACAAAACCCCCTAACTTTTACAACTGCGTTACAGATGTACCCCGTGTGCCATCAATGGTGTTACTTCTGTTAACAAAAATAGATCACATGATTGTTTAATGAAATTTTAAGACAAAAATGTCCTCATCTTCCTCCCTGCATACAATTTTTTTTTGGCACAAGATGTGGCAATCGTCCCAGGCAAGCCAAACAATACAAAAGTAACAAATCAATAAAAAAGATCAAACACAAGTTATACCTCCATGGTACAAAGTGAAACAGCCCACCCTTCCCTTAAAATTTACATACTCCCAACCAAAACAATACCATCTTCGGATCCACTCTTCCAAAGAAAAAATAAGGTGCCAACATGAACATAAATTTATTGTTGCATTTCCAAATTTATACCCACCGAACCTGCAGCAAAGTGAATTAGCAGTAACAGATTTTTCAACCCCTGCAATCCATATCAGTATAATTGTTTCAACACCACCATCACAGGATCCAAAAGCCACTCATACAGAGTCTTTTTTTTTTTCAGCAAAAAAAGATATTATAAATAAGATGAAGTGAGCACATGTTATACCCAATTCACACGTCAAGCTGTGCAGAGAATACAAAATAGTAAAAATAAAAATACCAGCCCCTCAAACTTCCTTATATGATCACACGTGACCAATGAGGGATACTCATCAATACCGCTGATACAATGTACACATTCACTAATAAAAGACTATGCCACTCATACAGAGTTTGATCTGCGTTGGGATTTAGTGGGTCGGTAGTGGTCTGGCTGCGATGCGGTTCTGGTGTTGGTGGGTATTTGGGTTGTGATGGAGGTTGCAGTGGTATTTTAATGGCGGCGTTTTAGGGCGAAGATGATGACTGAGGGTGGCAGCATAGATTGGGTGGCGAGCCGGTGGTGTTTGTTGTGGTTTGGTTGGTGACGGTGGTGTTCGATGGTGGTGTGTCGAGGTTGGTGGTGGATGCGAGGTTGGCGGCGCCGATTGGATGGCGCGCCAGTGGTGTGGTGGTTTAGGGTGCCGGTGCCAGTGCTGGTGTTTGGTGGAGCGGTGGTTATGGAGGTGGGTGGTTTTGGAGGTGCGGGGTAGAGAGGTTGCGGTGCAAAGAGAAAGAGAAAGGGTGTAGAGGGTTTGGAGGAAAGAAGGTTTTTTGTTTTTGTTTTACCTACACCCCATCTTTAATATGGGCACCCCCCTTTAAGAAGGGTCATTTGGACTTTTCACTAAAAACTAAACACTGTCAACTAACTGAAATGCTTTTTAACATAGGGGTGCGAGTGTAATAAGTCCTAAATTCAGGGGAGGTAAGTGTAATTTGCTCTAGTTAAATAACTGATATAGAGGAAAAATTTATTTTAGTTCATTTAAAATTGTTCAATTTACTTTATTTATGAAAAAAACTAATGAACTTTTTGCATTTAAGAAATCAACAGCTAAAAAATTACAACTTCAAGATAATGCATCCATCCATTGTAAAATCAACTGAATAACAACCATGTGCCTTGTGGCACTATAACATGTTATCACTAGATATAACATCAGAGCAGGTCAATATGTATGTGTGTGTATAACACTCTTAAAAAGGTAAATATCTTAAACACCCAAGCTTATCAACATTATACATAAAACAAATCAAAGAAAACGAAAAGAAGGATCATGTCTTCATGCCCATGTATGACTTCACGATGCTCCCAAGAGAATGATCCACCTCGTTTAACCATCTACTCTCACGAACACGACATTTGAGATCATCACAATCACAACCACATGTGTCACAACATAAACTTTCCAAATATAAATATACTTAAATACAATTTAAAACTCAATTGATTGCAATTAATTAAACTTTATCATCTTTAAAACATGGTATTGAAAAACTAAGTAGCAACAATATTCAACCCACATAAGAGAATATCCTATGTACAACCATTAAAATACAACAATCAAGTATCACCATAAAGGAAATTCCACAATAAAGTACAACCTTGCAATAATAATAATAATAATGTCATGCAATGAAATGCAAACTTAACTCCATGGATATTTTCACCACATGAGCGAACATCATAGGTCTATTCTATTTTCTTTTTCTAACCCATAGGGTTGATGCAGTAGTGTAAGGTCCCACTGTATTCACATATGGTAGAACGTTCTATTTAGCAGGAAAATCATGTTTAATTCTCTTCGTGTGCAAAATTTTTTTGGGCCAGCGGCAGCCACACACCGCAAGCGAGATTAGTCTTTAACCCAATGAGTTGGGGAACACCCATAGCCTTTAACGCAGGAAAAAAAATCTATTTTCTTTTTTAATAATAAGCATATATATTATATATTAGATAGAATACGTCAATAAATTACACTGTAGGTGTATTTTAAAATAGATTTCTAATTATTTTAACTTGCTAACTTACTTCAACTAAAAGAATGATTTTTCTAACCAATTGAAAAGGCGTTAATTGTTAACACTTCCCATTTAACAAGCAAAACAAAATGACTATAATTGTTTAACTTTGAAATTTTAAAACCATTTTTTAGGAGTCAGTGAGTCACCGATGTCAACAAATTC
Source organism: Pueraria montana var. lobata (assembly GCA_026413185.1). NCBI lineage: Eukaryota > Viridiplantae > Streptophyta > Magnoliopsida > Fabales > Fabaceae > Pueraria > Pueraria montana. Next base: position 70,301,605 of record CM048654.1, read on the forward strand.
CCATGACAAGCACTTCCATTTAACAAGCAGAGCAAAATGACTATAATTGTTTAACAAAACTAACTACAGATTGACTCAAATTAAAGGAAGTGAATGTAATTTTTCCACCATACGTTCCACTTGACCTTGTAAAAGTTCTATTCCTCCAAGACATGCAAAAGAATTTGGTCACAAAGTACGAAAATGAAGGATGGTGACTCAACAAAGAATCACAATGAAAATTCACATCATGTCCTTGGACTCTTTTGTCCCCTCTACATTTTTTTCCTTTTTCGTTGGAGGGGGCAGTCATATGGTGACTTTCCATTTTTTTCCTCTCCCTATTCTCTTCAAATCAAAGCAAGACTATGCTTCAATAACCTGTGCCTAACCAGCAAAAAGAGGTAAAAATAACATCTATGCCTACAAAGTTGGAAAAGTGCTTTGAGGATGTCCACCAGAATTGAGCAACCAAGCAGCTCTCACATAAAAGCAGTTCGTCCACCCCTTCTGCTATGCCTATCATACGCAGTATTAAATTTGTCCACCAGCTCATTCATTGCACTACACCAAGACAAAAGATATAAAAGAATATTTATTAATAACATAAGCATTCAAGGTTACACTTCTGAACTGAAATAGTGTTCACATTTCTTTTCTTGAAAAATATATTTAAACATCTTGGGAGACATGGAGATAATATTGTTGGCAGTTGAGATTTTTCCTCATGTCACATTAAATGTACCTGCAACTTTTCTAATTACTTTTTAAGCATGTTTTTGTTTAACAGCTAGTTGTGGGCTAATGATGCCTATTTTTAATTTGTCATAATTCGCTGTTTGTTTTACCCAATCAGGGACTTGTTAGTTTTCTATTTAAATCACCGGTTGTAACAGCTCAACTGAGCACAAAGACTAAAAGGGAGGATTTATGGAAGATTGGGCTTCATGGTTCTACAATTAAAGTTCGAGGATAATGACATAATAGAATCCATTTATATATAGGAACTGAAGACCTTACTCAAATGACTCAAACATCCTCCCCCAGCAAGCACCTCTAACAGAAGAAGCTTCTTATTGTCCTTCTGAATTGTACAGGTACAGGGAATGGCAAGCAGAGTAAAATCGAAGAAAAGCTTACAGGAATCTGGTAATGGTGTTTCTAACTATTTGCTTCATTAGATAACTATCAAAATTGGTCCCACATCACTGATTTTCAATGAAGTTTGGCTAAAAGAACACTAGGAGCCTTTTTGTTATAAAAGGAAAAAAAAAAAAAAAAAAACAAACAAACCAAGACAAAAAGCACATCATACCTTGAGCAGTTGGTCAGCATTGCCAGGTAACTAATCAATAAGGTGTCTGTTATGGTGGCCATATCAGTGTCATTGTACTCCTACAAAGGAAAAAAGATATTATAAGCTAAAGAAAAATTTGCATAAGCATTCATACTTCCTTAATTACAATATTAAGCTCACAACATAGCTCAGATATCATGTTACAGCAATATGAAACCTTCAACACAACCAACTTTAATATCATTATTTAGCTATATAATAAAATTGCCTTGTGGAAAGAGTCCTTATATAATTGTACCAGTGTCTAATTCCTTTTAACAAATCAGCTATAGCAAAATTACCATGGATAATTTGAGAGTTATGAACCACTTCCAAAATCAATGCACTCTTATGGCAGACCAATGTGTATTTATATTCTGGCAACCCATTACATATTTAGCTACTAAAACATGTGGATGTAGAAGGATATGCAGTTGCATGCACCAATTCCGTGAACCTGGCATCCTCACGTTGATGACATTATGTAAGCTAGGCCTTGTCAGTTGAGAGGTCTTATAATCTGTTAGAATAAGTAATTAGTTAGGCTGTTATAAATAGAGGCAGAAGATGATAGGGGAAGAGAGTTAGTTGGTGAGAATTAGTTTTGGAAGGGAGAAATCAGGCTCTCAAATTCCTAGGAGTTCATTCTATCATTCTTGTTGATTTTGCCCTTTGCCCATTATGCTATCATATCACCCTGGTACAGATTGGCAATTAGGGATTTGATCGATAAAATCTCATTTCATTCTAGTTTCTGATCTAGTGTCTATCAACTGTCATCAGAACACTGATCTTGGACTTGTGGGTAAGTACATATTGACAGATTCAGGAGTTTTTCAGGCCCTTCAGGGTCCAGCAAGAATGAAAAACATTCTTGGCATTATTGAAGAAATAAGGAAAGAGATTGAGTTTCAGGAAAGAACTCGTGAAGGAGTGTCTAGGAATCCCAGTCTTTCAAGGAGATGATGCCATACGCCTGGCTGATTCACCTCAAGCAGCACTTTGCCTGTTCTCCATGAAAGGAATAATGAAGGAGATGCTACAGTTGGCTGCAAAGCACTAGGACATGCCTTACCATCTGGAAGGATAGCATTCCTAAGGGCACTTGCTCAAACAACTCCAACCTGAGTATGATCTCGGTGCCAGTTCGGGTTCAAGATTTCTTGGAGGCAAAAGAACAGAACAGAAAACGAAGGTTCGGTGAGCTCAAAATTTTCATTAGGCTGCTATGTTAAACATCAGAACTCTTTTAAGGCATGTGAAAGGAGAGCTCCAAGTCACAGGATTCTTTACAAATACAATGAACACGACAAAGTAGGTTACTCTGATGCAGACAAGATTAGATCATATATATTAAAAACCGACCTCCATCAATATTGTGTTGCAGAAAATTGGATTTCTTGGTGAGATTGGGTTCAAGGGCCCTCCACCTAGAAAGCTTTGGTGTTATTCACATTACCTTGAATTCAGTGATTCATGACAAAACAGATAGAAGCCAATTGCCACACAATTTGGGAAAAGATTCAGCAAGGACTTGTATCCACCCACCATGTTAGAACTGGAGAACAAATATTTGGGGTAAAACCTTCACCAAGGCACTTCAGGAGTAGGGTTAATTACTTTTTTAACAAGTTGGGCATGAATAACATCTATGATCCAACTTGTAGGGGGTATTAAGTGTAATATGCATGTGATTAATGTGCAAAGGGTATTTATGTCCTCTGTACTATATTGTACTGCTAGCCTAGTGTACTTAATATTAATACAAAGACCAGCACCCACATAGCTTTTACTTGTTCCAAATATATCTGTTTTATAATTAGGATTTAGGAAACCATAAGGTCCACTCTCTAGAAGGGTGACCCGTCACAGTTCATGACGGTTGCACAAATAATTCCAAATAAAAAAGTACTGAAACCATAATAATAGGAACCAAGTTTATTGACCCTCCTTCCCCATTTTACATGCAAATGCTAATTTCAACACACCAACAGGCGTCAAGTCCAAAATTCAGAATGGAACACACTCACCATCAAGAAATCATCTTGAAATTTCCCAGATTCAATAGCAGGCAATCTTCTCAGGAGACTTGACACTTGTCTTAATAGTGAATTCTCACAAGGAACATCACCTGCTTTTAAACAGTAAGGTTACTGATCTTAATTATTGGAGTTTCAACATATGAACATGTACAATTTATACTTGAAGCAGGAAATGGAAACATTGCTCACGGAATCACTGAGATCCTATTATACTGCATTTCTCATTTTTATTTTTTGACCAGCCAATGTTAGTTGTTAGTTTTTATTAGAATGTTAGTGGGGGAATTCAAACCCACGACCTTCCCCCCCCCCCCCCTCCAACCCCCCTTCCAAACCACCAAGCCAACCTTATAACTCCTAGGTGCATTTCTCATAAGTTAAAAAGAGGCTTTTGAGAAACAAATTCAACAAAAAGATACCTCATAAAAGAGTCTATTTCAAAACTTTAGAGAATTCATGGAGTGGTCATTATTAGTTAATCCATCCTAAAATTTGGTATATCATAATTCATAACAGAGGATCTAATTTGCTAAAATTGGAAGACATGTACAAAGATACATGGCAGTTATAACTATAGAAAATTCTACTACTACTATGATTGGCCCAAAGCCTAATCCTTAATCTATTACAATTTCAATAAGAATCTGGTCTCGAACCTATCAAGCTAATCCAACTTAAAATTTTATGCCGAAGATTTATTTGCAAGTCACCCTCTTTGCAATAATAGAAAAATATACAATTTGAAACTTAGTCAGACACTTAAATATTATCATATATATAATTTATATAACTAGCTAATGACCCGTGCAACGCATGGGTGAAATTTAATACTAATAATATATTAATATAAATAATTTTCTATAACATAATATCTCCTTTCATATTTTTTTAGACCTTTTTTTCATTAAACATTAAGAGTGTAGCAGAATTTAGATTCATATAGATGCATTTTCACTATTTTAAACATGGAATTGTTTTGTTTGTTTTATGAGGCACTTCATCATGACTCTTTTTTAATAATTTTGAGGATGGCAAATACCTATTTATTCTTTCTAGCTAGTAGTGATACCAGATTTGACCAGCCATAGCATGCATATAAAGCTTGGGCATGATTAATTATTTTTATATTGTTTGTGATACCAAATTTGACTAGCCATAGCATCCACTATATAAAACAATAACAACATTAATCTAGTCAGATGATTTGCATTTTAATAACCAGTAGAAGAATGGTATAGCAAATAGGCATTACAATATTTTTATTTTATTTTTTATAGAAAAAGAAAATATTATTGAAAATCAACCATCAGCATAAGAGATGCAACAGTCAGAGGTGCAACAGTCTCAGAGAAGAACGGAGTAGACTCAAAGAAAGTGACATAAGCAGAAACAAGATACTGTTGAAGCTTGGGAAAGAAGCAATGATATCCTTTCTGGAGACAAGAGTAACCGAGAAAAACACACTTAAAAGACTTGGCAGAGAGTTTATCTTTACCTGGAGTAAGATCATGGACAAAACAAGTATAACCGAAGACACGGAGAGGAACAGGGTAGAGGTCCAGTTGTGGGTACAAAATAGAGTATGGAGTCTGATTGTTGAGGACAAATGAGGGCATGCGATTTACTAAGTAACATGCAGTAAGAAGTGCATCACCCCAGAAGAGAAGTGGAACATTAGAATGAAGGAGATAGGTACGAGCAATCTCAACTAGGTGACGGTTTTTGCATTCAGCAACACCATTCTGTTGTGGTGTGTGAGCACATGAAGTTTGATGGAGAATTCCCTGTGATGTTAAAAAAGACTGAAACTGGGAAGACAAGTATTCTTTAGCATTATCAGTGCGTAAAATTTGAATAGTCATCCCAAATTGATTTTGAATTTCATGCGAAAAATTTTGAAAAATAGAAAAGACAGCAGAACGATTTTTCATTAAGAAAACCCAGGTACAACGAGAAAAGTCATCAATAAAAGTAACAAAGTAGTAATATCCTAAAGTTGAACAGACTCGACTAGGCCCCCAAATATCAGAGTGAACTAAAGCAAAAGGTGACGTAGCACATTTATTGACTCGAGGACTATAAGAATGACGCACATGTTTACCTAACTGACACGACTCACACTGTAAGGACTTAAGTGTAAACAAACTAGGAACCAAAAGATGCAATTTTTCCAAGTTGGGATGACCGAGGCATTGATGAGCAAGGTCGGCAGAGTTAGTGGAGACACAGGCAATCGATGGTGAAAGCTGGTACAATCCCCCAGACTCATGTCTTGCTCCAATCGTCCGTTTGGTACGTCGATCCTGAATAAAAACAGAATTATTAAAAAATAAGACAGAGAAGTTAAGTGAGCGATGAGTTTGCTAATGGAAATTAAATTGAAAGGACAACCAGGAACAAACAAGACAGAATTTAAAGAGAGGTTAGGAAGTGGGTGGGTTTGACCAATACCACAAACTCTAATCTGAGAGCCATCTGCGAGAGTAACAGAAGGCAAAGACTCTGATAAAGACAACTAAGAGAAAAGAGTTTTGCTACTAGTCATGTGATCAGAGGAGCCGGAGTCAAGTATCCAAGGTCCAAGAGAGGAAGACTGAGAGACAAAGGCTACAGGATTACCAGACTGAGCCACGGCAGTAACAGGTGAGTCAGATTGCTGGGCTGCTCGAAACTAGAGAAAATCATGATACTCAATAGCGAAAATAGTGACATCCGCAGGTAGGGTAGGGTCAGCAACATGAGCAACATTGGCCGACTTCGATTGATCCCGAACTTTGGTGCGACACTCGGCTTCAATGTGACCATAGCGATTACAATAATTGCAACGACGATTCTTACCGCCACGGCCTCCGCCTCGTCCACCACGATGAGATGATTGTGAGACAAGGGCAGAGGAATCAGCAGAAGAGGCAGAGGAAGGCCCAAAAACATGCGGAGTGGAGAGACGCAGCAATTGTTCACTAACCATATCATAAGTAGGAACAGTAGGGGCAGATAGAATCTGGCTACGCACCGAGTCAAGTTCATGGGGAAGACCAGCAAGGGCAAGAACCATAAAGTATTGGTTACGTTGCTGGGAAAAGGTCTCTACATTAGGAGTGAAAGACATTAAATTGTTATAATCGGCAAGCAAATGATCGAGCTTACCAAGATGCGTCTGCATGTCCATATTCTCAAGCTTGGTGGACAACATAGTGGTTATGACGATGTAGAGACGATGAACATCGTTGGAGTAGACTCTCTTGGCTTTGGTCCAAACCTCATAACAGGTAGGGAATGCCTGGTATTAAGGTTGAAGGTTGGGAGCAAGAGAGTACCAGAAGACGCTGCATAAGGATGCGTCAATTTGTTGCCATCGAGGTTGATCCTTAGCTGGAATATCCTTGGCTTGAGTGGTCAAGTGATCGACACAACCTTGACCCTGGAACCATAGTTGGACAGCGGCTGCCCAAGTACCATAGTTTGCTGTCTCGGTTAGTTTCTCGCATGGGATTAGCGGAACATTGGTAAAAGTCACGGCAGGGGCAGAATCGAGAGCGAAAGTGTCGGAGGCCATGAAAATAGAAGCCAAATAGCACTGGAAAGGGTCGTCAGAAGTGGGTAAGCATGGCACAAGGGTCACCGGAAGGTGGGTCGCGGTGATGTGGGCTTTCTGGGGCTATTTGGTTGGGGGCACGTGAATCTCACGTGCCAAAGAACGGTAGCGTGTGTGGGCGCGTGCGGCGAGGCTGGCTGCACAGTGGTCGCCGGGGAGTGGCAACGGTGGTCGCAGGGGCAGGCCGGTGAAAGAATGGCACGATGGCTGCCAAACAGGCCCAACAGTGGTGTGGGTACTGTTCACCTGCAACGGAGGCTGCGCACAAAGGTGAGAGGGGATCGAACCCTAATCACTGATACCATATTACAGAAATTGTGTGTCTATATTCACACACACACTAATCTTATTTAGAATCTTAGAAACACATAATTAAGGAAACAAAGAAATAATCCCTATAAATATGTTGTACATAATTACCAATTTTCCCTATTTACATTAAAATCAAATCTGATCTTTAACATCTTTAAACACTATTAGTAAAGAATTAGCAATTTGAAAAGCTTAAGGAATTGACAGATTAAAAGAATAATATTTTTTATAAGACTTGAAAGATTTCTAATAACAAATAATATCTTATTGTCAAATGCTAATTTTGCATAAAGGATAACCTCGTACCTTTTTGTATTGCAAGAAGATAGTGATGTAGCACCTTTATTCTGCTATGAAGCATTTTGATGGCACTGTGTATACTAGTAAGGTGAGTAGCCACTGCAATAAAAAAACATGGAATATTAGATACAACTAAAAAACCCACACCTTATCCCACTAGGTGGAGTCACTAGCATACATCAATCGACACCATCAGACTTTAACAAAAATCAAAATTCAGTAAACTTAGATCGTCCTCTACTCATTTAAATTTGAGTATCTTCCAATTTAAGCTGCTTTACTTACTGAAACATTCACTGGTTTTAGTTAAATTCAACAAAATTTCATGTTCGCTATTAACTGCCCAAGACAACCCTCCCCTATTATCTAGACTCATGACAAGCTATGTATAATTCCATAGAAGAATATAACATAGGTATAATTACCTACACTACTACAAAAAAGGCATTTAACATCGGTTATTTTAGGCTTTTAACATCGGTTATTAACCGATGTTGTATCGAACGATGTTGAAAGTGGACAACTTTCAACATCGGTTCTTGAACCGATGTTAAAATACAATACAACATCGGTTCGGAGCACAACCGATGTCAAAGGATGCCCACATAGTGAAAATTATGTGTTGAAAACAACATCGGTTTTTGCCAAAACCGATGTTGTTAGGTGACAAACAACATCAGTTATCCCAAAATCGATGTTGTTTGTGCCAAAATAGTCAAAATATGTGTTGAAATCAACATCGGTTATGGCAAAAACCGATGTTGTTAGGTGACAAACAACATCGGTTGTCCCAGAACCGATGTTGTTTATGCGCAAACAACATCGGTTCTGGGACAACCGATGTTGTTTGTCACCTACCAACATCGGTTTTTGCACTAACCGATGTTGTTTGTGCGCAAATAACATCGGTTCTGGGATAACCGATGTTGTTTGTGCACTAACAACATCGGTTTTTACCATAACCGATGTTGTTTATGCAGTTTTTTTTTATTAGCGTTCTGTTTTAGATTGAACCAAACCTGTAATTTCAAAGAAAAATCCAGACCCAGGCAATTTGTATAATTAATAATCAATTATCTATGCTTTATATTATTATGGTGACAATACTAATTAATGTATAAACAAACATTAAGCAATATATCCAATATACAAATAGAATCCATTAATAAGCTAACATTCTACTAATTTGTTCAGTGCTTCATTTCTAACTCTCAAAAAGTATCGTGCCCACTGAATGCGAATATCTTCAATTGTCGTTGCCTCCAATGGTTGAGAATCGCAAAATGTCTACATCATATATAAACAAATGTTAGTTAATCACATCGAATATTAATAGTTATAATAAATGAAACCTGTTAAAGTAAACAAATATATTAAATTGATGGTTCAAATCTTAAAAGATAAATAGAAGTGCTGGAAATTGATAATAACAGAGAATATATGGCCATTTATGGTGTTAAATTGTAAAACAAATTCTTAAGTAATAATGCCTAAAACTAAGGAAGAAATGATAAGATAATAACAAACATCAATCTCAGTATTTCCTTTTGGTAAAGTATAAAATATAAAGGAAAAGAAAAATAAAATGCTAAGTAGCTAACAAAGAGTAACAACAAAGTTCTAAACTAACATTAGTACATGGCTTCCATGTTACCAAATCCAATCTCAATATAAAGACCTTTTAAAATATTTTAGTCTTTTCCCAGAGTTTGCTAACACTTTAAAATATATCCCTAGCTTGTTTTTACTATGGACGTTAGAGTACTATAATTACATCCTTAATATACACCTAGATAGAATGCCACTCCTACCAAGAACTAAAATTCATAATAATCAAATTATTTGCCTAGGAAAAATATTCAAATGAGAAAAATAGGTAAATTCAGAGAAAGGGTCCCTTGCACTTAGACAATTATTAGGGCAGCTTCTAGTTTATTTTAAGAAATAAATTTACTTTCAATGTAAAGTTATAGATCAATGTACCACTTAGCATAACTCAAGCAGTGAAAATTGGGTAGAATTCAGGTGGAAGTCTTGATGTTCAATCTTTATTTATATTGCCAAAATAAATAGATAAATAGAAACTTGATGCATTGAAAGGAAAGCTAAAAGAAAGGCACAACCGCACAACAGAAATCATTCTCATTCTCTGCAGTTCTATCATTAGAACTGAAAATATTAACTCTTGATAGCAAGTTTTCTGTACTTACAGGAGTAGCCCTCTTGTTGTCAATGCTGGTCAAAATTATCTCTTCCCTTTGTCCTAGTTGAGTATTTCTCAGTTTTTTCTGAATAAAAAACAATCAAGTACTCAATTTCACATGAATAAAAAACACTGCAAGGTTTGCAAGTCAACAAGAGGATAATTTATAAAAAAAAAATTAGTTTACCCAAATAAGAGATTTTACAAATGAAAAAAAAAATCAATTTAAACTTTCAAAATGTCTAGAATTTTCAATCACGTCAAACAAACAGAGTTGCAACCACAGCCTGAACTAGCTGTTAGAGAATAACACCTTTAACCACAGCACCCTTTGAGACCAAATTTTTTTCATCCTCTTCCTGCTTCAAATGTAACAGATAATTCCCAGCAAACAACCCCAAAACAACGTAAATCCCAGAATAAATCCAGTAAACTACTATTGGGGCATTTAATCAAACAGGCAAAAAGCATCAAAGAAAAGGCGAGCTATTACCTGACTGGGTTAGAGGACACGCGCTGGCCAACAGAGGTGCGTTTAATGGCAAAATGGTTTCTTGTAATGGGTGCGAACAAAGTGCTGGAAGAATCAGTGGTCAGAGAAGCAAATCAATGGAAGAAAAAAACAAAAACAAGAGGCAAAGAAGATAGCGAAGAGGGTACCTGGCGCAACAACTGCATAATGAGGAAGAGAAGTCGGAGGTTGCGACAACAATAACACTGACCCTTTCAACAACGGCGCGAGTTCTTCATTGTTGAGAGTAATGGCAGTGATGGAGCAGTGTAGTGCAATGGAGGTGGTGTTTGTCAGGAAGAGAACGAACAATGGTGGTTCGTCAGTGCGAGGGAGAAGGCAAGAGTAGGGTTTGTGAACACGACGGGGCAAATAGAAGACAAGGGGCGACAATGATGGTGACACAGGGCGACGGTGATGCTGGTTGAAGGGTTGGACAAACGAAAGAGTGACAGCACTAGGGATGGCAGAGACGAACGAAAGTGAGGGACGTGCCAGAGACTGAGAACCAAACTGATCTTAGAAGGCTTAGAAAAAAAAAAGCTGTAAACATTGACAACATCGGTTGTCATATAGAAACGATGTCAACAAGCATTGACAACATCGGTTATTAAATATAACCGATGTCAATAATGATTTACAACATCGGTTATTAGATAACCGATGTTAACGACTATCAGTTATTTACAAAAATGCCACCGTGCATTTTTTAACATCATTTCTCACATAACCGATGTTAAATGGACGATGTAGAATGTATATTTTCTAGTAGTACATGGATAACATCGGTTATGAGGTATAACCGATGTTAACGAAGACGAATGACATCGGTTATGAGGTATAACCGATGTTAACGAAGACGAATGACATCGTTTATGAGGCAACCGATGTTAACTACGTCCACTTATTTACAAAAATGTCACCGCACATTTTTTTACATCGGTCCTCATACAACCGATGTCATTTGGACGATGTTAAATGCCTTTTTTGTAGTAGTGCTAACAATAAGAACAGAAATCCAAAAAGTTTCCCTACTTCAAAGGCTCAATGAAAGATAATAAGGCCATAATCCAAAGAAGAGTATAGAAAAACACTCACATTGTGTAGTAGCTGAACCACCATCAGATGGCTTAAGAACGAGAAAGAGTTTCGTCAAGGAATTGGAGGGGAGGTTAGTTACTGATATTGGCAGCATAGCAAATGAAGTCATCTGCCTCTACTATAACCTTAATTCCAAAGAGAATTATTATAGCACTTTTATGGAAAACTTGGATTGATTCCCCATTTCAGATGACAATGATGTTTGGTTGGAGAAGCCTTTTGAAGAGTAAGAAAGCTGCTGGGACTTGGCTAAGGACTAAGGATAAAGTCCCTCGTTCTGATGGTTTAACTGTGGCTTTTTTCAATATTGCCAAGGGCGGGTTTCTTAAAGGAGTTTGTAGAATTATTTTTCTTCTTAATGGTAAAATCACAGATATTTAATTGCACCAAATAACTGTGGTACTATAGAACCAGAGCAGTGCAGGGTAGATGTTCTCTGCTCCTAGGAAACAATAACATTGTATGTCAGCATAGTAGGCATGGCTCCTGCAATGGCAGTTGTCACAATACGGGTTGACAGCCACTAGCAGCTGCAATAGTGAACCTACAGCTGAAAACCCTAATTCTATTGTTTGGTGGAGTAAATTCCTTTAAATTACCCTACTAAAACTCACCTGGAAGCACAAAAATATTTGATTTTGCTGTTGGGCTCAACAAGTGTAATGTGAGTGTAAACTAAAATTGGATATCGCAGTACAGTGGAAGCAATAGAATGAACACTGGTAACAATAAAAAAATGAACACCAATATTTAACGTGGAAAACCCTCTAATACCGAGGGAAAAACCACGGGACAAACAACGAAAAATATTTCACTATATTAAAGAATATTACAATATTCTCTCCGCTCTCTTTCACACACAAGAGGTACAATATAGTGTTTCCCATGAGACCCACTCCTATTCAAATACTGTATTTTTACACTACCAAGAGCTATAGAGTTGATTCCCACCCCAGTGTATTTTTCTCACACTAACAGGATTTACTCAACACTCTATTTTTTCCTCTCACTACTTTCTTACATCTACCAAGAAACTAGTTTTGCTTATGCACTCGATGCTCTCCTTCATCTGCCAAGCCTTCTATTTATAGAAGGAAAAATCAATGTGAACAATTGCTTTATTTTTCAACAAAAGCTTGCAGCGTAAAAAAATTTCAAGGCTTTGCAGAATTGTCTGCACAGCAAGCTATACATCTAAGGGAAGCTAGTAAAAAAATTTCAACAAGCATGCATGGTGCATTAAATGCATCGTAACTTTTGGCTGGCCCCTACAATTCTCTCCCTGCAGCCAAAGGGGAATATCCTTCAATCATTCACATGCAATCCATGCCAATTAGCTTGGCACAAAGTTGAAGCTTTTCACGTGCTACAACTTTTGTCATCATATCCGTAGGGTTTTTATTAGTGTGGATCTTTTCCAACTTGAAATGTTGTTCTTCCACTTCTTGTCGCAACCAATGGTGTCTTACATCAATGTGCTTTGTGCGAGAGTGGTACATTGCATTCTTACTTAAATCCAAAGCACTTTGACTATCACAATGGATGACGTACCTTTCTTGCTTCATTCCCAACTATTGAAGAAATCTCTTTAGCCAAAGCATTCCTTTCCTGCTTCGGTCATGGCAACATATTCTGCTTCAGTAGTTGATAAGGCAACACTTTTCTGCAATTTAGATTGCCAGGATACAGCTCCCCCTGCAAAAGTAAACAGAATTCCTGAATTAGATTTTCTATTGTCCAGGTCACCTGCCATATCCGCATCTGTATAGCCTTCCAAAGTTGGTTCTGCTCCTCCAAAGCATAAGCACCTTTTAGAGCTAACTTTCGGATACCTCAAGATCCACTTTACAGCTTCCCAATGGTCTTTACCAGGATTAGAAAGAAACCTGTTAACCACTCCAACCGCATAAGCAATATCTAGCCTAGTGCAGACCATTGCATACATCAAACTCCCAACTGCTGAGGAGTATGGAATAGCAACCATAGCTTCTTTTTCATTTGGACTAGTTGGACAACTCATTTTGCTGAGCTTAAAATGTTTGGCCAATGGTGTGCTAACTGGCTTAGCATTCTTCATATTGAATCTTTCTAGGACTCGTTCCACATATCGTTGTTGTGACAACCATAGCTTTCTAGCTTTCCGGTCTCGCAAAATTTGCATTCCTAGAATTTGCTTTGCAGGGCCTAGATTTTTCATATCAAAGGAATTTGACAACTTCTTCAAATCACCAATCATCTTCTTGTCTTGTCCCACAATCAAAATATCATCTACATATAACAAAAGGATGATAAATTTGTTAGCTGGAAATATTTTGACATATACACAATGATCTGCATCGGTCCTGGTATATCCATGACTCGTCATGAATGAGTCAAATTTCTTATACCATTGTCTTGGAGCCTGCTTCAATCCATACAGACTCTTCTTCAATCTGCAAACCATGTTCTCCTTTCCAATCTCCTCAAATCCTTCTGGTTGATCCATGTAGATCTCTTCATCTAAATCTGCATGAAGAAATCCAGTCTTTACATCCATTTGTTCAAGCTCCAAATCCAAGTTAGCAACTAATCTGAGTATAACTCGAATAGAACTCATTTTCCCTACTGGAGAGAAAATTTCATCAAAATCTATTCCCCGTGTATGTCCGAAACCTTTTATGACTAAGTGAGCTTTATACTTTACCAGCTTGTCACCATCTTTCTTAAGCTTGAACACCCACTTATTCTTCAAGGCTCTTCTGCCTTTAGGAAGTTTCACAAGCTCATAAGTATCATTTTTCTGCAAGGAATCTATTTCTTCTTGCATTGCTTTCCTCCATTGGATTTTATCCTTATGAGTTTGAACTTCTTCAAAACTTTCTGGCTCCCCTTCATCAGTGATGAGGATGTACTCCGAACTAGGGTACCTTTTAGATGGTTGATGCTCTCTATTTGATCTCCTGAGCTGAGATGTAGGGAGTTGCTCTTCCTGCTTAACACCTTTATCATCACCATCGTCTATTGTTGGCTCATCATCAACCCTAAGTTCATCATCAAGCTTTCCCCCCTCTATGGCAATTCTTCTAGGAGGAGTGATTGGTGTAAGATCAACCTTACCACCTAGTTCACTGGTTTCTGATGCAACATAATCTAACATAGTTTCTTGCTCATGAAACACTACGTCTCTACTTCTGATAATTCTTCTCTTTTCTGGATCCCATAATCTGTAGCCAAATTCCTCATCTCCATAGCCCACAAATATACAAGGAATGGCTATATCATCAAGTTTTTATCTCTGCTCCTTATTTACATGAGCAAAGGCTTTGCATCCAAACACCTTCAAATGAGAGTAACTAATATCACGACCAGACCATACTCTTTCAGGGATGTCAAAGCCCAAAGGAACATATGGAGATCTGTTAATCAGTTAGCATGTGGTCTGAACAGCTTCACCCCAAAATGATTCTATTGATTCTTTTGGCCACACCATTATGTTGTGGGGTGCCAGGTACCGTCTTCTCATGTCTGATGCCATGCTCAGAACAATAATTCTTAAATTCATGGGAAGTATATTCACCCCCATTATCTGTACGAAGACACTTCAAAGGTTTACCAGCTGCTCTCTCCACCATCACATGAAACCTTTTGAAGTATTGAAAAACTTGGTCCTTTATTCTTAAGAAGTACACCCACACTTTCCGTGAAGCATCATCAATAAACGTCACAAAATATCTACTACCACCCAGAGTCTCCACTTCCATGGGTCCACATACATAAGAATAAACCATATCTAGAATATTCTCCATCTTCGGCTTCCTAATGGAGTAGTTTGTAGAAGTGAGCTTGATCACAGTACCAGTGTTATCTATCTTATCCAATACCGAAAGAAACTTGGAAATATATCTGCATTTCCTTTGACCAACAGGTCCTCAAACCAGTCCCCACCCTCGCCTATGAAATGGGTAACCCGTGCTGCCATAGCTCCATTTTAATTTACACTTTATAATACTGAGCTCAAACTGGAGCTTTGATACCACTTGTTGGGCTCAACAAGTGTAATGTGAATGTAAACTAAAATTGGATATCGCAGTACAGCGGAAGCAGTAGAATGAACACCGGTAACAATAAAAAAATGAACACCAATATTTAATGTGGAAAACCCTCTAACACCGAGGGAAAAACCACGGGACAAACTCCGAAAAATATTTCACTATATTAAATAATATTACAATATTCTCTCCATTCTCTTTCACACACAAGAGATACAATAGTGTTTCCCATGAGACCCACTCCTATTCAAATTCTGTATTTTTACAGTACCAAAGAGCTATAGAGTTGATACCCGCCCCGATGTATTTTTCTCACACTCTCAGGATTTACTCAACACTCTATTTTTTTCCTCTCACTACTTTCTCACATCTACCCAGAAACTTGTTTTGCTTCTGCACTCGATGCTCTCCTTCATCTGCCAAGCCTTCTATTTATAGAAGGAAAAAGCAATGTGAACAATTGCTTTATTTTTCAACAAAAGCTTGCACTGTAAAAAATTTCAAGGCTTTGCATAATTGTCTGCACCGCAAGCTATACATCTAAGGGAAGCTAGTAAAAAATTTTCAACAAGCATGCATGGTGCATTAAATGCAGAATAACTTTTCTCTGGCCCGTACATTTGCTCCCTTTTCTTCTAATCTTGATATGAGAATTTGGAACCTAAATACCTGCTATTTTTTTCTTGCAAATCTTATTCAGTTTCTCATACATTATCCCATAAGGGATAGATTTTTCTTGGATAAGCGAATTTGGAATTCTAAATATCCTACTGCTAAGGTCAAATTGCTTGAAAAGCTTATGTGTACATCCATGTCTGAAACTGTGCCTCATTGATTTCTACATTGCACAGCTATGCAATTCCTTTCAAAAAAAAAAAAAAAAAAAGTCATCTTGGTGAATGGTGACCATTGGGTTAGTCACTTTGTCCTAGTTCACTGGATCATTTTCACAAATTTGTTTTCAAGGGTTTGGTAATTAGGAAAGTAAAATCTTGTGGCAATGTGCGGTAATGTGCTGTTTATCAGATTCTATGGCTCTTGTTGTTGGAAAGAAATGCCTGAATCATCATGGGTGTGTTTCTCACCTTTGAATTTTATATGGGATAGAATGATTTTCATGGTTTCTCATGTTTCTCTCTTTTCATCTTCTTCCTTCTCTTTTCTTTATTCTCCTTCTATTTTCTAAGTGTAGTGTGTGTTATGAGTGGATGGGGAAAGGTTTATGAGTCTTGGCCCTCATTTGGCTCATAAGCCCTTTTCTCAACTATTCTAACTCTGGACTACTCATCACACTTAACACAGAGTAAGGTTCTATATTTTGCAAAACACATATAAAACAAACATAAAAAGACATTATACATGTATGTATTTATGTATGTATGTATGTGTACATACCTACATACATACATACAAAGAGAGAGAAGGAATCAAGTTATTTCAAAGAGTTACTCTTTATCTTTATCTTTATTTCATTTTAATCTACTGTTTATAATGATTAATTAATCTTTGACCATTTAAAAGAAAATGAAGAGTGGGGATGGGGAGTAACTATTTTAAAGTTACTCTTAGAGTAATTTGATCCCTACTTATATTCTTCTTCTTCTTCTTCTTCTTCTTCTTCTTCTTCTTCTTCTTCATTATTATTATTATCATTATTATCTTATTTTGGGGATGTTACTAATTCTACCAGAAAATTACTATCTTTGTTATTTAAAAAAAATAATTTTTTCATCAACGGTGCACAACTGAAACCACTAACATATCATATAGTTTTATTAGTGATGGCTCCTTGAATTGCTAATAAATATGTATTCTAAAAAATTTAATGACCTACATTAGGGGTTCCTGAAAAGAACTGTGAACATACATGACCCTTTCTTGATGATTTTTGTACTACCACTGGTCCTATATATAAAAAACAAAGGACAAATCATCAAGACCAAGGAAAGTGGTTAAATTAGTTATTTTTAATTAATACTATCATAAATTCAAATTTTATTTAAAAAATGTCTTTAAGTTTAAATGTTGTAGTGATGGTCATATTTAATGTTAATACTCATAATCCAATGAGTGAATGCCTAGCAAATAGAGTTAACAATAGATTAAGGGTATAAAAGAAATTTAATCTTGAGTAAGTTTGAAAACTAACCATTGTTTCTTATAATTAGGACCAAAGAAAAATACAATTTGTTTCTTATATATAGGACCAGAGGTGGTATTTAATTAACTACTATTAAAAGTTTAGCATTCACCTACATTAGCGATTTGGAACCACTAATGTATGTGCACTTTATCTTAGCGATCACATAGTTAGCCATTGTGGCGGTGCCTAAGGTGAAGTACTAATTAGATGGTACATAGATGAGTCATCAAAATTCACCATTAGATATATTATTAAAAAAACAACGAATGAGATCTGTTACCGGATAAAACTATAACCCTTTTCCATTATAATTTCTTTAATATATTTAATTTTTTTATTAAATAAATCACTAATTGCATTTTTCTTTTTCGTGACTTAATCCCCAAAACACTATTTGTGCCACCTTCATATCCGCAAGAGAATGAAAGATAGAAACATTGTTGAGTTTTTTTTTCGTAACCTAATCCCTATAATATATATATTAAAAAACTGAGAAAATGAAAGAGAGAGAATGTTGTTGATTTTTTTTCAATTTTTAATAATTTTTATATAAATTTATTTTTTTTTTCTGGTAAAAACTACCTACTGCCAGTCATTTAAATGTCTCATGGGTGAGGCACCACCCAAGATACTTCACCGTAGAATGACCCATAATGTAGGCGTTATTTAACTGCTAAAATAATCATTTTCTTGTAGGGTTTTCAAAAAGGAATGTGGAATAATTAAGGTTGCTTGGAATAAGTTATATGTAAACCTAACTTGTAGACTTTGGGAACTTTTATTTTGTGGATTCCATGTATTTTTCTTTTGTTAGGGGCTATCTTTATTTACTCTTTTCCCAAGTCTTTGAAGAGGTGAATTTTACTTATCTTTTGATTGTAACTCACCATTCCAACTTGCCCTATTTATTCTTTCCCCATACCCTTAGTTTAGGTATATTATTCTCTTGTTATTCTCAAACACACTTTGAGTTTGCTTTTTGAGATTCTTGGCTTTTTGTTTGTGTTTTCTCAAGCAGAGTGTAGTTTGTTTCTAGAGCAATATATAAAATGGCTCTCAAGGTTAGAAAAATTCAAGCAATCATATAACTGAAAGTTGAAACAACGTCTTGCTATATCACAGACTACAGCAAGTTGCTCTCAAAATATTCTAGGCATGCAACCCATATATCGATTTATTCTGATAGGCACTGCTAACCCATGTATATCACTATGTCTCTGAGATTCTTGATTGATTTGAGACCTAAACTTCATATTCCAAACCTTATTTCTTTCTTAAAAGTTTCAACAAAATTTATGTTTATTTTGTTGCTACATTTTTATTTAGGATATATTTTTCCTTGCAGTTATAACCTGAATTTATTACGATGGGAAAAGCTTCCTCGTCTAATGAGGTAAGGACACTAGTTTTAGTTGGACGTACTGGCAATGGCAAAAGTGCAACAGGAAATAGCGTTCTTGGAAGGAAATCCTTCAAGTCAAGGACAAGTTCTTCTGGTGTAACAAGTGTGTGTGAATTGCAGAAAACTATTATAAAAGATGGACCAATTGTTAATGTTATTGACACCCCAGGTAAAGCATAATAACTTGTCACTTATTACATAATTGTGTACTTGATTTGAGTTAAAGAAGTGTGATTGCTTAACTATTTTGTCTTTGTTTCATGAAAATTTTATCATGTATAAATTTAAGGTTTAAATATATTCTAGGTTCCTAAAAATAAGTGGTGTATGTGTTTAGATCCAACAATTATTCTTTTTGGTTTTTGTTCCTTGCAAATTTCGTTGTTACTTGTTTTGGTCTCTGCCTTGAACATGCCATTAGGAAAATCATGTTTTTACATCCTTGCAAATATAACAATTTTGTTTTTATGTCCTTGCTTAATATGGTGAATTTTGTTTTAATCCCTCTAAATATAACTATTTTTATTTTTAGTCCTTGTCATTATGTCTATTTACATTGTGATGGCTAAAACAAAGATCATTGGAGAGATGAAATACCAAAAAATAATTATTGGGGCTAAAAGCAAGAAAACAATTATATTTGCATGAACATAAACATATTTAATCCTAAATCTAAAACCTAACAAGTGTTGTAGGACTATTTGCTGGAACTGATTCTGCTGGGAAGGAAATAGTCAAATGTATTGATATGGCCAAGGATGGAATTCATGCTATCCTTATGGTGTTCTCTGTTAGAACTCGCTTTTCCGAAGAGGAACAAGCTACTTTTCTCACCTTGCAAGCTTTGTTTGGACACAAAATTGTTGACTATATGATTGTGGTCTTCACTGGAGGGGATGATCTAGAAGCTAATGAGCAGACACTTGATGATTATTTAGGTTGTGAGTGTCCACAACCTCTTAAGGTTTCTTACTATTATCATTTAGATCAATATATGTTCATTTCGTTCTCTTAATTCTCAAGTGTGAACTCTTATTATTATGAGAAATGAGAATCATAAATATAAAATAATTATATCATATTTGAATAATCCGGATTAAAGTTTTTAATATTGACTGTCTATGTATGGTTATATGGTCCATAATTATACTTTTCATTTCTCACAATACCAAAAGTTCTCACTTTATATACATTATATATATAGGGATTTGCTAACATA
The DNA here is from genome assembly GCA_026413185.1 of Pueraria montana var. lobata. Lineage (NCBI taxonomy): Eukaryota > Viridiplantae > Streptophyta > Magnoliopsida > Fabales > Fabaceae > Pueraria > Pueraria montana. The sequence continues at coordinate 70,321,776 of CM048654.1, forward strand.
CACCAACTTGTTTTTAAGGAGTACGTTAGCAACTTACACCTGAGTGTATTTTAAGATCAATCGTAGTTATATTTTGCTAACATACTCCTTCTAAGAAAGAAGTGGGTGTACGTTAGCAAATCCGACAAACATTTGCTAATGTACACCCACTTATTTTTTAAAAGAAGTACGTTAGCAAGTTACACCCGGGTGTATTTTAATATTAGTTGTAGTTATAATTTGTTAATATACTCCTTCTAAAAAACAAGTGAGTGTATGTTAGAAAACCCCTTATATATATATATATATATATATATATATATATATATATATATATATATATATATATATATATGATTTGCAACATACATTCACTTGTTTTTTAATTGGAATACGTTAGCAAGTTATAACTAGAAATTATCTTAAAATATATCGACGGTATAGCTTACTAACATGCTCTAATTAAAAAAAAGTGAGTGTACGTTAGCAAACCCCACAAGGGTTTACTAACGTACACTCATTTTTTAGTTGGAATGCTTTAAATTAACTTACGTGAAAATAAAAAAATAATACATGTAAAGGATGCATGTTTGCTAATGTACTCCAATTAAAAACAAGTGGGTGTACGTTAACAAATTAATATATATATATATATATATATATATATATATATATATATATATATATATTTGACTTACATATTATACAATAGATAATAAACTTAAATAATATGATCAAATAGTATATTCATTAAAAATAGTATTTTTTTTTGTAAATGTAATATATTTATTAAATATATGACTTTTCATATTTATAAAATTTATTAATAACAATTATATGTAAACAAGAGAAAGTAATTAATATAAAATTCCAATATATTAAAAGCTATATAGATTTTTTCTTATTATTTAGAAAAAATAGCTTATAAAATATATTACAAAATAATAAATTTAACAATAATATAATTAATATTGATTAATAAATATAGATAATAATTTACCTCTTATTTTATATGTTTAATATTTTTGTTTCGGATAAACTAAGATGGGTTATTCTAAATTTAAATAGATATTAATACTACTCTTATATTTAATTATTGTTATTCATAAAAATAACTCAAAGTAAAAAAGTTTAAATTATATTAATATGATTTTAAAATTATTGAAAATTTTGTTGTATGCTAACCATTTAATATAAATATTTTTATTCATTTCATTTTATTATATATATATATTTAATTATAGTAAATTAAGTTTGTTTTGTTACAAGTAATTAAAAAAATTAATAAAGACTTACATATTAGACAACTATATGATCTTTTGGTCCTGCCATGGGTATCTCTCAGCCCACTGGGTTAGAGACTAATTCCGCTCGCGGTACTGTGACTGCCGTTGGCCGAAAGGTTTTTGCACAAGGCGGGGATTAAACACAGGATTTTTTGCTAAATAGATTATCCCCACGTGTGAGTGCATGGTGCCTAACCACTATGCCAACCTGTTGTGTTATATGATCTTTTATATGTTAAAACAAATCACCCTATTTTATATATTGTAAATAGATATACAAGTTTTTAACAAATAATTTATAAATCTTACATGTATTATTGAAAATATAATAAATACAAATTTCAAATGTTATGATACTACAAATTTATTTTTTATTTGTATGAAAAATCTGCTAAATCGAGTTTTACAAATTGTATTTTTTACATCTTTTATTATTTTATTAAATAACATATACATAATTTTACGTTTTATTTATTGTCTCATATTTTTGTTTATAACTATGTATATTGCATTACCATTACACCTAAGTGGTATAATTACCGATTGATTTCAAATATTATTAGATGTTTTTGAAAATAACACATGCTTAAATGAACATATTTATGTTTTTAATTTAGCTTATTTTGAAGAAATAATAACTTTTTTGTTGTTTTTGTTTTAGAAAGTCAACTTTAAAAATGTTTATTTTTAAAAAAATTCTATTTTTTTTGTTCTCATAAAATTAATTGTATTTTGAATAAAATAACTTAAAATTTTTTAACATGTTTGTTTAGTTTCAAAAAATTAAAATTTAAGAAGGAATGATATTTATGATTATCTTTAAAAAGTTAATTTGAATAGTTTTTTAAATAAAGTTATAATTACAAATGTCTTTTAAAATAAAAGTACTTTTATAATTGTAACCAAATGAAGAATAAGTTTGAGTTTAAGTAAAATATTTATAAATAAACTATTTTTTTATATATTCTTAAAATTGCTTTTAAAAAATGTAAACACAATCATATTAAGAAACATAGTTCAAAATTCTTAATTTGTAAAAGATTTGCTTAAAGTTCTTAATATGTCATTCAAATATGTTGTTGCCTATGAATATGTCAATACTTGCATTGTCACTATGCTCAATTAAATATATGTTTAATTATTAATAGTGATATTATCATAAGAGTTGAAAATTCACATTCTTGAGTAGGATAATAATTATACAGACATTAAAAGTGTTGTATATGATAACTTGTTATGCACTATTTTAATGTAGTTAATTAGATATATTTTAATTTTAATTATAACTTCACTAAAAATTAAAAATTTATATTGTTGATCATATTGAAAAATATAAATACTATGCTCAAAATACTTATAAATTAATAAAATATTTATTTCTTAACGTTTTTATATGTTTAAATTATTTTTTTCATATTTAAATAAACTCGTGGTATTATAACTTGTTGAATCACATTCTTGACTATTATTGCTAGTTTTAATACTATTTCTTCAAATATCTTGGAATATATCGGACTCCTATATGTGCTAAATCTACAATATACACTTTAGATTTTTGTTGATTATGATAGAGTTTTAACATTATTGTAGGATATTCTAACTCTATGTGGCAATCGTAAAGTGCTTTTTGATAATAAGACTAAGGATGAAAAAAAGCAATTAGAACAAATTCAACAACTTCTCAGTCTTGTGAACATGATTATATCACAAAATGGTGGACAACCATTTACAAATGAGTTGTTTATAGAGTTGAAGGTAAAAATTTTATAAAATTTGAAAGTGTTTATTGAATATTGAGACTTGGGTAAATAATATATATGATATCAATGAATTCATCATTTGATTGTGCAGGAGAAAGCAACAATACGAGATAAACAACAAAAATTGGTTGACTCCATGGAAGGACGATATTCAAAAGCAGAAATGTTAGGGATTAAAATGCAAATGCAACAAAAATATGATGATGAGCTAAAACGAATTACTAATACAGTACATACTATATCTTCTAATATTTATTTCATAACATTTGTTTTTTATTTACTTATTTAAAGTTAAACATATTAACACTTTCTTAGATTTTATTGAAAATTTTAAAGTAGAGTGAGTTTTTTTTTTTTTTTTTTTTTTAAACAAAAAGCGACATGCAGAGACAAGGTAAGGACTAAGATCCCAACTAGGTTGGCACCGAAGCCTTACAAAGCAACTACACTACGCGAATATCATAAAAAGAAGAGAACAAAAGCATGGGGGGACATAAACCAAGACCCATGTACAATCATCTGAACCTATAGTTGGGAAGTCCATATCTATTCCTGAAAAAATCTTCCCTAATAAAAGGAGGAATTAAATCCCACCACAAAAAACCTTGTATAGTTATACCATAAGAGGCAAGTTTATCTGCACAAGTGTTGCCTTCCCGGTAGATGTGTGAAAACTTAAAGTTCATGCTCTTGATAATATGCAAACAGTTCAACCATCTATTCCTCAATTTCCAAGGGACTAAACCAGGAGAGGTGAAAGCAGATATGACCAGAATAGAATCGCATTCCAACCATAGATTATTCCAACCTTTTTCACTTGCTATTTCAATAGCAAACATGGCTCCAATTAATTCAGCATTAAGAGCATAAGTATTGCCAACGTTAGCTGAAAAACAACCCAAAATAGCTGCACTATGATCTCTAAAAATTCCTCCACAGCCAGCAAAGCCAGGAGCACCTCTGGCAGATCCGTCAGTGTTACACTTTATCCAAAAACAATTTGGAGGAAGCCATTCAACTTGCTTTATTTGCGGGGCTTTCCTAGGATGACCTTCTACATCAAAGGCCATAATAATGTTAAATTCAGACATGTTTGAATACATAAACCCTTTGCTGATCTTTCCAACCAGGCTGACATTGGCAGAAATCATGTTTAAAGCAGCAGAATAATGAACCAGTTTGTTATCAAACCTGGCCTTGTTCCTACAAAACCAAATCACAGCAATAATGTTGACAATACCAGCCACAAGAATGTCCCTGATTTGAGGACTCCAATTTTTCTGACATAAAGCGAGAACATCAACCATAGATGAAAGGTTGATTTGCTGCTGCACTTTGGATTCCAACCAGTTCCAAAGCTTCAAAGCGAATGTGCAATGAAGGAAGAGGTGAGAGGAAGATTCAACAGCTGCATTACAGAGACTGCACATAGACACAATGTTGCAGCCACGTTTCCAAAGGGAATCATCAGTAGGCATTCTGTTGTGTATTATTCTCCATACTAGGAAGGATTTAGATGGAGCAATGGAGTTGTTCCAGATAACCTTGGCCCAACTAGCTTGTTGCAGAGGTTGGTTGAGAAAGCTGTAACTTCAACGCGAGGTCTCCTGAGGATGTTTTACCCCAAACTTTTTTATCCGGCCCTTCAATCATGGGAATGGAGATCTGACTCAATTCAGATAAGAGACCGGGGTATCTTTGAATCAAACAAGGGGGAATAATCCAAACCCCATTGTTGATGAAGTCACTAACCTTCGCAATAAGAGAGGGTTGAACTTCAATAGGAATATTTAAAAGGTCCACCAAAGGCTTAGACAGCCATTTGTCCCTCCAAAAATTGATCTCTGACCCCGACCCTATTTGCCAGCATAAGTTCTCCAAGACAGTAGGGATGTATGGCTTGATACCGGGCCAAATTGTGGAACTGATGTGATGACATAGATCAAATATGGATGAGTGACATGAAAATTACATGCAATGCAATCTCAATCATGCCTATTCCCAACTAGTCCTTATTTATTCTTTAGCGATATAAATTCAAAATTTTTTAATTGCAATTTAAATATTGTACATAAATAAATAAGTCTAATAATAAACTCATAAAGTATGATAATTATTTTTGCAAAAAATTAAATACATAATTACTGAATCCAAACATAGAACATAAAAATTGTCACTCAACTAAGGTTGCATCTGAAACAATAACCATATGAGCAACACGCTTATGGAAATCCTTAGGTGTCAACCTCTTAGTGGATAAGCTAACATACAGCCTGTTTTTATATGTTCTATAGATATTTGTTTGTCTTGAACTCTTTTATTAACAACCATATCAATAAACTTATATATTTGCACAAATTGGATTGGATTGGGATCTTTGAGTTTTTGTTTTTGTTTTTTTTCTTTTTCTAAGCCTTATTATTCCTAACTAACTTATGAATATTGTTGATGGTTTTCTCAATTTTTGGATCAAAGAAGAGTTTCGTCTAACTATTAATGTGCATATACTAACTACTATTTAAGTTACTCTACTATAACTCTAACTTAAACAAATAAAAGTAAGCAAAAGCATAGAATAGTTACATTAAGGAAAGCAAGTAAAGTACTTAAAATAGAAATGAGATTAAAACATGAAATGCAAGAAATGTTGTTCTAGTGGGTCTCTCACACTTATCACAGGCTTGTCTAGGGATGGCAATGGGTAGGGTCTGAGTAGGGTCCTATAGTACCCGTCCCCATACCCGCGTTTAAAAAAAATACCCATACCCATACCCAGCCCCATACCCGCGAGGGTAGCAACTTTAATCCTCATTCCCGTACCCGTTGGGTACCTATATACCCATACCCGCACCCGCTACCCGCACGTTACTTATGTATGAAGTTAATAAATCAATAAAAAATAGGCTTAAATGTAATTTTGGTCCCCCTATTTTGCACAATCCGCAATTTTAGTCATCCTATTTTAAAATAGACATTTAGTCCTCCTATTTTGCATAATCCGCAATCTTGGTCCCTCTATTTTAAAATAGGGATATTTAGTCCTCCAATTTTGTAAAATCCGTAATTTTGGTCCTTTCATCAAATTGAAAACATTGACAATTAAGAGATTAACGTTGACCTTGACGTGGCCCAAATATAGTGATGTGACATAAGATTATTTATTTATTTTTTAATTATTTTAAATACTGAGTAATAATTATTTGTTTATCTACATAACTAAAGCACATGTCACGTTGATTTTAATGGTCGGGGTAGTCGTGAGTCCCAAAATAGAAATCACTAGTCTTAATCATTTATTTTAAACTAGTTCCACATTGTTGAAGTACATGGTACGTCGTAGTCAAATAAATAATATTACCTTTTTTTAAAATATATTTTTCATCAATTATTCTACTCAGTATTTAAAATAATTAAAACTAAATAAATAATTTCGTGTCACGTCACTATATTTGGATCACGTTAAGGTTAATGTTAATCTCTTAATGGTCAACGCTTTCAATTTGATGGAAGGACCAAAATTACATATTTTACAAAAATGGGAGACTAAATGTCTCTAGCTATTTTAAAATAGAGGGACCAAAATTGCAGATTGTGCAAAATAGAGGAACCAAAATTGTATTTAAGCTATAAAAATATTAATTAAAAAAATTACTACAAATAAATTGAAAATTCACACTTAAATAATTCAAACTTAACATTGAAAGCATCCACTCATAAATTAAAAATATAAAATTATTGTAAGTTATAACATTAATCTTTTACTATTAGTGTTAGTTTAGGGAAAATATAAATTTATTTATTTTTATATAAAAGTATATATAACATAATTATTTATTTAAGTTAATTTAATTATATATATATATATATATATATATATATGGTAGGTGCGGGGCGGGGCGGGTACTATAGTACCCGTACCCGCACCTGCAAAAAATTACGGGTAAATACCCGGCCCCGGCCCCAATAAGCGGGTATTTACCCGACTCGCTTGCGGATATTTTTGCGGGTACCCGTTGGGTCCGGGTACACTTTGTCATCCCTAGGCTTGTCCTTACTTTGCGAGTTAGACCTTGGTGCTTAGTGCGACCCATTGTCTCTTAGCACCCTCATGTAGAAAGTCTCGAACCTATCTACTGAGATCTCTTGCTTAGCGATTAACAACCTTGCTTAACAAACCTCTATGAGCTTTCAAGGGTTGCTTTTCGGAGTCCCTTGTCGCTCAGCACATCGTGGATGTGCTTAGCGAGGAAAAACACATTCTTTGTAAGTATTTTCACTTAGCAAGGACATCCGCTCGCTTAGCGTGAGTACGACAACCTTTCCCCTCATTTTTGCTTAGCGAGAGAGGTCTCTCGCTTAGTGCAAGAACTCCGAGTCATAGACCCATGCCTTGTATGATCCTCGCTTAGCGAGTATTGGCGATCAATTATACCAGTTGCGATTTTCGTGAATATGCTCACCCATGGCCATTAATGGCCACCTAATCACTCAAATTCAACATAAATCCATCACAAATGTTCCTTAATGCTTGTAAACATAAGATTTCCATCAAATAACTATTAAATCATGCAAAACAATGACCCCCCCCCCCCCCCCAAATCCCATGCTAGGCTTCCAAAACCCATTCACTCTCTAAGACAAACAAAAACACATAAATCATATGGGAGAGGGGGAATAGATGAAGAAGCAATCACAAAAGGTTCCCAGTATATGGGTGTGTGTGGGTCCTCCTGCTCTTTCATTTCTCTCTTCTCATCTTCTTCCTTCTCTTTTCTTTTTTCTCCTTCTATTTTCTAAGTGTAGTGTGTGTTATAGTGGATGGGGAAAGGTTTATGAGTCTTGGCTCTCATTGGGCTCATAAGCCTTTTTCCTAACTATTCTAACTCTGGCCTACTCATCACACTTAACACAAAGTAAGGTTCTACATTATGTAGAACACATATATAAAACAAACATAGAAAGATATTATGTATGTATGTATGTATGTATGTATGTGTACATACATATAGAGGAGGGATCAAGTTATTTCAAGAGTAACTTTAAAAGAGTTACTCTTTATCCTTATCTTTATTTCTTTTTAATCTAACGTTTATAATGAGTAATTAATCTTTGACCATTTAATTAAAAGAAAAAGAAGAGTGGGGATGGGGAGTAACTTTAAAAAAGTTACTCTTAGAGTAATTTGATCCCTACTTATACTATTATTATAATTATTATTATTAATATATATATATATATATATATATATATATATCACTATTAACTTATTTTGGGGATGTTACTAATTCTACCTGAAAATTACTATCTTTTGTTATTTTAAAAAATAATTCTTTCAACAACTAAAACCACTAAAGTATCCTATAGTTTTATTAGTGATGGCTCCTTGAATTGCTAATCAATATGTATTCTAAAAAAATTAAATGACCTACATTAGAGGTTCCTAAAAAGAACTGTGAACATACATGAACCTTTCTTGACGATTTTTGTACTTCCTCTGGACCTATATATAAGAAACAAAGGACAAATCATCAAGATCAAGGAAAGTGGTTAAATTGGTTATTTTTAATTAATACTACCATAAAATCAAATTTTATTTCAAAAATGCCTTTAAGTTTAAATGATGTAGTAAAGGTCATATTTAATGTCAGTACTCATAATCCAATGAGTGAATGCCTAGTAAATAGAGTTAACAATAAATTAAGGATATAAAAGAAATTTAACCTTAAGTAAGTTTGAAAACTAGTCATTGTTTCTTATAATTAGGACCAACGAAAAATACAATTTGTTTCTTATATATAGGACCAGAGGTAGTATTTAACTACTAATAAAAGTTTAGATTTCACCTACATTAGTGATTTGGAACCATTGATGTATGTGCACTTTATCTTAACGATCACATAGTTAGTCGTTGTGGCGGTGCCTAAGGTGAAGTACTGATTAGATGGTACATGGATGAGTCATCAAAATTCACCATTAGATATATTATTAAAAAAATCAACAAATGAAATCTGTTACATGGTACCAGATAACACTATAACCCTTTTCCATTATAATTTCTTTAATATATTTAAATTTTTGGTAACCTAATTCCTATAATATATATATATATATTATGTTTTAAAAAACTGAGAAAATGACAGAGAGAGAACGTTGTTGATTTTTTTTTTCAATTTTTAATAATTTTTATATGAATTTATTTTTTTCTTCGGGTAAAAACTGCTTACTACTAGTCATTTAAATGTCTCACGAGTGAGGCACCACCCAAGATACTTCACCGTAGAATGACCCATAATGTAAGCATTATTTAACTACTTAAATAATCATTTTCTTGTAGGGTATTCAAAAAGGAATGTGGCATAATTAAGGTTGCTTGGAATAAGTTATATGTAAACCTAACTTTTAGACTTTGGGAACTTTTATTTTGTGGATTCCATGTATTTTTCTTTTGTTAGGGACTATCTTTATTTACTCTTTTCCCAAGTATTTGAAGAGGTGAATTTTACTTATCTTTTGATTCTAACTCACCATTCCAACCTGCCTTATTTATTCTTTTCCCATACCCTTAGTTTAGGTATATTATTCTCTTGTTATTCTCAAACACACTTTGACTTTGCTTTTTGAGATGCTTGGCTTTTTGTTTGTGTTTTCTCAAGCAAGTGTAGTTTGTTTCTAGAGCGAATATAAAATGGCTCTCAAGGTCAGAAAATTCAAGCAATCATATAATTGAAAGTTGAAACAACGTTTGCTATATATTTTATCTCCTTCGTTTTATTTTGTGCATCGTGATTTTACATCACAGATACACAAGTTTCTTCAAAATATTTATAGGCATGCAACCATTATATTATCATTTATTTCTTGATAACAAATAACTTTGACTCAATGCTGTTACCTAATTTAACACAATTAATTGTTGATTTGAGACCTAAACTTCATATTCCAAACCTTATTTCTTTCTTAAATGTTTCAACATAATTTATGTTTATTTTGTTGCTATATTTTTATTTAGGATATATTTTTTCCTTGCAGTTATAACCTGAGTTTATTATGTTGGAAAAAAATTCCTCGTCTAATGAGGTAAGGACACTAGTTTTAGTTGGACGTACTGGCAATGGCAAAAGTTCAACAGGAAATAGTATTCTCGGAAGGAAAGCCTTCAAGTCAGGGATAGGCTTTTCTGCTGTAACAAGTGTGTGTGAATTGCAGAGAAGTATTATAAAAGATGGATCAATTGTTAATGTTATTGACACCCCAGGTGAAGCATATAGTAACTTGTCACTTATTACATAATTGTGTATTTGATTTGAGTTAAAGGAATGTGATTGCTTAACTACTTTTGCCTTTGCGTCATTAAAATTTTATCATGCATAAATTTAAGGCATAAATATATTCCAGATTCCTAAAAAGAAATGGTTTATGTTTTTAGTTCCAGTAATTTTTCTTTTTGGTTATTGTTCCTTGCAAATTTCATTGTTATTTGTTTTGGTCTCTACCTTGAATATTTCATTAGCAAAAATATGTTTTTACATCCTTGCAAATATAACAATTTTTTTATGTCCTTGCATAATATGGTGAATTTTGTTTTATTCTGTGTAAATATAACTGTTTTATTTTTAGTTCATGCCATAATGTCGTTGCAAAATATAATGATTTATATTTGCATTGGAGAGATCAAGTACCAAAAAATAATTATTGGGATTAAAAGTAAAAACAATTATATTTGCATGAACATAAACAAATTTAATCCTAAATCTAAAACCAATCAACTTTTGTAGGACTATTTGATGGAACTGATTCTACTAGGAAGGAAATACTCAAATGTATTGATATGGCCGAGGATGGAATTCATGCTATTCTTATGGTGTTCTCTGTTAGAACTCGCTTTTCTGAAGAGGAACAATCTACTTTTCCCATCTTGCAAGCATTGTTTGGACGCAAAATTGTCGACTACATGATTGTAGTCTTCACTGGAGGGGATGATCTAGAAGCTAATGAGGAGACACTTGATGATTATTTAGGTTGTGAGTGTCCACAACCTCTTAAGGTTTGTTGCTATTATCATTTAGATCAATATATACTCATTTTGTTCTCGTAATTCTCGAGTGAGAACTCTTATTATTGTGAGGAATGATAATTATAAATATAAATCATTAGATCATATTTGAATAATCCATATTAAAATTTTTAATTTTGATTGTCTATGTATGATTATATGATCCAAATTTATAGTTATCATTTCTAACAATAACGAATAGTTCTCACCTAATGTACATTGTGTGTGTGTGAAATTTGCTAAAGTACACTCACTTGTTTTTTAGTTGAAGTACGTTAACAAGATATAATAACTAAATATTGTCTTAAAGTACACCGATGGTGTAGCTTACTAACGTTCTCCAACTAAAAAGTGGGTGTATGTTAACAAATACATACATACAGACACACACACACACACACACACACACACACACAAATTGACAGCAATAACATTAAATACTATATATTTATCAAATATAATAGATAATAAACTTAAATAATATGATCAAATGGTATATTCATTAAATATAGTATATTTAATATTTTTTGTAAATATAATATATTTATTAAATTTATGACTTTTCATATTTATAAAATTTATTAAAAACAAGTATAAGTGAACAAAAGAAAGTAATTATTATAAAATTCAAAGATATTAAAAGCTTTAGAGATTTTTTTTTATTATTTAGAAAAAATAGCTTATAAAATATATTACAACATAATAAATTTAAATTTGCATTAATATAATAAGTATAAATTGATAAATATAGATAATAATTTACCTCTTACTTAATATGTTTAATATTGTTATTTCAGATAAACTAAGATGGGTTATTCTAAATTTAAATAGATATTAAAACTATTCTTATATTTAATTCTTGTTGTTCATAAAAATAACTCCAAGTAAAAAATTTAAATTATATTAATATAATTTTAAAATTATTCAAAATTTTGTTGTATGCTAACCATTTAATATAAATATATATTTAATTATAGAAAGTTAAGTTTAAGTTGTTCCAACTAATTAAATAAATTAATAAAGACTGACATATTTTACAACTTATATGGTATTTTATATATTAAAATAAATCACCCTATTTTATATACATTAAATAGATATACAAGTTTAAACAAACAATTTATAAATTTCAATTACATGTATTGAAAATATATATAATAATAACAAATTTGAAATGTTATGATTACAAATTTATTTTTTATTTGTATGGAAAATATACTAAACGGAATTTTATAAATTGTTTTTTTACATCTTTTATTCTTTTATTAAATAATATATACATTTGATTTTTATTTATTGTCTTATACATATTTTCGTTTATTATTTTGAAGAAATAATAGCTTTTTTGTTGTTTTTTTTTACATAGTCAACTTTAAAAATGTTTATTTTTAATATCTTTCAATTTTTCTTGTTTTAATAAAATTAATTGTATTTTGAATAAAATAACTTAAAATTATTTAATGTGCTTGTTTAGTTTCAAAAAAATAAATTTAAAAAGGAATAATATTTTTTATTATTTTTGAAAAGTTAATTTGAATAGTTTTTGAAATAAAGTTATAGCTACAAATGTCTTTTAAAATAAAAGTACTTTTTATAATTGTAATCAAACAAAGAATAAGTTTTAATTTAAGTAAAATATTTATAAATAAACTATTTTTATATATTCTTAAAATTGTTTGTAAAAATGGTAAACATAGTCGTTTAGTTATATAAACATAGTTCAAAATTCTTAATTTGTAGAAACTTTGATTAAGGTCCTTAATATGTCATTCAAAGATGTTGTTGCCTATAAATATGTTAATACTTGCATTGTCACTATGCCCAATTAAATACATGTTTCATTATTAAGAGTGATATTATCAGAAGAGTTGAAACTTCACATTGTTGAGTAGGATAATAATTATACAGAAAACATTAAAAATGTTGTATATGATAAAGTGTTATGCACTATTTTAATGTAATTAATTAGATATATTTCAATTTTAATTATAACTTCACTAAATTAAAAAATTATATTTTGATCATATTGAAAAATATACATACTATGCTTAAGATAACTATAAATTAATAAAATATTTATTTTTTAACTTTTTTCTATATTTAAATTATTTTTTCATGTTTAAATAAACTCATAGTATTATACCTTGTTGAATCACTTTCTTGACTATTACTGCTACTTTTAATACTATTTGCATAAATAACTTGGAATATATATGACTCCTTTATATGTTAAATCTACAATGTAAAAGTTTTGTTGATTATAATAGAGTTTTAACATTGTTGTAGGATATTCTTACTTTATGTGACAATCGTAAAGTGGTTTTTGATAATAAGACTAAGGATGAAAAAAAGCAATTAGGACAAGTTCAACAACTTCTCAGTCTTGTGAACATGGTTATATCAAAGAATGATGGACGACCATTTACAAATAAGTTGTTTATAGAGTTGAAGGTGAAAATTTTATAAATTTTGAAAGTATTTATTGGATATTGAGAGTTAGGTAAATAATATATATGATATCAATGAATTCGTCACTTGATTGTGCAGGAGAAAGAGACAATACGAGATAACCGAAAAAAATTGGTTGACTCCATGGAAGGATATTCAAATGTAGAAACATTGAGGATTAAAATGCAAATGCAACAAAAATATGATGATGAGCTAAAACAAATTACTAATATGGTACATATTATATCTTCTAATATTTATTTCATAATATTTGGTTTTTATTTACTTATTTAAAGTTAAACATATTAACACTTTCTTAGATTTTATTGAAAATTTGAAAGTAGAGTGAGTTATAGCTATAAACACACGTAAAATGTCACTTGGTGCGAAATATATATGCAAAAGTGGACTATTGAAAATCAACATATACTTTAAATGTTATTTTACATCAAATAAATGCATTGATATTATTTTGTGTCGTCTAGTTTTTTTTTCTTCCTAATTTTATACCATAGTGTTTATCATATTATGAAATATTATTTTATGGGTTTTTTTTTTTCAACACGAATAAATAATCATTGTTGTCTTGACATAAGGATGTAATTTTAAGTAGGGATGACAAAATGGGTTAACCCAACCTAATTCACCCTCAACTGTCTAAAAAATGGGTTGGGTTGGGTTGGGTTCAACCCATCTTGATTGGTATCATAAGTCTTGACGGGTTACAATAATTACAAGAAAATTAAACAAATAATTCAATATAATACCTTCCAAAAAATAAGCTAGATTAGATTAAACTCGTTTTGAGAGTGAGTTGGAAATTCCAACCTACCCCATTTAGTAGGTTAAATGGGCCAACATTACATATTTAACCCATTTTGTCATTTCTAATTTGAAGGATTTATTATCAATATCTTGGTTGGTATCATAAATTAAGTAATAAAACACTCAAATCTATTTTAAGTATTGGCAATCTTATTTTATAAATTGAATATATGCAATTGATTCTACAACCTAATATTATAATTGACATGTAATTAATTAAAACACGAGAGTGAAAAAAAAAAAGCGTTAATGGATACTATTCCATTATTGTTATGTCAAATAATAATTTTATTTTAATATATAGGTTGAATCAAAGTTGAAGGAAGAAAGTGCAAATCTTATGAAAAGCTTAGAAGAGGAGAGAGTTGCTAGACTTAAGGTTGAGGAAAATTCTAAGTCGACTCAAATTACATTGAATAATGAAATTAAAAAACTCCAATGTGATCTTGAGGTGGCAAGTAGAAGATCCCCTAGTTACACGAAGCATCGTTGTGTCATTATATGATTGTAGTACCTTCAAACATTTGTATTTTACCTTCATGATTGTAAGTATTTGTATTGGTTAATACTCCTCAAAATGTTGTATATAATTACTAAGGATTGTTATGTAACTAAATTGTGTTTGAATTAAATTTGTTAATTTGTCATAAATATTTTATTATTATGATTATCTTTTATTTTAAATTCATATTTACTATGATTTTTTAGGTAATGTATAATCAGATTCTATATATTTTTCTTACTTGGCATTCATATTTCTCTCATAATTTTAATTTTATATTCTATGTTTTGTTTCAATTTCTTATGTATATAAAAAGATCTTATGAAGTTGATAACGTAATGACCCGTCGTCGCTATATGTTAATTAAATGAGCAAATCACAATCGTCCCCCTTGAGTTTAGGATTTATTACACTTGCACCCCCTCCGTATTTTGCCCCTACACAAAACCCCCTAACTTTTACAACTGCGTTACAGATGTACCCCGTGTGCCATCAATGGTGTTACTTCTGTTAACAAAAATAGATCACATGATTGTTTAATGAAATTTTAAGACAAAAATGTCCTCATCTTCCTCCCTGCATACAATTTTTTTTTGGCACAAGATGTGGCAATCGTCCCAGGCAAGCCAAACAATACAAAAGTAACAAATCAATAAAAAAGATCAAACACAAGTTATACCTCCATGGTACAAAGTGAAACAGCCCACCCTTCCCTTAAAATTTACATACTCCCAACCAAAACAATACCATCTTCGGATCCACTCTTCCAAAGAAAAAATAAGGTGCCAACATGAACATAAATTTATTGTTGCATTTCCAAATTTATACCCACCGAACCTGCAGCAAAGTGAATTAGCAGTAACAGATTTTTCAACCCCTGCAATCCATATCAGTATAATTGTTTCAACACCACCATCACAGGATCCAAAAGCCACTCATACAGAGTCTTTTTTTTTTTCAGCAAAAAAAGATATTATAAATAAGATGAAGTGAGCACATGTTATACCCAATTCACACGTCAAGCTGTGCAGAGAATACAAAATAGTAAAAATAAAAATACCAGCCCCTCAAACTTCCTTATATGATCACACGTGACCAATGAGGGATACTCATCAATACCGCTGATACAATGTACACATTCACTAATAAAAGACTATGCCACTCATACAGAGTTTGATCTGCGTTGGGATTTAGTGGGTCGGTAGTGGTCTGGCTGCGATGCGGTTCTGGTGTTGGTGGGTATTTGGGTTGTGATGGAGGTTGCAGTGGTATTTTAATGGCGGCGTTTTAGGGCGAAGATGATGACTGAGGGTGGCAGCATAGATTGGGTGGCGAGCCGGTGGTGTTTGTTGTGGTTTGGTTGGTGACGGTGGTGTTCGATGGTGGTGTGTCGAGGTTGGTGGTGGATGCGAGGTTGGCGGCGCCGATTGGATGGCGCGCCAGTGGTGTGGTGGTTTAGGGTGCCGGTGCCAGTGCTGGTGTTTGGTGGAGCGGTGGTTATGGAGGTGGGTGGTTTTGGAGGTGCGGGGTAGAGAGGTTGCGGTGCAAAGAGAAAGAGAAAGGGTGTAGAGGGTTTGGAGGAAAGAAGGTTTTTTGTTTTTGTTTTACCTACACCCCATCTTTAATATGGGCACCCCCCTTTAAGAAGGGTCATTTGGACTTTTCACTAAAAACTAAACACTGTCAACTAACTGAAATGCTTTTTAACATAGGGGTGCGAGTGTAATAAGTCCTAAATTCAGGGGAGGTAAGTGTAATTTGCTCTAGTTAAATAACTGATATAGAGGAAAAATTTATTTTAGTTCATTTAAAATTGTTCAATTTACTTTATTTATGAAAAAAACTAATGAACTTTTTGCATTTAAGAAATCAACAGCTAAAAAATTACAACTTCAAGATAATGCATCCATCCATTGTAAAATCAACTGAATAACAACCATGTGCCTTGTGGCACTATAACATGTTATCACTAGATATAACATCAGAGCAGGTCAATATGTATGTGTGTGTATAACACTCTTAAAAAGGTAAATATCTTAAACACCCAAGCTTATCAACATTATACATAAAACAAATCAAAGAAAACGAAAAGAAGGATCATGTCTTCATGCCCATGTATGACTTCACGATGCTCCCAAGAGAATGATCCACCTCGTTTAACCATCTACTCTCACGAACACGACATTTGAGATCATCACAATCACAACCACATGTGTCACAACATAAACTTTCCAAATATAAATATACTTAAATACAATTTAAAACTCAATTGATTGCAATTAATTAAACTTTATCATCTTTAAAACATGGTATTGAAAAACTAAGTAGCAACAATATTCAACCCACATAAGAGAATATCCTATGTACAACCATTAAAATACAACAATCAAGTATCACCATAAAGGAAATTCCACAATAAAGTACAACCTTGCAATAATAATAATAATAATGTCATGCAATGAAATGCAAACTTAACTCCATGGATATTTTCACCACATGAGCGAACATCATAGGTCTATTCTATTTTCTTTTTCTAACCCATAGGGTTGATGCAGTAGTGTAAGGTCCCACTGTATTCACATATGGTAGAACGTTCTATTTAGCAGGAAAATCATGTTTAATTCTCTTCGTGTGCAAAATTTTTTTGGGCCAGCGGCAGCCACACACCGCAAGCGAGATTAGTCTTTAACCCAATGAGTTGGGGAACACCCATAGCCTTTAACGCAGGAAAAAAAATCTATTTTCTTTTTTAATAATAAGCATATATATTATATATTAGATAGAATACGTCAATAAATTACACTGTAGGTGTATTTTAAAATAGATTTCTAATTATTTTAACTTGCTAACTTACTTCAACTAAAAGAATGATTTTTCTAACCAATTGAAAAGGCGTTAATTGTTAACACTTCCCATTTAACAAGCAAAACAAAATGACTATAATTGTTTAACTTTGAAATTTTAAAACCATTTTTTAGGAGTCAGTGAGTCACCGATGTCAACAAATTCCCATGACAAGCACTTCCATTTAACAAGCAGAGCAAAATGACTATAATTGTTTAACAAAACTAACTACAGATTGACTCAAATTAAAGGAAGTGAATGTAATTTTTCCACCATACGTTCCACTTGACCTTGTAAAAGTTCTATTCCTCCAAGACATGCAAAAGAATTTGGTCACAAAGTACGAAAATGAAGGATGGTGACTCAACAAAGAATCACAATGAAAATTCACATCATGTCCTTGGACTCTTTTGTCCCCTCTACATTTTTTTCCTTTTTCGTTGGAGGGGGCAGTCATATGGTGACTTTCCATTTTTTTCCTCTCCCTATTCTCTTCAAATCAAAGCAAGACTATGCTTCAATAACCTGTGCCTAACCAGCAAAAAGAGGTAAAAATAACATCTATGCCTACAAAGTTGGAAAAGTGCTTTGAGGATGTCCACCAGAATTGAGCAACCAAGCAGCTCTCACATAAAAGCAGTTCGTCCACCCCTTCTGCTATGCCTATCATACGCAGTATTAAATTTGTCCACCAGCTCATTCATTGCACTACACCAAGACAAAAGATATAAAAGAATATTTATTAATAACATAAGCATTCAAGGTTACACTTCTGAACTGAAATAGTGTTCACATTTCTTTTCTTGAAAAATATATTTAAACATCTTGGGAGACATGGAGATAATATTGTTGGCAGTTGAGATTTTTCCTCATGTCACATTAAATGTACCTGCAACTTTTCTAATTACTTTTTAAGCATGTTTTTGTTTAACAGCTAGTTGTGGGCTAATGATGCCTATTTTTAATTTGTCATAATTCGCTGTTTGTTTTACCCAATCAGGGACTTGTTAGTTTTCTATTTAAATCACCGGTTGTAACAGCTCAACTGAGCACAAAGACTAAAAGGGAGGATTTATGGAAGATTGGGCTTCATGGTTCTACAATTAAAGTTCGAGGATAATGACATAATAGAATCCATTTATATATAGGAACTGAAGACCTTACTCAAATGACTCAAACATCCTCCCCCAGCAAGCACCTCTAACAGAAGAAGCTTCTTATTGTCCTTCTGAATTGTACAGGTACAGGGAATGGCAAGCAGAGTAAAATCGAAGAAAAGCTTACAGGAATCTGGTAATGGTGTTTCTAACTATTTGCTTCATTAGATAACTATCAAAATTGGTCCCACATCACTGATTTTCAATGAAGTTTGGCTAAAAGAACACTAGGAGCCTTTTTGTTATAAAAGGAAAAAAAAAAAAAAAAAAACAAACAAACCAAGACAAAAAGCACATCATACCTTGAGCAGTTGGTCAGCATTGCCAGGTAACTAATCAATAAGGTGTCTGTTATGGTGGCCATATCAGTGTCATTGTACTCCTACAAAGGAAAAAAGATATTATAAGCTAAAGAAAAATTTGCATAAGCATTCATACTTCCTTAATTACAATATTAAGCTCACAACATAGCTCAGATATCATGTTACAGCAATATGAAACCTTCAACACAACCAACTTTAATATCATTATTTAGCTATATAATAAAATTGCCTTGTGGAAAGAGTCCTTATATAATTGTACCAGTGTCTAATTCCTTTTAACAAATCAGCTATAGCAAAATTACCATGGATAATTTGAGAGTTATGAACCACTTCCAAAATCAATGCACTCTTATGGCAGACCAATGTGTATTTATATTCTGGCAACCCATTACATATTTAGCTACTAAAACATGTGGATGTAGAAGGATATGCAGTTGCATGCACCAATTCCGTGAACCTGGCATCCTCACGTTGATGACATTATGTAAGCTAGGCCTTGTCAGTTGAGAGGTCTTATAATCTGTTAGAATAAGTAATTAGTTAGGCTGTTATAAATAGAGGCAGAAGATGATAGGGGAAGAGAGTTAGTTGGTGAGAATTAGTTTTGGAAGGGAGAAATCAGGCTCTCAAATTCCTAGGAGTTCATTCTATCATTCTTGTTGATTTTGCCCTTTGCCCATTATGCTATCATATCACCCTGGTACAGATTGGCAATTAGGGATTTGATCGATAAAATCTCATTTCATTCTAGTTTCTGATCTAGTGTCTATCAACTGTCATCAGAACACTGATCTTGGACTTGTGGGTAAGTACATATTGACAGATTCAGGAGTTTTTCAGGCCCTTCAGGGTCCAGCAAGAATGAAAAACATTCTTGGCATTATTGAAGAAATAAGGAAAGAGATTGAGTTTCAGGAAAGAACTCGTGAAGGAGTGTCTAGGAATCCCAGTCTTTCAAGGAGATGATGCCATACGCCTGGCTGATTCACCTCAAGCAGCACTTTGCCTGTTCTCCATGAAAGGAATAATGAAGGAGATGCTACAGTTGGCTGCAAAGCACTAGGACATGCCTTACCATCTGGAAGGATAGCATTCCTAAGGGCACTTGCTCAAACAACTCCAACCTGAGTATGATCTCGGTGCCAGTTCGGGTTCAAGATTTCTTGGAGGCAAAAGAACAGAACAGAAAACGAAGGTTCGGTGAGCTCAAAATTTTCATTAGGCTGCTATGTTAAACATCAGAACTCTTTTAAGGCATGTGAAAGGAGAGCTCCAAGTCACAGGATTCTTTACAAATACAATGAACACGACAAAGTAGGTTACTCTGATGCAGACAAGATTAGATCATATATATTAAAAACCGACCTCCATCAATATTGTGTTGCAGAAAATTGGATTTCTTGGTGAGATTGGGTTCAAGGGCCCTCCACCTAGAAAGCTTTGGTGTTATTCACATTACCTTGAATTCAGTGATTCATGACAAAACAGATAGAAGCCAATTGCCACACAATTTGGGAAAAGATTCAGCAAGGACTTGTATCCACCCACCATGTTAGAACTGGAGAACAAATATTTGGGGTAAAACCTTCACCAAGGCACTTCAGGAGTAGGGTTAATTACTTTTTTAACAAGTTGGGCATGAATAACATCTATGATCCAACTTGTAGGGGGTATTAAGTGTAATATGCATGTGATTAATGTGCAAAGGGTATTTATGTCCTCTGTACTATATTGTACTGCTAGCCTAGTGTACTTAATATTAATACAAAGACCAGCACCCACATAGCTTTTACTTGTTCCAAATATATCTGTTTTATAATTAGGATTTAGGAAACCATAAGGTCCACTCTCTAGAAGGGTGACCCGTCACAGTTCATGACGGTTGCACAAATAATTCCAAATAAAAAAGTACTGAAACCATAATAATAGGAACCAAGTTTATTGACCCTCCTTCCCCATTTTACATGCAAATGCTAATTTCAACACACCAACAGGCGTCAAGTCCAAAATTCAGAATGGAACACACTCACCATCAAGAAATCATCTTGAAATTTCCCAGATTCAATAGCAGGCAATCTTCTCAGGAGACTTGACACTTGTCTTAATAGTGAATTCTCACAAGGAACATCACCTGCTTTTAAACAGTAAGGTTACTGATCTTAATTATTGGAGTTTCAACATATGAACATGTACAATTTATACTTGAAGCAGGAAATGGAAACATTGCTCACGGAATCACTGAGATCCTATTATACTGCATTTCTCATTTTTATTTTTTGACCAGCCAATGTTAGTTGTTAGTTTTTATTAGAATGTTAGTGGGGGAATTCAAACCCACGACCTTCCCCCCCCCCCCCCTCCAACCCCCCTTCCAAACCACCAAGCCAACCTTATAACTCCTAGGTGCATTTCTCATAAGTTAAAAAGAGGCTTTTGAGAAACAAATTCAACAAAAAGATACCTCATAAAAGAGTCTATTTCAAAACTTTAGAGAATTCATGGAGTGGTCATTATTAGTTAATCCATCCTAAAATTTGGTATATCATAATTCATAACAGAGGATCTAATTTGCTAAAATTGGAAGACATGTACAAAGATACATGGCAGTTATAACTATAGAAAATTCTACTACTACTATGATTGGCCCAAAGCCTAATCCTTAATCTATTACAATTTCAATAAGAATCTGGTCTCGAACCTATCAAGCTAATCCAACTTAAAATTTTATGCCGAAGATTTATTTGCAAGTCACCCTCTTTGCAATAATAGAAAAATATACAATTTGAAACTTAGTCAGACACTTAAATATTATCATATATATAATTTATATAACTAGCTAATGACCCGTGCAACGCATGGGTGAAATTTAATACTAATAATATATTAATATAAATAATTTTCTATAACATAATATCTCCTTTCATATTTTTTTAGACCTTTTTTTCATTAAACATTAAGAGTGTAGCAGAATTTAGATTCATATAGATGCATTTTCACTATTTTAAACATGGAATTGTTTTGTTTGTTTTATGAGGCACTTCATCATGACTCTTTTTTAATAATTTTGAGGATGGCAAATACCTATTTATTCTTTCTAGCTAGTAGTGATACCAGATTTGACCAGCCATAGCATGCATATAAAGCTTGGGCATGATTAATTATTTTTATATTGTTTGTGATACCAAATTTGACTAGCCATAGCATCCACTATATAAAACAATAACAACATTAATCTAGTCAGATGATTTGCATTTTAATAACCAGTAGAAGAATGGTATAGCAAATAGGCATTACAATATTTTTATTTTATTTTTTATAGAAAAAGAAAATATTATTGAAAATCAACCATCAGCATAAGAGATGCAACAGTCAGAGGTGCAACAGTCTCAGAGAAGAACGGAGTAGACTCAAAGAAAGTGACATAAGCAGAAACAAGATACTGTTGAAGCTTGGGAAAGAAGCAATGATATCCTTTCTGGAGACAAGAGTAACCGAGAAAAACACACTTAAAAGACTTGGCAGAGAGTTTATCTTTACCTGGAGTAAGATCATGGACAAAACAAGTATAACCGAAGACACGGAGAGGAACAGGGTAGAGGTCCAGTTGTGGGTACAAAATAGAGTATGGAGTCTGATTGTTGAGGACAAATGAGGGCATGCGATTTACTAAGTAACATGCAGTAAGAAGTGCATCACCCCAGAAGAGAAGTGGAACATTAGAATGAAGGAGATAGGTACGAGCAATCTCAACTAGGTGACGGTTTTTGCATTCAGCAACACCATTCTGTTGTGGTGTGTGAGCACATGAAGTTTGATGGAGAATTCCCTGTGATGTTAAAAAAGACTGAAACTGGGAAGACAAGTATTCTTTAGCATTATCAGTGCGTAAAATTTGAATAGTCATCCCAAATTGATTTTGAATTTCATGCGAAAAATTTTGAAAAATAGAAAAGACAGCAGAACGATTTTTCATTAAGAAAACCCAGGTACAACGAGAAAAGTCATCAATAAAAGTAACAAAGTAGTAATATCCTAAAGTTGAACAGACTCGACTAGGCCCCCAAATATCAGAGTGAACTAAAGCAAAAGGTGACGTAGCACATTTATTGACTCGAGGACTATAAGAATGACGCACATGTTTACCTAACTGACACGACTCACACTGTAAGGACTTAAGTGTAAACAAACTAGGAACCAAAAGATGCAATTTTTCCAAGTTGGGATGACCGAGGCATTGATGAGCAAGGTCGGCAGAGTTAGTGGAGACACAGGCAATCGATGGTGAAAGCTGGTACAATCCCCCAGACTCATGTCTTGCTCCAATCGTCCGTTTGGTACGTCGATCCTGAATAAAAACAGAATTATTAAAAAATAAGACAGAGAAGTTAAGTGAGCGATGAGTTTGCTAATGGAAATTAAATTGAAAGGACAACCAGGAACAAACAAGACAGAATTTAAAGAGAGGTTAGGAAGTGGGTGGGTTTGACCAATACCACAAACTCTAATCTGAGAGCCATCTGCGAGAGTAACAGAAGGCAAAGACTCTGATAAAGACAACTAAGAGAAAAGAGTTTTGCTACTAGTCATGTGATCAGAGGAGCCGGAGTCAAGTATCCAAGGTCCAAGAGAGGAAGACTGAGAGACAAAGGCTACAGGATTACCAGACTGAGCCACGGCAGTAACAGGTGAGTCAGATTGCTGGGCTGCTCGAAACTAGAGAAAATCATGATACTCAATAGCGAAAATAGTGACATCCGCAGGTAGGGTAGGGTCAGCAACATGAGCAACATTGGCCGACTTCGATTGATCCCGAACTTTGGTGCGACACTCGGCTTCAATGTGACCATAGCGATTACAATAATTGCAACGACGATTCTTACCGCCACGGCCTCCGCCTCGTCCACCACGATGAGATGATTGTGAGACAAGGGCAGAGGAATCAGCAGAAGAGGCAGAGGAAGGCCCAAAAACATGCGGAGTGGAGAGACGCAGCAATTGTTCACTAACCATATCATAAGTAGGAACAGTAGGGGCAGATAGAATCTGGCTACGCACCGAGTCAAGTTCATGGGGAAGACCAGCAAGGGCAAGAACCATAAAGTATTGGTTACGTTGCTGGGAAAAGGTCTCTACATTAGGAGTGAAAGACATTAAATTGTTATAATCGGCAAGCAAATGATCGAGCTTACCAAGATGCGTCTGCATGTCCATATTCTCAAGCTTGGTGGACAACATAGTGGTTATGACGATGTAGAGACGATGAACATCGTTGGAGTAGACTCTCTTGGCTTTGGTCCAAACCTCATAACAGGTAGGGAATGCCTGGTATTAAGGTTGAAGGTTGGGAGCAAGAGAGTACCAGAAGACGCTGCATAAGGATGCGTCAATTTGTTGCCATCGAGGTTGATCCTTAGCTGGAATATCCTTGGCTTGAGTGGTCAAGTGATCGACACAACCTTGACCCTGGAACCATAGTTGGACAGCGGCTGCCCAAGTACCATAGTTTGCTGTCTCGGTTAGTTTCTCGCATGGGATTAGCGGAACATTGGTAAAAGTCACGGCAGGGGCAGAATCGAGAGCGAAAGTGTCGGAGGCCATGAAAATAGAAGCCAAATAGCACTGGAAAGGGTCGTCAGAAGTGGGTAAGCATGGCACAAGGGTCACCGGAAGGTGGGTCGCGGTGATGTGGGCTTTCTGGGGCTATTTGGTTGGGGGCACGTGAATCTCACGTGCCAAAGAACGGTAGCGTGTGTGGGCGCGTGCGGCGAGGCTGGCTGCACAGTGGTCGCCGGGGAGTGGCAACGGTGGTCGCAGGGGCAGGCCGGTGAAAGAATGGCACGATGGCTGCCAAACAGGCCCAACAGTGGTGTGGGTACTGTTCACCTGCAACGGAGGCTGCGCACAAAGGTGAGAGGGGATCGAACCCTAATCACTGATACCATATTACAGAAATTGTGTGTCTATATTCACACACACACTAATCTTATTTAGAATCTTAGAAACACATAATTAAGGAAACAAAGAAATAATCCCTATAAATATGTTGTACATAATTACCAATTTTCCCTATTTACATTAAAATCAAATCTGATCTTTAACATCTTTAAACACTATTAGTAAAGAATTAGCAATTTGAAAAGCTTAAGGAATTGACAGATTAAAAGAATAATATTTTTTATAAGACTTGAAAGATTTCTAATAACAAATAATATCTTATTGTCAAATGCTAATTTTGCATAAAGGATAACCTCGTACCTTTTTGTATTGCAAGAAGATAGTGATGTAGCACCTTTATTCTGCTATGAAGCATTTTGATGGCACTGTGTATACTAGTAAGGTGAGTAGCCACTGCAATAAAAAAACATGGAATATTAGATACAACTAAAAAACCCACACCTTATCCCACTAGGTGGAGTCACTAGCATACATCAATCGACACCATCAGACTTTAACAAAAATCAAAATTCAGTAAACTTAGATCGTCCTCTACTCATTTAAATTTGAGTATCTTCCAATTTAAGCTGCTTTACTTACTGAAACATTCACTGGTTTTAGTTAAATTCAACAAAATTTCATGTTCGCTATTAACTGCCCAAGACAACCCTCCCCTATTATCTAGACTCATGACAAGCTATGTATAATTCCATAGAAGAATATAACATAGGTATAATTACCTACACTACTACAAAAAAGGCATTTAACATCGGTTATTTTAGGCTTTTAACATCGGTTATTAACCGATGTTGTATCGAACGATGTTGAAAGTGGACAACTTTCAACATCGGTTCTTGAACCGATGTTAAAATACAATACAACATCGGTTCGGAGCACAACCGATGTCAAAGGATGCCCACATAGTGAAAATTATGTGTTGAAAACAACATCGGTTTTTGCCAAAACCGATGTTGTTAGGTGACAAACAACATCAGTTATCCCAAAATCGATGTTGTTTGTGCCAAAATAGTCAAAATATGTGTTGAAATCAACATCGGTTATGGCAAAAACCGATGTTGTTAGGTGACAAACAACATCGGTTGTCCCAGAACCGATGTTGTTTATGCGCAAACAACATCGGTTCTGGGACAACCGATGTTGTTTGTCACCTACCAACATCGGTTTTTGCACTAACCGATGTTGTTTGTGCGCAAATAACATCGGTTCTGGGATAACCGATGTTGTTTGTGCACTAACAACATCGGTTTTTACCATAACCGATGTTGTTTATGCAGTTTTTTTTTATTAGCGTTCTGTTTTAGATTGAACCAAACCTGTAATTTCAAAGAAAAATCCAGACCCAGGCAATTTGTATAATTAATAATCAATTATCTATGCTTTATATTATTATGGTGACAATACTAATTAATGTATAAACAAACATTAAGCAATATATCCAATATACAAATAGAATCCATTAATAAGCTAACATTCTACTAATTTGTTCAGTGCTTCATTTCTAACTCTCAAAAAGTATCGTGCCCACTGAATGCGAATATCTTCAATTGTCGTTGCCTCCAATGGTTGAGAATCGCAAAATGTCTACATCATATATAAACAAATGTTAGTTAATCACATCGAATATTAATAGTTATAATAAATGAAACCTGTTAAAGTAAACAAATATATTAAATTGATGGTTCAAATCTTAAAAGATAAATAGAAGTGCTGGAAATTGATAATAACAGAGAATATATGGCCATTTATGGTGTTAAATTGTAAAACAAATTCTTAAGTAATAATGCCTAAAACTAAGGAAGAAATGATAAGATAATAACAAACATCAATCTCAGTATTTCCTTTTGGTAAAGTATAAAATATAAAGGAAAAGAAAAATAAAATGCTAAGTAGCTAACAAAGAGTAACAACAAAGTTCTAAACTAACATTAGTACATGGCTTCCATGTTACCAAATCCAATCTCAATATAAAGACCTTTTAAAATATTTTAGTCTTTTCCCAGAGTTTGCTAACACTTTAAAATATATCCCTAGCTTGTTTTTACTATGGACGTTAGAGTACTATAATTACATCCTTAATATACACCTAGATAGAATGCCACTCCTACCAAGAACTAAAATTCATAATAATCAAATTATTTGCCTAGGAAAAATATTCAAATGAGAAAAATAGGTAAATTCAGAGAAAGGGTCCCTTGCACTTAGACAATTATTAGGGCAGCTTCTAGTTTATTTTAAGAAATAAATTTACTTTCAATGTAAAGTTATAGATCAATGTACCACTTAGCATAACTCAAGCAGTGAAAATTGGGTAGAATTCAGGTGGAAGTCTTGATGTTCAATCTTTATTTATATTGCCAAAATAAATAGATAAATAGAAACTTGATGCATTGAAAGGAAAGCTAAAAGAAAGGCACAACCGCACAACAGAAATCATTCTCATTCTCTGCAGTTCTATCATTAGAACTGAAAATATTAACTCTTGATAGCAAGTTTTCTGTACTTACAGGAGTAGCCCTCTTGTTGTCAATGCTGGTCAAAATTATCTCTTCCCTTTGTCCTAGTTGAGTATTTCTCAGTTTTTTCTGAATAAAAAACAATCAAGTACTCAATTTCACATGAATAAAAAACACTGCAAGGTTTGCAAGTCAACAAGAGGATAATTTATAAAAAAAAAATTAGTTTACCCAAATAAGAGATTTTACAAATGAAAAAAAAAATCAATTTAAACTTTCAAAATGTCTAGAATTTTCAATCACGTCAAACAAACAGAGTTGCAACCACAGCCTGAACTAGCTGTTAGAGAATAACACCTTTAACCACAGCACCCTTTGAGACCAAATTTTTTTCATCCTCTTCCTGCTTCAAATGTAACAGATAATTCCCAGCAAACAACCCCAAAACAACGTAAATCCCAGAATAAATCCAGTAAACTACTATTGGGGCATTTAATCAAACAGGCAAAAAGCATCAAAGAAAAGGCGAGCTATTACCTGACTGGGTTAGAGGACACGCGCTGGCCAACAGAGGTGCGTTTAATGGCAAAATGGTTTCTTGTAATGGGTGCGAACAAAGTGCTGGAAGAATCAGTGGTCAGAGAAGCAAATCAATGGAAGAAAAAAACAAAAACAAGAGGCAAAGAAGATAGCGAAGAGGGTACCTGGCGCAACAACTGCATAATGAGGAAGAGAAGTCGGAGGTTGCGACAACAATAACACTGACCCTTTCAACAACGGCGCGAGTTCTTCATTGTTGAGAGTAATGGCAGTGATGGAGCAGTGTAGTGCAATGGAGGTGGTGTTTGTCAGGAAGAGAACGAACAATGGTGGTTCGTCAGTGCGAGGGAGAAGGCAAGAGTAGGGTTTGTGAACACGACGGGGCAAATAGAAGACAAGGGGCGACAATGATGGTGACACAGGGCGACGGTGATGCTGGTTGAAGGGTTGGACAAACGAAAGAGTGACAGCACTAGGGATGGCAGAGACGAACGAAAGTGAGGGACGTGCCAGAGACTGAGAACCAAACTGATCTTAGAAGGCTTAGAAAAAAAAAAGCTGTAAACATTGACAACATCGGTTGTCATATAGAAACGATGTCAACAAGCATTGACAACATCGGTTATTAAATATAACCGATGTCAATAATGATTTACAACATCGGTTATTAGATAACCGATGTTAACGACTATCAGTTATTTACAAAAATGCCACCGTGCATTTTTTAACATCATTTCTCACATAACCGATGTTAAATGGACGATGTAGAATGTATATTTTCTAGTAGTACATGGATAACATCGGTTATGAGGTATAACCGATGTTAACGAAGACGAATGACATCGGTTATGAGGTATAACCGATGTTAACGAAGACGAATGACATCGTTTATGAGGCAACCGATGTTAACTACGTCCACTTATTTACAAAAATGTCACCGCACATTTTTTTACATCGGTCCTCATACAACCGATGTCATTTGGACGATGTTAAATGCCTTTTTTGTAGTAGTGCTAACAATAAGAACAGAAATCCAAAAAGTTTCCCTACTTCAAAGGCTCAATGAAAGATAATAAGGCCATAATGCAAAGAAGAGTATAGAAAAACACTCACATTGTGTAGTAGCTGAACCACCATCAGATGGCTTAAGAACGAGAAAGAGTTTCGTCAAGGAATTGGAGGGGAGGTTAGTTACTGATATTGGCAGCATAGCAAATGAAGTCATCTGCCTCTACTATAACCTTAATTCCAAAGAGAATTATTATAGCACTTTTATGGAAAACTTGGATTGATTCCCCATTTCAGATGACAATGATGTTTGGTTGGAGAAGCCTTTTGAAGAGTAAGAAAGCTGCTGGGACTTGGCTAAGGACTAAGGATAAAGTCCCTCGTTCTGATGGTTTAACTGTGGCTTTTTTCAATATTGCCAAGGGCGGGTTTCTTAAAGGAGTTTGTAGAATTATTTTTCTTCTTAATGGTAAAATCACAGATATTTAATTGCACCAAATAACTGTGGTACTATAGAACCAGAGCAGTGCAGGGTAGATGTTCTCTGCTCCTAGGAAACAATAACATTGTATGTCAGCATAGTAGGCATGGCTCCTGCAATGGCAGTTGTCACAATACGGGTTGACAGCCACTAGCAGCTGCAATAGTGAACCTACAGCTGAAAACCCTAATTCTATTGTTTGGTGGAGTAAATTCCTTTAAATTACCCTACTAAAACTCACCTGGAAGCACAAAAATATTTGATTTTGCTGTTGGGCTCAACAAGTGTAATGTGAGTGTAAACTAAAATTGGATATCGCAGTACAGTGGAAGCAATAGAATGAACACTGGTAACAATAAAAAAATGAACACCAATATTTAACGTGGAAAACCCTCTAATACCGAGGGAAAAACCACGGGACAAACAACGAAAAATATTTCACTATATTAAAGAATATTACAATATTCTCTCCGCTCTCTTTCACACACAAGAGGTACAATATAGTGTTTCCCATGAGACCCACTCCTATTCAAATACTGTATTTTTACACTACCAAGAGCTATAGAGTTGATTCCCACCCCAGTGTATTTTTCTCACACTAACAGGATTTACTCAACACTCTATTTTTTCCTCTCACTACTTTCTTACATCTACCAAGAAACTAGTTTTGCTTATGCACTCGATGCTCTCCTTCATCTGCCAAGCCTTCTATTTATAGAAGGAAAAATCAATGTGAACAATTGCTTTATTTTTCAACAAAAGCTTGCAGCGTAAAAAAATTTCAAGGCTTTGCAGAATTGTCTGCACAGCAAGCTATACATCTAAGGGAAGCTAGTAAAAAAATTTCAACAAGCATGCATGGTGCATTAAATGCATCGTAACTTTTGGCTGGCCCCTACAATTCTCTCCCTGCAGCCAAAGGGGAATATCCTTCAATCATTCACATGCAATCCATGCCAATTAGCTTGGCACAAAGTTGAAGCTTTTCACGTGCTACAACTTTTGTCATCATATCCGTAGGGTTTTTATTAGTGTGGATCTTTTCCAACTTGAAATGTTGTTCTTCCACTTCTTGTCGCAACCAATGGTGTCTTACATCAATGTGCTTTGTGCGAGAGTGGTACATTGCATTCTTACTTAAATCCAAAGCACTTTGACTATCACAATGGATGACGTACCTTTCTTGCTTCATTCCCAACTATTGAAGAAATCTCTTTAGCCAAAGCATTCCTTTCCTGCTTCGGTCATGGCAACATATTCTGCTTCAGTAGTTGATAAGGCAACACTTTTCTGCAATTTAGATTGCCAGGATACAGCTCCCCCTGCAAAAGTAAACAGAATTCCTGAATTAGATTTTCTATTGTCCAGGTCACCTGCCATATCCGCATCTGTATAGCCTTCCAAAGTTGGTTCTGCTCCTCCAAAGCATAAGCACCTTTTAGAGCTAACTTTCGGATACCTCAAGATCCACTTTACAGCTTCCCAATGGTCTTTACCAGGATTAGAAAGAAACCTGTTAACCACTCCAACCGCATAAGCAATATCTAGCCTAGTGCAGACCATTGCATACATCAAACTCCCAACTGCTGAGGAGTATGGAATAGCAACCATAGCTTCTTTTTCATTTGGACTAGTTGGACAACTCATTTTGCTGAGCTTAAAATGTTTGGCCAATGGTGTGCTAACTGGCTTAGCATTCTTCATATTGAATCTTTCTAGGACTCGTTCCACATATCGTTGTTGTGACAACCATAGCTTTCTAGCTTTCCGGTCTCGCAAAATTTGCATTCCTAGAATTTGCTTTGCAGGGCCTAGATTTTTCATATCAAAGGAATTTGACAACTTCTTCAAATCACCAATCATCTTCTTGTCTTGTCCCACAATCAAAATATCATCTACATATAACAAAAGGATGATAAATTTGTTAGCTGGAAATATTTTGACATATACACAATGATCTGCATCGGTCCTGGTATATCCATGACTCGTCATGAATGAGTCAAATTTCTTATACCATTGTCTTGGAGCCTGCTTCAATCCATACAGACTCTTCTTCAATCTGCAAACCATGTTCTCCTTTCCAATCTCCTCAAATCCTTCTGGTTGATCCATGTAGATCTCTTCATCTAAATCTGCATGAAGAAATCCAGTCTTTACATCCATTTGTTCAAGCTCCAAATCCAAGTTAGCAACTAATCTGAGTATAACTCGAATAGAACTCATTTTCCCTACTGGAGAGAAAATTTCATCAAAATCTATTCCCCGTGTATGTCCGAAACCTTTTATGACTAAGGGAGCTTTATACTTTACCAGCTTGTCACCATCTTTCTTAAGCTTGAACACCCACTTATTCTTCAAGGCTCTTCTGCCTTTAGGAAGTTTCACAAGCTCATAAGTATCATTTTTCTGCAAGGAATCTATTTCTTCTTGCATTGCTTTCCTCCATTGGATTTTATCCTTATGAGTTTGAACTTCTTCAAAACTTTCTGGCTCCCCTTCATCAGTGATGAGGATGTACTCCGAACTAGGGTACCTTTTAGATGGTTGATGCTCTCTATTTGATCTCCTGAGCTGAGATGTAGGGAGTTGCTCTTCCTGCTTAACACCTTTATCATCACCATCGTCTATTGTTGGCTCATCATCAACCCTAAGTTCATCATCAAGCTTTCCCCCCTCTATGGCAATTCTTCTAGGAGGAGTGATTGGTGTAAGATCAACCTTACCACCTAGTTCACTGGTTTCTGATGCAACATAATCTAACATAGTTTCTTGCTCATGAAACACTACGTCTCTACTTCTGATAATTCTTCTCTTTTCTGGATCCCATAATCTGTAGCCAAATTCCTCATCTCCATAGCCCACAAATATACAAGGAATGGCTATATCATCAAGTTTTTATCTCTGCTCCTTATTTACATGAGCAAAGGCTTTGCATCCAAACACCTTCAAATGAGAGTAACTAATATCACGACCAGACCATACTCTTTCAGGGATGTCAAAGCCCAAAGGAACATATGGAGATCTGTTAATCAGTTAGCATGTGGTCTGAACAGCTTCACCCCAAAATGATTCTATTGATTCTTTTGGCCACACCATTATGTTGTGGGGTGCCAGGTACCGTCTTCTCATGTCTGATGCCATGCTCAGAACAATAATTCTTAAATTCATGGGAAGTATATTCACCCCCATTATCTGTACGAAGACACTTCAAAGGTTTACCAGCTGCTCTCTCCACCATCACATGAAACCTTTTGAAGTATTGAAAAACTTGGTCCTTTATTCTTAAGAAGTACACCCACACTTTCCGTGAAGCATCATCAATAAACGTCACAAAATATCTACTACCACCCAGAGTCTCCACTTCCATGGGTCCACATACATAAGAATAAACCATATCTAGAATATTCTCCATCTTCGGCTTCCTAATGGAGTAGTTTGTAGAAGTGAGCTTGATCACAGTACCAGTGTTATCTATCTTATCCAATACCGAAAGAAACTTGGAAATATATCTGCATTTCCTTTGACCAACAGGTCCTCAAACCAGTCCCCACCCTCGCCTATGAAATGGGTAACCCGTGCTGCCATAGCTCCATTTTAATTTACACTTTATAATACTGAGCTCAAACTGGAGCTTTGATACCACTTGTTGGGCTCAACAAGTGTAATGTGAATGTAAACTAAAATTGGATATCGCAGTACAGCGGAAGCAGTAGAATGAACACCGGTAACAATAAAAAAATGAACACCAATATTTAATGTGGAAAACCCTCTAACACCGAGGGAAAAACCACGGGACAAACTCCGAAAAATATTTCACTATATTAAATAATATTACAATATTCTCTCCATTCTCTTTCACACACAAGAGATACAATAGTGTTTCCCATGAGACCCACTCCTATTCAAATTCTGTATTTTTACAGTACCAAAGAGCTATAGAGTTGATACCCGCCCCGATGTATTTTTCTCACACTCTCAGGATTTACTCAACACTCTATTTTTTTCCTCTCACTACTTTCTCACATCTACCCAGAAACTTGTTTTGCTTCTGCACTCGATGCTCTCCTTCATCTGCCAAGCCTTCTATTTATAGAAGGAAAAAGCAATGTGAACAATTGCTTTATTTTTCAACAAAAGCTTGCACTGTAAAAAATTTCAAGGCTTTGCATAATTGTCTGCACCGCAAGCTATACATCTAAGGGAAGCTAGTAAAAAATTTTCAACAAGCATGCATGGTGCATTAAATGCAGAATAACTTTTCTCTGGCCCGTACATTTGCTCCCTTTTCTTCTAATCTTGATATGAGAATTTGGAACCTAAATACCTGCTATTTTTTTCTTGCAAATCTTATTCAGTTTCTCATACATTATCCCATAAGGGATAGATTTTTCTTGGATAAGCGAATTTGGAATTCTAAATATCCTACTGCTAAGGTCAAATTGCTTGAAAAGCTTATGTGTACATCCATGTCTGAAACTGTGCCTCATTGATTTCTACATTGCACAGCTATGCAATTCCTTTCAAAAAAAAAAAAAAAAAAAGTCATCTTGGTGAATGGTGACCATTGGGTTAGTCACTTTGTCCTAGTTCACTGGATCATTTTCACAAATTTGTTTTCAAGGGTTTGGTAATTAGGAAAGTAAAATCTTGTGGCAATGTGCGGTAATGTGCTGTTTATCAGATTCTATGGCTCTTGTTGTTGGAAAGAAATGCCTGAATCATCATGGGTGTGTTTCTCACCTTTGAATTTTATATGGGATAGAATGATTTTCATGGTTTCTCATGTTTCTCTCTTTTCATCTTCTTCCTTCTCTTTTCTTTATTCTCCTTCTATTTTCTAAGTGTAGTGTGTGTTATGAGTGGATGGGGAAAGGTTTATGAGTCTTGGCCCTCATTTGGCTCATAAGCCCTTTTCTCAACTATTCTAACTCTGGACTACTCATCACACTTAACACAGAGTAAGGTTCTATATTTTGCAAAACACATATAAAACAAACATAAAAAGACATTATACATGTATGTATTTATGTATGTATGTATGTGTACATACCTACATACATACATACAAAGAGAGAGAAGGAATCAAGTTATTTCAAAGAGTTACTCTTTATCTTTATCTTTATTTCATTTTAATCTACTGTTTATAATGATTAATTAATCTTTGACCATTTAAAAGAAAATGAAGAGTGGGGATGGGGAGTAACTATTTTAAAGTTACTCTTAGAGTAATTTGATCCCTACTTATATTCTTCTTCTTCTTCTTCTTCTTCTTCTTCTTCTTCTTCTTCATTATTATTATTATCATTATTATCTTATTTTGGGGATGTTACTAATTCTACCAGAAAATTACTATCTTTGTTATTTAAAAAAAATAATTTTTTCATCAACGGTGCACAACTGAAACCACTAACATATCATATAGTTTTATTAGTGATGGCTCCTTGAATTGCTAATAAATATGTATTCTAAAAAATTTAGTGACCTACATTAGGGGTTCCTGAAAAGAACTGTGAACATACATGACCCTTTCTTGATGATTTTTGTACTACCACTGGTCCTATATATAAAAAACAAAGGACAAATCATCAAGACCAAGGAAAGTGGTTAAATTAGTTATTTTTAATTAATACTATCATAAATTCAAATTTTATTTAAAAAATGTCTTTAAGTTTAAATGTTGTAGTGATGGTCATATTTAATGTTAATACTCATAATCCAATGAGTGAATGCCTAGCAAATAGAGTTAACAATAGATTAAGGGTATAAAAGAAATTTAATCTTGAGTAAGTTTGAAAACTAACCATTGTTTCTTATAATTAGGACCAAAGAAAAATACAATTTGTTTCTTATATATAGGACCAGAGGTGGTATTTAATTAACTACTATTAAAAGTTTAGCATTCACCTACATTAGCGATTTGGAACCACTAATGTATGTGCACTTTATCTTAGCGATCACATAGTTAGCCATTGTGGCGGTGCCTAAGGTGAAGTACTAATTAGATGGTACATAGATGAGTCATCAAAATTCACCATTAGATATATTATTAAAAAAACAACGAATGAGATCTGTTACCGGATAAAACTATAACCCTTTTCCATTATAATTTCTTTAATATATTTAATTTTTTTATTAAATAAATCACTAATTGCATTTTTCTTTTTCGTGACTTAATCCCCAAAACACTATTTGTGCCACCTTCATATCCGCAAGAGAATGAAAGATAGAAACATTGTTGAGTTTTTTTTTCGTAACCTAATCCCTATAATATATATATTAAAAAACTGAGAAAATGAAAGAGAGAGAATGTTGTTGATTTTTTTTCAATTTTTAATAATTTTTATATAAATTTATTTTTTTTTTCTGGTAAAAACTACCTACTGCCAGTCATTTAAATGTCTCATGGGTGAGGCACCACCCAAGATACTTCACCGTAGAATGACCCATAATGTAGGCGTTATTTAACTGCTAAAATAATCATTTTCTTGTAGGGTTTTCAAAAAGGAATGTGGAATAATTAAGGTTGCTTGGAATAAGTTATATGTAAACCTAACTTGTAGACTTTGGGAACTTTTATTTTGTGGATTCCATGTATTTTTCTTTTGTTAGGGGCTATCTTTATTTACTCTTTTCCCAAGTCTTTGAAGAGGTGAATTTTACTTATCTTTTGATTGTAACTCACCATTCCAACTTGCCCTATTTATTCTTTCCCCATACCCTTAGTTTAGGTATATTATTCTCTTGTTATTCTCAAACACACTTTGAGTTTGCTTTTTGAGATTCTTGGCTTTTTGTTTGTGTTTTCTCAAGCAAGTGTAGTTTGTTTCTAGAGCAAATATAAAATGGCTCTCAAGGTTAGAAAATTCAAGCAATCATATAACTGAAAGTTGAAACAACGTTTGCTATATCACAGATACACAAGTTTCTTCAAAATATTTATAGGCATGCAACCCATTATATCATTTATTTCTTGATAACAAATTACTTTGACTCAACGTTGTTACCTAATTTAACACAATTAATTGTTGATTTGAGACCTAAACTTCATATTCCAAACCTTATTTCTTTCTTAAAAGTTTCAACAAAATTTATGTTTATTTTGTTGCTACATTTTTATTTAGGATATATTTTTCCTTGCAGTTATAACCTGAATTTATTACGATGGGAAAAGCTTCCTCGTCTAATGAGGTAAGGACACTAGTTTTAGTTGGACGTACTGGCAATGGCAAAAGTGCAACAGGAAATAGCGTTCTTGGAAGGAAATCCTTCAAGTCAAGGACAAGTTCTTCTGGTGTAACAAGTGTGTGTGAATTGCAGAAAACTATTATAAAAGATGGACCAATTGTTAATGTTATTGACACCCCAGGTAAAGCATAATAACTTGTCACTTATTACATAATTGTGTACTTGATTTGAGTTAAAGAAGTGTGATTGCTTAACTATTTTGTCTTTGTTTCATGAAAATTTTATCATGTATAAATTTAAGGTTTAAATATATTCTAGGTTCCTAAAAATAAGTGGTGTATGTGTTTAGATCCAACAATTATTCTTTTTGGTTTTTGTTCCTTGCAAATTTCGTTGTTACTTGTTTTGGTCTCTGCCTTGAACATGCCATTAGGAAAATCATGTTTTTACATCCTTGCAAATATAACAATTTTGTTTTTATGTCCTTGCTTAATATGGTGAATTTTGTTTTAATCCCTCTAAATATAACTATTTTTATTTTTAGTCCTTGTCATTATGTCTATTTACATTGTGATGGCTAAAACAAAGATCATTGGAGAGATGAAATACCAAAAAATAATTATTGGGGCTAAAAGCAAGAAAACAATTATATTTGCATGAACATAAACATATTTAATCCTAAATCTAAAACCTAACAAGTGTTGTAGGACTATTTGCTGGAACTGATTCTGCTGGGAAGGAAATAGTCAAATGTATTGATATGGCCAAGGATGGAATTCATGCTATCCTTATGGTGTTCTCTGTTAGAACTCGCTTTTCCGAAGAGGAACAAGCTACTTTTCTCACCTTGCAAGCTTTGTTTGGACACAAAATTGTTGACTATATGATTGTGGTCTTCACTGGAGGGGATGATCTAGAAGCTAATGAGCAGACACTTGATGATTATTTAGGTTGTGAGTGTCCACAACCTCTTAAGGTTTCTTACTATTATCATTTAGATCAATATATGTTCATTTCGTTCTCTTAATTCTCAAGTGTGAACTCTTATTATTATGAGAAATGAGAATCATAAATATAAAATAATTATATCATATTTGAATAATCCGGATTAAAGTTTTTAATATTGACTGTCTATGTATGGTTATATGGTCCATAATTATACTTTTCATTTCTCACAATACCAAAAGTTCTCACTTTATATACATTATATATATAGGGATTTGCTAACATACACCAACTTGTTTTTAAGGAGTACGTTAGCAACTTACACCTGAGTGTATTTTAAGATCAATCGTAGTTATATTTTGCTAACATACTCCTTCTAAGAAAGAAGTGGGTGTACGTTAGCAAATCCGACAAACATTTGCTAATGTACACCCACTTATTTTTTAAAAGAAGTACGTTAGCAAGTTACACCCGGGTGTATTTTAATATTAGTTGTAGTTATAATTTGTTAATATACTCCTTCTAAAAAACAAGTGAGTGTATGTTAGAAAACCCCTTATATATATATATATATATATATATATATATATATATATATATATATATATATATATATATGATTTGCAACATACATTCACTTGTTTTTTAATTGGAATACGTTAGCAAGTTATAACTAGAAATTATCTTAAAATATATCGACGGTATAGCTTACTAACATGCTCTAATTAAAAAAAAGTGAGTGTACGTTAGCAAACCCCACAAGGGTTTACTAACGTACACTCATTTTTTAGTTGGAATGCTTTAAATTAACTTACGTGAAAATAAAAAAATAATACATGTAAAGGATGCATGTTTGCTAATGTACTCCAATTAAAAACAAGTGGGTGTACGTTAACAAATTAAAATAATATATATATATATATATATATATATATATATATATATATATATATATTTGACTTACATATTATACAATAGATAATAAACTTAAATAATATGATCAAATAGTATATTCATTAAAAATAGTATTTTTTTTTGTAAATGTAATATATTTATTAAATATATGACTTTTCATATTTATAAAATTTATTAATAACAATTATATGTAAACAAGAGAAAGTAATTAATATAAAATTCCAATATATTAAAAGCTATATAGATTTTTTCTTATTATTTAGAAAAAATAGCTTATAAAATATATTACAAAATAATAAATTTAACAATAATATAATTAATATTGATTAATAAATATAGATAATAATTTACCTCTTATTTTATATGTTTAATATTTTTGTTTCGGATAAACTAAGATGGGTTATTCTAAATTTAAATAGATATTAATACTACTCTTATATTTAATTATTGTTATTCATAAAAATAACTCAAAGTAAAAAAGTTTAAATTATATTAATATGATTTTAAAATTATTGAAAATTTTGTTGTATGCTAACCATTTAATATAAATATTTTTATTCATTTCATTTTATTATATATATATATTTAATTATAGTAAATTAAGTTTGTTTTGTTACAAGTAATTAAAAAAATTAATAAAGACTTACATATTAGACAACTATATGATCTTTTGGTCCTGCCATGGGTATCTCTCAGCCCACTGGGTTAGAGACTAATTCCGCTCGCGGTACTGTGACTGCCGTTGGCCGAAAGGTTTTTGCACAAGGCGGGGATTAAACACAGGATTTTTTGCTAAATAGATTATCCCCACGTGTGAGTGCATGGTGCCTAACCACTATGCCAACCTGTTGTGTTATATGATCTTTTATATGTTAAAACAAATCACCCTATTTTATATATTGTAAATAGATATACAAGTTTTTAACAAATAATTTATAAATCTTACATGTATTATTGAAAATATAATAAATACAAATTTCAAATGTTATGATACTACAAATTTATTTTTTATTTGTATGAAAAATCTGCTAAATCGAGTTTTACAAATTGTATTTTTTACATCTTTTATTATTTTATTAAATAACATATACATAATTTTACGTTTTATTTATTGTCTCATATTTTTGTTTATAACTATGTATATTGCATTACCATTACACCTAAGTGGTATAATTACCGATTGATTTCAAATATTATTAGATGTTTTTGAAAATAACACATGCTTAAATGAACATATTTATGTTTTTAATTTAGCTTATTTTGAAGAAATAATAACTTTTTTGTTGTTTTTGTTTTAGAAAGTCAACTTTAAAAATGTTTATTTTTAAAAAAATTCTATTTTTTTTGTTCTCATAAAATTAATTGTATTTTGAATAAAATAACTTAAAATTTTTTAACATGTTTGTTTAGTTTCAAAAAATTAAAATTTAAGAAGGAATGATATTTATGATTATCTTTAAAAAGTTAATTTGAATAGTTTTTTAAATAAAGTTATAATTACAAATGTCTTTTAAAATAAAAGTACTTTTATAATTGTAACCAAATGAAGAATAAGTTTGAGTTTAAGTAAAATATTTATAAATAAACTATTTTTTTATATATTCTTAAAATTGCTTTTAAAAAATGTAAACACAATCATATTAAGAAACATAGTTCAAAATTCTTAATTTGTAAAAGATTTGCTTAAAGTTCTTAATATGTCATTCAAATATGTTGTTGCCTATGAATATGTCAATACTTGCATTGTCACTATGCTCAATTAAATATATGTTTAATTATTAATAGTGATATTATCATAAGAGTTGAAAATTCACATTCTTGAGTAGGATAATAATTATACAGACATTAAAAGTGTTGTATATGATAACTTGTTATGCACTATTTTAATGTAGTTAATTAGATATATTTTAATTTTAATTATAACTTCACTAAAAATTAAAAATTTATATTGTTGATCATATTGAAAAATATAAATACTATGCTCAAAATACTTATAAATTAATAAAATATTTATTTCTTAACGTTTTTATATGTTTAAATTATTTTTTTCATATTTAAATAAACTCGTGGTATTATAACTTGTTGAATCACATTCTTGACTATTATTGCTAGTTTTAATACTATTTCTTCAAATATCTTGGAATATATCGGACTCCTATATGTGCTAAATCTACAATATACACTTTAGATTTTTGTTGATTATGATAGAGTTTTAACATTATTGTAGGATATTCTAACTCTATGTGGCAATCGTAAAGTGCTTTTTGATAATAAGACTAAGGATGAAAAAAAGCAATTAGAACAAATTCAACAACTTCTCAGTCTTGTGAACATGATTATATCACAAAATGGTGGACAACCATTTACAAATGAGTTGTTTATAGAGTTGAAGGTAAAAATTTTATAAAATTTGAAAGTGTTTATTGAATATTGAGACTTGGGTAAATAATATATATGATATCAATGAATTCATCATTTGATTGTGCAGGAGAAAGCAACAATACGAGATAAACAACAAAAATTGGTTGACTCCATGGAAGGACGATATTCAAAAGCAGAAATGTTAGGGATTAAAATGCAAATGCAACAAAAATATGATGATGAGCTAAAACGAATTACTAATACAGTACATACTATATCTTCTAATATTTATTTCATAACATTTGTTTTTTATTTACTTATTTAAAGTTAAACATATTAACACTTTCTTAGATTTTATTGAAAATTTTAAAGTAGAGTGAGTTTTTTTTTTTTTTTTTTTTTTAAACAAAAAGCGACATGCAGAGACAAGGTAAGGACTAAGATCCCAACTAGGTTGGCACCGAAGCCTTACAAAGCAACTACACTACGCGAATATCATAAAAAGAAGAGAACAAAAGCATGGGGGGACATAAACCAAGACCCATGTACAATCATCTGAACCTATAGTTGGGAAGTCCATATCTATTCCTGAAAAAATCTTCCCTAATAAAAGGAGGAATTAAATCCCACCACAAAAAACCTTGTATAGTTATACCATAAGAGGCAAGTTTATCTGCACAAGTGTTGCCTTCCCGGTAGATGTGTGAAAACTTAAAGTTCATGCTCTTGATAATATGCAAACAGTTCAACCATCTATTCCTCAATTTCCAAGGGACTAAACCAGGAGAGGTGAAAGCAGATATGACCAGAATAGAATCGCATTCCAACCATAGATTATTCCAACCTTTTTCACTTGCTATTTCAATAGCAAACATGGCTCCAATTAATTCAGCATTAAGAGCATAAGTATTGCCAACGTTAGCTGAAAAACAACCCAAAATAGCTGCACTATGATCTCTAAAAATTCCTCCACAGCCAGCAAAGCCAGGAGCACCTCTGGCAGATCCGTCAGTGTTACACTTTATCCAAAAACAATTTGGAGGAAGCCATTCAACTTGCTTTATTTGCGGGGCTTTCCTAGGATGACCTTCTACATCAAAGGCCATAATAATGTTAAATTCAGACATGTTTGAATACATAAACCCTTTGCTGATCTTTCCAACCAGGCTGACATTGGCAGAAATCATGTTTAAAGCAGCAGAATAATGAACCAGTTTGTTATCAAACCTGGCCTTGTTCCTACAAAACCAAATCACAGCAATAATGTTGACAATACCAGCCACAAGAATGTCCCTGATTTGAGGACTCCAATTTTTCTGACATAAAGCGAGAACATCAACCATAGATGAAAGGTTGATTTGCTGCTGCACTTTGGATTCCAACCAGTTCCAAAGCTTCAAAGCGAATGTGCAATGAAGGAAGAGGTGAGAGGAAGATTCAACAGCTGCATTACAGAGACTGCACATAGACACAATGTTGCAGCCACGTTTCCAAAGGGAATCATCAGTAGGCATTCTGTTGTGTATTATTCTCCATACTAGGAAGGATTTAGATGGAGCAATGGAGTTGTTCCAGATAACCTTGGCCCAACTAGCTTGTTGCAGAGGTTGGTTGAGAAAGCTGTAAGCATCCTTCAACGCGAGGTCTCCTGAGGATGTTTTACCCCAAACTTTTTTATCCGGCCCTTCAATCATGGGAATGGAGATCTGACTCAATTCAGATAAGAGACCGGGGTATCTTTGAATCAAACAAGGGGGAATAATCCAAACCCCATTGTTGATGAAGTCACTAACCTTCGCAATAAGAGAGGGTTGAACTTCAATAGGAATATTTAAAAGGTCCACCAAAGGCTTAGACAGCCATTTGTCCCTCCAAAAATTGATCTCTGACCCCGACCCTATTTGCCAGCATAAGTTCTCCAAGACAGTAGGGATGTATGGCTTGATACCGGGCCAAATTGTGGAACTGATGTGATTCAAAACTGGTTTATCCTGCCTGAAGACTCTAGCTCTCATTAGACAAGCCCACTGCTCTTGAGAAGATACAAGCTTCCAGCTTAATTTCATAAGAGAAGCTTTATTAACTGCTGTAAGGGATCTTAAACCAAGACCACCTTCAGAAAATGGTCTACAAAACTTATCCCAAGCCACAGTAACAATCTTCCTATTGTCAACATCACCAGACCAAATGAAGTTTCTAATCCATTTGTCCACCATCTTAAGGAGCCCCACAGGCCAAGAGTAAACATGGAAGCTGTAAGTTAGCATGCTGTGTATGACGGATTTGACAAGGAGCACCCTGCCCATAATAGACAAGAGCGAGGCCTTCCACTTAGAGAGCTTAATTCTAATTTTATCCGCAATCGGCTGAAGATGAAGCTTTTTTGGTTTCCCTTTGATTAAAGGGATGCCAAGATATACAAAAGGGAGAACTCCAATAGAGAAACCCAAAATAGCAGCAAGAGTGGCTTTTCTACTTTCAGTGATAGCTCCTGCATATAACTTAGATTTTTGCGGATTGAAGATTTGACCCGAAGCCTTACCATAATTACGAAAAAGATTATCAATGATGTGCACATTCTTCAAGGACCCTCTGCAAAACAACATGATATCATCGGCATATAAAACATGAGAGGGAATTTGATAACCTCTAGGACCTGTCATGAGTTGCAACTTCCCTTCATGAACAAGTTTTGAGATACTTCTACTCAACACTTCCTCAGCGAGACAGAAAAGTAAAGGGGACAAAGGGTCGCCCTGTCTGACCCCCCTTTTGCAAGAAAAGAAACCCACTGATTTCCCATTCACTGAGATGGATAATTTAGCAGAAAACAGAATAGTCCTCACCCAATCACAAAAGCTATCATGAAAACCAAAGCACTGAAGGACTTTTAAAAGGAAATTCCAATCCAAAGTGTCAAACGCTTTTTTTATGTCAATTTTCAGAGCTATGTTACCAGCAAATGATTTCCTGTCCAGCATGTTAATAGCTTCCGAAGCAACACAAATGCAATCAGAGATTTGTCTACCTTGTATAAATCCTCTTTGATTGTGGGACACAATTTTGGGAGCTACTTTGGCAAGTCTGTCAGCCATTACCTTTGTTATTATCTTAAATTGAAAGTTTGCCAAGGCTATCGGACGAAATTGCTCAATCCTGTCAGCTCCTTGCTCCTTCGGAATTAGGACAACCACATTGGAATTCAAATTTGGAAGGATCCACCCTGTTGAGAAAAATTGCATAACCGCTCTGTAGACATCATGAGAAATGATAT
Source organism: Pueraria montana var. lobata (assembly GCA_026413185.1). Classification (NCBI taxonomy): domain Eukaryota; kingdom Viridiplantae; phylum Streptophyta; class Magnoliopsida; order Fabales; family Fabaceae; genus Pueraria; species Pueraria montana. The sequence goes on from CM048654.1 coordinate 70,366,070, forward strand.
TCCAGTATTTATGGTAGAAAAAACCACCAAAACCGTCCGGGCCCGGAGCACTATCACCATTTAGAGAGAAAACAGCTTTTTCAACTTCTTCTAAGGAAGGGATTTTAACCAAATCATCATTTTCTTCATCAGAAACAAGCTTGGGAATGACCTCTTCAATCATTCCATTGTCACTGCAGGAATTACTGGAAGCAAAAAGATCATTGTAGTAAGAAAGAATATGATTCTCAATATCAGTAGGATTTTGAATAAAGGAGGCATCAGTGCGCAGCATAGAAATTCTCTTTGTGACGTTTCTAATTTTTGCAAGTTTATGGAAATATGCAGTATTCCGGTCGCCATGTAAGTTCCAACTTATCCTAGCTTTCTCTTGCCAAAATTCTTCTTCATAAAGGAGGGCTTGTTGTAATTCTGTCTGAGCCATCTTTTCCTGCAAAAGCAATCTATCATTGTATCCCAAGATATCAATATTAGCCTGCAGATCATCAACCTTAGAGACAGCTTGCGCCACTCTTTCATGCACATTACCAAAAATAGTTTTGTTCCACTCCTTAAGAGTGCATTTGAGAGCCTTCAGCTTTTGATTCAGAATGTACATAGGGCAACCAGAGATCTCCAAAGACCACGCAGATTCAATAATATTTTGACAGTCAGGGTGACTTGCCCACATTTTCATGAATTTGAATGAAGAACTACCACTTTTTGACTCCTTTCTAACATTCAACAGCAAGGGGAAGTGATCAGACTTACTATGGGTGAGAGTGCAACAAGAGATAGATGTCCAACTGTTAATCCAAGAATCATTACAAACCGCTCTGTCAAGCCTCTTAGCAGTATAGGCTGATCCCCTTCTACCATTTGACCAAGTGAATTGAGTACCTCTTGTCATGATGTGATGCAAATTGTTAAGGCTTGTCCATTCCCTGAACTCTTTTATGGAAGTTATGTTGGGTTGGCTACTCCCTCTGTATTCATGAGCACCAATGATGGCGTTAAAGTCACCGAAGCAACACCAGGGACCAGGATTTGAATTCTGTAAAGAGGCTAATTCCATCCACAAATTTCTTCTCTCTATGTAAGATGTAGAAGCATACACAGCTGCTATGAACACTTCCTGATTATCAATAGACACCGAGAAAGAAATCTGTTGGGAAGAGACCTGTATGAGATTCGGATTTAACTGATCATTGCAAACACACCACAGATTTGGAAAAAGAGGACCTCTGCTATTGACAGCGAACAGCTTCAAATTTAATTTCCCCCAGAAGGAGTTAGGAAACTTATCAGGAGAGATCCAAGGCTCAGATATAAAAACAAACTCAGGCTTGTGAGTTTTACACATTCTTTTGAGAACCAACTTAGTGTCCTGGTTTGCGATGCCTCTGGCATTCCAGAACAGGATGTTCATTGAGATTGATTGGATGGACCACCCTTTGAACGGGTTCTATAATTCTCCACTTTGGAAGTCACCTTATGTTGCCGCCTCAACTTCTTCTTCTTGGATTTAGAAACCACTGTTGTAAAACCAGTGCTTTCTTTTTCAGTCAAGTACTTGGACCTTTCATTGTTGTTGTGTTGCTCTGATGCGGCTTGCTCTTCTGCATCATTTTCACTCTCTTGGTCCACTAAGTCACCCCATAATTTCCCAACAATTCTCAAGTCATGGGAAATGCTTTCATTGTTGATATGAGAATCTTGATTCACTTGCGACATGTTCCTGTTGTTAACCCCTATATCCTTCGTTGATTCCACATTATAACCGGGAGTACTATTCCTTCTGGAATTGGTAGATTGTATTGAATCCTCCACTCTATAATCTGAATGGTCTTCTGAAATGTAATCAGAATCCTGAGGACTATCTTCACCTGAACTTAGTCCCTCATATAGATGCACACTTAAATTCAATTCTTTACCCAATGACTTACTTCCATCACCTCGGACTTCATGTGTCTCCAAAATAGGCTCGTGGCTATCCTTTGAAGCAATTTTTGAAGAACTGCTTTGTTTGTTATGACTTGAACAAGCAGGCTCATTGACTGCAGTAGTACCCTCATGTTGTGCATTTCTAATCTCATTATCAGCGAAGTTGTTTTCTGGAACACTTTGTTCATTCTTATCGGGGTTAACAACATCATTACCTTTCCCTTTCTCTTTTGAAATCTTATTTGAACTCTTAGATACAAATTTCGCATGAGCATCAAGGTTCTCCTTTGAAGGTCCATTATCATCAATGCTAACTTTATTCATTTTCCTGCAATTTCCAATAGAGTGACCTATAACCTTACAGTGAGTGCAGAAAAGAGGTAAGTTCTCATACTCTAAGCCAACAAAAAAGGCATACCCTTCCCTTTCAACTAAGATTTGATCTAGGAGTTTTCCATTGAGATCAATGTCGACAAGCACCCTGGCGAAGTGACCAAAGGATTTCCTGCTGGTGGCCTCATCCAGAGCGATGGGAACACCAATACCCCCTGCAATGGCGAAAATAATCTTTGGCCTCCAGTATTCTTGCGGGAGACCGTTGATTCGAACCCACCCTTGAGTATGGGTCTGGCGCTGAAAGCTAGGGTTGAAGTCTGGAGTCCACAAAGAGAGTCTGAGGATACCTGGCTTGATGTTCCAAGAGCCTATTGAAAGTACACTTCGAAGGTCCTCATTTGACGAAAAAGAGAACTCAAAAAAACCCCGACCCAACGAAATCATGCTCCAGTTCTTGATGGGCTTCCATAAAGATTGGATCTTTGATTTCAACTCAGCAAATTTCAGAGGGGTTTCCCCTTTTGATAAGATGATTCTTCCATGAAGGTTCTTTTTGCAAGCCTCCAACCCAGCTTGGTATTCCTCCTCTGGAATTTTAATTGCTACCGCATCACCTTTGAGGCAAGGTTTAGGTAGCTGACTAACAGGGATGTCGCATGTGTTATTTAGAGCTTTAGCGAAGCTTTTCCTCTGTTTAGAGGGATCAACAGAGGAGTGCTCCTTAGGGGACGAAGGCGATTCCAGAAAGCTCCATTGACAAATGATGTTTGCGGTGGCTGCCATCTAGACAAGGCTCAAACCCTCATCATGAGTGATTTTTCATTGAAAGTAGAGTGAGTTATAGCTACAAACACACGTAAAATGTCACTTTGTGCGAAATATATATGCAAAAGTGGACTATTGGAAATGAACATATAATTTAAATGTTATTTTACATCAAATAATAATATTGATATTATTTTGTGTTTTCTAATTTTTCTCTTCTTCTAATTTTATACCATAGTGTTTATCATATTATGAAATACTATTTTATGCTTTTTTTTATCCAACACTAATTAATAATCATTGTTATCTTGAGATAAAGATGTAATTTTCAGTAGGGACGACAAAATAGATCAACCCAACCTAATTCACTCTCAACTTTCTAAAAAAATGGGTTGAGTTGAGTTCAACCTATCTTGATTGGTATTATAAATCAAGTAATAAAGATACTCAAATATATTGTACAAATATATTGTAATTAACATCTAATTAGTTAAATACACGTAAAATCTTACTGGATGCATAATATATATGCAAAAGTGAGATTATTGAAAATCAACATATACTTAATTATTTTTCATTTAATAATTGCATTGAGAATATTGTGTCTTCTAGTTTTCTTCTAATTTTATACCCTAGTTTTTACCATATTATGAATTAACATTTTATGTTTTTTCAGCATTGATTAATAATCATTGTTATTTTGAAATCAATATGTAATTTTTAATAAAAATAACAAAATAGGTTCAAGCAAACCTAATCTTAGTGGATTGAAAGTTGGATTGGGTCGACCATCATAATTTAAAAAAATTAAGAATGAAGAAAATGAGTTATAAAATAGTGACCATTGATTGACCTACTAAATAAATAAATAATAATTAAAACAAATTATTTAAAAAAATCATAAAAACAATTAATCAGTCCATCAAAACATTTAAATACTTGAAACATCAAATACATCTAAAATGACCTTAAAAGGGCAAAACTAAAAACATTAATACTTTAGTTTATTAATGCTAATAAGTTTATAACCATAAATAAGTCTTGACGGGTTACAATAAATACAAGAAAATTAAAAAGAAAATTCAACCCAATACCCTCCAAAAAGTAAGCTAGATTGGATTGAACTCATTTTGAGAGTGAATTGGAAATTCCAACCTGCCCCATTTAGTACGTTAAATGGATCAACCTTATAGGTTTAACCTATTTTACCATTTCTAATTTGAAGGATTTATTGTTACTATCTTGATTGGTATCATAATTAAGTAATAAAACACTCAAATCTATTTTAAGTATTGGCAATATTATTTTTTAAATTGAATGTATGCAATTGATTCTACAACCTAATATTATAATATACATCTAATTAATTAAAACATGAGAGTGAAAAAAATGAGCGTTAATGGATATTATTTCATTATTGTTCTTTCAAATAATAATTTTATTTTAATATACAGATTGAATCAAAGTTGAAGCAAGAAAGTGAAAATCTTTTGAAAAGCTTGGAAGAAGAGAGAGTTGCTAGACTTAAGGCTGAGGAAAATCATAGGTTGATTCAAAGTACATTGAATAGTGAAATTCAGAAACTCAAAATGAATCTTCATGAGGTGGAAAGTACACCACCCATTATTCTAACACCCATTATTCGTACTCCGCCTCCGCTTCGGTCTCTGCCTCGGTCTCGTTGTGTCATTATGTGATTGTAGTACCTTCAAACATTTGTATTTACCTTTGAGATTGTAAGTATTTGTATTGGCTAATACTCTTCAAAATGTTGTATATAATTACTAAGGATTGCTATGTAACTAAATTGTATTTGAATTTAATTTGTTAATTTGTCATAATTCTTTTATTATTATGGTTGTTTTTATTATTTAAATTCATATTTACTATGATATATATATATATATATATATATATATATATATATGTGTGTGTGTGTGTGTGTGTGTGTGTGTGTGTGTGTGTGTGTGTGTATTTAGTGTAATATTGGTTTACTTCTCTAGGGAAAATAGCTTTAACAAGTCCCATACTATGGAACCAATCTTGAAACCATATAGGAAGTTCATAATTAATGGTGGTTTTAAAACAGATATACCAGGAATGAGTGGGATTATATATATATATATATATATATATATATATATATATATATATATAAAGATATTATATTTATGAAGTTGATAAATTATGTTTTGGCTTTTGTTTTTCCATTTTCTTTAAAATGATTGATTAAACTCAATATTATGATCGTCAACTTCTTGTAATGAGGTTATAGAATTTGGTGTTTTGTTGTGTTTTATTTAATTACAAAACTTTAAAATGAAATTAAATTCTCAACAAAAGGATCATTCAGTTTACATTTGATGTTATTTTATAGTATGCATTTATATTCCTTTCTTAGGATTGAAGAATAGTTTTTTTTTCTAGATTAAATATTTTCTATTTTTTATAAATTCATATAGCTTCATTTAGTTTTGTTCTTTGAAAGGTTTTTTCTTATTGATTTTAATCCTCGTAAATTTTAAAACTTTTGAAAATAATAGGTGACAAAAATCATTTTAATTTTTTTAAAATCTATATGGACAAAAAATGTAAAAAGAAACTAGAAAATTAAAACCACATTAAGGCATACTTACAAGAAAATTTTCTTCTTCTTCACTAAAATTTGAGGCCAAAAACGTAAAGGTCGAATGAAGAAATAAAAAGGATAAGTAGAAATATCCAATAAAAAAATGATCAATGAGATGAAAAAATAATGAAGAAAGAAAAGATAGACATGGACTTTTCCGCTCAAATTCTATCCATTTTTTTCTTTTTTAATTCATAAAAAAGATATCATTTTATTTATTTATAGTAACAAGGCACTTATAACAAGTATATACATATGAGGATAGATCAAATTACACCGGTGTAATTTGATCAACTATTACACCATTCAATAACTTGATATAAAATGTGATTTTTATCAATCTAACGGTTGAATTATATCTACATATTACCAAGATTGTCTATGTCAAATTTTGTTAAAAATGAACAACAATAAGAAAGTAATCAAATGATCAATATTTTAGTATATTTTGAAAAGTTTATATTACACAAGTGTAACTTTAAAAGAGTTACACTAAATCTCAACCATTAATTTTATTATAATCCAACACTTATGATAAAATCACTAAACTCACTCACGTGACCTATCTTCAATTTGATCTCTCTAATATCAATTTTCTATACGCTGCCAGTCTATTTCCTCAGCAACTGCAACCTAGTTACCCGATTATCTATCTTCTAAATCTGATTCTAATCTTAATTATACAGGTCCCCATCTCGTTCTCCACCTCTCTCTAAGTTTAAGTTCTATATCATTCTTCCTCGAACTGAAAAAATATAACCAAGTTTGAATTTAGTGGCTTCAAAATCATAAAAGTAGATGAGATAAAGTATAAAAAATATAATTTTTTTCGATTGTTCATGAATTTGTCCACTGTTAATAGGAAGTCAGTCCGCCTATATTATTGTGGAATTTTAAATTTACCAATTATAATTGATTGTAAAAAGCCATTTTGGAAAGGAAAATTATTCTTTGACATATTTGTAGCATCAAATTTAATAATCAAGATCTAGCAATGCATTCTGCAGCCTGTAATTCATTATTTCAGCTTTAAGATTTCACATACAGTACCATACTAATATAGACCATGACATGATCTTATTTTAACTGAATTTTAATTTCACCATAAAGAGTTAATATTTGTGACTAAAAGCTATTTCCTTAGGTTGAGGATCTCAAGGCGAGGTGTATACCAATGGTACTCATCATCAACGAGATTCCTCACTCCCCCTAATCCCTAAATTCTTATAGAATTGAGATTATAATCAAATTGAAATTAGAAAGCTGTGGATGAGCATATAGGGATAGGAATAGTGAGGTGGATAACGAGATAGGAACCTATATAATAGAGTCAAATTGAAAAATAGAGAATTGGGCAACGAGGCTATAGCATATAAGGATAGAGTTGGAAAAGAGAAAGGTAGAATGAGGTCGTAATGTATAGAATTGAGATTAGAATGGAATCGGAAAAGAGAGTTGGGGAAAGTTTTATATAACTTTTTTCTTTTACATGTGCATCGCATAGACTACTAACTAGTTTAAGCAAAAGTTTTATATAACTTTTTTCTTTTACAAATAAGTGAAAGATAGAAAGAAAAAATAGACGTGTTCTACTGTTGCAATGTGTTCCACAAATGGATGTTGAACCACAACAATCCCGAATCCGGTTCGAAATGTGTGATAAGAATTAACCACTTGGTGAGTGTTAAATTGATATGTTATCACATGTTAGCTTTGTGCAGCTACACTGTGCTCGGTGATTACTCGATAATGTTTACTCTAATTGTCAAATTCGTTGTTCAAGGTAATTCTAAGGGACCCTAGGTTTTTGGGTCCTACTTAGTTATATAATTCCATTATATGTTCCTCGAGACTTTGTAGTGCTTCCTCATGTGGATCAATCGATCCATTTCATCATTCATTTGGGTTAATCTATTGTAACACAAGCGACAAACTCTTCACACAATCTCTCTCAATTCAATTGTTGTTATTGTTAACATCATGGGTTGGGTAACATCGCACACATGTCCTTCTAGGGTGGTGTTACCTTGATTTACTAGTTTTTGAGTATTAACCATGTTTGCTGGAAATTGGATTTGTTGAATTCCCACAAACGATGGCAATTGTTTAGTTCGAAGTATCGCTGGGAAGGGTTAGGACTATTGTTGCTTGCTGGTCTAGATTATTGGGCTGGTGTCCGTAAGATTAGATTATCTTGATTTGAACTTCACAACTCCAAAGATAGTGATGATACCTACAAAGACACTTTGATGCTTAAGTTAGCAATGTCCCCCACTTAAAGGAATATTATAATAAATCCATGTACTTGTAGCAATGATGTTTAGAAGTATATATATGTGTCAAACCTGGGCTAAAGTCAGTATCACAAGGCCCAAGTCCTCTTACAATCATATATTGTCATGTTTATCCGTGTAACTTTAGTACCGATTATTCTCCTTACTTATATTGTATGTATTTGGATAAAACACAAGAATCAATTTTATCCCACAAAATCACGGTGATACTATAAAAAAGTATAAGTAATTATTTATTGCTTTATCTTTACCATGAAAAAAAATTGATTATTTGTCATCGTAAAGCTAATCCAAACATACTATTAGTCTTTTTACATTGTCTTGAACCTCTTCATAAAATGAGAAGGATCGGGCTTAGGCCTAGTCTGGAACAACATAATTTTTTTTTTTAAAAAAAAATCTCTTTAAGAAAATGGTGATGGTTGGAGACACAAAAATTTTGAAACAAACAAACAATAAATAAATAACTAATATAGTATGACATGATTGACAAATAATCTTGTCTCTTAAATATATGGTTAGGGGTTGATTCTTAGATCTATATGTATGAAAGAATATCTATTGAGAAAGATTAATCTCTTAAATAAATTTTAATATTTCAAAAAATTAATCCTTTATTAATTTTTGACTAAGAGATACCATGAGTTCTAAAAAGAAGAAAAAGCAATAAACAAGGGAAATGAAAGACAAACTAATTAATCATCTAAAGTATGAATATATGATTTAATATCTCGACAAAACATAAAAAATTTCGTAGTATATTTACATGAAATGTGTATATATGTATGAAGAAGAACTTGTATTAAAATTTTATCACATTATTTGTTTATCTCAAGGAAATACAATATATTGGCTCTAGGCAGCGAAGTAAGCAAATAGCGGTGAGGTGTGACTGAGTCCTAACCACATGTCACAAGTTTGCACTATATCAATAGTTTTTGTACGGTGAAATGATAACACCACTAGTCGTTGTACACTACTACACTTGTACGATAACACCAGAAACCCAACGGAACCACGAATCAATTGATCTATATTATAAAAGAATATTCTCTTTCTTATACTTTCATCCTACTTTTTTTTCCATCATATATTATTATTACTAGCGAAAATACAGGCGTGACAACGCCTATGTATCCGCGTTTTTATTTCGCTAAATATGATATATATTATAAATTTATCTTATTATATGCTAACATGTATTAAATTAAATTTTAAATTATTCAAGTTAATGCATGATAATATAATCATACTTTATCCCAACAATTTTATCTCAAGAATTCCCTCTCTTTAATTTTAGCTTATCTTTAACAAATAATTAATATTTTATTGTTGAATTTCAAACAAAACAATTAACTCGTGTAGGGAAATTACAAATTTATAATATAAAAATCAAAATTTATACCCAAATAATTTTATCTTCAGAAATTTAATGTTTTCTCAACTTTTTTAAACTTTTCTTCTTCTTTATATCACTAAAATACTAAATTTTTTTAAACTTTTTGAAAGACTTCTTTGCCATGCGTATCTATTAATTTACTTTAACACAAACATCAAGAGAATTTAATTACATTAAAAGAGTAGATAATTTGAAAAATAATATAAAATTTAGGACATAAAATATCATTTATCTTTTTCTTATTGAAAATTTAACTCAAATTAAATGTTCCTTTTACTGCTTACAAAAATTTCTCATTTTCGTAATTTGAAGGGATTTTGTTTGGTTGAAATTTCATTTTGTTCTACATAGTTTTTGTGCTTAATATATAAGACTTAAAAGTTAATTAAAAAAGAATTTTAAAGATAAATAAATTTATAAGAAAGATATAAATAATTGAATAAAGATAAGATTTAAAAATACATAATTAATTTTTTAGTTGAATTTAAAATTTAAAATTTAATAATAATAAAAAGCAATAAATCTCATTTTGTTATTAAGAGAATATCAAAGGATAAGATCATATCTTTGTCAAAAAAAAAAAGGATAAGATCATAACTTAACAGATAATACAAAAAAAAAAAAAAGTTTCAGACTACAATTTAATTTTTGAATTTCATTTTATATTTTTTAAATTTTAGTTTGGATTATTTCTAGAGACATGTCTGTTATGAAGAAGGTACAACAATCTGTAACCAACCTTTCACCTTTTTTTCTCAAAAAAAAAAAAAAGAAATCCCTGTTTTCTTTTTTTCTCTTTCTAGCACTCACTCACATTGTGTCACGGTGACTCAAAGCTGAGACCCTCACTCATATTACTCTCTCTTTTTGTCTAAATCTTAAAACCTCTTTCTCATTTTGCAAAAATTCATAACTCAGTTTGTGCTCTTCTTCCTTTCCCATTTTCATTTGACAACAATGTAAAATGTAAAACATGAATAGAAAGCTTAAAAAGCCATCAGATATAATTAACTTATTTCCATCTGCTATATTTCCCAAGAGTGTTTTTTTAAAGGACACACATATCAGTAGATTTATAACACAGTCTAAAATGTTAAAAAAGAAAAAAGAAAAAAAGAAAGAATACCAGGAAGCATTGACACAACTTGGAATAATAAAAAGAAAACAAAAATGAGGGAGAAAATAAATAATAAAAAAAAAAGTAGCCATACACATTCCCATTGCTCAACTTGCCAAGCAAATGGTTGCCAAATTCATCTAAAGCAACTTCATCAGGTGCTGAATGCAAACCTTAAACCTTCCTTCCTGACTGTTGCCAACTTATTCTTTATTGAGTCCTTTTTTCATGTCTTCCTCATCGTCGCAAATTCCAAAATCTTTCTTTGTTACTTTTGGAGACAAATTCGTTTCAAACTCCAACTTTCAATCTCCGATGCTTTACTGTAAATCTGGGTTTAATCGTCTTCTGTCAATCTTAATCTTAAATAAATGCAACCAAATAAAATGCATTTGACATATTGTATCAATCAATTTTCAAACTTCAAATTTTATACAGTACTAAAGAATATAAACTAAAGAACTAATAATGGATGTTTTTCTCTATTAGAAGATTTTATGAGGGACTGCTGACTACTGCTGCAAATTCCTCTCATCATTTAGCCACGCTTTAATATGTTCTCAATGTTCCGTTGGTACTAAGACACATAAAACTTGGCATCCAGATTCATTTTAAAAGAAGGTCGTGCTAGAGAACCAAAAATCATTTGCTTACTGTCTATTCTCTTCATCTTCAAATGTATTATACTAGTGTTCTTACCCGTGCTATGCACGGCTATAAATTATTAAAATACATAAAAGTAATTGTAAAAAATGTTTATGATGAAAAAACATTAAAAATGTGTTAAATATAACTATTAATAATTTTTTACTCTAAATATAATTCATAAATAGTAAAAATAGTGTCCGTTAGAAATTAACAATAATACTATATATTATTTTCCACCTATTTTAGGCTTAATTGTAAATTTTACCACCCAACTTTCATAATTTTGCAAATTTTACCACCCAAGTTTTATTTTTGCAAATTTTACCACCTAAGTTTTCAATTTTTGCGCATTTTACCACTCTAATATTTCACAAAAAAAAGTAAAAGAATTCAAAACTTTTTTTTTGTGAAACATCAGGGTAGTAAAATGCGCAAAAATTGAAAATTTAGGTGGTAAAATTCGCAAAATGATGAAATTAGTTGGATGGTAAAATTTACGAAAAAATAACTTGAATGGTAAAATTCGCAAAATGATGAAAGTTTGGTGGTAAAATTCGCAAAAAAAAACTTGGATGGTAAAATTCGCAAAATAATGAAAGTTGGGTGATAAAATCTGCAATTAGGTCTATGAATTTTTTATAATATTCCATATTTCTTAAATCCATGATTTACAATTCCGTATTCTTAAACTTATACTTAAAACATAATGACAAGTAAATTAAAATTAGTAATTAAGGTTGTTGTGATTTTTTAATTTTGTCTATTAGTTATTTTAAATAAGAATAAATGTCTAAATAAAAATTAGGCATATATTATCTATATCTATGTAGTAAAATTCACTTCAGCAATTGCAATAAATACTAAATACTTCATCCATTCTCACTAATTACTATAATGTTGTTTTAAAAAAAATATAATACGTACCCTGTTGCAAAAAATATTTTTAATATTTTGATAAAATGTAAATACCAAACATGCCTATCTAAATGTAATTTAACTCTTTAGAAACATATATTAATTATAGAAATAATAAATAAATAAATAAATATATATATATATATATATATATATATATATAATATAATTACTTTACCTATGTTTTTATTTTCAATGATATAGAATGGTCTTTACAATTTTCATTAGGGATGGCAAAACGGGCTGGCCCGGCCCGTTTTGGCTTGGTCCGCTTGTGGCCCGCCAAAAATGGGCTGGGCCGGGCTGGCCCGCCATAGTTAGGGCGGGCTAGACAGCTTGGCCCGCCCCGCCTAAGAGCGGACTGGCAGGCTGGCCGGCCATAATTGAAAAAAAAAATTAAGTTTTTTTAATTTATTGCAAATAAGACATAAATAAAATGATCTTGCATCACTTGTATCATAAAATGACAGTAGAAAGCATTTTTGTTACTGTGAAGTGTGAACACAATTAAAAATAATTACAATATTGTTTCATTTTCTTCAATAAACCACAAACTAATAGTCTTTCAACACCACAAGTTTAACATGATCATAATAACATCTTAAAGAGGCTTAAATATTGTTCCATTTCATTCAAAAGTTCAACACCACAAACTAATAGTCCTCAAAAGTACACCGCAAAATATTAATAGTCCCTCATAACTTATGTTATTTTAGATATATTATTTAAAAAATAAATAAAATAAGTAGTGACGGGCCAGCCCATCCCGACCTGCCTGTGGCCCGGCGGGTTGGCGAGCTAGGCGGGGCGGGCCAAAGCGGGCTGGTGGGCTGTAGACCCTGTCCCGCCATGCCAAATTTGTGGTGGGCTAGCGGGCCAGCTCGCCTAGCCCACTTTGCCATCCCTAATTTTCATTAAAACAAATATTTTACTAGTTTAAAATGAATGCAAATGAAAGATAAGTCCACACAAATAATTTTTATATTAAAATTATTTTATTTTTTATCTTCTATTATCATGAGAATTACAACAACTTATATGTCTTACTCAACCAATTGAGCTAGACCCCTCGGTAAAGCTTAAAGTCGTACATGAAATATACTACTTACATTTTTTTAAGTTTTTTTTATTAAAAAATAAGTCATACACTAGAAAATATAACATTATAAAAAATTGAAATGATATATGATTAGGCATATTTATCTATCAATTGTCTTCGTAAAATTCTTAATTGTATGTACCCTAAATTAGTTGAATCAATATATATACTTTGTTGATAATTTTTTAACCATTTTTCAAAAAACAAAAAACAGACTAAATTGTAAAGTACTTTTTAGAATGGTTAAAAAATTCTTTTAATGATATTGTTTGTCCTAAAATGACATTCTTTGGCTCTAAGACTATTTTTTCTTTGCACGGTCTTTTTGATCTATTGAAATATTTTTAAAAAGAACAAAACACAGTTCAATCTTCTTCTCATGTTTTATATTTATCTTTTGCAGTGATTATTGTATTATTAAATATTAATTTAATTATATTATCTTTTAGTATAAAGAGTATACTATGTGTATATATATATATATATATATATATATATATATATATTAATTTTTGTAAATATTTTTACTTAAATCACAATAACTTATAGTATTAATTAACTTTGTAAAAAAAAAGAAGTGATTTAACAGATTATATATATTTCCATTTGACAAATTTACTGCTTACTACTAAGCAAATGATTGTAGTTTTGACTTTTCATCTGTCAAGGTCAACTATTTATTAAACTCACAGAAATCTGTACAAAGTACTGCTTCATGAATAAAATAGAAAGAATAGGCATCTAATGAGAATAAAAGATTTTAAACTTTTTTTCCCCAGAAAAACTAATTAGTGGCAACCACACATTGTATTCGTGTTTGGTATTTCAAGAATTCCTAGAATTGAATCACTTAGTAGACCCGCATAGATGAAAACGGAACAATTATATGCTCAAAATGAAAAAAAAAAATATGAGTCAAAATATTGAAAAGAATACCACACATACCTACTTGTATATTTTAGTACGGTTCTTGATTTACATCGGTTTTATGAACCGTGTGGGCAAGAATGAGCGACCAAGTAACAACATAAGCTTTGTCTATCTATCTATCTACTTTCGTCAGTTTAGTGGTACACATTTCCAAAATTCCCTTAAAAACATTAGAATTTTCATGTTAAACCTTTGGTCACCCTCCAAATTCCCAATTCTAGGATCCATGAAATTTTCTCCATCATCACTACTTTGAATCCCTTTATCGAACTCTGTTGTGGATGAGGTATGATCCAACTTCAATCCAGGATGCTGACCCTGCAGAACACTATCAAATGTTATTAAGGTGTCTTGGGACTCTTCCCTTTTATTGTCAAAAAATTGAACATCATCACTTGAAGCTTTTAGAGTATTTAATGATGATAATAGATATTGGCATATTTCTGCTTGTGATTTTAGGGACTGCTAGGGTAAAATAAAATATAGGGAAGGCAGAATACTATTCTATTATTTCAGAAATAATAGAGATACATATATATAGGTAGCGCAGCCTGATTACATGATAAATGCAAAATAGAAAGTAAATAAAAGGGGGATCAGATTAAATCAAAGAGATTTGATTCTGACCCAAAATAACAAATCAGATAAGATCAGATTATTCAGGTAAGATTAGATAATTCAAATTAGAATAATCTGATCTTGATCTTAATTATTTAATGCTAACAAAAAAAAAAATATACAGCTGTCAACACCCTCTCTCAAGTTGGTGCATAGATGTCTAGCATGCCCAACTTGCTTACAAGGAACTCAAAGTTGGGTATAAACAGTCCTTTTGTGAGAATGTCGGCAACTTGCTGTGAAGTAGGAATATAAGGCATGCAAATTAGGCCTGTGTCCACCTTTTCCTTTATAAAATGTCCATCGATTTCAACATGCTTGGTTCGGTCATGTTGAACAAGGTTCTGGGAGATACTAATTGCAGCCTTGTTATCACAATACAGCTTCATCAGAAGAGTCATAGGAAGCTGCAACTCTTCTAGAATCCTTTTAAGTCATAGAATCTCACAAACACCTTGGGCCATTGCCTTATACTCAGCCTCAGCACTACTCCTGGCTACTACATCTTGTTTTTTGCTCCTCCAAGTAACCAAGTTTCCCCAAACAAATGTGCAGTAACCGGATGTTGATTTTCTATTAGTGATGGAACCTGCTCAATCTGCATCTGTGAATACCTCAATAGCTTGCTGCCCAATTTTTTTTAAAGAACAGTCCTATACCTGGAGCACTTTTAAGGTATCTTAAAATTCTGTAGACAGCCTCCAGATGTTCTTCATGTGGTGACTTCATGAATTGGCTCACTAGACTAACCGCAAAGGCTATATCTGGACGGGTATGAGATAGATAAATTAACCTCCCCACTAACCTTTGATACCGGGCTGTGTCTATAGGGTCTCCTTTGCCTTCACTCCCAAGTTTCTGGTTGGGATCAATAGGAGTATCAGCTAGTCTGCAACCCATCATCCCAATTTCTTTAAGAAGGTCCAGGATATACTTTTGTTGAGACACCACAATTCCTTTTCTTGATCTTGCAACCTCCATCCTCAAAAAATATTTTAGGGATCCAAGATCTTTAATCTCAAACTCAGCAGCAAGGGATGCCTTCAGATTATTTATTTCTCTAGAATCATCCTTGGTAATTATAATATCATCCACATAAATAATTAACACAACCATCCTTCCTTCAAAAAAGTGTTTCACAAACATGGTGTGATCACTCTGACATTGAGAATATCCCTGCTTCTTAATAATCTAGGCAAATCTTTCAAACCACGCTCTAGGTGACTGTTTCAAGCCGTAGAGAGACTTTTGAAGCTTGCAAACCTTTTGATTGAACTTAGATTCAAAACCAGGGGGTGAGTCCATGTAGACTTCCTCTTCTAAGTCCCTATTTAAAAATGCATTCTTCACATCAAGTTGCGGTAATGACCAATCTAAATTTATAGCCAATGATAAGAGGACTCTAATAGTATTAAGTTTTGCAACAGGAGCAAAAGTTTCTGAGTAATCAATACCATAAGTCTGGGTGAAGTCTTTGGCAACTAGCCTTGCCTTGTACCACTCAACAGATCCACCTGCCTTATACTTGATGGTAAATACCCATTTGCATCCCACAGTTATTTTTCCTCTAGGCAAGTCCACCTCTTTCCAAGTCTGATATTTTTTAAAGATCTCATGTCCTCCAAGACAGTTTCCTTCCACTTAGGAACCCTTAGAACCTCCTGTATATCTCTTGGAATTTCTGTTTTTGTCAGTTCACAAGTAAAAGCTCTAAAGGTAGGAGACAATTTATCATAAGATATAAAATTGGAAATAGGATGCTTTGTACAAGACCTTATACCTTTCCTAACAGCAATAGGAAGGTCAGAATTGTCAAAAACGGGTTCAATAAGAACAAGTTCAGGTTCATCAGTATTTTGAATGGGTTGAACAGAATTAGAAGAGTTCTTACTTGATGGATCCTCGGATGCCTGGCAGTTTTGAGGATCATTTGGTTCTATTCTTTGACGTCTTTCTTTTTCTTGAGTAAACATGGTCAAAGGGTTGGATACCTTTGTTACCAACTCTAATTGTCTCATTTTCAACTTCTGGTTCTAACAAGACAGCTTCTTGAATATCATATTCATGGCTGTCTTGACTTGGTTGGCTTGAGTCACCCAATTTTTTTGTTTTTTCAATATCTCCTAAATTTTCCAAAAGATCCAAATTGTTTAAGAAGTCTAAGTTTTGTGTTTCAAAATATTGAACATCTTCCTCTTGTCTCCCCCTGAAGATGATTACTAAAAAAAGGAGTTTTCTCAAAAAAGGTAACATCCATGGTAACAAGGGTTTTCTTGGAAATGGGATCAAAGCATTTGTATCCCTTTTGGTTGGGAGCATAGCCAACAAAAACACATTTTTTTGCTTTAGGCTCAAGTTTCCCATGGTTTGGTTCAACAAAAACTGGGGATGATTCTAGAGTTGCCCTTTTCCTCTACATTTTCTTCATTTGAGGTCTGGAAAGCCCGACCCTCTCCAATTGGTTTCTTTTTCAAATTCGGGGTCTTCCATGAAGTTTCCAGCAGGTTTCCTTAGTGTGCCATGGCCTTCTACAATGATCAGACCAAGGTCGCTTCTTTTTCTCCCCTTCTAGTTCATGTCCCTTGGTAGTCAAGGCTAAACTTTCAGCTTCCTGCACCCTTGTACCATCAGAGTTTCGCAACATAATCTTCCTCCAGGATTCCTCTCTTCTAATTTCAGAGAACACTTCCCGCATTGACGGCAACGGTTTTCTGCCAAGAATTCTACCGCGAACTTCATCCAATTCTTGGTTGAGACCTGCTAGAAACATGTAAACTTTATCATTCTCTTCCCTCTTCTTGAATCTGGTTGCATCATTGGGATTTCCCAATCATCCTCATAGCACTAGTCTAGCTCTTGCCAAAGAGTGACCATGAGATTGTAAAAGGTTGTGACATCCTTGTCTCCTTGTTTGGATTGCCACAGTCGAGTCTTAAGTTCATAAATTTGAGAAGAGTTCTCCAAGTCAAAATAGCAATCACGGACTGCCTCCTACACATCTTTCGCAGTTGGGAGGAATAAGTATGGCTTCCCGTTGGAAGAGTCCATCGAGTTGATCAACCACGCAATGATTAGTGCATTTTCTGACTTCCATCTTGGGAAAGAGGGTTGGTTGTTTCTGGTTGGGGAGTCGCTCCTGTCAAGTAGCCTAGTTTCCCTTTGCTGTCAAGGGCTAGTTTGACAGATTGAGACCACTCGACATAGTTTTTACCATTCAGTTTTTGGATCAAAAGCTGTAAGTTGGTACCCGTGGACAGAGAATCAGATATGATAGGGACTGATGCGGTTTCAAGACTACCAAAATTAATGGAAGACATGGTGGAGGAATTTCCTCTAGTCGTGGAGGTATTTTCCATGGCGAGCTACCACAGGATTAGAGTCGAAGCTTTGATACCATGTGATTTTAGGGACTGCTAGGGTAAAATAAAATATAGGGAAGGCAAAATACTATTCTATTATTTCAGAAATAATAAAGATACATATATATAGGCAGCGCAACCTGATTACATGATAAATGCAAAATAAAAAGGGGATCAAATCATATCAAAGAGATTTGATTCTGACCCAAAATAACAAATCAGATAAGATCAGATTATTCAGGTAAGATTAGATAATTCATATTAGAATAATCTAATCTTGATCTTAATTATTTAATGCTAACAAAAAAAAATATACAACTGTCAACACTGCTCATCAAAATCACCAAATTCTTCTTCAACCATTGGCTTCCAAAGACGCACCCTTGCATTAATGAACCAATTTGCCCCTAACATGAATCAAATAAAGATTAGCAAACATTGCATAAGACTAAAACTTTAAGTGGTCACTTATTTTGACTGTTGGATCCGAATCAGAAACCAAT
The DNA here is from genome assembly GCA_026413185.1 of Pueraria montana var. lobata. Taxonomy (NCBI): domain Eukaryota; kingdom Viridiplantae; phylum Streptophyta; class Magnoliopsida; order Fabales; family Fabaceae; genus Pueraria; species Pueraria montana. Next base: position 70,384,605 of record CM048654.1, read on the forward strand.
TAGTGTGTTTGATTTACCTTATTTTGAAGAAATAATTGTTTTCCTTTTATCAGTTTCGTTAGAGAGCTTTTGAAAAAATGGTTATTTCCCCATAGCAAGACCAAAGTAGTGATCATAGAACCTTGCAAGACCCTTAAAAATTTGTTTCTCTGGGTTAAAGACAAATCATAAAACAGGACCATAAAACCTCTTTTTGTTTCATAGCAAATTATATCATCAAACCTTGCAACTCCAAGAATGACATAAATTAGATGGAGTAGCCGAATTTTTTTTTTAATTGTGTATCATTTTTCTATTAAGAAAATAGAGAAGGGAACAAAAAATGAGACTATTAATTTCTATCAAAATCCATGAGCTTACATAAGTAGGGTATAAAATGGTCCAGATATGTGAACAAAGTAGAAGTTTACTACTACCTTCTGAAACCGCTCAATAGAGTGAATAGATATGACAATCATAAAACTCTAATGGAGTGAAATATTTCCTTTACATTTTGAGGTCAAATTCAGAAAAATGGTGGGTGATATCATATATTCACCTAATGATGAAATGTAAAAATAAGGGCATGTCATGTAAACACAAATTAATAGACTTCAACTCAAAGCACAAAAATTAAAAATTAAGTTGTAATGAACCTACCAGTATGATGGTCTGTGAGACTGATTACCATGACAAAAACCACTTTCTTCTGCAAACCTTGACACTTTAGAACCCACAATGGAATATGTTGCATCAAGGAAGGACATAAATGATAATATTTGGCTTGTACTCCATCAACCCCACCTCCACCTTGTTGAAGAATGAAACTGTGATACCAAATTAAAAAAAAAAACACTTAATTTTGTAAGATATAAAATGTGATTTAAAAATTCTTTATCCATACAAATTAAAAAATTAAAATAGAGAAGTTCTACAACTACAGAAATTAAAACTTATTGGCTTCAGAATTAGCAAATATAAATGACCATTATTGCAATACTTGACAAAAGAACAGTGATTGAAGGCCAAGTTGTTCATAAAGTGAAGCTTTTTTTTACTGTAAAAAATATATTAGATTTTGATGACAACTACTGATCAAAGTTAATTATTATAAAAAAAAAAAAAAGTGTTCGAGCAATAACATGAAACAATGCTTCCTCACTATTTTTCATTGCAGCCATTAAGTGGAAATAAATAATTTTAACATCTTTGTTGCAGCAACAAAAGGTCATTTCTTTGTATTAACTTGAAATTTTATGGATAGCTTACTGGCAAACAGAAAAGAAAAGCATCATGACTGCCATTGTAACGACAACAAACCATAATCTAGGGCTCTGTACATTTTGTACAACACCAGGGCACTCTAGCCACTGTAGGTCAAGGGGATTAATGGTGACACCACCAACCCCTTCTTCTTGAGAGGCAAAAATTAGAAAATGGAAATAGGGGATCGGTTGACTGTTGAGACTTGAGTGAACGAAAGAGAAATGAGAGGCAAAATTAGAAAAAGGGGGATGAGAGATCGTGAGTAGCTTGATAAACAAAATCAAAATTGAAAAGATAACGTGTTTGTAAAGATAAAATTTTGAAATGTAGCGTGCAATAAGAGAGAAATTTGGCAGGATTTTGAAGCTAACAGTGTCACTCATAGGGACAGAATTCATTACGTAACAATCAAAACATCAGTAAAAAATCATGTATGTAAATTTTAACCCATGTGCCCGTGGATAAAGCCAAGCCAACACTGTGTTCCTCAAATGAAAGTTAAAATCGAAATGAGCAACTCCCAAATCACACTCAAACATGGAAGAGAAAAATTTAAAGGACATATAATATGACATTCAGCCTGCAAAAGAACACTCCACAGCATTGTTGTGAAAATCGGTCCGGTCATTGACTCGGTCAAAGCACTGGATTGATGAGTCAATGGTTGAATCGGAAGGTCACTTATTGAACTGGAGGGTCACTTATTGAACCGGTTGACCCAATATATATTAAAAAATAAAAATATATAATATAGCTGGTAAAATGTGATTAATTCATACTCTAAATTTAAAATCATTGTCATAATAAAATAAAAGCTTATAAAAAATTGAACAAACTACAATTTACATAATCATATTACTATAAATTATTGTATTATATATTATTATTAAATTACTAAGAAAACTCTAATTAATATATCATATATAATAAATAATACTAGTGTATAGAATATATAATATATATTATATTTATCACTATCATACTCTAAGTAATTAATCTGGTCTAGTGGTATTACCTGTTTTACATAACCATAAGGATCTTGTTTCGATCCCAAGTAGCCACAATACTTTGATGGTTTATTTTTAATTAACTTTTATTAACATTTGAATTTAAATGCACTGCAGCGTGATTTGTGCTAGCCAAAGTCAGGTGCAACGTGATTTGTGCAGTGCAGACGCATAGAGCAGTGTAAAGCAGCAGAGTCAGGTGCAGCATCGTAATGTGTGCGTGAGAGAGAGAAATTTGTTCAATATTTGAACCGGTCAATAAATGTCCAAAAACCGGAAATCCCGGCCGGTTTAATACCGGGCTGATGACGTCATCTCCGGAATGCAAGTCCGATCTAATAAGTAACCGGATCGGCCATATGTTCGGTTTCTGGTCGAACCGGCCGGACCGGTACGGTTTGATTTTCTGGGTCTTCGAATACATTGTGCATTGCGGTTAACGTAATCTCCTTATGTATATTAACGTAATCTCCTTATGTATATTGTGCCATGCTATATTTTTTTTTAATATTTTTTTATCAGTTTTTCTAATTTTATTTTTTAATTTTGAAGATTTCTCTCTTTTGTCAATAATTTTAAATCCTTAACTCAATTTACTTTTCAATTTTTAAAGTTAATATAAAAAAAATTAAAGCTATATCATTACATGTTCCCTTATTTTCTTTTTTAAAAAAATTATAGTTTCTAATTTCTTTTATAATTATCTCTTTTTTAAAATTTCTTTGGATGTGTTATATAATCTTTTTTTTTCTTCAAATTTTATAGTTTCTAATCTTTTTGGTTTTTTTTTTAATATTTCTTTTATCAGTTTTTCTAACTCTATTATTTAACTCCGAATATTTATCTCTTTCATCAATAATTTCAAATCCTTAATTCAATTTAGTTTTCAATTTTCAAATTTAATATTAAAAAAATTAAAACTACATCATTACATCTTCCCTTATCTTTTTTTTTTAAAATGTTATAGTTTATAATTTCTTTTATAATTATCTCTTTTTTAAAATTTCTTTCGATGTACTATATAATTCTTTATTTTTTTAAATTTTTTTTATTGACTATATAAATAAAGTAGTGGAAATTTGAATAAGTCCGCGCAATGCACGGACTAAAACACTAGTAATGAAACAAAATAGTGGGAAATTACAATATTGTTTGAGGGGCAAATATGTTTATGGAAATGTGTACACCAAAAACAGTTACTAATAGAGGTATTCCCTTTATTAATTGTTATTAGATTATTATTAAATTTTAAATATATATATATATATATATATAATATTATATTATATGAAATAAGAAATAAAATTAATATTTAAAATATTTTATTATTATTTATATAAAATTTTTATCATAAACATTTTATTATTATCTGTACATACATAATTAGCGATTGTTCAATAAATTATTTTTTCATAATTTTCTTACGGTTTATATGTTTTTTTTCTCACTATATTTTACCTGTTTACATAATTTTCACTTATTTTCTTCTACATTTTATTTTTGATTTATTTGAAAAAACACTATTTTTACTTGTTTATATATATTTTCACTCATTTTCTTAAACATTTTTATATTTTTTCTTTATTTGATGTTTGTTTCACCTATTTGAATGGCTCTTTTTCCTAGTAATTTGAATAATTTTTCTCATTAGTTTTTTATACTTATTTTATAATTTGAGTTTAATGGTGATGCACTAATATTGTAAAACTATTTTACACTTTCAACCAATCACAAATCATCATTGGTGTGACTTTTAAGGTAATTATTATAAAAATCAACAAACTTATCATAGTGGATTGTGATTGGATTATCGTGTAAAACTTTTTTACACTGTCAGTGCATTACTTATTTTCTCTTAATATATCATTAGAGTGGGGACCAAGCTATAAACTACTAAAATTATGCGGAATGTTAGACATAAAGCAAAGGGTTACACATTCTATTCAACAATTAGTAATAAAGTTGTTACACATGATAATTTTTGTAACAACATTCAGTAATCTAACTGTTATAATGCAAAGGGTAGTTGTAAAATAAAAGGATATTTTTTTAGTGATTCTTCAAACACTCAGTTCAATTTTGTGTTCTCTGTTAAAATGTTTACCGTGAATATTGTCACTGAAGTGCTGAAATGATTGTGCGATGTACTTGTATACAAAATAAAATTGTATGTGTAGTGAGATCCTAGAGTTAATCTGGCAATGCCAATGATACATCATTGCATATTTTTCATATTTTTCAGGCATGAGTAAGGGGCACAGTATTATCTAAAAGACTTAACTAATAAAATTGAAGTTAGGGAATTACATTCAGATTGCAATTGTATTCATCATGTCCAGGAACATTGTGAAAATGAACTATGTTCTACTTTTTTGCTGGCATGTTGATGTTTTATCAATAATTGTGAGTAAGCTATAAACTTATCATGCAAATTATGGAAGAATAACTTACAAATTAATTTGTGCAAAAAAGTTTGTTTAAGTGTACAAAAATTATAAGATTTAATTATAAATTAATGTTATATTTTGCATGTTGCATGTACAAAGAGCCATGTTTAGATTAGATTAGATTCATTTTGCATTTAAAAAGAACAAGTTTATATTAGATTAATTATAAATTTGTTTTGCATGTACAAAGATCCAGTGTTTTAGATATTTTGATTTTTTGTTTTTATCATCAAATGATTCTGTTAAGGATCCTCCAATGTATACCAAATAATGTCATACCAATTTTACTGATTCGTGATTTAAACATGAGTTCTTCAATTCCAAAAAAAAAAATGCTACTATCTTGAACCCATAAAGAACACTACACAACTATGGTCATTATCAAAAGAACTAGAACCCAAGTCCCTTTTTTTTTTCCTCCACCATGAACCAAAGTGATGACCTGGGTTTATGAAGACTTTCTAAATCTTAATGAATTAAAAAATGGAACATATGTTGCTATACACTTATAAAAAAGTTGGCTATTATAATGAATAGAATGAGATACTTACAAATCAATAATTTTTTATCATATGTTGTTGTCCCCCTATAATTCAGTAATCATAAAGCTATAAACTACTAATTGTATTGAAATTTTACATATCTTTTCCAAAAAATTAAATTGTTTCAGACTAATTTGATTGAGACTCAAATAACTTGAGACCAAGCATGCATGATCGACTCTTGAGTTTAGTTAGCACTTTGCGCCTATAACTAAAGAAGAAGAAAAGCAGATAAAAGTAACTTGATCAAAATTTCATACTGTAAGCTTCATATAATTTTTTTACCTACTGTGATCATGTGGATGAGCATAAAACGATAAAATAAATGGCTATAACAAGTGAAAAGAGACCTTCCTTAATTTTTTATTATCTGTCTGAAAACTAGCACTAGGCACGTGAAGTTTCAATTGTGGGAATGCTTTTGCCAAGTAAACTCCTCGGTCCCACTCTCCAATCCATGTCCTACCTATATGCTCCACGTACGAATCATCATAAAATAATTTTAAAATTAACCACCCTCATGCCCCTCGCGGCAAATATATATAACCCACTGGTTCCATTATATGAAAGCATGCTACATTATTATTTTTTTTTATCAATAAATGTTAGTTGTTAATTGATTAATTTTTGTTAACGGAGGATTTGAATCCGCGACTTCCCCCTCCTTCCCTTCCTTTCTCCCTTCACCGCCAAACCAACCTTATAACTCTGGAAGCATGCTAGATAAGTGGAACTGCCTGGTAGGTATCAACCTTTTAGCCAATGAGAGGTTGCAACATATTCCAGGTATCCAAATTTGGAACTCTCCACTCCAACATCTTGAGATTTGTATCTTTATGGTAAGTAAGGAATTACATTGATGTTTCTAATACCATACATTGGTGTTTTTAATTAATACCATGGTTGGTTGGTTAGTTCTAAGTTCTAACATTCCGTTTTCATGTGTTCTGCCCCCATCTAGTACTCAACCCCAAAGAAAATAGAACAAACTGAAAATGGGACTCCTTTCTTCTACAATATTACTGCTTCCAATTGTTGTGCTGCTCTCTCTTCTTTGCACAGCTTGTGCCACAAATTCAGCTGAAAACAATTTTGTTCACTGCCTTGTGAACAATTCTGAGCCCTCTCACCCCATTTCTGCAGCAATTTTCACACAAAACATTTCCTTGTTCTCTTCACTGTTGCAAGCCTATATCAGAAACCTTCGTTTCAACACCTCCACAACCCGGAAGTCACTGTTTGTGCCAAAAAGCACAACTTGTTGATGAAAATTCGCAGTGGTGGCCATGACTATGAAGGGATGTCCTATGTGGCTTAAGAGCCATTTTTCCTCCTTAACATGTTCAATCTCCGGTCCATTGAGATCGACATGGACACCAAGATCGCTTGGGTCGAAGCTGGTGCAAAGCTCGGTGAAGTTTACTATAGAATTGCTGAGAAGAGTGAAACTCATGGTTTCCCAGCAGGGGTTTGTCCCGCTGTTGGGGTGGGAGGTCACATTAGTGGTGGTGGCTATGGCAATCTCATGAGAAAATATGGCACTTCAGTGGATAATGTTGTTGATGCACAAATAGTGGATGCTCAAGGTAGGTTGCTCAATAGAAGAACCATGGGTGAGGATCTCTTTTGGGCTGTTAGAGGTGGTGGTGGAGGTAGCTTTGGTGTGGTACTTGCTTACAAAATAAAGCTAGTTCCAGTTCCTCAAACAGTCACTGTTTTCCAAATTGGGAGAACCTTGGAGCAAAATGCCTCCTTTTGGTGAGAGAACCTTGGAGCAGAACACCACATAAACTTGGTGAGAGAACTTCATAGAGACATGGCTCCTTTTGTCTCCCAGAACCCAAGACAGGCTTTCATATGTTACAAGGACTTGGATTTGGGCATCAACCACCATGGTTTTTATGGCTACTCTGAAGGGAGTGCTTATGGAGTCCAGTACTTCCATGATAACTTCAAAAGCTTGGTTCAAATAAAGACCAAGGTTGATCCTACCAACTTCTTCAGGACTGAACAAAGCATCCCGGTACATATCCATGTGGAATTTGTTAGAATCGTTACTGAAAAATCGCTGGTTTCTGTTTTGTTCGAGTTGTTTGCATTAAATTGGATTCGGAACCTCAAGTAACATGTGGAATAAGAATTATAGGGAGACAAGAATTACAATTTAGTCTTTTTTTATAATAGAATTTGAATAATGTAATTAGAAGGCAGAAACTCTTCTATGACGAAATCATGCATGGTGCATTTACAGCAGTAATGTTTGTCACGCGTTTTAGGACGCATTAATTCTAGGGGAGCCACATCCCTTTATGAATTCATTAAGTTCCAATAATTAAGAGTACGATTGGTGTGACTATTAGCACAAATCACTTGTAAATTATTGTTAAATATTAAATATATTTAAGCACTCTACACAAAAACATCAATACTAAGATTGATAAAATGAGTGCTTAACTTAATTTTGTGAGTTCTAAAATGCTTGAAAAATATGTTATTTATGGTATAAATTTGGTTAAGCAACATTACTTAGAGTTAAGCAATTTATATAAGCACCTGCACTAGAGATATTCTAAGTTGTTATAAATTTTTGGTATCAAAATTTGACTCCTCCTTTTAAATTAAAAAAATAATTGTGTTTGAAACATAAATAAATTATTTGACTAAAGTAAATAAGGATAATTCTCTTTTTTTTTTTTGATAGACAAAAGCTTATGACATTTCATTAATAATAAACTGTTTAATACAAGTGAAAACATGATAGAAAACATAGAGACTAAATAAAAATAGAGTCACCTTAGCTAAAGCATGAGCAATACCATTGCCTTGTCTCTTCACAAAATCAACCTTATAAGTTTGATTACAAGATAACAACCACTGACACTCTTTTACGATCACTCCAACTTCAGATTCATCTTGAACTGTTTTATTGACAACAATGTTTTTGTTGTCCATCTCAAACCAGACATTAGACAGTTCCAATTCAGCCACAAACTTCAGTGCAGACCACAATCCCCAAGCTTCAACTTCCAAGACTAACCATTCAGTCTTAGCTATGACAAATTGACCATGATTGTCCCTTATGCACAATCCGAGACCTGTGCGATTTGCTTCATTAAAGAAAGAAGCATCCACATTGCACTTGTACATGCTCCAATCTTGATAGAACATGTCGGCTCTATAGACCACAACCTCGTCAGATACTGCTTTATTTTCCCAAAGCTTGTCATTACGTCTGCGCCACATACTCCAGAGTAACATAGCTACATGGGATTGTTGCAGTTCATCAAGAGATGACATAAGTTGAAAAAACAGTTGGGCGAAAGAGTCTACTTGATCCAGAACTTCTTCCATTTTGTTTCTCATGTGAATAGTATTCCAGCAGCCAACATTTGATGGACACGTAGTAAAAATATGGCAACTTTATTCAACATTTGATTCACATAAGCATTCAACTCCACTCCACTCTCCATGGCTCCTCAAATTAATTCTCGTAGGTATGCACTCCCTACAGGCTCGCCAAAGCAGTGTTTTAACTAGATCATGTTGTATGCACTTTTGACGGACTCAGCCAAAATCAACTTATCTTCACCCATATAAGGACATAAAGGGTGACGTCTTCTACGGTGCGTGCGGCAAACGTGTTTCGCACCGTGCGAAACAAATTTTTTTCCTCCCCTTGCCAATTTTGCCTCTCTTTTTTTTTTTTTCCCTCTTCTCTCTTACTTTCCTCCGTTCTCTCTTCCTTCCTCTGTTCTCTTCTTTCTCCGCTCCTTTCTCCGTCCCCTCTTCTTCTCTTCCTTACCTCCTTTGCCAATGTTGATTTTCACTGCAAGGTCGCGGTCGCCGGTGACGATGACGAGGTGGTTGCCGGCTCACCGTTGACAATAGCTTCTTGAGCCGGCGACTACGCGTTTTAGATCTCCGGCATCCTTGTGTATTTTTATTGTTGATTTTTGTGTTAGTTTCTTAGATCTGAACGATGTACATGTTATTTTGTAGATTTTAGACTGAAGATCTGAGTTTAATCAAAGTATTGATTGAAAATGTTATTTTCTTTTGCATTCTCGAATTTTTTTATAGATCTGTAATGTTTTACAATCTGGAGGTGGCAGTGCATGGTGGCGCCGTTGCCGTGGCCACCAACCAACTGTGGTTGTGGGATAAGGAAGAAGGAGAAGGGGAAAAAAGAAAAAGGGAGGAGAGAGGGGAGGGCCGCCGAAAATCACTTACCGAAGCGGCGTGCGATGGTCGGAGTAAAAGAAAAGGGAAGAGGAAAAGGAGAAAAAACAAAACGGTTCCGGCAATGAAGGGTTCGTCGGGCGGCGGAGCCTGTGAGGCAAAGAGAGGAGAGAACCAGAAGAGAGAAGAGGGGAATTGAAGGGTAAATAAAAAGAGAAAAAAAAAGAACAAAAAAGAAAAAATCACAGCCATTCAGTTTATAAAATAATATATCGGACGATTGATATTAGTTTCGCATGATGCGAAACACGTTTCAGGCACGCACCGTAGAAGTCGTCCATAAAGGGGTTCTCAAGATTGCCGGAACATCATCAGCATTAAAAATCTGATTAATCAATCCCATATTAAATAACTAGAATTCAATCGTCAAAAAAAAAAAAAAAAAAACTAGAATTCTCTACACTGAAATTGTGGCATTATTAAATAATCAAGTGGACATAATAATTAAATAAAATCCTCTCTGAAATAACCATTTCCTAATTCGAACGACTAATATTATGCCTAAATTAAAAACTACGTTTAAAAGAAATGATTTAAGTTATAAAATAAATGGTAAATGATGATTTTAGTCTTTGGATCAATAAACCCGTGACAATTTAGTTAATGGAACAACAAAAATTCTGATTTAGTATCTAAATGTGTAAAAAATGTAACAATTATGTTTTGCCGTACAATTTAATGACAAATTGGTCTCTGAACTTCCTTGAACTTTACATGTTAGTGACAAAACAGTCTCACGAAAACTTAACGGTAAGATGTAATTGTCACACTTTTGCACATTCACGGACTAAATTAGAATTTTCGTTCTTTTGTGGACTAAATTGTCACCGGTTTACACATCCAGGAACCAAAATAATCATTTACCCTAAAAAAATGATTTAACCTTAGAATTCTTATGGATTTTAATGGCTTATATTTAAAATTAAGATAATTATTAATTGGATTTAATATTAAAAAAAGAAACAAAAATTATTAACATAAATAAATAACTAATACTTTTTTTCATAATTTATTATATATAAGTTTTTTTGTTGTTGTATCCAAACGAATCTTAAAATTGTTTTTTAATAAATTTATATAAACAAAAACAGATTTTCATTATAATTTATTATAATAATAATTGAAATATATATATATATATATATATATATATATATATCATTGAAATAATCAAAATTTCGCAATTGTCCTAAACATAAATATTATTGAAATCAGTTTTTCATTAAAAAAAAAAGCTAAAATGAAGAATTTTAAATTGTTCCAAACATTAATCTTCGAGAAAAAAAGAAACTTATGCACTTAGCTTTTATAGAAGTTTTCTCAATTAACTTCAAAAATTGAATTGTATAAATTGATTTTAGCTTACAAAGGAAGCTCAATTCATTTTATCTTCTTATTATCTTCTTCTATAATATTTATATAAAAATTTATCCAAATAAAACCTTAATATCTTTAATTATTTATTCTTTTTATAAATATTATACAACTTTCCTAGTTTAAAAAAAAATATCTTCACATTTCTTTTCTTTAAATTTCACACCCAAGAATGACGTTCTAAACTAAAGGTGTGTCGCAACCAGGGTCACGGCGGGACGGTGAAAAATACGTTCAAAAATAGAGGAGTCGCCACCAATATTTATTAAGGAAAACATTGAAAAAACCTTTAAAGAAAAAAAAAATGGTCTTTGGAACCAAATATGAGTTCGGGAGTCGATTACGCGTAGGGAAGGTATTAGCACCCTACGACGCCCGTCCGAAGATGGTTGCCTCTAATCAAATGTGCAAATTTTAATAACTTTAAAATTATTTATTTTACCCCTCAAAATAAAACAAGAATATTTTTGGATACTTTATTTATTGTTATTAGCATGAAAATATTATTTAAAAGAGAAGTCTATTATTATGAGAAGAGAGAATTATTATTATATTTTTATCTTTTTTATTTACATTTTTTTTATCTTTTTATCTCGACAGGAGTGGTTCCCTGCTCCTACTTATCCCCAGGTGCAATGGAGAATTCAGAGTTACGTAGTTCTTTGTGGTAAAAAATATTTGCGTGTTGATATTTTTTAATTTTTAAAATTTTTGTGTTTTGAGTTTTAGGATTTCTGAGCTGTCACAACTCATATATCCTATGATATAGAATTGACAGGGTGTACACTCAAGCCAATCTATTTTTATTCTTGAAGCAATTTAATTTTGATTTAAAATTTTGTTTTGGAAAAAGAGTTTCAAGACTGCGAGTTGTCACAACTTGTGTCTTAAAATCTCACGATTAAGAGGATGTTACATCCAATCAATCTCTTCTTTTTTTATTTAAGTTTTTTATCTTCATCTTTAATTAAAATTATAAAACTTGATTTAAATTAATCCTTTTTTTTTTAATTCTATTCAATCGAGAAAATGCCGCATTAAATTGAAATATTAAAGAAAGAAAATATAAACTACTCGTGAATCAAATGTCTAAAACACTTACACTTTTTCTTTATATCATAAAACACTTACACTTTTTCTTTATATCATAAAACACTTACACTAAATAACTATAATAATAATAATAAAAAGAAAAAGAACATCACGTGACATGGTTTACGTGGGAACTTATTATTATCTAAAGATGAAATAACATAACATAACAAACAAAAGAAGAATGAAAGTGAATAAGCATAAAAGAACACAAGCATTTGTTGTAATATATAGGTTCCAGGAGAAAATAAAATAAACATAAAAGGAACTCAAAATAACTACTCGGTGCCCATTATTTACGAAAGTGAATACGCATAATGAAAGACAAAACACACAAACTACTCTTCAAATGAGACCACACATATAATAATGTTCATCACGTCAATAAGAAAGGGAAAAGATTTCTTGCCCAGAACACGATGCCGCAAGCACGACGCGACAAACACGAGAGGGTTCAAAACCATGGTTGTTCGCTGATCCAACAAGCAATTTGTGGTGGTGGTGCACGGGTTCAGATGCTAGCCTGGACGCAATGTTGTGCGAGGTGTGAAGGTCTTGCTATGACTAAAGCATGGTGGCACTCAAGGAGGGTCAAAGCAAAAGGGCATGGTCCCTTTCGTGAAGCTTTCATGGACGTTCAAATATGGTTATTGATATGAATGCTTTTGTGTGGGTTCGGTGAAGAAATCCAGAGAAAATGGGTGCTTCAAGTGAAGAGTATTGTATGCGTGAGAAGGTCCCGTGAGAATGGTTGAGAGTGTGTGCGGTGTTGTATTTGCTGTGCTGGTTGTAGATGGCACTCATGGAGGGTTAAAGGTTGCTACCATGACTTTATTTGAGTGAAAGTCTCGAGTAAAAAAGAAGGTGTTCGTTGTATGATAAGTGCTGTGAGAGTGAAGAAGTGAGGGTTAGATGAAGAGAAAAAAAAGAAGCTAGTCCCCGTGCCTGTCCCTCCTTTTTTTTTTTGCTGTCAAGAAGAGTGAAAGATTGGTTTCTAAGGGTGAGCGTGAGGTCCTTCACCGTGGAGACCAGATCCCGTTTTCATGCTGAAAAGTTGTTGACCTCCTCTTGACTTGTGGTTCCTGTAGGTGTAGTATATATAGGTGCAGCAACAGCCTGGTGCTACAGTCCCTTTTCATGAGAGAATAAAAGCTTCACTACTATCTTTCTAAGGCACAAAGTCAAGCTAATCCTGGAGTGGCAAAATTTTATTGAAAGATGTAATCACTCCTAGCAGAAAAGAGATTTCAACGGACACCGGCAAGGTTTTTTTTTGTTTTTTTATTTTTTATTTTTTATAGCATTTTTGTTTGCTCTTTTTTATTTTCTCAAATTTTGGCATTTTGTTTCTTTTTCTTCATTTTTAAATAAAAGCAAATTGATTTTTCCTAATTTTTGTTATTTTTATTTTTGATTTGTTTTGTATTTATCCGGACAAAATTGGGTGCTTACAGTTGCCCCTCTTTACTTAACTTTTACTAGATAGTATGAATAACACATGTTTTCATATTATCATAGTAAAAGGTAAGTAAAGATATGAATTCCAATTTTGTTCGGAGATTAAAAGAAAAAGATGGTGGGCATGGAGACCCAAAGTGCAGTGGACATGGGGACCAAATACGCAGTGGGCGTGGGGACCCAAAATGCAGTGGGCACGAGGTCCCAGTATGGTATGGGTGCAGGGACTCAAGACGTACTTAAAAAGCAATGGGCACGGGGACCCAAAATATAAAAAGCAATGGGCACGGGGACCCGGAATGTAAAAGCAGTGGGCACGGGGACCCGAAATGTAAAAGCAGTGGGTGCGGGGACCCGAAATGTAAAATGCAATGGGCACGGGGACCCAAAATGTAAAAGCAATGGGCGCGGGGACCCAAAATTTAAAAGCAATGGGTGCGAGGACCCAAAACATAAAAACAGCGGGCGTAGGGGCCCTAAACATAAAAAGCAGCAGGCACAGGGACCTGAAATATAAAAACAGTGGGCGCAGGGACCCGAAACATAGAAGTAGTGGGTACAGGGACCCGAAACATACGAGCAGTGGGCGTGGATACCCGAAACACGAAAGCAGTGGACGTGGATGCCCGAATATAAAAACAATGGACGTGGATGCCCAAAACATAAGAGTAGTGGACGTGGATGCCCGAATATAAAAGCAATGGACGTGGATGCCCAAAACATAAGAGTAGTGGACGTGGATGCCCGATATGCGATGGGCACGAGGACCCGATATGCAATGCAGTGGGCACGGGGACCCAAGCAGGTAAATGAATTTGAGAATGTGCCAGGGAGGTACTGGACTTGATGCAGATGCCAGATAGGTACTGGACTTAAATGCTGGTGCCAGGCAGGTACTGGACTTCAATGCTAATGCCAGTTGGGTACTGGACTTTGATGCAGATGCCAGACAGGTACTGGACTTAAATGCTAGTGCCAGGCAGGTACTGGGCTTAAATGCTGGTGCCAGGCAGGTACTGGACTTTGATGCAGGTGCCAGGCAGGGTACTGGACTTTGGTGCATATGCCAGATGGGTACTGGACTTAAATGCAGATACCATACAGGTACTGCACTGCAGGTGCCAGTTGGGTACTGGACTTAAATGTAGGTGCCAGTTGGGTACTGGACTTAAATGCAGATGATGTTGATGTCAGGCAAATACTAGACTTTGATAGAGAGTAAACATGAAAGAGATTGATGTGATGTTTGATATGCAAGATTGTGAATGGAACACATGTGGTGCAAGCAAAAGGCTCGAACGCTCAACTAAATATAATGAGAAGACAACAAAATAATCTTCTTGAGAATGAAATGGTAGGACCTGATGGCCAAACAATTGTATGATGTAATTTGGATGTGATGCTGATGCATTGATGAATATGTCATGAGATGACTGTGAGGTGATGTTTGACAAATGCTTTTTATTTCCTTTTTTACCTTTTTGTGCAAAGAGAAATGCTTTGAATTGTTTTTTTTTTCTTGAAGAAAGCAAATTCATGCAAACTCATTTCTTATTAACTCTCTTTTCGCTCTTTTTTAATCATGGAATCATTGACAACTGACCAATATTTTCACAAGATGCACATCTTGAAGTCAATGGGACCCTTTATGGTCTAACTTGTTGATCAAGGACATTTCTTAAATTTATTATCTTTATTTGAAGCATTATTTGATCAACATGCATGGTTGTGCCAAATGAGTTTTGGAAAAGGGTTTTGGGTTTGAAATGGGGATGCTTGATGGGAGATGCAAGGTCAACCAGGGATTTCCCCAGTATGAGTTCTGATTTGCCCCAATGTAGAGGAAAGAATTATGAGTTTCCCCAATCTATGATGAAATGAGGGGCATAAATAGATTGGAAAATTGGACAATTGCCCCAGTTTAAAATCACGGTGACAAAGTGAAACATGAAACAACTGCCCCATTTTTGTGAATGAAACAAAGAGGGAATGATAGGTAAGGTAATTGTCCAAGTTTAGGCTTGAAGGGTGGGGATAAAGGAGGGCACAGAGATGGAAAGGATTGCCCCAGATTTGGACTCAAAGAAACATGACTGGGGGACAAAATGAAGCTGGTATGGCCCATGAACTGCCCTAATTTAGATCTAGGGTGGAATCAGAGGATGAAATTGAGATGGAAGGGAGTGTCCCAGTTTGGGCTCAGCAAGAATAGGACCTGACAAATGACCTATGAATTTCCCTGATTCAGCTTTATTTAACCTCTCTGAATGATTTTCATGAATGGAGCACGGCAATCAATGATTATTGATGTGTAAGAAATTTTTGCCCCAATATTTGACTTCCTTTAAGGAATCTTGAGCGACAAGCCTTAGAGCATTTTTTTCTTTTTTCCTTTTTTTTTTTTAGCAAGCATGTTGACAATGATAAATGTGTCAAGTTATCTTATCACCGGATTAAGGTTTATGAAAACAAGAGCAACCAATCTTTGATCAATATGGACTTTATTAGGCTTGTAACGTGGCCGAAGGCTAAGAAGGCTATGAAAGCAAGGATTTGTAAGGCTCAAATGGGTGTTTGAAGGTTATTTGAAACAAGGATCTTCATTGCAATGTTGCATCAAGCATTCTTTTTCTTTTTGTCAACTTCTTTCCCTTTTTTTTTGCTTTTTGTCTTATTTTCCTTTTCCTTTTCCTTTTTCTTTTTGTACTAGACATCTTTGTCATCACTTGTTTTGACTGAACCACATATTAAGTAGACTCAATGCAAGCACTGCATTGACCCTTAATGTAAGGGTGATCCTTGTTTGGGATGATTTGAAGTTTTTTTTTTTTTTAGGCTCAAATTGGATAGCAAGGGATAATCTACATATTTTGGGATAGAGAAGAATGGTCACACATCATTTCAAGTCATGATTGCTTTATTTTCAAAAACCTTAACCTTAAGACAAAATTACAATGAATTGCATGCTTCTCTTTTTTTTTTGTCCTAACTTTTGCTTAAGCTGCCCTTACGGGTTTTCAGCCTAACAGACTTTTTTTATCATTTTTCATTTTCGCCCTTTTTGTGCTCAAAAGACTTGCCTCAAGTGGACTCAGGACATTGACTGGATAAACCCAGAAAATGAAAAAGTTGCCCCAGTGTTAAATTTGCAAACTGTTTATTGGGAATAATTCAAAAGAGTACCATGTGTTATCATTTGAACAAGCCTTTATGGGGCAATTCAAAAGTGAAGGGGTTGAGTCAAGGTGTGGAGATGGAGGTAATGGAAGGCAACATATCATGCAAGTTTATTAAATGAAAGCTTCAAACAAAGTTAACACTAGTTCACAAATATTGCACTGCTAAACCTGATAATCACAAGAGATTAGACCATTGGGTCTCCCAAGACTTCGTGTTGCAAAACGGTTGAGAATCATTGCCTATTCCTCAAAATTGGATATGAGTTATAGGCGATACCCTCATTATTTTCCTCTTTTTTTTCTCATTTTATTCTTTCCTTTTTTGGATTCAATTGAGTTTGCAAAGAATTTATGATTTGACAAATTTGATTTTTGTTCAAGGAAAAACAATCAATTCAAGAGTTTTCTCTTATTTTGCTTTTTTTTTTATTCAATGAGTTTTTTTTATGCTAAAATGTATGAATGAAATGCAATGCATCAAATGAAATGGTGGCTAATATGCATAAACAAATGCTAAAAGTTGCCAAGATGATGCAAACTAACATGTTGAACAAAGAAAATTATGTCATAAATGCTTGCTCTCTCTCTTTTTTTTTAACGTGATGCATGGTGTATGCATAATGGGATCCATGTATTTTGTGCAATGCTATGATGATCTTTCTACATGACAAATGCTTGGTTTATTTTTCTTTTCTTTTCTTTTTGCATGCGAAATGCTAAGAGAATCATGTTGTCCATGAGAATACTAACTCAAAGCTAGAATGATGTGAATGCAACCAATGAGACATTTTATTTCATGTTATGCATGGACGAAATGTAATCACTAATGCAAATGTGTAATGCAAGCTTTTTATGCATAACATGCGGTCACCAAACATATATGAAATGCGAACAAGACAATGTTTTTTATGCAGACAACAATGTGGTCATGAAATACAAATATGACTATTTTTTTTTTTGCCTGAAATGCAGTCAATAATGTAACTGAGAGATGCAAGTGTTTTTTCATTACATGAAATGCAACCACAAACACAGACATGAAAAACAAATATGACAACATTTCTTTATGCATGTAATGCATGCAAACTCAATCTAGAAAGGAAAAGAAATTTGATGAGTCTTCACAAATAAATTTCCCTAAATGCAAGACATGTGAGGATGGATGATGATACAATTACTTCGATGATGCAAAGTGCATGAACATCAACAATGCTAAGAATGCATGATTAATTTTATTTTAATGAAATTCAAGAGTAAAACGAGGGAGTGAAGAAGAATGAATGCATTAGATGAGCAAGCTATGCAATAAGTCTCGTGCTAAGGATGATGATGCAAGATGACACCATTATTTTGACGATGGAAGATAATGAATGTCAAAGATGTATATTGAAAGTGCGTGCAATGCAAAAACGCATGACTATGCAAGTTTTCATACCCCCTTTTTGACAGTTGGACATTCGTTCTTTTATTTCTCTCTTTCTTTCTTTTTCTTTCCTTTTTTTTTGGCCCTTTTTTTAGGCATGCATGATATGAGAATGAATGCAACATGCAAATGCTACGAGGACATTTTTTTACCATGTTAATGAATGGGAATGCATATGCATGAAAGATGAGAGTTACTGGTGCATGATGTTCAAAATGCAAACATGGTTCTATTTTCTTTTATATTGTCATCATTCATCATTTTTTTTTTTGCCAGGAAAAATCATGTGTCAGAAGAGAAAATTTATCCAAAAAAAAAAAATTATTTTGTTATTGAAATGAGAATGCTCATACTAATGATCTGATGTAGTAAGGTACAATGCAGATGAAAATATGACCCTATTTTTGCCCATTTTCCTCTTTTTCTTTTCTTTCATAGGATGTAGCATGAGTATCTTTTGCATGTTATGTATGCATGTATTATGGGATGTAGAGATGTAACTAAAGACTTTATGCTACACATGAGATGAGATGTGATGCATGAAAGAAAATAATTACAAGTGAATACTATGCATGGTGCAAATGCAAATGCATCCTATTTTCCTTTTTTGATGTATAGCATGAACTTTTTTTTTTTTTTGCATGAATTATGAAATGAAGATACGTAGCAAAGACTATAGGCTAGCATTGCCATTATTTCTTTTCATCATTTTTTCATGAGGGATGGATGTTAATGCATGAAATGAGATGTCTACAAAAGAATGATAGCTCAATCTATGAATGCGAGACGTGATGAATACCTTTATTTTTAAGGATGCTATGAAAGACTTTTTTCCTTTTCATTTTCTTTGTTTCTTTTTTCTTTTTTTTAAATGAGAAATGACATGAAATGAATTATGAATTTAAGACAATTTAACCTATTTCTTTTTTCGGACTAAATGCAATGCATGAAAAAGAAAAGGAAGAATATATTTTTTTATTTTGATTTTTTTTACAATCAATTTCTCCTAAATGCAAGATTTAAATACTAAAATATGATTTCCTTACTCAATGATAATGCAAAATGACAAATTAAGCATAGTAAAAATGCATGAATGCAAAATGTATGACTATTTTTATTTTTGTTTTTTTTTAATTTGAGAGAATGCAAATGAGAGATAAGAAAAAAGAAGCGAATAATTGGATGACCACTAATTTTTGTTTTTCAAAAAACAAAGCAATTTTTTTTTATGCATATGAACATGAACGTAGAGAGAAGAAAGATGAATGCCCCCTTTGTGTCCTAATTTGGACCACTTAATGCGTTATACTAAGGATCTAAG
Organism: Pueraria montana var. lobata; assembly: GCA_026413185.1. Lineage (NCBI taxonomy): Eukaryota > Viridiplantae > Streptophyta > Magnoliopsida > Fabales > Fabaceae > Pueraria > Pueraria montana. The sequence goes on from CM048654.1 coordinate 70,403,932, forward strand.
GTCATCTCTATCCATTCACACTCACAGATGGTGGCTTTACTATCTCACCAAACAGGTCTCTAGAGCCGAGGATCCCCTCTTGGTATATTGATCACAACAATGGGTAAACTATTAGAAGTGATAATACCCTCAACAGGATCAAACTCTAGGCAAGGCCTTCATGATAACCCAGCAGGATGTACATCCAGAAGGTTACCACTACTCAACCTCTTACTCATCCTAAGCAGCACTCAGGCCCGGGTATAGGACCCAACTCTCAAAGTGTGTGAAGAAGTGTAAGCAAGTGTAGTGTGTGAAGGGAGCACAACCTAGAACTACCCAAACCCATACCTGCAAAAAAGCCAGAAAAGTACCACACAAGATATAACAATGATCTTCTACCCTAAGGTTTGATGAACAAATAATATTTCCAACCACAACAATCAAGAAAACAAATAGACAAATAAATATACAACAACAGATGAAAAGAAAGTAAGGGGTAGCATAAATAAAGAAAAAGTTATATTAATTTTGCACATTTAATTAATCAAGCTTGATTCTCTAAAAAAATATCCCCAGTGGAGTCGCCATCTGTCGCAACCAGGGTCACGGCGGGACGGTGAAATATACGTTCAAAAATAGAGGAGTCGCCACCAATATTTATTAAGGAAAACATTGAAAAAACCTTTAAAGAAAAAAAAATGGTCTTTGGAACCAAATATGAGTTCGGGAGTCGATTACGCGTAGGAAAGGTATTAGCACCCTACGACGCCCGTCCGAAGACGGTTGCCTCTAATCAAATGTGCAAATTTTAATAACTTTAAAATTATTTATTTTACCCCTCAAAATAAAACAAGAATATTTTTGGATACTTTATTTATTGTTATTAGCATGAAAATATTATTTAAAAGAGAAGTCTATTATTATGAGAAGAGAGAATTATTATTATATTTTTATCTTTTTTATTTATATTTTTTTTATCTTTTTATCTCGACAGGAGTGGTCCCCTGCTCCTACTTATCCCCAGGTGCAATGGAGAATTCAGAGTTACGTAGTTCTTTGTGGTAAAAAATATTTGCGTGTTGATATTTTTTAATTTTTAAAATTTTTATGTTTTGAGTTTTAGGATTTCTGAGTTGTCACAACTCATATATCCTATGATATAGAATTGACAGGGTGTACACTCAAGCCAATCTATTTTTATTCTTGAAGCAATTTAATTTTGATTTAAAATTTTGTTTTGGAAAAAGAGTTTCAAGACTGCGAGTTGTCACAACTTGTGTCTTAAAATCTCACGATTAAGAGGATGTCACATCCAATCAATCTCTTCTTTTTTTATTTAAGTTTTTTATCTTCATCTTTAATTAAAATTATAAAACTTGATTTAAATTAATCCTTTGTTTTAATTCTATTCAATCGAGAAAATGCCGCATTAAATTGAAATATTAAAGAAAGAAAATATAAACTACTCGTGAATCAAATGTCTAAAACACTTACACTTTTTCTTTATATCATAAAACACTTACACTTTTTCTTTATATCATAAAACACTTACACTAAATAACTATAATAATAATAATAAAAAGAAAAAGAACATCACGTGACATGGTTTACGTGGGAACTTATTATTATCTAAAGATGAAATAACATAACATAACAAACAAAAGAAGAATGAAAGTGAATAAGCATAAAAGAACACAAGCATTTGTTGTAATATATAGGTTCCAGGAGAAAATAAAATAAACATAAAAGGAACTCAAAATAACTACTCGGTGCCCATTATTTACGAAAGTGAATACGCATAATGAAAGAAAAAACACACAAACTACTCTTCAAATGAGACCACACATATAATAATGTTCATCACGTCAATAAGAAAGGGAAAAGATTTCTTGCCCAGAACACGATGCCGCAAGCACGACGCGACAAACACGAGAGGGTTCAAAACCATGGTTGTTCGCTGATCCAACAAGCGATTTGTGGTGGTGGTGCACGGGTTCAGATGCTAGCCTGGACGCAATGTTGTGCGAGGTGTGAAGGTCTTGCTATGACTAAAGCATGGTGGCACTCAAGGAGGGTCAAAGCAAAAGGGCATGGTCCCTTTCGTGAAGCTTTCATGGACGTTCAAATATGGTTATTGATATGAATGCTTTTGTGTGGGTTCGGTGAAGAAATCCAGAGAAAATGGGTGCTTCAAGTGAAGAGTATTGTATGCGTGAGAAGGTCCCGTGAGAATGGTTGAGAGTGTGTGCGGTGTTGTATTTGCTGTGCTGGTTGTAGATGGCACTCATGGAGGGTTAAAGGTTGCTACCATGACTTTATTTGAGTGAAAGTCTCGAGTAAAAAAGAAGGTGTTCGTTGTATGATAAGTGCTGTGAGAGTGAAGAAGTGAGGGTTAGATGAAGAGAAAAAAAAGAAGCTAGTCCCCGTGCCTGTCCCTCCTTTTTTTTTTTGCTGTCAAGAAGAGTGAAAGATTGGTTTCTAAGGGTGAGCGTGAGGTCCTTCACCGTGGAGACCAGATCCCGTTTTCATGCTGAAAAGTTGTTGACCTCCTCTTGACTTGTGGTTCCTGTAGGTGTAGTATGTATAGGTGCAGCAACAGCCTGGTGCTATAGTCCCTTTTCATGAGAGAATAAAAGCTTCACTACTATCTTTCTAAGGCACAAAGTCAAGCTAATCCTGGAGTGGCAAAATTTTATTGAAAGATGTAATCACTCCTAGCAGAAAAGAGATTTCAACGGACACCGGCAAGGTTTTTTTTTGTTTTTTTATTTTTTATTTTTTATAGCATTTTTGTTTGCTCTTTTTTATTTTCTCTAATTTTGGCATTTTGTTTCTTTTTCTTCATTTTTAAATAAAAGCAAATTGATTTTTCCTAATTTTTGTTATTTTTATTTTTGATTTGTTTTGTATTTATCCGGACAAAATTGGGTGCTTACAAGGTGGAGCATGAAAATTGAAAACTTGTAACGAAACTAAGAATTACAAAACCAAATAAATATTGGTAACTACTAAATTTGTGGGTGCACTTCCTTATAACTCAAATATAAGTAAGAAAAAAATTAATAAAAAAATTAACCAAATAAAAAAATATAAGTAAAAAAAATCACATGTTAATTAAGAAAATTAGGCAATGTTTGACAAGGTATTTCAGCTAGCTTCTAACTTTTTTTTTTTCTAGTTAAAAAGCATGTTTGGTTGTTTGGTAAAAAAATTTTTTTTAGTAGTTTCTAGCATTTTTTTAGACGCTACTTGAAGTAGTGTTTTTAAAACGTTAGCTTCTAGCTTTTTATATTTATTCCCTTTTTGACCTTGAACATTTATTAGATTTCCTTTTTAATCTTTTCTATTTAAGGTAAGAATTTATTATTTTTACTTATTTTATTTTAATTATTATTTTTGGATATTTTATAAATAAAAAGCTACAAGTGTTTAAAATTAATTAAAAACTAAAATTATAAATACTCCAAAATATATTTTTATCAAGAAAATCAAATTAAAATTTGTATAAAAACGTTACATAAATATGTCCATTTATGTTATTTTACATTTTTTAGTTACTTCAACCGATAATTTTACCAAACACTTATGATTCAATAAGCTACTTAACAGCTTTCAGCTACCAGTTAGCTTTTCAGCTAGTTTTGCCAAACATAATCTTAGTTAATAACATTTAACCTTACTAATCTCATTTAAAAATAAAAAAGAGTTATTTAAAACAGAATCTCAATTAAATGAAGAGTATTTTTGAAATGATATCATTAAATATGATAAATTAGTTAAAATTTCCTTAATTATATTTTTTATTCATTTTCTTAATTATATTTTTTTATTCAGTTTTCTTAATTATATTTTTGATTCATCATTCAAATTTTTTTTTTTATATTTTTAAGTCCGATTGAAGTATATAACAAGCGACCAGCTATGCTATCAAAGAGGTCTAACTTAGTTGGTAGAGCAGGTGGTAGTCTTAACATGAAATAGGCTATGGTTTTTACTTGTAGGCAATAAACGTGGCCTATTTATATTAGGTCACATTTTAAAAATTGTTCATTGAGAATAGACCACAATTTTCTACCCGTGGACACATTAGACCACAGTTTAATAACCATGACTTATAAAATTTGTAATTTATTTGTTTTAGGCAACATTGCTTAAACCGTAGATTTAAAATAGACAATGGGTATAAAAGTGTAGATATATAAAACCACATCTAAATAAGTGTGGCTTAAATTTTTTATTTTTAATAAAAAAAAAGGTGGCTTTAAGGGGACTAAAAAAGCTTTAGGGGGGGGGGGGGGGGGGGGGGGGGTGGGGGACTAAAAAAAACATCTATATCTATATCTATATTATATATATTTGGAAGCTATTGTTAGGGAAACTTTTTCCACATGGCAAGCTCCCATGCATTCCCTTCAAAACCTCCATTTCAAATTCATACCACTTTTAGTCAATTCTTTGAATCTGTGTATTTTTATATTATTTTTGGAAAACTCTACAATTATCTATTTTCCTTTCAATAAATATTTATATTTTTAATTTAAAAAAATTGTAAATTCCTCAAAGAAAATGTTTAAATATTTACAAACACCATAATGACAATTCATTGTTTGCTAGAAAATGTTTTCTTTGAATAAATTAATTATCTCCATATTATTCTTCAAAAAAAATTTATCTCTATATTAGCTCAATTTAAAAATACCATAATGACCTATTACCTAGAAAATTCGATTTATTTAATTATCTGCAGTAGCCCTATCCTATTATTAACTAGAAAATTTAATTTATTTAATTATCTTTAGATTAGTTAAATTTCTTATTTTAAACCACTTAATTTGTAACTATTATTGAATTTTATTTTTTTAAAATTTAACTTAATATAGTTTACTTCATTCTAAATTATCTATAAATTATTTGTTAAATTTAATTTGTGGATAATGTTAGATATTTGGCTAGAAAACACAATTTTAGACATTTGACAAGTAGTCCTTTTATTATTGACTAGAAAATTCAATTTATTTAATTATCTTTAGATTAGTTAAATTTCTTATTTCAAACCACTTAATTTGTAACTATTATTGACTTTTATTTTTTAAGAATTTCCATTATTATAGATTACTTCATTCTAAATTATCTATACATTATTTGTTAAATTTAATTTGTGGATAATATTAAAATTTTGGCTAGAAAACACAATTTTAGACATTTGACAAGTAGTCCTTTCCTATTATTGGCTACAAAATTCGAATTGTAAAGTATAAGTAACTCTTAACTTAAATTTCGTTAATAAAAAAAAAAAATCTAAGATGTATAATTTTAAAAAATTTCTCTCTAAATTTTGTTGAAATTTCCTTTTTAAGATAAGTTATCTTTTTTCTCCATAATAATCCATGTTTCATTTTTTTTAAAGATTTGTTTTAAACATAATCTATAATGCATATTAATTTGAATTTTAATAGAATCTGTAAATATTTTAATTTTCATAAAATCTTTTAAATATAAACCACTTTATACATTTTTTAAATTATATTTTTACGAAATGTTCAATTTTTTATATTGTCAATATAAATAATTTTAGTAAATAGCCATTTCAAAATATTATAATTGTAATTAAATTAAACATTTTAATATTTTGATGTTCATATAATCTTTAAAATACAAATCAATTTATTCATTCTTGAAATTACATTTAAAATATAAATCAATTTTTATACATTTTTTAAATATAAATATTAAATATATAAATAAATATTTTTACATATGATTTTTTGCAATTGGGCGTTGTCTTCCCAAAACTTCCAGAATAGAGGTTTTCAAATTTCAAATTTAGACTAAAGTTTTTTTGAGAAAAAGCAACAATTTCTTTTAGTATCGGAAGACACAAAATGCTACTTTTTGCCTTAACCATGATAAGCTATGTGGTAGACGATGGAAGAGCAAGATGCAGACGGGGAAAAACAAACTGAGTCTGTATGTAACAATTTGAAATTTGAAATTCAAAAGATAAGAGATCCACTCACAAGACTATAGTTTTAAAAACCGAATCGGTGATCGACGGTCAAGGCACTAGGTCACTAGATCAACGGTCGAACCAGTGAGTCACTAATTGAACCGTATGACCCAGTCTCTATTAAAAAAATTGAAAATTTCATACCCTGTCATAAATATAATATAGGTATATTTATGTTTGAATTAGTGATTTACTGGTTGAATCTCATAAATTTGTGTAATTAACAAAATAATTAAAAATTTTATATATACATTATTTGGGCGCATCATAACAAAATGAGCTTCCTAGCTTAATGGTTGAGTTTACTAAATAACCTTAAGAGGTCACAAGTTCAATCCTGTGAGCATCGCTTTTTTAGTATTTTCACTAATAAAGCTAGTATGCGTTCATTTAATAGTTGTCTGTGCGTCTTGGGCCTCGTGCATAGCATAGTTGTTCTGTGCCTTGGGCCTCGTGCACATGGGCTTCGTGCGTGTGCAATCAGACGCAAAATTTAAGAACCGGTTCGAGTCACGAGCGGACGACTCGGACCTAAATTTGGAAGAATAAACCGATTGACCTAGCTTCTCATCCTCTCCTCTACATTTCCCCTAAATTTTTTTTTAAAGAAAATCCCAACTTAGTCAAATATTAACTTTTCTCTCTTTTTCCCTAACGCTATCAACAATGGAGACCCTTCAGGTTAATGGCTCAGACCCTTCCCAAAAACACATTTATGAAGAGCAAGTGGACAACATTGGAAAGCTATTGACCTAGCAAGAACATGAACGCGCATAGGGACAGCTTCAATATGAGTTTTTGCTTTCCTTTTCAAGATGCATTTTTATTTTGTGAAAACTGATGTTAGTGTTTGGTTTTGTTTTGTTTTTGCAAGATGCATTTTCTGCTACAAAATTTTAAAGCGCTGCCGGTAGAAGAAGGCATCTAATTATTGTGTTTGATTAATGAACAAATTATGTCAATATCTGTATTTTCTTAATAACATTGGTAGTTCTTTTTTTCTCTGATATTTGCCATTCTTTTTTATTTGCTAATTTGAAATTTTTCCCGTTGTAGATTTGGGGATTAGAAATAAGGAATATGTTGGTTCACAAGCAAGAAAGAAATAGAAACTACCAAGAATACAAAGAACTACAAACCAAACCAAGAAACCCAAAAATGCGCAACAACGCAGACCCCAAAAGAAAGAACGTAAAGATAAATCAAGAACACAACGCAATTACGTGATTCAACCAATGCGTCCTACGTCCACGGCAAAGAACAACTCCACTATGAAACCATAATTGTTACAAGATACAACAGAGAACCCCCTTGGCTATGCCCTCACAAGTTCAAGAAGAACTCTCAGCAAATATCCAAGTCTCACACTCTGTTTCTCTCTCTCCCCCTTGCGTACCCAGTGTTTCTGATATCTCTTCTCTCACCCCTGTATTGCCCACTCACATATAGTTAGTTATATTCAGTTACTCTCACAAGGATCCCATGCCTTCTATTTATAGGCTCCAAGTCACGAGGACTTGTAACAAAAAACATAATAGAAAACTGCCTCTTCAGACGATGCGTATCAAACTAATGAAATAGACTATCCTAACTGTCTAACCATCAGACGGTCCTTAGTCTGTACTAGACGGTCCTTAGTCTGTACCAGACGTTCCTCATCAGACCCATCGCCCATCAGACTGAACAACTCATCAGACTGAACCTTTATTAGACCGAACTTTCATCAGACTGAACTATGATTTAGAGTCACAGACAACAATTCTCCACCTTGACTCTAAATACGCAAAGAACGATTCCTTCCACCATAGCACTGCTCTTTCACTTATGAAATTTTGCTTTAAGAGAAATTAATCAAGTCCAAGCAATGCTTGAACTTTGACCTCGGTAGAGACTTTATGAATACATCAGCAGGATTGTCTTCAGACACAATCCTAACCTCTTCAGATTCAACCACATCTCTAATGAAGTGAAGCCTAACATCAATATGCTTTGTCCTCTCATGATAAACTTGATGATTTGCAAGGAGTATAGCACTTTGGATGTCATAGTGAAATACCACACACTTTTGTGCAATTCCCAGTTCACCAATCATCCCTTTTAACCATAGAGCTTCCTTCACTCCTTCTGCAAGCGCAATATACTCTGCTTGAGTTGTGGACAGAGCTATCACAGGCTGTAAGTTTGCTTTCCAATAAATAGAAGTCCCAAACAGTGTGAAAACATACCCAGATAGGGATTTTCTAGTATCCACATTCCCTGCATAGTCTGCATCAACATACCCCATAATAGCATCTCCACCTTGAGGTGCCTTCTTGTACCTCAGACCAGATCCCAGAGATCCATTCACATACCTCAACACCCACTTCAGAGCTTCCCAATGAACTTGACCCGGATCCGCCATAAACCTGCTTACAATACTAACAGCATGGGCCAAGTCTGGTCTGCTACAGACCATACCATACATGATGCTTCCTACTCCACTAGCATATGGAATAGAGTCCATCTTCCTCCTTTCTTCTTCAGAATTAGGAGCTTGAGTAATTGAGAGCTTTGTGTGATGACCTAAAGGTGTGCTTACAGGTTTAGATTGATGCATCTTAAACCTTTCCACTACCTTCTTCAGGTAACCTTGTTGAGATAGGAGCAATTCTCCCTTCGTCTGATCCCTGATAATATCCACCCCAAGAATCCTCCTTGTAGTACCAAGGTCCTTCATCTCAAATTCTGAGTTTAACCTCTCCTTAAGCATACAAATTTCATCCTTGCTTGAGCTAGCTATAAGGATATCATCTACATACAGAAGCAAGAAAAGAACACATTCCTTTTCTCTTCTCAAAATGTAGACACGACTATCATAACTACTCCTTTGAAAACCCATCCTCAGAAGAAAGTCATCAAACTTCCTGTACCACTGACACGGGCTTTGTTTCAAGCCATACAGTGATTTCCTCAAGAGGTACACTTTCGTCTAATCCTCCGCAAACCCCTCAGGTTGCTGCATATAGATAGTTTCCTCAAGATCTCAAAGCAAAAAAGCAGTCTTGACATCCAATTGTTGCAACACCAGATCATACTGATTTACAATTGCCATCAAGATCCTTATAGAATAGTGTTTTTACCACAGGTGAGAAAATTTCATTGTAATCAACCCCCTCTACTTGTGTAAAACCCTTAGCCACAAGCCTTGCCTTCTCCACACCTGGAATGCCTTCCTTTTTCTTGAAGACCCATTTGCATCCAACTACCCTCTGGTTTTTAGGTAGATCCACAAGCGTCCAAGTCTAATTTTTATCCAAGGACTCCATTTCTTCATTCATAGCTTGTAACCAATACTGACTTTCTTTGCCCTCTGTTGCCTCCCTGAAGTTCCTTGGTTCTGAGTCTTGTATTTCTTCAGCCACATTCAGAGCATAGCAAATAAGATCAGCATATCCAAACCTCTGTGTAGGATTTATCATACTTTTTTCCCTATCCCTAGTCAGTTGATAATCAGAGTCTGAACTGTCTCGGTCTGCTCTTCCTGTTGCTAGTAGCTGACCTGCTTCATTTGATGCTTTCCTTGATCTCATCAAACGATCATTCATGAGATCATGAGTAGGAGACTCCACCTCAAACTGAGCTTTCTCCTTACTTTCTTCCAGGTTTTTGCACATCATCCCCATTCCGGTTTCATCAAATGTGACATCCCTACTTATGAAGCATCTTGATTCTCCAGGCTCCAACTTCCACAACGTATACTCCTTGACTCCGTCTGCGTACCCAATAAAGATACACTTCACAGCACGAGCTTCCAGCTTATCTTGCTTGACATGAGCAAATGCCAAAGCACTAAACACCCTCATATTAGAGTAATCTGCTGGTTTCCCACTCCACACTTCCATAGGTGTCTTAAAGTCCAAAGCAGATGATGGACATCTGTTTATCAGATACATAATAGTGTTTGCAGCTTCACCCCATAAATTCTTAGGCAGACTTGCTCCTATGAGCATGCACCTCACTCTTTCCAAAATGGGCATGTTCATTCTTTCAGCTAGGCCATTTTGTTGAGGAGTCCCTACAACAGTCTTATGCCTCTTGATTCCCTGTTTCCTACAAAACTCATCAAATTGCTCTGAAACAAATTCCAACCCATTGTCAGTCCTTAAGACTTTTAGTTTGGTCCCAAGTTGATTTTCTACAAGAGTATGCCACTCCTTGAACCTCTGAAACATTTCAAACTTATTCTTCAAGATATAAATCCACACTCTTCTAGAGAAATCATTAATAATGGTGAGAAAATAGGAACCCCCTCCATGAGTCATCACCCTTGAAGGACCCGATAGGTCTGAATGAACATACTCAAAGGGCCTACTAGAGACATGCATGCCAGTCCCAAATTTAACTCTATGAGACTTATCCAATATGCAATGATCACAAAATTCTAGTTTATCCAATTTATCACCATTCAACAAATTTTGTTTTTCCAATTCAACCAAACCTTTTTCACTAACATGTCCTGGTCTCAGATGCTACAGCTTAGTCTTATCCTGTAACGTCTGACTAGCTACAGATGCATAAGCAATAATAGTTGAGCCATCAAGAATATACAGACCATTTCTTTTAACTCCCTTAGCCACAGTTAAGGCTCCATTTGAAATCTTAATCAGACCATGTTCTATCTTGGTTGAGTATCCCAAAATATCAAACATGCTTATAGACAAAAGATTTCTCTTGAGCTCAGGAACATACCTCACATCTTGCAACAACATTTCCCGGTTATCAAACATTTTGAGTCTGACAGTGCCCATGCCTTGCACTCTGCATGATTTGTTGTTCCCAAGGAGCACCACTCCTCCTTCCTTTAACTCTAAGGTCTCAAAGAAATCCTTTATAGGACACATGTGGTATGTACATCTTGAATCCATAACCCAATTCCTCTGTGTTTCAGAAGTTGATGCTACCAAGACCCCTGCACTCTCATAACCGTCTGAAGCAACAACAACATCAGCAGATTCCTGAGAAACCTGAGACCCCTTGCCTCCTTTCTCTGGACAATCTTTCTTGAAATGACCCATTTTATGACAGTTAAAGCACTTAAGCTTTGACTTCCCCTTTGATTTTGATTTGGACTTCTTCCCCCTTACTTTCTTTCTTTTCACTTCTTCCTCTTGAGACATTCAAGCCTTCCCCATTATCGTCTGTCTTTGACTCTTGAAGCTTTTGGAGCTCCTTAGTCCGTATTGAAGTCTGTACTTCTTCCAGCGTAATGGTTTAATCCTTCCCATATAGAAGGGCATCCTTGAAATGTTCAAAAGACTTAGGCAAAGTATTAAGAAGAAGCAAAGCCTTGTCCTCATCATCAAGTTTCACGTCAATATTTTCCAAGTCATCAATAATCTTATTAAAATCTGCAAGCTGCTCTGTTATCGATCTTGATTCTATCATCTTGAAAGAATACAGATGTTGCTTCAAACAGAGTCTGTTCGCCAAGGACTTTTTCATATACAAAGATTCCAGCTTGGCCCACATCGCAACTGCGGTCTTTTCTTTTGCAACTTCCCTCAGTGCTTTATCACCGAGACACAAGATTATGGCACTTCTTGCCTTGTCGATCATGTCGCTCTTCTCCTTTTGCGAAAGGGTGGAAGACATATGTGTCTCCCCCTTCAAAGCTTCTGCGCATCCTTGCTGCACCAAGATGGCTTCCATCTTGATCCTCTATAACCTGAAATCATTGTTTCCAGAGAACTTCTCGATATCATACTTGGTACCCATGGTTCAACTTCTCGTCTTCTTCCTTTCCCACAGACGGCACCACTTGTTGGTTCACAAGCAAGAAAGAAATAGAAACTACCAAGAACACAAAGAACTACAAACCAAACCAAGAAACCCAAAAACGCGCAACAACGCAGACCCCAAAAGAAAGAACGTAAAGATAAATCAAGAACACAATGCAATTACGTGCTTCAGCCAATGCGGCCTACGTCCACGGGAAAGAACAACTCCACTATGAAACTAAAATCATTACAAGATACAACAGAGAACCCCCTAGGTTCTGCCCTCACAAGTTCAAGAAGAACTCTCAGCAAATACCCAAGTCTCACACTCTGTTTATCTCTCTCCCCCTTGCGTACCCAATGTTTCTGATATCTCTTCTCTCACCCCTGTATTGCCCACTCACATACAGTTAGTTATATTCAGTTACTCTCACAAGGATCCCATGCCCTCTATTTATAGGCTCCAAGTCACGAGGACTTGTAACAAAACATAATAAAAAACTGCCTCTTCAGACGATGCGTATCAGACTAATGAAACAGACTATCCTAACTGTCTGACCATCAGACGATCCTTAGTCTGTACCAGACGTTCCTCATCAGACCCAGCACCCATCAGACTGAACAACCCATCAGACTGAACCTTCATCAGACTGAACTTTCATCAGACTGAACTATGATTTAGAGTCACAAACAACAGAATATATATTTGGCAGGGGACTTCACTAGCTTCCTATATTTTGTTGAATCAACATTCAACTATACTTTGTTATTAAAGTTGCTTTTTTCCTCTCTTTCTTTGTGTTTATTTAGTTTTATTATTTTTTTCCCCTAATTTCTGTTTTTCTTTTACCTTCTGTATCATGTATTGGCAACCTCCATTTATTTATAAAAAATTAGTCACTTGAAATATAATATTCTTCATGAATGTATTTGCACAGGCTGGTGTTTGAATGGAATAAGAAAAGTAGCTATCCACGTTGACCCTTTCAAACCATTATAGCATCTTCATACGAATTTTCTATATCTATACTTATTTGTCTATGAATACTGTTATAATTGTTATTGTTCATACGAATTTTCTATATCTATACTTATTTGTCTATGAATACTGTTATAATTATTATTATTTATTATGAACATGCTATAATGGCTTATGAACATTCAACATTGATCCTTTTTTTGATCGGTATACTTTTTTCTTTTATTAATGCAAGTAGGGAGGTTTGCAAACATGGTTGGTACGGGCAGCAACACATATGGAGTGGAAGCTTTCATGTAAAGTGGCACATCATAAACCCAGTAACTAACAACAGAGACAGACAAAAGGCATATATATTGTTTCATCTCAAAATTTCTTTAATAAGTTTAGAAATAACAGGTTCTATGGTTAGCATTTTAAATTAGTTGTGCATGTGATTTTTTACACAGGTTATTACATTGAACTTGTTTGTTAAATACATGTAAAAAACAATTGGGCATATCTATTGTTATAATTAGAGAATAGAGAATTTTCTTTTTTTGTCACTCATGTCATAGGTTTCTTTAATATTTGATTGATACCAATGTTTTTTTTTACAAACATAAACTAAGTGAATGATAGTGTGTTTGTTTAGTTGCTGAAGGATTTGGTGATATCAGATACAGTGCGCAAAGCTGCTGGAGTATTTGGTGACATCAGAATTAGAAGCTGCCCCTTCCTTCCTATCCCTTTTCTGGATCTTGATGGAGACTTTATCATACTTGCTAGAGATTGATTCAAGTTAAACCATTGTGTAAACCCTTACATTCATTATCTTTTCTCCTACCTTCAATTTTGACTCTTTTCTCATATTTTTAAGATTTATTGTAGTTTAGAGCTTATGTGATTTCTTCAAATGAACTATTGCTTTGTGTATGCAATTGCATTGCTGGATAGTTTAAACTAAGGGAAATTCTATAATAAATTTCAAAGCTTTTAATATTTAATTTAAAGAGTATTTTCATTTTTTTTTATTTTGTTGGTGAAATGCTTTTATTGATTTCCAATCATGTTCAAAACTTTTGCTATCTCTAATTGATTTTATTTTATATCTTTGAAACTTTTTATTGATTCAAAGTTCATTTGATCAAATTCACTTGATTGCTAAGCAATTTCTTTAGCCAGAATAGTATTTTTATGTTCATTTGTCTTTGTAGCAAGGTAATTGAACTAAATGCTTTTTTTCCTTCTGCATCTGTGTTTAAAGGGAGAATATGGATGAAAAAGATTAGTACTATGTTTTAGAAGTTCTCCGATTTCTCATCTCTTATTTTCGTTTTCTGGTCTTTCTTTATAGTTTGTGATCTCTCATATTGTTTATTTCCGTAACTGATTGCTTAGAATGATTTGTAGCTCCTTTTAGGTTTCATGTTCTATAATACTATCTTGCTTATTAATTCTTTTTGTTGATAAGGTGATGAATATAATACTTATTTTGAAGAATTTGGTTGTTGTGCAACATGAGTTGTTATTTTTTCTTCTTTTGGAATGTTCTTTTGTCTTACCTCTAGATGTGCTGTTTGAGTTTGGTTCTTTATTGAAATACATATCCTTTTGGAAAGTTATATAAAATTAGGAGAAATTGGGATAAAGGCATCAATTTTAACATATTGTTTTTCCTTTCTACTTCAATTTTCAAATTGATGAGAGTGTGACAAAGGAAATTATGAACCACAGGTCCCTTTGGCATCCTAATATAATTCTTTAGACTCAAGCAAATTATTTTAGATTTACAGAAATATTGACCCTAAGTTCTTGAGTTTTAAGTTAATGTACAATGTCTAAAATGGATTTAGATATTTTTTTATTATTTTAGATTTTTCCATGCTATGAGAGAGGGAAAAAATAAACTATAATAGGACTAACTGTTATCTTTTTAAGTTACATTACTTTTTCTTTTGTGATTTCTGTCATGACCTGGGCACGCTACTAACATGAGAGGATTTCAAATCTGTGTAGAACAGTTTGCGGATCAGCATTGCAGTGCATTGAAGCACAAGTGTATTGGACTGATAGCCACCGTTAGATAATATTCACAGTAAGGTAGCTTCCGCAACTTATCTCTGGGAGGCCTCATGGTGTCATTTTATTAAGCATCTAACAATCATTTGATATTTTTTCACAGGACCATAATAAATAGCTTTTCTTTTTAAGTTTGTCTATGGTATCAACTGTCTTTGTTTATTTGCTTTATTCTGATCAACTTGCCATCTTTATTTCATAAGAACACTCTTAATCTAATGTAAGCCATCTTTTCAGCTTAGTATTTCAAGTTTAGTTTTCACTCTGTATATGGGTTTGATCCATGGTTTTAAATAGCGATCCGCAACCGCAATTGTGGCCACAATATTGCTATTGCAGTGGTGTCTGCAACCGCATCGGTCCGAAATTGTGGTGTGATTTTCAATCACTTAAAATGCCGCAACGTAGCCGCAATGGAACCTCATCAGGGCCACAATAGAGCCTTAACACTGCTCTATTCCACTTTTTTGTCAAAAATAAAATAAAATTTAGAATTCAATATTCTATTTTGAACTTCTAAGTGTCAATGGTCGAATGGGTTTGACTATATGAGATGTTGGGAGATACCAAATCTTAAAATGAATGAAAAGTTATGCTATCTTATAAATAAAAGATGTACCAATAATTAAAATAGTTGTAAAATCCTTTTTTACATTCAATGCAAACATATAATAATTTCACACCGCAATGGCCGCAACCGTCATGGCCACAACCGCCATGGCCGCAACTGCGACTGCAATCGCAACCACAATTTAAAACCATGGTTTGATGTAAAGAATGGAAATGCGACTTGAATAATTGGAAAAGGTAACTACTAAAAATCAATGAATATTCATGAATATAAAATACCTCCACTTGACCGTATTTTAGTCTCTTCTTTGATTGTCTCGATAAAAAATTTGACATAAAGAATGACATTATCCTCTTTGATATTTTCCAATTCCACTGTTAATACCCCAGTCTTCTTCAACTACCTTATTCCCTGTTAAATATGAAGAATTCTTTGAAGTCCACCAGCCATGTTTTTAATCAACAATTTGATAGATACAATTTGTGGTCTAATTGGGTTTTGTGCATTGTATAACATGATCAAGCACATAGGGTCTGAGGGTGCTCTTAGATATTTTGATTAAGATGCGGATGGAAAGGTTTTCATCTTCAGAGCTTAGGCATGGGCTAGGAAGCTTTTGATGAAAGTTGCAGAAATGGCAATTGAGGCATTACCATTTCTTCACAAAAAGATTGGTGAGTCCAAGTCCATTGATAATCACAAAAAGAGAGGATCAAACAATTTGATTTTAATGTGTATAACTCTTATTGTATAGAGTTGCGATTGATTTGTTCTAGTTGTTTCTCAACAGTGATTGAATAACTATTAGATTTTGCCCCAACTCCTCAATAATGATTCAAATTATTTGAATGGAAGTTGTGGTATTATTGTTAGATGATGTTTATTTTGTTATTTTGTTTTTAAAAAACACAAAAAAAAGGAGCTCCTATTGTTTCTTATAATGTGCTATATCGGAAACCTTCTAATAGAATTTATATTGATCAATGATATTTTTATTCTACTTAATAGTAAGGATCATGCAGCAGACAATGGTACCAAGAATAATAATGCTTTAGGGTGAATAAATTACTCCATCTAGATTAGTATGAATAAAATATAATACACGGAAATGAATTTTTTCACAGAAAGACGTTAACATATCAATAATTACAAAACTTTTGTTTTAATATGATTATTAAAATAGTTTTTGTATCTTTTTATAAATCATTGTTTAAATTGCTTTTGTATGAATATTTTTTTTTTATTTTTTTGACATAACAAATTTATTGACCGTTTTATTATATTTAACATAGAAAATGTGAATAAAATATAAGATTAAGGGATGGATATTTTTCATGAAATATGAAGAGAAATTTAGATTTAATTAATAGAATGAACAATTTATTTTAAATTGCCTTAAAATTTGAATGGGAAGAAATCATGCTCTATTATAATTTTAGAAAATTTTAATTGTTGTTATAATAATTTTAGTATAAATTTATTTTTCTCTTGCTTTCTATCTCTTCACTTAACTAATTTAATGAATGTTTTCTTTTATGCAATCAAATTTTAATTTTCACTTGCTTACATTAATTTAAATGGCATAAACAAAAATTCAATTCAAGGTTAGTTTCATTTTTTTTTACATGATATTTAAAATCTTAAAAAAATGTTGGTAAATGATTAGTAGAAAAAATATGCGTAAAACATAACAAAAGAGGATAAACGTTTGCATGAAATAATGTCTATGAATACTATACTTTAAACTATGTTAACATCTAAATTATTATGATGAATTTATACTTTTTTTAATTTATTATTATAATAATTTTAATATAAATACATTTTTCTACTCATTCTTTTATAACCTAATTTATTTATTGAACGTTTTATTCCTTCTAACATATGAAGGATAAGTAAAATATAATAAACGGGGATGAATGTAACACCCTAAAGAATGTTACCTCTTGCATGCTTATATTACTAAATTTTGAAAACTTAGAATACAAGAGTATCAGAGTTGACTATGCAGAAACAAACAAATTAAACATATATAACATCCATATACGACTTATACAAAACTTTTGGCACTTATGTGCCTTACAAACATGACCAAGGTACATGAAACATAAACTAATTCCCATACATTGGGAGGTACACAACTATACTAATCTTCGTCCCAACAAGCAACTCTATGCTCCAAGCTCCTTCCATGAGGCATCCACCTGCTAAACCTATAAAAGCATTATACTAAAAGGGATGAGACATAATGTCTCAGTGAGTGCTCTAAAGACTCTAGGTTAACTATCTATTCTAGAGATTTTTTTCTTAACTCTCGTGGCTTCTACTTTTCTTCTCTTAAACACTTTATCTCACAACTATGAGCCTATCTCATTATCATTTCTATCTCCTTGGGCCATACCTTAACCTTTACTTAAGCACCTAGAGTTTATCACCTTGACCATCTCTATGACCACTAGTGCCTTGAGGCACCTAAACATCATTCTTCCAAGGTAATTACATAATATCCCTACTTTTGACCCATCCATACCCATAACACAAACATATTCCAATCAAGGAAAACTGAAGAAAACTAAACTTTATAAACTTAGAAAATACTATATATAATAACTATAAATCTATAAAAAGATACAGATTTATATTAAGACATTTCATACATGTACATCAATAGGACACCAATAGCCAACAACGTCAAATACAATCACCAACCATCATCATAATAATACATCAACCATCATGAATCACATTTAAACATCATCAATCAAAAGTCTCATCATAATTCAATCATCACCAACCATCATCACAACTGACGTACATCAGAAGCCATTAGGCAACCTCAAACATCAAACACTGACTCTACTCCATGGAGTTTCGACACCATATGAGCGGTCCCTCATAGGCCTCATCCCCTACCATAGTCTATACATTATGACCATTCAGGGAGTCCCTTGAGCTGACCCTACAGGGAAAGTGTGGTTTTATCAAAAATAGACAAGTGCTATAGTGGCTTACCTCTGTAGGTTTGCAAGACCTTACATCTATAGGAATTTGCCCACTCATCTATTCTATAGGCCCATTTCTGTTAGCCACCACGAAAACCCCCAGCACTAGGTTGAGAGCCCACAAAGCACCCTCAACTTATGTGTCTACTCATATGTTTGTGCACCAACTGTGCACACCTATGCACCAACTGTGCAAATACAACATTCGGAATATTTTTGTGCATCAACTATGCACCCACCATATTCCAATGGCAAAACATATTTGGAGTCCTTTACAGTCTTAGATACAACACATTCGTACCCGCAATCTCCAATGGCCTAACTTAAGGGTCCAAATACATCTCAACAATCCACAATCCTCAACCATAACAACAATCCATCCCCTATACACTAAAAGAGTCACTAAACCTCTTGGGAAGTAGTTCTCAACACTCCAACACGCCATTCGGAGTCAAAACATAGGGATGGTACTAGGGAAGATATCCCACTAGGTGAGACCCCCGGGTCGCTTTGGTGGACTAGAGCTCTGGTGTGAAACTCACCCTCCCAAGTATACCATTTTTCTATATAAAAAAAATCTTCCCAAAGGACATAGCTAACTCCTCTTTAACACATAGGGATGGTTCCAACACATAGTTCACACTCACATCATACATATCATCATCCTATCAATCATTTCATCATCTCAACAAAACACATACACCTTAATAAATAATGTTCTCAACAAATTATAAGCATCTTGATCAACAATATAATAATCTCAACAAATTAGATCCCATCAACCACAATATACTAACAATTATTCAAAGGTCATACATAGAAGAATAAATATATAAACATACATAAGCTCCACACCAACTTCTCACATAGCTTCAAACCCCATTCAGGAGGTTTCATGCTTAGCCTAGCATGTTTCCACGCTTAGCATGACCTTCTAAGATTTAAGAATAAAAATCTCCACTTTGCACTTCTGAGGCTCAGCCTAAATCTGAGGCTCAGCCGCAAATCCCCTGAAGCTAAAATACCCAATCTATGTGTTTCAGGCTTCAAGCCCAAATCTGGGGCTCAACCGCAAGTCCCCTGAAGCTAAAATACCCAATCTGTGTGTTTCAGGCTTCAAGCCCAAATTTAGGGCTCAGCCGCAAGTCCCCTGAAGCTCAAAAACCAAATATGTGCATTTCAGGCTTCAAGCCCAAATCTGGGGCTCAGCCGCGCATCTGAGGCTCAGCCCAAATCTACAGCTCAGCCTCGCGCTGCAGATGCACCTACGTGAATCCACCTCCCATGGCCATCCATGGCTTCCTAAAAGTAATCCAAGCTAGTCATTCACTCATATAACACTTCTATTACAAAACCCAGCTCTTAAACAACCTAAACAACCTCTCAATCAAGCTTAATCTAACTTAAATCATCAAAATCCTACCTAGGTCTCAAAAGGGGGAAAAATGATTCAAAGCATAAACAAGGAAACAAAGGAGACTAAAGGGGAAGCACTCACCTCGGGGTACTCGGATTTGAGCTCTGGGGTGTTGAGCCTCTGATCTCTGCTCCACTTATCTCCTCTTCCTCTTCTTCCTTCTCCTCCTCCTTCTCTCTAACTTCCTTTCTTTCTTTCACTTTCTCTCTCTAACTCTCCCTCTCCTCTTCTATTTAAAATTGTGGGTGTGTGTGTGTGTTTGTGTGGGTCTTGGCCCACCTTGGGCCTTGGCTCCCCATCTGGGTCCTATTATCCTATTCTCATCAATTCCTAATATAAGGTGGCTATTCTTAATATTGCCTAAAGGTATCCTTTAATCCATTAAATATAAAGACTATTCCATAAAATATGTCTCTTTATTATTTATTTCTAAGATCCGAAAATTAGGGATGTTATAATGAACATTTTCCATGAAAGAACGAAAAGAAACATTTGAATAATTTGTCTTAAATTATGTTAACATTTGAATTACTTAGGAAAAAAATGCTTTATTATAATTTTAGTATTTTTAATTTATTGTTGTAAAATTTTTTAGGCAAATTTATTGAATGTTCAATATCTAACATAAAAAGTGTGACTAATATTAGTTTCTAAATCAATTTTTAGGCAAGTTATTATTCATTCCTTATTTAATATTTATTATCTTCTCATTTATTATGAAGCTTTTTTTCCCTAAGTAAATTTAAGTTTATATATATATATATATATATATATATATATATATATATATATATATATATATATATATATATAAGTCTACTAATACAGAAATTATATATAAATAAAACTCACAAGGTGAACATTTTATTTTTACATGAAATCAAGTAGGAAAATTTAAACTTACGGAGTTACGGAGATGAACAATTTTCCTGAAATCACAATAACATTTAAATTATTAGAGTAATTTTTTTTAATTCATTGTTTTCATAACTTTAATATAAATGTACTTCCTTTTTCTTACTATCATTTAACTTAACTAATTTATTGAATGTTTCATTTTATCTAACATAGAAAGTATGTGTTAAATTAATATCTAAAATCAATTTATGACAAATCGTTGTTCATTCTTTATTTGTTATCTTCCCACTTTATGTAACTTATTGAAGTTTTTTCTTTTCTCTCATAAATTTAAGTTTTCTATTATACATTGATATCTATATGTAAACTTATTAATATAGAAATTATATATAAAATAAAACTCATAGGGAATAACTTTTTTTTTTTGCAAAATCAAGTAGGAAAATTGACACTTAACTCACAAGATAAACAATTTACCTAAAACCATATTAACAACTAAATTATTAGAGTTAAATTAAATTTATTCAATTCATTATTATATAATTTGATATAAATTTATTTTTCCTTGCTTATTATCTTCTCACTTAACCAATTTATTGAATGTATTATTTTATCTAACATAGAAAGTATAAGTAAAATTAATGTCTAAAATCAATTTTTAGGAAAATCATTAGGCATTTCTTATTTATTATCTTCTCACTAATATAAGTAAATTATTGAAAATTTTCTTTTACTTGGAAAATTTTTAACTTTCTTTTATACATTAATATGTATATGTAAATTTATCAAAATATAAATTATATATAATATATAACACAAGGATGGACATTTTGTTTTATGAAAGCAAGTAAGAAAACTTACACTTAATTCACGGGGATGAGCAATTTACCAAAATCAAATTAACATCTAAATCATTATGGTAAAAACATATTTTTAATTCATTTTTATAAGAATTTTAATCTAAATGTTCTTTTTTTTTTCTTTCTTTTTTGTTTACTAATTTATTGAATATTTTGTTTTTATTTTACATAGAGAGTATGAATAAAATATAACAAATGAGAATGGATATTTTCCATTAAGTATGGAGAAAAATATAATTAGACGTAATTCACAGGATTAACAATTTTCTTTAAATTACCCTAAAATTTGAATTACTTGAAAGAAATTAAATTGTATTATAATTTTACATTTATATTATTGTTATAATAAGTTTGATATATTTTTTTCTTTTAAGTTTTTACTATCTTCTGACTTAACTAACATAATGAACATTTTCTTTTATCGAAACAAATTTTAATTTTCTCTCAAGTAATTGGTTCATATTGAATTAAATGTCAAAAACTAAAATTCAATTTAAGAATTTGTTTCAATTTTTTCATATGGTATTTAAATTTTAAAATCATAAGAAAATATAGATAAATCATTCCTTTTTTTATTTTTACATTAGCGTATGAATTACTATAAAATTGATATTTATTATAATTTATATTTCAAACATTCATTTCATTATTAAATGCAAGAAAATTAGACGTGAGTAGCATATGCAATATCAAAGTCTCTAATTTTACATCAAATTGCTTTTAATGATAATTTCAATTGATTTTCTTATGTTAACAAAAATATATCATTAATATACTAATTAATACACTCTATATAGCACATCATGCGCAATAAACCTATTTGTTATCTGAAGTATATATTTATCAGTTAATTGAATTAGTGTATTATAAGAAATAGTGGACTAATATATACAACATGTTAGTGTGTTATAAGTATTTGATAGACTAATATACGCCATATATCAACGAATGCAATGCATGATATGAAGGTATATATCTGTTTCCCACACTTTCCTCACGGCGTGCTATGGACTTTACCCCTAAACCCTTGGTTCCCTCTGTTTCTCTTTAAAAATTGCAGGAGGTTTTGTTGACTATTAGCAAAGGGTTAATGGCGGTATGCATTGTTTGTTCAAGCTTGGAAAATCCGACGAGGCAATTTGCGTTTTCAAGGACGTTGTGCTCTGTGCAAGAATAATTACGGTAGCAATCGTCCCTGATGTTGTTGGGAACTTGTAGAGGCGTGGTTTTGTGCCACAGGTTTTGACCCACGTACAACGGACTCTGCAATGCGATAAGAGTGATGAAGTAAAACGCCATGACTTAAAACAATGGATTTTATCTTTCCCCATATGTTTTTTCCCTTGTTGGCATGGGGGTAGAGTACTGTTTAAGGACCCAAGTCAGGTTGTCTTAGACAATGATGAAAGAAAACTGACCAATACCCAACTGGATGGAATTCTGGACGGACTTTCTCGAAAACCAATTTTTGATTTGGTTTTACTTTTATGTAGCACGCAGAAAGAGAATTCATTTTGTACTTTTCTGCAATTGAGATTTATAATGTATCTGTGGAGGACCTCCTTAGTCCAGATCCAAATTTTACTCCTCTCAGACTTTTTGATGATCCAGAGTTAAACATATTCATCATTTTCTATGGAGCTATAGTTTGTCAATTTAACAGAGAGGGATAGTTGTTAATAAACTGACAGAGGAAACTTTTAAGAGACTAGAACCATTTTACTGAATCTATTTTTTTGTTTTACCTTTTTACAAATTTTTTGTCCAGTTAGAGCTAATTGCTTACAGCTTACTTATCCTTCAATTGATTGCGTTTTTGCAGCTCAAAGGCAGATAGGGGAGACATCACTGAATGAAGCAAGCTCCAGATGTCATCAAATTCTAAGACTTGTATTTTATGTTACTATCTTGAATTGCTTTTTGTTTTTAAAATATAAGAAACTTTTGGCATCATGACAGATAGGTATTAAATTTATTTATTCATTTATTAGTCGGTGGCAAGAATTCATTGCGGGGTTCCTTTCAGCAAAATTGAATATAGGACCATTCTAGAATACAAACATAAGAATATAGGATAGAATATATTATGTAGATTGGCTTTCTTTGGTTCTAGCAATTCTATTTCTGAGTAGTCAATTAATTTGCTTAGATGGTACAAAGTGAGTTTTCTGATCCTGCTGATTCATATTTAGAAAATATTGTCTTAAGCTGGTCGATTAGCAAGTTCAACGGAAAATTAAAAATAATTTCTTTTTAGTGTTTATTTCTTATTGGATCTCTTGCAGCATCACAGAGGTTCTATTCCTATGTTGTTGGCTTGAATATTTCTTGCTATTTCTTATTAGAATATTTCAAATTTTAATACTTGTGTTGGCTCTATGCTCTTGCACTGTCAATTAGTTGTCATGTCACCAGAGAAACCATTTCTTTTTACATGTTAATGTTACATTTAAATATGATTTCTAGTTCTATATTTCTTTTGTCATATGATAAACCAAATGTATTTTCTTTCTTATTTACTTACTTTCTTATTTCATTCCCCTTTCTCTCCCTCGAGACTTGAGAGATTAAAATGTGCAAACACCAAAAGTAAGGTAAGATTGAATTATCTAATTGAGAATCCATTGGTAGAGATATATGGTTGTTATTTTTTTTTTTTTTTTTGTTGTTGTGAAAGATAATAATCTATTAATCATGTCTGCTTAATTGAGTTAGCTTGCTTTTTATTTTCTGCTACCCACTATTTGAAGTAGCTTATATTGTCATTTTTTTTACTATCTTGGTGGTATGGAGATGGGAGGATCATGAGAGGGAAGTCTAAAGAAGCTCTGCATAATTACACGGTGAGTGTTCAAAGGACGTGAATCAAATAGTTGGTGTGCAGGCTGTTTTGGATATTGAAAGTTGGTGCTGGGGTAAATAACGATATACAAATTATGATGCAACAGACAAGCAAATTAACAATTTCAAAAGGAAAAGGAAAAGAGTTATGAGCAAAATTGCCACTGATGTGATTCTGCGCGTGTTTTTTGGTCTGTTGTTATATTCGGTGCTTATAATTGTTGGGGTGCAAGGTTTTGGTGCATGAAAATATTACTGAGTTACATTTTATGCTTTTGATCATATGTGAGGTTTGAACGAAAAATAGGTGCTGGGGTGGGGGCAGGAGTGATGTAATCGGGTTGCTGTTTTTTTTTTTGGCAGCAACAGAAACTTCTTTGTAATACCTGTATTGTCATATGAGTATTGAGCAGGGTACATGCTCTACTACATCTTTTGCTCAATTTATTTCACTCTGAATCTTTGCCCTTGGCATTTTATCTTTTCAATCAAGGATTCTATTTAAATAGAATTCTTTTTTTCTCTGAATTTAAATAGAATTCTATTAATGCTATTCTGGCTATTTTGTTTACCTACTTATTTTGTAGATTGACATGTATTACTTTTTTATTTTCAGAACAGCTTAAATCTTCTATTAATAGTTAAGAGCCAAGTTATAAAAATTACTCAATTAATTTAACAATAAGCCACGGGTCACAAATCTTGTTTGTAATAATGGTATATAAGGTTGCTGACAATTCATCTTAGCCGTTTAATAATATAATAATAAATCTAATGGTAATTATAAAGTGGTCTACCCTAAACCATTTCATGTACTAGACCACCCTAGCCTGCGCCCAAGAGATCTTGGTCTTTGAGATTGATTGTTAATTAGATGGGGGTGGCCAGCTATAAAGTCCGGATTTTGTAATTTTGGGTATTATGCCTTAAGTTGTAAATACAAGACTGGAAAATACATTTTTAAGCTTGGATGTGTAAAGACCTTTAGGCCATGATTCTTCGGCTAACTAATCCGAACCATGTGTATGTTAAATTCTCATGTATCGTATCTATTTATTTCTAACATCTATATAATCATTCAAGCAACTGATCAACTTTCTTTAATGGCTTCTAAATTCTCATAGGTCGAGGCTAAAAGAAAATAGGATGATGAATCAAACTTTACATAAAAAAAAGGTAACTAAATTACGTCTCACGATGTAATCGATGCTTTTTTCTTCTTAAATCACAAATTATCTTTCTTCATCACCTTCTAATAGTTGAGTTTTATGTATAATAAGTTAATGTGGCACACATGGACTTATGACTACAATAACTTAAAAACTTACGACTTATGCTTTGGAGAGCTTATATTTGAATCATGACTCCTAGACTTGGATAGCCAAAGATGCACTAAACTAATCACACTGAACTTAGAAGAGTCTTAATTTGATGACAAAGGCGTGAAACTTAAGGGCTGTAAAAGGGTTAGATATTGGGTCTGAATGGTGATTGGAGGCATGATTATTACACTTGTTAACACTGACATCTACTAGTAGGAACTTGGTCTTTAAATGCCCTGATATTTACAGGTTATGATGCATTGGATTTTTGACATTATAGATGCGGATTTTCATGGTTCATTTCATATGAGGTGATGGGAGATCTAAATGATTTAGTTTGATAGGGAACATAGTGCTTTACTCCCTTAACTGGAGATACTGTAAAGGCAAGAATGGTTCTGTTGGGGTTTTGAATCGGGCAAAGGTGTGACTAGAGGTGTAAATGAGTCGAGCCGAGTCGAGTAGTAGAAATTTTGACTTGACTTGTGAAAAAAATGGGTGGCTCAAGCTTGGCTCATTTATTTCAACGAGCCTAATTAAAAGCTTGGACTTGGCTTGTTTAAAAAAAACTAAAGCTTGAGCTTGTCTTGTTTAATTCATTTGTAACTTGATTATTTTTTAATTTGCAAAAAAAATTCTTAAATTATTTTTTAACTTTATCAATTTAGTATTTAATGAAACATTTTAATACTAGATAATAATCTACAAATAAAAATAAGTGATAAACATGTGGTATGATATTGTGGAATCTATGTAATTTTAATTTTTTACGATATATATATAAACGAGCTATTCACAAGTTATTAATGTCAAGCTTGTAAAGCTTGGGCTTGACTCATTTAAATAATCGAGCACAATCTCAAGTTTGAGTTTGTTTATTTAATTAAACAAACGAGCTTCGAGCATTTAACGAGTCGAACTCGAGTAGTTCACGAATAGTTTGGTTCATTTACACCCCTAGGTGTGACAACATGCTGATTACTTAGTTAGAAGATCATGCATGTGTTTTGAAGGGTCTTTGTAGATGAGTTAAGAAAAGGGAAATTAAGTTGTGGTGATAAATCAGCTTAATTACACACTTAAAGGATGGTGTCTGCTGGGAGTGTTAGATGGAATTTGTTAAGTGGTTGAAGTCAGGGATGAGAAGGTGGCAGAAGGGGATGTTTTTACTGGGTTTAATCAATTTGGATTTAAGGGAGAAATGGTATATATATGATGATCATACTAGTCAACATTGAATTATACCTTAGCATATATTTGGATTTTAACTGATATATAGAATTTTAAACGCCTTGGATTCCATGATGCAGTAAGTCAAAGTGGATATTACAACAATTTCGAAAAGGTTGATGCTTTGTTCATTCTGTTTTGGAAGTACTATTTGGTTACAAGAAAGTGCTAGGTAGTAGGTACTATTAAGTCTGGTGCAAAATTGATGTGTTTGGGCACACCTTGTGCTTAAGCATTGGTCATTTGATCATTAATGAAACTGTTTGCTTATTTAAATAAATAAATAAAACTTGATTGTGGTGCTTTGTACTAAGCTTGATTTGACGGAAAAAGATTGAGGATGCAGAGAGGATTTGGTATAGAAAGTTAAAAGAGGTTGGCCATGAGAGGAAATGTCAAAGATGAAGGGAAAATCCTAGAGAGGGGAATGAGGATTCGATTATGCAAATATATAATATTTGTCACTGGCTCACTTAATCTGATCTTCTTAATGTTGGAATAAAAAAAAACAACTTAACCTTATTATCTTTAGTTTTTATACGAAAGTCAAAATTTTATTGGCATATATCATAGAACAATACACTAAAGATCTTAGGATCTACATAAAATAAATAATTGGATTCATAACTATTGATTATTTGATCAATGTAGAAGATTATTGTAATAACGAGCTCGAACAAAAGGAGTTGTGTACTACTCGGACTCGGCACTCCACCGAGTAGTCGAGTTGACCAAGTAAAACTTATCACTCGGACTCGGATGATAATAACGGAAAGAATATATCTTACCATGTGATAAGATATAGAAAGATCAGGCCATAAGATAAAGATAGAAGATAGAATTATCTCTATCTTCATTACGAGATTTGAGGAGATTTGATAGGAAAATAACCCTATCAAATCTATCTCTTTACACCCTATAAAACCAGAACGATCCATCTCAATCGAGGTACGAAATTCTAATTCCACTTTGTGATACCTGTCTCTCCCTCTGCGCCTCTAACTTGAGCGTCGGAGTGTCCTTGCAGGTACACCCCCCACCAGTCACGGAGGTGATCTCGACGGAGCCACTGCACCAGAAGGCTTACCGAAATCTGGTAATAACATTTGGCGCCCACCGTGGGGCTCGGTGAAATTATTCCCAGCCACACCAATCGCAACAAGATTAATCTGATGACGACAACCCAGAACAAAGCAGCGAACCAAGAAAAGCGACCACAGGAGGGGGAAACCCAAATCCTGGGCGTACCACCTCCAGGGGATACCCAGAGAGGTAACCCCAACAACGTGGCGCCCTTCCCGCGTCAGATGCTTGAGAATCACCCGCTGATCCAAGCCCTGCAAAGGGAAGTTAACACGCTGAAACAGAGCAACGCTAAGGAGATAGAAGACCTCCGCAGGGAGAACGCTATCCTCCGAGAGCAATATCAAAAACTGCGAGAGGACCGGAACGGACCTTCGGCAGCCCACGCCGCCATCAACGGGTTCTCGGCAGCCCACGCTGCCACCAACGGACTATCGGCGGCTCATACAACCGCCAACAGACACCCTGACCGAACAGAGCAGGAAGACACCACTTGGAGCGAGGCAGACCGAGCAACGACCCAATTAGAGTCCAGACCCGCCTCAGGATCGCGAGCCCCACCAAGACGGAGCATGATACCTGAGACAACGAGGCGACACCCGTTTGTAGATGGAATCATGGAGACTCCACTACCGGCTGGGTGGAAGCCGTTATACATGGACAGATACGATGGACTGACCGACCCCGACGAGCACATCGACGCATTCGTCACACAGGTGAACCTGTACACAAACGACGACATCATGTGCCGGGTTTTCCCAACAACCCTGAAGGGAGCAGCGTTGAACTGGTACACACGACTCCCCCCCACTCAATCGACTCTTTCGCCACGTTAGTCGATCGTTTCGGCGCTCAATACGCTACGAGTCGACCCCACCACCTGACGACAGTAGCACTGGCCAATATACGGCAAGAAGACAACGAGTCTCTCAGGGATTTCATGGAAAGATTCGCCGAGATCTCCGTCAAGATCCGGGACTTGAATCCACAAGTGGCATTGACCGCCATGCTTATGGCACTAAAATCCGAACCTTTTTCAGACAGCCTCTGCAGGAAACCGCCACACGACATGGACGAGCTCCGAGCTAGAGCAGCAGGATATATTCAGATGGAAGAAATGACCAAGTTCAGGGAACGGGTCAGAGGCGAATCCTATAGAAAACAAGAAGAACGAGAGAAACCAGGAGCAAGCCGAGAGCGGAGTAACAAACCTAGAAGTGACAGACCGCCCCGTGCAAGATTTGCCCATTATACCCCCCTAACTGATAGCAGAGCACGAGTCCTGGAAGAAGCCTGCAGCGCCGAGCTGATAAGCCTGCCTACTCGAAACAACTCCCCAGAGAAAGCAGATAGGTCCAAATTTTGCAGATACCATAGAGTACATGGACACACTACAGAGGAGTGCACCACCCTGAAGGATAAGATTGAAAAACTTATCCAACAAGGCAAGTTACGACGCTTCGTCTGAGACGACAGCCGAAAACCCGTGCAAGAACGAGTCCGGGATAGGGAAGACTATCGCGATAGAAAAACCCGACGCACGGAAAAGCCCCGCCAGGAACAACAAACCAAACCTCCCGAAACTCGACTCCGAGGCATTATCAACACAATAGCAGGAGGATTCGCTGGAGGTGGTTGTTCGAGTTCGGCAAGGAAGAGACATCTGCGTAGTCTCCGATCAATCAACTCGGCTTCAACAAACCCCAGAGTACACAAGAAAATGCCACCTATAACTTTCACAGATGCAGACTTCGAAGGCATAGAGCCCAATCATGATGACCCGATGGTGGTCAAAATTGAAGTCGCAAACTGGTTGGTATGCAAAGTCCTAGTCGACCAAGGCAGCTCGGTGGATATCCTGTATTGGTCCACTTTCAAACAGCTAGACATCCCTGAAAATAAGGTACAACCATACACCGAACAGTTAGTCGGATTCGCAGGCGAAAAGGTTGATACCAGAGGCTATATTGACCTCCTCACGACATTTGGAGATGAGACGGGGTCCAAGACCATCACGGTCAGGTACCTCCTAGTCAACGCCCTCACTTCATACAATATTCTTATAGGCAGGCCAGCACTCAACAAATTAGGGGCAATAATTTCAACTCCACATCTGGCAATGAAGTTCCCAAATTCAGAAGGAAAGATAGTAACAGTCAAGGCTGATCAGGAGGCAGCCCGCGAGTGCTACTTAGAAAGCCTAAAGATAGCCAGTGGCAAAAAGATCCCAGAACTGACGATAAAACACGTAGCATGCACTTCTCTTACAACGCCAATAGAAGAGACCGACCTAGATCCCAGGGAGACCGAGCCGAGAGCAGAGCCCACAGAACAGGTAAAATCCTTCCAAATAGGAAGAGAGTCAAAGCAATGCACGAAACTCGGGACTCAGCTAGAAAGCGAGACCGAAGAAGCTATTGCCAAAGTCCTGTTAGACAACGCCGATTTGTTCGCATGGTCAGCTGCCGACATGCCCAGAATAGACCCAAGCTTCCATTGCCACAAGCTTGCCATCTACCCGGAGGCCAAACCGATCTCCCAAAAGAAGAGGAAACTCGGGGCTGAAAGAGGAAAAGCGGTAAAAGAAGAAACCGAAAAGTTACTCGGTGCCGGCTTCATCAGGGAAGTTCAATACACAACATGGCTCGCAAATGTGGTAATGGTGAAAAAGGCGAATGGAAAATGGAGAATGTGTACTGACTACACGGACCTTAACAAAGCATGCCCAAAAGACTCATACCCGCTGCCAAGCATAGACAAGTTAGTAGATGGAGCAGCTGGCTACCCGATCCTGAGCTTTCTGGACGCATACTCCGGGTACAACCAGATACCAATGTACCCACCGGATGAGGAAAAAACGGCATTCATAACTGACACGACCAATTACTGTTACACGGTAATGCCATTTGGACTGAAGAACGCAGGAGCAACATACCAGCGTCTAATGGACAAGATCTTTACAAAACAACTCGGCAGGAACCTGGAAGTCTACGTCGACGACATGGTGGTTAAAAGAAGAAAACCAGAATCGCATCCAGGGGACCTGACCGAAATTTTTGGCGAGATCAGAAAACATAATATGAGGCTAAACCCTGAGAAATGCGTATTCGGGGTCCATGGCGGGAAGTTTTTAGGATTCATGCTCACCCACAGGGGCATAGAAGCCAACCCGGAAAAATGCGCGGCTAACATAGGCATGAGAAGTCCGGGGTAACATAAAAGAAGTACAACGGCTAACTGGAAGACTGGCGTCCCTATCCCGTTTCTTGCCAAAAGCAGCAGAAATAGCCAGACCCTTTTTTCAACTACTCAAGAAACAACAAGACTTCGGATGGGATGAAAAGTGTGAAGAAAACTTCCTAAAGATAAAAACACTACTTTCATCACCACCAATTCTAACAAGACCTGAACCCGGCAAGGACTTAATACTATACTTAGCCGTCTCGGGAGATGTAATCAGTTCGGTCATTATCCAAGAAGAAAATCAGACGCAAAAACCAGTCTACTACATAAGCCGAGTATTGAAAGATGTCGAAACCAGATATCAAAAGATAGAAAAGCTAGCGCTAGCCCTAGTCACCTCAGCACGACGGCTACGTCCATATTTTCAAAGCCACCCAATAGTGGTACGAACAGACCACCCAATACGACAGATACTGAGGAAACCAGAGCTAGCCGGACGAATGATAGCATGGTCGGTAGAACTATCCGAGTTCGACATCAAGTACGAACCGAGAGGGCCTATCAAAGCACAGTGCCTAGCCGACTTTATCGCGGAACTAGCACCAGTAGCAGAAGCGCCCCTCCCATTCTGGACCCTTTATGTAGATGGCTCCTCGAATGAAAAAGGTAGCGGAGCAGGAGTCATAATTGAAAGCCCTGAAGGGATTATCCTGGAACAATCACTCAGATTCGACTTCAGCGCATCCAACAACCAAGCCGAGTATGAAGCCCTGCTAGCAGGGCTAAAACTCGCCAAAGAAGTAGGAGCGAAACACCTTAGATGCTGGAGCGATTCAAAACTAGTCACTGGGCAAATGAATGGATCCTATCAAACCAAGGACCCCCAGATGACAAGATATTACCACCTGGCCTCCCAGTTGAAGAACGAATTCATTAGTTTCGAGCTCGACCACATTTTGAGAGAACAAAATGAAAGAGCCGACCTGCTGTCAAAGTTGGCAAGTACGAAGAATAAAGGCCAGCACCGAACTGTCATACAGGAAACAATATCCACGCCGAGCGTCGAAAAAATTGTTTCTAACATCAACTCGGCCGACAGAGAATGGATGACCGAGATATGGAACTTCTTGAAAAAAGGAACCCTCCCAGAGAGCCGGGAAGAAGCCAAAAAGATCAGAAGAAGGGCCAGCTACTATGTTATAGAAGGAGAAGACCTTTATAGGAGAGGCTTCACAGCATCACTGCTGAAATGTATCATGAAGGCTCAGGCCGAATATGTGGTAAACGAGATGCACAAAGGAATATGTGGAATGCACTCAGGAGGAAAAGCTATGGCCTCCCGAACTCTAAGAGCCGGATATTACTGGCCAACGATGCGCCGAGTACGTCAAGAAATGTGAAGAATGCCAAAAATATGGCAACTTATCCCATCTACCAGCAGAAGAATTGCACAATATCACAGCACCCTGGCCCTTCGCCCTATGGGGAGTTGACATACTAGGCCCTTTTCCACTCGCTAAAGGACAAGTGAAGTTCCTCCTCGTCGGAATTGACTACTTCACAAAGTGGATCGAGGCCGAACCCTTGGCAACTATCACCGCCCACAACATGCAAAAATTCATATGGAAAAATATCATATGCCGTTTCGGCATCCCCCACTCGGTGATTTCCGACAACGGTAGACAGTTCACCGAAAAGAACCTCGAAGAGTTTTTCAAAAACCTAGGGATTCGGCACCGAGTGACCTCAGTGGAACATCCGCAAACCAACGGACAAACCGAAGCCGCAAATAAAGTGATACTCGGAGAACTGAAGAAACGAGTAGGAGACGCTAAAGGAAGTTGGGCAGAAGAACTTCCCGCAATCTTATGGGCATATCGTTGCACACCACAGTCAACAACTAGGGAAACCCCCTTCAGACTCTCATATGGATCCGACGCCATGATACCAGTGGAAGTCGGAGAACCTTCCCTGCGAAGAACAAATTTCATCCAGGAAAACAACAATCAATCACTCAGGCATGCACTCGACATGACCGAAGAGACGCTCAACGAGGTCCAAGTCAGAATAGAGGCCTGTAAAAGAAGAGCCGAGAGGAGGTATAACACCAAGGTCAAACCAAGAAACTTTGAAGTTGGAGACCTGGTTTGGAGAAAATGCGGGGAAGCCAGAAAAGCTACAGGAGAGGGTAAATTGGCAGCCAATTGGGAAGGCCCCTTCAGAATAACCGAGTCGCTGGGAAATGGAGCTTACCGATTGGAGTACCCATCCGGCAAAACCATCCCCCGAACTTGGAACGCGACACACCTAAAGTTTTACTATAGTTAGAAAAGTTGTAAGTGGTGATGTACTCTTTTTCCTACTTTGACATTTTTTCCCAAGAGGTTTTTTGTCAAAGAGGTTTTAACGAGGCACACCCAATTTCTATCATTAATGAAACTCCTTCCTTCAAATTATCTGTTCAAAATTAGATTTAACCGCGTAGACCTTCACAAGGATACAAAAAGCGAGTTAAACATAACCGAGTAAAGGATACAAAAAGCGAGTTACAATTAACCGCGTAGACCTTTACAAAAATACAAAGGCGTTACAATTAACCGTGTAGACCTTTACAAGGATACAAAAAGCGAGTTAAACAAAACCAAGTAAAGGACACAAAAGGTGAGTTACAATTAACCGCGTAGACCTTTACAATGATATGAAGGCGAGTCACAACTAAACCGCGTAGACCTCTACAAGGATACGAAAAGCGAGTTAGACCTAACCGAATAAAGGATACAAAAGGCGAGTTATAATTAAACCGCGTAGACCTTTAATACGAGTTACCGAAAAACCATACGAATAACAAAGAAAAGTCATTTAACACCCTATTCGAAAGGCCGGGTGCGAGCCCTGAATATAAATTTCATTAAGTACCATATTCGATAGGCCGGGTACGAGCCTTACAAAAACAAGGAAAATATAAACACTAAAAAGGAACATCTCCTCCCTCCTGAATGTTGCTCCCGGCGCCGTCTTCACCAAGCGCAGACTCCTCAACCAACTCCCCCTCTTTATTGACATCCTTGTCCACGTCAAAAAGAGAAGTGTCGGCATCCTTGAAGAAATACCGAACTTGGCGAAGTGCCTTGCTGAACCCAGCCTCATGAGTCTTCACAATCTCGTCCAAAGCCTCACCCAGATCGGCCTGCAGCTTAGCCTCAGACTCGGCAGCCTTAGTCCTCGCTTGAGCAAGCTCAGAAACGAGCCTATCCACCTCAGCCCGTAACTCCCGAGCCGAGTTCTCAGAAGCAGTTAAGGAAAGTTTTAAGTCCTCCTCACGACTTTCAACTTCCCTCAACTTAGCCTCCACTCCCTCTTGAGACCGCCGAGATTCTTCAGCGGATTGGAGAAGAGTCTCGTTGGCCCGGGTAGCCTCCAACAGAGCCTGCTCGGCCTTTGCAGCATTCTCCTTCACCATAGCTAATTCCCGGTGGCCGTGGTCGAACTCCTCAGCCCAATACTGAGCAATAGCCCATGACCGAGCTTGGAAGCGACAAACAGCCTCCATAGAAAGCATTGGCCCAGCATCCCTTAACATATCCCGATCAGCTTGACCGAGATTGTCGGCAGAGATGAGGGCCCCGGGATTAAAATCTTTTCCCCAAAGCGAGGTCCGACCATCTTTCATAGAAAGAAAAGTCGGATGCCTCTCAACAGCAGACCCCGAAGCCTCAGCACCGGGTGGACTCGGTTTCGACCTCTTCGAAGGACCATCCACTCCTTGAACGACCTCTCGCTGATCCCTCTTCGGAGGAGGAACAGGCGGAGCAACTCGAACCACCTCAGCAGCGGCCTCCTTGCCCTTCAATTTCTCCAGCCTTTGCTTTTTGGCCGTTTTATAGTCAAATTTTCCCATCACAGCTGCAAAAAAGACAAAACATCAGTAAAAAGCAAAGTAGAAGAAGAAAAACCGAGTAAATAAAAGGTACTCACCGTCCCAATCCTCTCTCGGAGTCCGAGAAGAAGGAATTCCCACGAGTATTTTACAGGACAAGGAACGCGGTAACTTACACAGCGTGATCATGTCATCCTGATCCTCAGGAGACATGTCCACGACCTGCCAAGACAGCCGTTTGTTCGGGGAGCGGGTCCAATAGAGGGGGAACCTCGACTCCCCACGGCCATAAAAAAATTTGACCTCTCCTTCCGGACCTGGTCGGACACGAAAGAAACCACTCTTGAAATTTTTCCAAGAGGAGGTATAAGGACTAAGGATGGACCGACCAGGAATCCCAGTCAAGGAGACCCAACCCCCCTTTTGACTCTCTTTCACTTTATAATACAAAAATTTAGGAGCAGTAGGAGTTATAAAGAATTTACTGCAGAGCACCCGGAAAGCCTGGAGAGAAGCCCAGGAGTTCGGATGCAACTGCGTAGGAGCAACATTCAGCGCCCGAAGAACGTCAGCCTCAAACTAGTCAAACGGCACTGTAATGCCGAGAACCGAGAACAAGGCTTCATATACAAAAGTAAAGTGTGGATGGCGCGAATCAGCGGACATAAAAACTCGGTCATCGGGCCCACAAGGTTCGGCATAGACCATACCCAGGCGCTCCGAATGACACAAGTCAATAGTTGCAAGAAAGGAAGACAAAGCTTCCTCGGTCTGATACCGAGAAGCATATGCACCTACCTCCCCAGTCACCCAAGAATAGCCGGAAGTAGTAACAGGAGAATATACCTTTCTACCCCTAGGATCAATAGGCTGGGGAACAGAAGGAGGTAGAAGACGAGCACGCCGAGTCTCAAGAGGACGATCCTCAGTGGCCTCGGAATCCTCTAGAACCACTACCCCCTGACTGGAACAACCAAAGGTGCTTGCGCAGGGTCGACGGATGGACGAACCACCCCGACACCCGCAGCGGCAACGTTTGCCGCCGACGCACCATCGGTAATTCTATCAGAACCAGGACGGTGCGAAGAAGAACCACCATCGGAACCCTCTCCGATGGGGCGAACCTCAGGCGTAAGCATACGACCCCCGCCGGAGCGCCCAGAATCCCCAGAAAAAGAAGACATTATAGAACCAGAAAAAGAAATGGAAAGGAGATAGGGCGTACCTGAACAAATGACAAAGAAAAAACCTAGAAGGAGAACAAAATGGCGCAAGGGAGAAAAAGCTTGCGGGAAGACAAAACACAGAAATGAGAGTGAGCACCAATGTCAACAGTGCCCCTTTATATAGAACCCCAAACGTCGCGAATACGAAAGGGCGAAACGGTCCGAACCGTTGGATCAAGACCCTTCACTAGGCCAATCAACGGCTAGGAAGGCTTGAGACCTTTGGGAACCCCTAAACCGTTTCAAAATTCAAAAAGTAATCACTGGCGCCGCCCTTGGGAACCGTTACGACATCAATATGTCTGAAACGACGTCTTCACCAAACCACGTGACGTTTCGGGAACCGAACGCGTCTCGGCCAAATAAATCCGAAATTGGTATAACATTACTAAAGCTCCTACATTACTTCAGAGCTTGGGGGGCATGTGTACTACTCGGACTCGGCACTCCACCGAGTAGTCGAGTTGACCGAGTAAAACTTATCACTCGGACTCGGATGATAATAACGGAAAGAATATATCTTACCATGTGATAAGATATAGAAAGATCAGGCCATAAGATAAAGATAGAAGATAGAATTATCTCTATCTTCATTACGAGATTTGAGGAGATTTGATAGGAAAATAACCCTATCAAATCTATCTCTTTACACCCTATAAAACCAGAACGATCCATCTCAATCGAGGTACGAAATTCTAATTCCACTTTGTGATACCTGTCTCTCCCTCTGCGCCTCTAACTTGAGCGTCGGAGTGTCCTTGCAGGTACACCCCCACCAGTCACGGAGGTGATCTCGACGGAGCCACCGCACCAGAAGGCTTACCGAAATCTGGTAAGAACAAGTTGATAGTATGGTTCTTCTTCAACTGAAGTCTCTTGATTCTTCAATGAAACTTGTATAACTCTTCGCATGGAAAGAATTAAGACATTTGTTCATTAGAAACCATAACCATTGTTCCTTATTTATTGATTCTACTAGGATTCCCATTATGCTGAAGCCATGTCACATCCTTCGATAATCTAATGGATTCACTTAAACATATTACTTAAAATACAAACCACTAAATATAAATAACTAACATAATTGTTATAAAAATATGAGCACACATTAGATAAGGAAATATAAATTTCCAACAATCTCTCATTTGGGCTCCATATCGTTCCTTAAACAGTTATATCACAAATTCCTTAAGCTTGCATTCGTATGCTATTTTAGACATCTACTCAATATATTAATAATGAAACCACCACAACTGTCATCACAATCAAGCTTGATTAAACTACGATGATCACATATCAAGACACTTGATGACATAGATCAAATATGGATGAGTCACATGAAAATTACATGCAATGCAATCTCAATCATGCCTATTTCCAACTAGTCCTTATTTATTCTTTAGCGATATAAATTCAAATTTTCTTAATTGCAATTTAAATATTGTACATAAATAAATAAGTCTAATAATAAACTCATAAAGTATGATAATTATTTTTGCAAAAAAATAAATACATAAATACTGAATCCAAACATAGAACATAAAAATTGTCACTAAACTAAGGTAGCATCTGAAACAATAACCACAGGAGCAACACGCTCACGAAAAACCTTAGGTGTCAACCTCTTAGTGGATAGGCTAACATACAGTATGTTCTATAGATTAGGGATGGCAACGGGGTGGGTTTATAAAAGGCAGGGACGAAAAAATTAAACACATCCCCATCTCCATCGGGTTTTATCGAGTTCGGGGAAACCTGCGGGGAACCCACTTCACAAATGTAAATTTTAAATATAACAAATAAATTTAAGTTATCATAAGAGGAATTTCAGATAGGAATCCAGATGGATTTTATCGCAAAATTTGAAATGGAAATCAACTGCAAACAAAATATCCGTTAGTTTTTTTCTGTGCTGTTTTCTTTTCTGAAAGATAAAAAAAAATGCGAACAAAATATCTGTGGAGTTTATAATGCTTGTACATGTTAAATGCAGTGCTGTATTTTTTTTATTCATAAATGCAGTGTTGTTTGCACATTAATTCAAAATCAAAGGGGTATAGAAACGTTGAATATTATGCCATGACTTAATCATTTTAAAAATGTAAATTATTAGATAAAAATATATGAATAACTTACATCCAGTGACAACAAATAACAATATGTGAAAAAGATGAAAACATAAGTGACATTATTAATAATATAAAAATTTGTATTATAATATATAGCGGGGCGAGTTCTGGGACGGGGCCGGGACAGGTAGTTGTATCCCTGAACTTGACCCGAACCCGACTTTACAAATCGAGGAAAACCCGAACCCGACCCCAACCCTTGTCAAAGCGGGTTTTCCCCGTCAAAGTCTGGGCGGGGTCGGACAGGTACCCGCAGGGTCAGATTTAATTGCCATGCCTAGTATAGATATTTGTTTGTCTTGAACTCTTTCATTAACAACCATATCAATAAACTTATATATTTGCACAAGATGGATTGGATTGGGAGCTTTGAGTTTTTGTTTTTGTTTTTTTCTTTTTCTAATCCTTGTTATTCCTAACTAACTTATGAATAGTGTTGATGGTCTTCTAAATTTTTGGATCAAAGAAGAGTTTCGTCTAACTATTATTGCACATATACTAACTACTATTTAAGTTACTATACTATAACGCTAACTATTTAAACAAATAAAAGTAAGCAAAGCATAGAATAGTTACATTAAGGAAAGCAAGTAAAGTACTTAAAATAGAAACGAGATTAAAACATGAAATGCAAGAAATGTTGTTCTAGTGGGTCTCTCACACTTATCACAGGCTTGTCCTTGCTTTGCGAGTTAGACCTTGGTGCCCAGTGCGACCCATTGTCTCTTAGCACCCTCATGCAGAAAGTCCCGAACCTATCTACTGAGATCTCTTGCTTAGTGATTAACAACCTCGCTTAACAAACCTCCATGAACTTTCCAGGGTTGCTCTTTGGAGTCCCTTGTCGCACAGCACATCGTGGATGTGCTTAGTGAGGAAAAACACATTCTTTGTAAGTATTTTCACTTAGTGAGGACATCCACTCGCTTAGCGTGAGTACGACAACCTTTCTCTTCATTTTTGCTTAGCGAGAGAGGTCCCTCGCTTAGTGCAAGAACTCCGAGTCATAGACCCTTGCCTTGTATGATCCTTGCTTAGCGAGTATTGGTGATCAAGTATACCAGTTGCGATTTTCGTGAATATGCTCACCCATGGCCATTAATGGCCACCTAATCACTCAAATTCAACATAAATCCATCATAAATGTTCCTTAATGCTTGTAAACATAAGATTTCCATCAAATAACTATTAAATCATGCAAAATAATGAAAAGCCCCCAAAATCCCATGCTAGGCTTCCAAAACCCATTCACTCTCTAAGACAAACAACAACATATAAATCATATGGGAGAGGGGGAATAGATGAAGAAGCAATCACAAAAGGTTCCCAGTATATGGGTGTGTGTGGGTCCTCTTGCTCTTTCATTTCTCTCTTCTCATCTTCTTCCTTCTTCTATTTTCTAAGTGTAGTGTGTGTTATAGTGGCTGGAGAAAGGTTTATGAGTCTTGGCCCTCATTGGGCTCATAAGCCTTTTTCTCAACTATTCTAACTCTAGCCTACTCATCACACTTAACACAAAGTAACGTTCTATATTTTGCAGAACACATATATAAAACAAACATAGAAAGACATTATGTATGTATGTATGTATGTGTACATACATACATACATACAAAGAGAGAGGAGGGATCAAATTATTTCAAGAGTAACTTTACAAGAGTTACTCTTTATTCTTATCTTTCTTTTTAATCTAATGTTTATAATGAGTGATTAATCTTTGACCATTTAATTAAAAGAAAAAGAAGAGTGGGGATGGAGAGTAACTTTTTTAAAGTTACTCTTAGAGTAATTTGATCCCTACTTATATTATTATTATTACTATTAATAATTTATATATATATATATATATATATATATATATATATATAATTGAGAAAATGAGAGAGAGAGAGAGAGAGAACGTTGTTGAATTTTTTTTTTCAATTTTTAATAATTTTTATATAAATTTATTTTTTTCTTCGAGTAAAAACTGCCTACTAACAGTCATTTAAATGTCTCACGAATAAGGCACTACCCAAGATACTTCACCGTAGAATGACCCATAATGTAGGCATTATTTAACTACTAAAATAATCATTTTCTTGTAGGGTATTCAAAAAGGAATGTGGAATAATTAAGGTTGCTTGGAATAAGTTATATGTAAACCTAACTTTTAGACTTTGGGAACTTTTATTTTGTAGATTCCATGTATTTTTCTTTTGTTATGGGGTATCTTTATTTACTCTTTTCCCAAGTATTTGAAGAGGTGAATTTTACTTATCTTTTGATTCTAACTCACCATTCCAACCTGCCTTATTTATTCTTTTCCCATACCCTTAGTTTAGGTATATTATTCTCTTGTTATTCTCAAACACACTTTGAGTTTGCTTTTTGCTTGTGTTTTCTCAAGCAAGTGTAGTTTGTTTCTAGAGCGAATATAAAATGGCTCCCAAGGTCAGAAAATTCAAGCAATCATATAATTGAAAGTTGAAACAACGTTTGCTATATATTTTATCTCCTTCATTTTATTTTGTGCATTGTGATTTTACATCACAGATACACAAGTTTCTTCAAAATATTTATAGGCATGCAACCATTATATCATTTATTTCTTGATAACAAATTACTTTGAATAAACTATCTTACCTAATTTAACACAATTAATTGTTGATTTGAGACCTAAACCTTCATATTCCAAACCCTTATTTCTTTTAATTCTTAAATGTTTCAACATAATTTATGTTTATTTTGTTACTATATTTTTATTTAGGATATATTTTTTCCTTGCAGTTATAACGTGAATTTATTATGATGGAAAAAACTTCCTCGTCTAATGAGGTAAGGACACTAGTTTTAGTTGGACGTACTGGCAATGGCAAAAGTGCAACGGGAAATAGTGTTCTTGGAAGGAGAGCCTTCAAGTCAAGGACAAGCTCTTCTAATGTAACAAGTGTGTGCGAATTGCAGAAAACTATTATAAAAGATGGACCAATTGTTAATGTTATTGACACCCCAGGTGAAGCATAGTAACTTGTCACTTATTACATAATTGTGTATTTGATTTGAGTTAAAGGAGTGTGATTGCTTAACTATTTTTGTCTTTGCTTCATGAAAATTTTATCATGTATAAATTTAAGGCTTAAATATATTCCAGGTTCCTAAATATAAGTGCTTTATGTTTTTAGATCCAACAAATTTTCTTTTTGGTTTTTGTTCCTTGCAAATTTTGTTGTTACTTGTTTTGGTCTCTTCCTTGAACATGCCATTAGGAAAATCATGTTTTTAAGTCCTTGCAAATATAACAATTTTGTTTTTATGTCCTTGCATAATATGTTGAATTTTGTTTTAATCCCTCTAAATATAAATGTTTTTATTTTTAGTCCATGCCATTATGTCCTTGTCATTATGTCTATTTGCATTGTGAGGGCCAAAACAAAAAGCATTGGGGAGATGAAATACCAAAAAAAAATTATTGGAACTAAAAGCAAAAAAACAATTATATTTGCATGAACATAAACATATTTAATCCTAAATCTAAAACCTATCAAGTGTTGTAGGACTATTTGCTGGAACTGATTCTGCTGGGAAGGAAATAGTCAAATGTATTGATATGGCCAAGGATGGAATTCATGCTATCCTTATGGTGTTCTCTGTTAGAGCTTGCTTTTCAGAAGAGGAACAAGCTACTTTTCTCACCTTACAAGCTTTGTTTGGACACAAAATTGTTGACTACATGATTGTGGTCTTCACTGGAGGGGATGATCTAGAAGCTAATGAGGAGACACTTGATGATTATTTAGGTTGTGAGTGTCCACAACCTCTTAAGGTTTCTTACTATTATCATTTAGCTCAATA
Source organism: Pueraria montana var. lobata (assembly GCA_026413185.1). Lineage (NCBI taxonomy): Eukaryota > Viridiplantae > Streptophyta > Magnoliopsida > Fabales > Fabaceae > Pueraria > Pueraria montana. The sequence continues at coordinate 70,446,150 of CM048654.1, forward strand.
TATGCTCATTTCATTCTCTTAATTCTCAAGTGTGAACTCTTATTATTATGAGAAATGAGAATCATAAATATAAATAATTAAATCATATTTGAATAATTTGGATTAAAGTTTTTAATATTGACTATCTATGTATGGTTATATGGTCCAAAATTATAGTTCTCATTTCACACAATAACCAAAAGTTCTCACTTGATATACATTATATATATAGGGATTTGCTAACATACACTCACTTGTTTTTAAAAAGTACGTTGGCAACCTACGCCTGAGTGTATTTTGAGATCAATCATAGTTATATTTGCTAACATACTCCTTCTAAGAAAGAAGTGGGTTTACGTTAGCAAATCCTACAAACATTTGCTAATGTACACCCACTTATTTTTTAAAAGGAGTACGTTAGCAAGCTACACCTGGGTGTATTTTAAGATTAGTTGTAGTTATAATTTGCTAATGTACTCCTTTTAAAAAATAAGTGAATGATTTGCAACATACATTTACTTGTTTTTTTAATTGGAATACGTTAGCAAGCTATAACTAGAGATTATGTTAAAATATGTCGACGGTATAACTTGCTAACATGCTCTAACTATAAAACAAGTAAGTGTACGTTAGTAAATCCCACAAGGGTTTACTAACGTACATCCACTTGTTTTTTAGTTGGAGTACAATAAATTGACTTACATGAAAATAAATTATTATACATGTAGAGGATGCATGTTTGCTAATGTACTCCAACTAAAAATAGTGCATGTTAACAAATTCATATATATATATATATATATATATATATATATATATATATATAAAACAAGTAAGTGTACGTTAGTAAATCCCACAAGGGTTTACTAACGTACATCCACTTGTTTTTTAGTTGGAGTACATTAAATTGACTTACATGAAAATAAATTATTATACATGTCGAGGGTGCATGTTTGCTAATATACTCCAACTAAAAATAGTGCATGTTAACAAATTCATATATATATATATATATATTAAATGTAATATATTTATTAAATATATGACTATTCATATTTATAAAATTTATTATAAACAAGAATAAGTAAACAAAGTAATTAATATAAAATTCAAATATATTAAAAGTTTTATAGATTTTTTATTATTATAATAAAAAAATAGCTTATAAAATATATTACAAAATAATAAATTTAAACTAACAATAAAATAATAAATATTAATTGATAAGTATAGATAATAATTTACATCTTATTTTATATGTTTAATATTTTTATTTCAAATAAACTAAGATGGGTTATTCTAAATTTAAATAGATATTAATACTACTCTTATATTTAATTATTGTTATTCATAAAAATAACTCAAAGTAAAAAATTTAAATTATATTAATATAATTTTAAAATTATTGAAAATTTTGTTGTATGCTAACCATTTAATATAAATATTTTTATTCATTTCATTTCATTTTATACATTTAATTATAATAAGTTAAGTTTGATTTGTTACAAGTAATTAAATAAATTAATAAAGACTTACATATTATACAACTTATATGATCTTTTATATGTTAAAATAAATCACCCTATTTTATATATAGTAAATAGATATACAAGTTTTAACAAATAATTTATATATATTACATGTATTATTGAAAATATAATAAATACAAATTTCAAATGTTATGATATTACAAATTTATTTTTTATTTTTATGAAAATATTCTAAATCAAGTTTTACAAATTGTATTTTTACATCTTTTATTATTTTATTAAATAACATATACATAATTTTACTTTTTATTTATTGTCTCATATATTTTTGTTTATAACTATGTATATTGCATTATCATTACACCTAAGTGGTACAATTACCAATTGATTTCAAATATTATTAGATGTTTTTGAAAATAACACGTGCTTAAATGAACATTTATGTTTTTAATTTAGCTTATTTTGAAGAAATAACTTTTTTTTTTGTTGTTTTTGTTTTAGAAAGTCAACTTTAAAAATGTTTATTTTAAAAAAAAAATTCAATTTCTTCTAGTTCTCATAAAATTAATTGTATTTTAAATAAAATAACTTAAATTATTTTAACATGTTTGTTTAGTTTCAAAAAATTAAAATTTAAGAAGGAATAATATTTCTGATTATCTTTGAAAAGTTAATTTGAATAGTTTTTTAAATAAAGTTATAATTACAAATGTCTTTTAAAATAAAAGTACTTTTATAATTGTAACCAAACGAAGAATAAGTTTGAATTTAAGTAAAATATTTAAAAATAAACTATTTTTTTATATATTCTTAAAATTGTTTTTAAAAAATGTAAATACAGTCGTTTAGTTAAATTAAGAAACATATAGTTCAAAATTCTTAATTTGTAAAAGATTTGCTTAAAGTTTTTAATATGTCATTTAAAGATGTTGTTGCCTATAAATATGTTAATACTTTCATTGTCGCTATGCTCAATTAAATATATGTTTCATTATTAATAGTGATATTATCATAAGAGTTGAAAATTCACATTGTTGAGTAGGATAATAATTATATAGACATTAAAAATATTGTATATGATAAAATGTTATGCACTATTTTAATGTAGTTAATTAGATATATTTTAATTTTAACTTCACTAAAAATTAAAAATTTATATTGTTGATCATATTGAAAAATATAAATACTATGCTCAAAATAACTATAAATTAATAAAATATTTATTTCTTAGTTTTTTTATATGTTTAAATTATTTTTTCATATTTAAATAAACTCACAATATTATAACTTGTTGAATGACATTCTTGATTATTATTTCTAGTTTTAATACTATTTGCACAAATATCTTGGAGTATACAAGACCCCTTTATGTGCTAAATCTATAATGTACACTTTAGATTTTTGTTGATTATGATAGAGTTTTAACATTGTTGTAGGATATTCTAACTCTATGTGGCAATCGTAAAGTGCTTTTTGATAATAAGACTACAGATGAAGAAAAGCGATTAGGACAAGTTCAACAGCTTCTCAGTCTTGTGAACATGATTATATCACAAAATGGTGGACGACCATTTACAAATGAGTTGTTTATAGAGTTGAAGGTAAAAATTTTATAAAATTTGAAAGTGTTTATTGAATATTGAGACTCTGGTAAATAATATATATGATGTCAATGAATATTTCATCATTTAATTGCACAGGAGAAAGCAACAATACGAGATAACCAACAAAAATTGGTTGACTCCATGGAAGGATATTCAAAAGCAGAATCGTTGGGGATTAAAATGTAAATGCAACAAAAATATGATGATGAGCTAAAACGAATTACTAATATGGTACATACTATATCTTCTAATATTTATTTCATAACATTTGTTTTTATTTACTTATTTAAAGTTAAACATATTAACACTTTCTTAGATTTTATTGAAAATTTGAAAGTAAAGTGACTTATTGCTACAAACACACGTAAAATGTCACTTGGTGCGAAATATATATGCAAAAGTGGATTATTGAAAATCAACATATATTTTATTTTAAATGCTATTTTACATCAAATAATAACATTGATATTATTCTGTGTCTTCTAATTTTTTTCTTCTTCTAATTTTATACCATAGTGTTTATCATATTATGAAATACTATTTTATGCTTCTTTTTTTCTTTCAGTACTAATTAATAATCATTGTTATATTCAAATATAGATGTAATTTTAAGGATGACAAAATGGGTCAACCCAATCTTATTCACCCTCAACTCCCTAAAAAACGGATTGGGTTGAATTCAACCCATCTTGATTGGTAATATAAATCAAGTAATAAAGATACTCACATATATTGTAATTAACATCTAATTAGTTAAATACACGTAAAATCTCACTTGATGCATAATATATATGCAAAAGTTAGATTATTGAAAATCAACATATACTTAATTATTTTCATTTAATAATTGCATTAAAAGTACTGTGTCTTTTAGTTTTCTTCTAATTTTATACCATAGTTTTTACCGTATTATGAATTAGCATTTTAGGTTTTTTCAGCATTGATAAATAATCATTGTTATTTTGAAATCAATATGTAATTTTCAATAAAAATGACAAAATAGTTACCATAGATTGACCTACCAAATAAACAAATAATAATAATAACATAAATTATTTAAAAAATCATAATAACAATTAATTAGTCCATCAAAACATTTAAATACTTAAAACATCAAATACATCTATTGATTACCTTAAAAGGGCAAAACTAAAAACATTAGTACTTTAGTTTATTAATGCTAATAAGTTCATAACCACAAAAAAGTCTTGACAGGTTACAATAAATATAAGAAAATTAAAAAGAAAATTTAACCCAATACCCTCCAAAAAATAAGTTAGATTGGCTTGAACTCATTTTAAGAGTGAATTGGAAATTCCAACCCGCCCCATTTAGTAGGTTAAATGGGTCAACCTTATAGATTTAACCTAGTTTACCATTTTTATTTTGAAGGATTTATTATTACTATCTTGATTGATATCATAATTAAGTAATAAAACATTCAAATCTATTTTAAGTATTGACAATCTTATTTTATAAATTGAATGCATGCATGCAATTGATTCTAGAACCTAATATTATAATATGCATCTAATTAATTAAAACATGAGTGAAAAAAATAGTGTTAATGGATATTATTTCATTATTGTTCATTCAAATAATAATTTTATTTTAATATATAGGTTGAATCAAAGTTGAAGGAAGAAAGTGCAAATCTTATGAAAAACTTGGAAGAAGAGAAAGTTGCTAGCTAGACTTAAGGTTGAGGAAAATTATAGGTCGATACATATTACATCGAATAATGAAATTCAGAAACTCAAACGTGATCTTGAAGTGGCAAATAGGAGACCCACTCGCACTAGGTCTCGAAATCGTTGTGTCATTTTGTGATTGTAGTACCTTTAAATATTTATGTTTTACCTTCATGATTGTAAGTATTTGTATTGGCTAATACTCCTCAAAATGTTGTATATAATTACTAAGGATTGCTATGTAACTAAATTGTGTTTGAATTTAATTTGTTAATTTGTCATAATTCTTTTATTAATATGGTTATTTTTATATTTTAAATTCATGGCAATGTCTGTGGTGCACCCATAAACAATGTGGTTCACTAGTGAGCCAATATATAAATGTCATTAGATATAATATATAATAATAAATGGAGAGTAGCAGTATAGATCATTCACCGATGACTTAATTAGAATGTTATTACAAATTATATTAAAATTAAAAATTAAATTAAAATGCATGTGAAATTACTAACTAATTCTCCTTAACCTTCAAACTCAAATTCCCTTTTTCTGGCACCTCTAAGTCCATTCTCGTTAAGTGTCACAATCTTCATTGCTTCTTCATTTCTTCATACAATTGAATCACATTTGACTACAATAGACATCAGAATGAAAACCCAGATCAGATTAACATCAAAACGTCATAAATAAATTTTACAGCTTGTTTGTTTGGGCTGAAAGTGTACATATGAAAGTGTTTCATGTATAGAAGGTGAAACACTTTCAGCTCTGGTGTTTGGTTCAACCAAAATGTGATGAAAGTTGCAAAAAACAAATGTGGGTCCCATCGTCATTACTTTCACCTCAAAAATGGGGTGAAAGTTAGCTGAAAGCTACAACAAAGTGAATGTGAGTATGTGAATACCGATTATTTTACAAGTTGTCTACTCAACATTTCTTCATTTTTTTATCAGCAAGCATTTTTTTTTATCATCCAGAAAGAATTATCAGCAAGCATTTATTCTTCGCCAGGTACACGAATGTCAAGGTTCTTGTGATTTTGCATCATTATTGTTAATTTACATGGTTTAAAATGTTGGATCTGCATGTATCTGACATCCACATCATGCATATTGTTAGCCATGGCAGCTTCCCTAAGCTTCAGACCCCGATCTGCATGTGTTTGAGGAGATCATAATCGATTATGCTGAGAGCATAATTCATTATGCCCCTTGAATAAGCTCCCACGGTTGCAATTTAAAAGGCCAACATCGATTATGCCTAGCATAATCGATTATGGTAACTTGCAAAATTATTTAGAGCTTTGTCAGTGCTATATTAGGACACAGGTCACACTTAAGGGCTGCAAATTGCAATTACACTCCATGATGGAGGTCACCCCTCTAATTATTAGTTAACCAATTAATCTGTAATCATAACCACAAACGATTTTGAGTAGTTATTATGTCAATATGACTTTGGTTGTTAAAAAAATGTGAATACGTCTTCAACTTCAACATTAGCTCCATGTTGATGGTTTTTTAAATTGGTAGCGTGATGGATTTAGCTCGTCTTTTTTTTTTTCTTTTGCAAGGCAAAAGGAAGATAATATATTATATGATAGACTAGTTTTATGTCACAAAGTGTGCCATTCATTTTCTTTTAAAAAAAGTTAACGTCCAGCAAATTTTTTTAGGGTTGGGGGTAAAATTTGGATTTCATAAACGTTTGATTTTAGTTTTTTTTCTTTTATTACCCACATAACCACTTTAATTCAAATATTTCATCTCTTTTTAACTCTCTTACATCTATTACATTTATACCAAACAACTCCACTTTCATCTCTCTTTCATCTTTTTTCATTCCTCACACTTTTATTCATTTTCATTCATCTCTACCAAACACTATGTTTGATTTATTAAAAAGTAAGGGACAGGGCAAAAATTATTTGTTCCATGTTTGATTTCAAAAATGAATGTGAGACAAAACAAAAGAGGGGTTGAGGAACAAGGCAAAAACTTCTTTTATTGTTGCTCAGTAATCCACGGAATAACTTTTTGTTTCCAGTAAAAGATATTCAAAAGTTCAAAACACCCACATATCTCTATTCTCTTTCCCCCACGTCTCCCTCTCCTCAATTTCTTGTTCCCACTATCATAATAATAAATAAACCGCCAATACTATAAAACGCTGCAGATTGCTTCTTCATAAAAAAAAATTGAAATACAACATTTTACGTTAGAATACAAAAAACTTCTTCTTAATATAAAAACCTGGAAAAATATTTGATATGTAAACCTTTAATATATATATATATATATATATATATATATATATATATATATATTACAATATGTATATATAATATATTTTATATATTATATTAATTAATATTTATGATGTATATTATATAATATATATTAAAATATATTACTTTATAATAATAATATAAATTATATCAAGATAATATTAAAAAGGATATTATAGTAAATTTTATACTATTTTTCCTGTGTGTTGTCTAGGGATGGCAATGGGGCGGGTCGGGACGGGTTTGGCTCTCTCCCTGTCCCCACAAAAGGCGGGGCAGGTACGGGTTTTGGTATGCAAGTCTAAAATTTTAATACCCATCCCCATCTCTGTCGGATTTTATCGGGTTCGAGTATAAAAGATGCGGGTCTAAAATTTTAATACCCATCTCCATCCTTGTCGGGTTTTATCGGGTTCGGGTATACTCGCGGGTAACTCCCTACACCATCTTTTATAATTTTAATTTACTTATATATATTTAAATAAATTAATATTTTAATTCAAACAATATATAAAAAATAATGAATAACAAATAAATTAAAGACAAAGAATTAAGAATTGAATTATATTTTTAGTTAAATGTATAATTTTAAGTTTGTTATTTAACTATTATTATAATTTAAATTATTTAACTATTAAGATAATTAATTTACATTTTTAAAAATTATAACAATAAAATCTTTAATATGTATATATATATATATATATATATATATATATATATATATATATTATGTATATAAGTTGTGACAAAAAAATTATAAAAAAGAATGTAATGGTGGCGGGTATACGGGTACGGGTATAGTTTGATACCCATCCCCGTTTAAAAAATTCGGATAATACCCATACCCGTACCCATACTCAGTCAAAGCGGGTATTCCCCGTCAAAGTCAAGGTGAGTTCGGGACGGTACCCATGGGTACGGATTTATTTGTCATGCCTAGTGTTGTTCATTGTACATCAAACAATGAACTGAATAAAAAGTTGTTCTGTAACTTATATTTTTGTTCCGTGTTGTTCTACTTGTACTGTATGTCAAAGCACATCAAACGCATCCAGGCAAACATCCAATTGTTCCTGCTAAACCAGTTGGTTTTTATCCTATCCCATGATCCATTAGTCTAGCTAACCCAAAATCTCCAAGCTTTGCATCCAAATTAGAATCCCACATAACATTGCTGGATTTTGTCTCTATGAAGCACACATTCTTCCCACTCTTTCATGCAGGTATAATAATGCTGAGGCCAGAACTCTAGCAATATTATACCTTACTATCCATGTCAGCAGCACTTTGCCTTTGAACAGATAAGAACCCAAGCTTCCATTTTCCATGAACTCATAAATCAGCAACAGGTCATTATGCTAATGGCACCACTCAAAGAGTTGCAACAATTTTTTTTTTGCCTCGGTTGACTAATGATCTTTACTTCATATGCATACTCCTTCACCCCTTGTTTAGATCCACGTCGAGATACCCTCTTAAGGCAACATGGGTGTTCAACTCTCTTATAAATCCTATGTCCTCCCTCTCCAATTTTGTTTTCTCTGGCAAAGTTATTAGTTGCTCTGGCAAGTTCTTCATAGGAAAACATCTTGGGAATAGGCATTTTTTAAGGCAATGATGGTAAAAAGAAAAGGTTAAGAAAAAAAAAAAGAGACAATTGATGAATGGAAAAGGAAGAACAAAAGAGTTTTTGTCGTGTCGGAGTGCATAGTTCATCCTTATTTGTTCTTCCATTCACCAAATGAATCTCCAATTTGAAATTGAATGGGGATACTATACGGGCTGGTAAGTCGAAGATCGGTGGTGCTGGCAGAGATTTTTTTTGAATCCCTAATTTATTTGTTTTTTATTTTGAATTAATTTGTTGTACAGAGAATTTCTTTCTATTGCGTTTTTGGAGGATATTCATCAGAAGTCGAAGATCGGTTGTTCACACTACGGTGGTCGTCCCTGGCTGCGAAGGTAAGGTGCGATGGCGACGCTGTTGCGGTGGCGGTGCTGTCGCGGAGCTGAACCCACACACCACTGTTCTTCCACATGTTAGGGGTTTATTTGTCATTTGTTGTTTCATTTTTTTTTAAATAAGGTGACCTATTAAAATTGTTAGTTACCTTCTATATGCAGTAAACTCGTTGGATCACCTATGGACCACTTATATTTATGAAGTTGATAAATTATGTTTTTACTTTTTTTTTGGGATTCCATTTTCTTTAAAATGATTTATTAAACTCAATATTATGATAATCAACTTCTTGTAATTATAGAATGAGTGCTTATATTTGAACATCCTCAAATTCTAAACACCTCATCAACACCTCTAATTTCTCTCTATCTCTCTCTTCCTATCACATTATATCATCAATCAAATCAATCACTTATCTATTCTCTCTCTCTCTCTCTCTCTCTATCTCTCTCAAGCTATGTTGGACACCCAAGGGTGTTCTTCCAACAACCATTTTCCTTATAAAATTTGGCATTTTCCATTTATCTCTTTCCTTATTTAAATAATTTATTAAATGTTTTATGTTACCATCTTAGAAAGTATAAAAAAAAATATAATAAATAGGGATGAATATTTTTCATGAAACTATGAAAAGAAATTTAGACTTAACTTATCATATAAAATATATAAAATATAACACAGGAAATGAACATTTTTTATAAAAACAAATAGGAAAATTTACACTGAATTCAAAGGGATAAAAATTTTAACTAAGAATTTTTGTCCAATCAAATTTTAAATTTCTTGATCATAATTAATATATTTAATTACATAAAAATCAAATTAAATTGCCATAATCACTTTTATTTTCTTCACACAAAATTAGTGTGAAAAATTAATTTTTAGACAAATAATTATTTGTTTTTATTTATCATTATCTCACTTAAATAATTTATTCATGATTTTCTTCTACTTGGACAAATTTTAATTTTCTTTTATACATTGATATGTATATGCCAATATATTAAAATAAAAATTATATATAAAATATAATACATAGAGATGGATAATTTAACTGAAGTCACATTAATATCAAAATTATTATAGTGAAATTATATTTTTTATTATTATAATTTTAATTTGAATGTATTTTTTTATGGTTGTCTCTTTCCTTATTTAAATATTATATTCAATGTTTTATTTTACAAACATAAAAAGTATGTAAAAAAATAACAAATGGGGATGAATATTTTAAATGAAAGTATCAAGAGAAATTTATATTTAACTTACCATATAAAGTATATAAAATATAATACACATGAATAAATATTTTTTATAAAAAATAGAAAATTTACACTAAATTCACAGTGATACACTTTTTTACTTAAGATTTTGGTCCATTTAAAGTTAAATTTTATTTTACATAATTAATATATACTTCATTACATAGCAAAAATCAAATATCAATATAATCACTATTATTCTCTCCACGCAAAATTAGTGTCTAAAATTAATTTTTAAACAAATAGTTATTCTTTTTTTGTTTATTATCTTCTCACTTAAATAAATTATTCATGATTTTCTTCTAGCTGGACAATTTTTAATTTTCTTTTATACATTGATATGTATATGCCAATATATTAAAATAAAATTATATATAAAATATACCACATATGGATGAATTTTTTTTATTTATAAAAGCAAGTAGAAAATTTCTATTTAATTCATGGGATGAACAATTTACAAAAGTCACAATAATATCTAAATTATGACGGTTAAATTGTACTTTTTATTATAATAATTAAAATTTGAAGGTATTTTTTTATGATAATTTATGGAATGTTTTATTTTATGATCATAGAAAGTATAAAAATAATATAACAAATGAAGATATTTTTTTTATGAAAATATGAAGAGAAATTTAGACTTAAGTTACCATATAAAATATGACACACAGAGATGAACATTCTTTATAAAAACAAGTAGGAAAATTACATTGAATTCATAGGGATAAATTTTTTTACTAAATATTTTTGTCCAATCAAAATTAATATTTCTTTTACATAATTAATATATATCTAATTACATAAAAAAAAATCAAATATTAACATAATTACTATTATTTTCTCCACACAATGATTTTTAAGCAAATAATTATTCATTTTTAATTTATTATCTTCTCACTTAAATAATTATTCATGATTTTCTTCTATATGGACAAATTTTAATTTTCTTTTATACATTAATATGTAAATGCCAATATATTAAAATATAGCACATAGGGATGAATTTTTTTCATAAAAAAAGGATGAATTTTTTTTATTTATAAACACAAGTAGAAAATTTTCACTTAATTCATGGATATGAACATTTTACCTTATATCATATTAATATCTAAATTATTATGATGAGATTGTATTTTTTTATGAAAATAAAAATATAACACATTTCATTACATACAATATAAAATCTAAATAAAAAATCTTATACATGGGATCAAAATATAGTAAAACGATAAAAATAAATGGCTATAACAAGTGAAAAGACTAAAGAGACCTTCCTTGGCAAGTGAAGTTTCTACTTTCAATTGTGGGAATGCTTTTGCCAAGTAAACTCCCCGATCCCACTCTCCATGTCTTATACAGTGTTGTGAAAACCGGCTCAGACCGACCGATTGAACCGATTCGACCAGGAACTGGTGCATGGACCGGTCTGAGCTAGTAGTTGGATCGGTCATGCATACGACCCAGTTTCACCCACTTCGACTCGGCCGGTTTTCGTCAAAACCGGTGACCCAGACCGGGTTATACACGTTTTCTTCTTCTTTTTTTGTTTTTTTTTTTTAAACAGACGTTTCCCTTTTGGTTCTGGTTCTCGCCTCCCTCTCTTGTCGTTTCCTTTCTAGTTCTCGCAACTCACCGGTGTCACCGCACCTTACGAAGGCCGGACCTGTTGTCACCGCCGCACCGCATCTCACAGAGGCACCCAAGGAGAAAGTGCGGGGTTGTTGTCGTTGTTGCACAACACTGCACGGAGGCACCCAATGAGAAACGACATAAGGGTGTATGAATCATCTATGCTTCACCTTGATCTAGGGATGACGATGGTGTAGAAGCTTTGCGTCGTTGGAGAACAGCACTGTTTGGGCGTTTGGTGTTTGTGAACAGCGTTGTCATTGATGTTTCTTTGATCTAGTGTTTCATGTTTGTGCTTTAGGGTTTTTTTAGGCCTATTGAATTTTCTATTATTTTATTCTCTGAAGCCCAACTTCAATTCGATAATAAATAAGAAAAAAAGGAAGGATCAATTAATAGATAATTCAAAATAAAATAATTTTTTTAAATGTAAAAATATAGAGACAAATATTTTTTAACATAATTTACTTTAATTATTTTGAGAATAAATAACTAAATAAATAAGGAGATTCATTTTAAAATAACTAAAGTTATTCTACAAATAATTAAAATATATAAGTTTCATCATTTTAAAAAGGCTTAAATATGTTTTGGGTACCTGATATATTAACAAATTTTGCGTTAGGCCCTTATTAAATTTTTGCTTTGTGTTGGGTTCCTAATAAGTTTTTTATTTTGATTTTGGTACCTAAAGCGCTATCTAAACCACTTTTTAAAGCAATTTAAAACGCTATCTAAAGTGCTTTAGGAACCAAAAGCAAAATAAAAAGTTTATTGAGTACCCAACAGAAAGCAAAAATTTAATAGGGACCCAACGCAAAATTCACTAATATATCAAGAACCTAAAACATATTTAAGCCTTTTAAAAATAACTAAAACTAGTGCAGAAATGAACATTGAACATGTTTCTATCTCCTAAGTCCTAATTAAAGTCACCGTATTATGTTAACATATTACTTGAATTTTGATAATAATATATAAAAGCTAATTGTTATTATATTTATCATGATATAATTTTATGTGCTTTATCATGATTTTGATATGTTTTAATAGTTTAATTGTTATTTTAGATATTAGTTATATTATTTTTTTAATATATATACTAGGTCAACCGGTTTAATTAGTGACCCACCGATTCGACCACTGATCCATTAATCCAGTGTCTCGATCGGATCAATGACCGGACCGATTTTCACAACACTGGTCCTATGTGCTCGACGTACAAATCATCATAAAATAATTTTAAATTAACCACCCTCGTTCCCCTCGCAGCAAATATATATAATCCACCGGTGTGAATACCTTTTTAGCCAACGAGAGGTTGCAGCATATTCCATTTCTAGGTATCCAAATTTGGACCTCTCCAACATCTTAAGATCTGTATGTATCTTTATCATAAGTAAGGAATTACATTCATGTTTCTAATACCATACATACATTGGTGTTTTTAATTAATACCATGGTTGGTTAGTTCATAGTTCTAACTTTCCATCAAGTACTCAACCCCAAAAGTACAGATCACAACGAAAATGGGAGTCCTTTCTTCTACAATAGTACTGCTTCCAATTGTTGTGCTGCTTTCTCTTCTTTGCACAGCTTGTACCACAAATTCAGCTGAAAACGATTTTGTTCACTGCCTTGTGAACAATTCTGAGCCCTCTCACCCCATATCTGCAGCAATTTTCACACAAAACAGTTCCTCATTCTCTTCTATGACGAAAATAGAATAATATAATTAGAAGGACTAAAATTGTAATTTAATTTTTTAATAGAATTAGAATAATATAATTAGAAGGCAGATACTCTTCTATGACGAAATCATGTATGGTGCATTTACAGCAGTAAATTAGTATGCATGTGATTAATGTGCGAAGGATATTTATGTCCTCTACACTATATTGTACAGCAGCCCAGTGTACTTAATATTAGTATTTAATACAAAGACCTGCACCCACATAACTTTCACTTGTTCCAAACATATTGTAACCCCCCTTCTAATTAATTAATCTACATCGAATATATATAAAAATTTCAAATACATTCTATTAAAGTTCAAGATATATCATTTATAATCTACATCATTAAAATTTACATACTATAAAATTATTCTAGTTATTACAAGTACTAAAATACCCAAAAACTCCCCGTCCTATAGCTTTGGAAGTTTTCGCATCTTTATCTTCTAACTATTCTTCAAACACCTGCAAATCAAACTTTCCTAGAATCTAGGGACAAAATTTTACAGGATCAGGCATTTAATTTCTCATACAATTAAAACAATTTCAAACATATACATATCATAACTAATTAATCAGTCACACACATAGTTAAATGCAGCATGATTTATGCAAATGCAGTTTTTGACTCAAATTCATTTTTGACCCTGCTCCATGGAGACTTCCCCTTTGAGTGTTTAGTAAGAAACTGGCCTACCATTACGCACTGCAATTCAGCAATCAGCCCCTACTAAACGCGAATAAACTAAACAGAATTAGGAGATCAGGATACCCAGGAAGGCCACCACGACCGCATCTCTGTCCAGATTACAGCCACATATGGAATTGCCAATATCCTTCTCCCCACAGACTATAAAATCACAGATTATATAGTCATGTCTAACTTATTCTGCTCACCCAAAACAAATCATTTCTCATCTGTCAAAACATTTCTCATGACTACCGTAGTCCCGGTTAGTCAACATTACTGATCTTTTAAAATCCATGGCTACCGCAGTCCTGGTTAGCCAACATAATTCAGTTTTCACTTGAAATCTTTTAAAAATCCCCCAAAAAGACTCATGTATATGCAATATGATGATAATCATAATTAAATAAGAAATTTTTAATAATCACATACAAATATATAAAAATTCAATAATTAACATTATAACATTAATATTTTACCAAAATACCATCTAGTTCCTTACTAAATAAATTTTATAAACTAACCCTAATTTTTCTAAAATTCCAATTTTATCCTTAATGTAAAATTACCAAATTACCCTCACTATTTACTATTATTTCCAATTTTACCCTTGATGTTTTTATTAAATTCCTAATGTATCCCTAAACTTTCTAGAAAATATGAATTTACCATTTTACCCTTATACATTTCTATTATTTCCGAAAATGTCCTTAATCTTTTCCCAAAATTCCCAATGTGTCCCTACATGTAAAATGACCATTTTGCCCTTGGTTTTTCAAAAATTTCCACATAGTATCCCTTGTAAAATCAACATAACTGAATGGCCTACAAGCCATTTCCTACATCTTTTCCAAAGCAACAAAGCCAAATTCCAACCAAAAATCAACCAAATCACATTTCAAACAAAATTAAACAAACCAAAGTTTCAACCATCACAATACACCAAGAATTCAATCAAACATCATTCCAATCAATAATTTCCAATTACTAGCATCAAATACACAAAACCCCTAAATCAATTTCAACTTTTCATAGTTCTAGGTTACATATTGATTTTAATCCTACAACATGTTTTCTCCTAATTCCAAGGGTTCTAATTTGAAATTAAATGCCTAGATCCTTACCTTGAACTCTTAATTTGATGAAAAGCCCTTGAATCCCTTTCTCCCTCACTCCTTGTTCTTCTTGAAATTTTTGAGGTTTTCTCCCAATTTCTTCTCTTTTGGCCTAATATATGTTGGGTAGGGTGAGGTTTGGATGGTTTGCTTTCTTAATTTGAGAAGAAAAGATGAAGGTAAGATGAAAAGAAAATGGAGGCTGCAGCTGCACTCACTCACGGTTCTGTTTTTAGAAAAGCTAGCTTTGGTGACTTTTATTTTTGTTTTAAGTTTTAATACTTCATTAAACAATTTATCCACCAAATTGAATTTTCTCTTCAAGTCCAGCAGCCTCCCACACGTCCAGCAGCCCCATTGGCCAAGGGAGGTCAGTTAGGAAAGCCTTTCCAGCCCACTTGGACAGCCAAAAGAGTTCCCTACGTGACTTGCCATTTGCTTGGCCAAAAGTCAATAATTGTAGGCAATTTTTGTAGACTTTTCTTCTTCACTCAATTTAATTAAATCTTCCCACCCAGCTGCTGTCCAAGGGCAGTGATTCATGTGAGAATGAGGCAGCCAATTTGGCTAAGTTTCCAGCCCCACTTGAACGTCCCAAAATGGTGCCTTGTGTGACCTTCCAACTAGCTTGGTCAATTGGTCCAAGGTGTAGAATTTTCTAGAATATTTTTAGGGTTCTTAATTAGAATTTGAATTTGAAGAAATTAACACCACCATTGGATTCCTCACTATCAAAAACCTTGGGGTAGTGTCTTACTTATCTCTTAATCCAAGTCTAATTAGCTTAATTTAGTGACATTAGAAACTTTGATTTGTCACCTTGTGATTGGTTAATACTCTAAATTTAATTTTTCTTGGTTAAACATTTTTAAAAATTATTCTAAGTATATTACAATTATTAGATAATTCTATAGATGTCATACGAATTTTCTCTGAATTTTCTGCCTTAGAATTTTATCGTAAGAATTTCTCAGAGTTCTAACTTTCATAAAATTCTAACAATTCAAAATTAGCATTTTAATTCTTTAACTGTATATATTTTTAATCTATATTCAATTACCTTTTTATTAAGTTACAAATTAGTCCAAAATTCCACACTTGAAAATCTATCCTGGACAGTTGTCTAACATAGCGGTCCAGTCAACAATCAATTCAGGCAAAAACAAAGACATCCAAAGATTCAGAAAATTCTTCTAAGTAGAACTGTATTAATTTCATTAAGAAAATACATATAGAAAGTTTCTATAAAATACAGTACATAATCATTCATAATATTCATATATAAATACGTACAAATAGTAAAATAAAATGAGGATGTTACACATATCAATTTGGTCATGAGGAGGATTTAGGAAACCATAAGCCCCACTCTCTAGAAGGGTGACCCATCACAGTTCATGATGGTTGCACAAATAATTCCAAATAAGAAAGTACTGAAACCATAACAAGAGGAACCAAGTTTATTGACCTATTTTGGGATGTTACTATTTCTACATGGAAATCACTATTGTTGTTATTTTAAAAAATAATAATTTTTAATCAACGGTGCACAATTGAAATCACCAACCAATGTATCCTATACTTTTATTAGTGATGGCTCTTAGAATTGCTAATAAATATGTATTCTAAACAATTAAGAGCTGTTTGGTTATCAATTTGTCCACCTCAAAAGTACGTTTGAAGGGCTAAACTCAGTTTGCCCACATGTTTGGCTATCCACAAAATTAAGTTTTCTACCTCAGTTTGTGTCCAACTTAAGTTTAGCACAAAAGCAAATGATAGCATGCTTTTGCATTCTTCATTTTCCGTTGAGACCATTTATAGGAATTAATTTCCAAATTTACCCATTGGCCATTGCCACACAACATTGGCAGCCATGCTTTAATCATTGCAGGAAGCAGTGGAGTATGACACTCGGCTATATTATTTTTGATTACCATGCAGTAGAAACTCATGGATGGGTATATAGAAATAATATTTAAATAATAATTTGTGTCAGATTTAATTCTCATTTTTACCATCACATTTTGTTTTCCTTTTTTATCTACTCTAATTAATATGTATTGCACCCATTTTCTTAGTAAAAATCATATTATATGAAGAGACACACTTTTTTTTTTTTTTTTTTTACAGAATATGAAGAGAAACACTTAAAAATATATTAGATATACAGAAAATGAAAAAGGGATTTATTAATGAAAATATTTAATATTATTTTATTAATGAGACAATACATGGGATGAATATTAATGAAAATATTCATGATTTTGGTGCTTGATACTACTTCTAGTATGTCTTATTATATATTAATGAAAATATTTAATATTTTTTAGTGATTTATTGATTATTTTTAACAATATATTACTAGTTCATTTTTAATATTACATTATGAATTTCATACCCTTTACAGTAATTACACATTTAAAAGTACTTTTGATTAGTATTATCCAAACAAGTTTCATTTTATGAAACGTACTTTTGAGCAAAGAAATATCCAAACACAAATCACGTTGTGTAAACTCATTTTTTAGCAAATTTAAGTTTCCAACATACTTTTAATTCAAACTTAAGTTCATGAACTTTAATCCAAACATGCACTAAATGACCTACATTAAAGAGGTGTTTGTTTCACGAATTTATTATATTCTTGAGAATAATATTCCTACGAATGCTACTACTAGGAATATTATTTCCATCAAATATATTTGGTAAATATTTATTATTCCTTAGAATATTTTTAATTTTTTTAATTTAAAAAAGATATTAAATAAATAAATAAAGTAGAATAAGAGGAAAGTGGGAAGTTTTTTTTAGAGGAGGAAAGAGGGAAGTTATTTTAGAAAATAACTTCTATTACAAGATTCACACCCTTTTACATGGGAATATATGAAGCATGTATAATATAGATTCCTGGGAATGAGTTATATCTGGGAATAATTTTTCAAAACTTGTAACAAACATGAGAATGTTACATTCCCATGTTAACATTCCCCGAAATGTATTTTTAATCCGTGAAACAAACATACTCTAGGGGTTCCTAAATAGAACTGCGAACATAGGTGAACCTTTCTTGACAGTTTTTTATTTATTTAACTGCTAACAATTGTTTAACATTCACCTACATTAGCGATTTGGAATTGCTGATGTATGTTCTTTTTTTTTTGTATAGATCACAGGTATCCTTCATTGGAGGCAATCTTGCTCGAGCCGAGTAGGACCACTATGGGCGACAAAGCTCTTTCTCCGAATATTTAACACAGCTGCATACACAGGACTCAAATCCAAGACCTCTGATTAAGCTGGAACAACCCCGCGCCAATTGATTCACGCTGTCGATGGTAACTACTGATGTATGTGCATATTACCTTAGCGATCACATAGTGGTTGTATAATGTAGACATTATTTAACAGCTAAAATAGTAATTTTCTTGTGTGTATCCAGAAAGGAAGATGTATGTGGAATAATTAAGGTTGCTTGGAATAAGTTATATGTGAACCTAACTTACAGGCTTTGGGAACTTTTATTTTGGGAATTCCATGTATTTTTCTTTTGTTAGACGCTATCTTTATTTACTCTTTTCCCACGTCATTGAAGAGGTGAATTTTACTTCTCTTTTGATTCTAACTCACCGTTTCAACCTGCCCTATTTATTCTTTTCTCATACCCTTAGTTTAGGTATATTATTATCTTGTTATTCTCAAATGCACTTTGAGTTTGCTTTTTGAGATACTTGCCTTTTTGTTTGTGCTTTCTCAAGCAAGGGTAGTTTGTTTCTAGAGTGAATATAAAATGGCTCTCAAGGTCAGAAAATTCAAGCAATCATATAATTGAAAGTTGAAACAACGTTTGCTATATATTTTATCTCCTTCATTTTATTTTGTGCATCGTGATTTTACACCACAGATACACAAGTTTCTTCAAAATATTTATAGGCATGCAACCATTATATCATTTATTTCTTGATAACAAATTACTTTGACTCAACACTGTTACCTAATTTAACACAATTAATTGTTTATTTGAGACCTAAACCTTCATATTCCAAACCCTTATTTCTTTCTTAAATGTTTCAACATAATTTTTATGTTTATTTTGTTGCTATATTTTTATTTAGGATATATTTTTTCCTTGCAGTTATAACGTGAATTTATTATGATGGAAAAAACTTCCTCGTCTAATGAGGTAAGGACACTAGTTTTAGTTGGACGTACTGGCAATGGCAAAAGTGCAACGGGAAATAGTGTTCTTGGAAGGAGAGCCTTCAAGTCAAGGACAAGCTCTTCTGGTGTAACAAGTGTTTGTGAATTGCATAAAACTATTATAAAAGATGGACCAATTGTTAATGTTATTGACACCCCAGGTGAAGCATAGTAACTTGTCACTTATTACATAACTGTGTATTTGATTTGAGTTAAAGGAGTGTGATTGCTTAACTATTTTTGTCTTTGTTTCATGAAAATTTTATCATGTATAAATTTTAGGCTTAAATATATTCCAGGTTCCTAAAAATAAGTGCTTTATGTTTTTAGTTTCAATATTTTTTTCTTTTTGGTTTTTGTTCCTTGCAAATTTCATTGTTACTTGTTTTGGTCTCTACCTTGAACATGTCATTAGCAAAAACATGTTTTTCGTCCTTGCAAATATGTATAAATTTTAGGCTTAAATATATTCCAGGTTCCTAAAAATAAGTGCTTTATGTTTTTA
Organism: Pueraria montana var. lobata; assembly: GCA_026413185.1. Lineage (NCBI taxonomy): Eukaryota > Viridiplantae > Streptophyta > Magnoliopsida > Fabales > Fabaceae > Pueraria > Pueraria montana. Next base: position 70,466,308 of record CM048654.1, read on the forward strand.
TGCCCTTGCATTAGTATGCTGAATTTTGTTTTGATCCCTGTAAATATAATTGTTTTATTTTTAGTCAATGTCGTTATGTCCTTATCATTATGTCTATTTGCATTGTGAGGGCCAAAACAAAGAGCATTGGGGAGATGAAATACCAAAAAATAATTATTGGAACTAAAAGCAAAAAAACAATTATATTTGCATGAACATAAACATATTTAATCCTAAATCTAAAACCTATCAAGTGTTGTAGGGCTATTTGATGGAACTGATTCTGCTGGGAAGGAAATAGTCAAATGTATTGATATGGCCAAGGATGGAATTCATGCTATCCTTATGGTGTTCTCTGTTAGAACTCGCTTTTCTGAAGAGGAACAAGCTACTTTTCTCACCTTACAAGCTTTGTTTGGACACAAAATTGTTGACTACATGATTGTGGTCTTCACTGGAGGGGATGATCTAGAAGCTAATGAGGAGACACTTGATGATTATTTAGGTTATGAGTGTCCACAACCTCTTAAGGTTTCTTACTATTATCATTTAGATCAATATATGCTCATTTCGTTCTCTTAATTCTCAAGTGTGAACTCTTATTATTATGAGAAATGAGAATCATAAATATAAATTATTAAATCATATTAGGATAGTTTAGATTAAAGTTTTTAATATTGACTATCTATGTATGGTTATATGGTCTAGAATTATAGTTGTCGTTTCTCACAATAACCAAAAGTTCTCACTTGATATACATTATATATAGGGATTTGCTAACGTACACTCACTTGTTTTTAAGGAGTACGTTAGCAACCTACACCTGGGTGTATTTTGAGATCAATCGTAGTTTATTTTGCTAACATACTCCTTCTAAGAAAGAAGTGGGTGTACGTTAGCAAATCTGACAGACATTCTCTAATGTTCACCCACTTATTTTTTAAAAGGAGTACATTAGCAAGCTACACCCAGGTGTATTTTGTAGTTATAATTTGCTAATGTACTCCTTTTAAAAAATAAGTGAATGATTTGCAACATACATTTACTTGTTTTTTTAATTGGAATACGTTAGCAAGTTATAACAAGAGATTATTTTAAAAAATTATCAATGGTATAACTTGCTAACATGTTCTAATTAAAAAACAAGTGGGTGTATGTTAGCAAACCCCACAAGGGTTTACTAACGTAAACTTACTTGTTTTTTAGTTGGAGTACATTAAATTGACTTACGTGAAAATAAAATATCATACATGTAGAGGATGCATGTTTGCTAATGTACTCCAACTAAAAATAGTGCATGTTAACAAATTCAAATATATATATATATATATTTGACTTGCAAATTATACAATAGATAAGAAACTTAAATAATATGATCAAATGGTATATTCATTAAAAATAGTATATTTATTATTTTTTTAAATGTAATATATTTATTAAATATATGACTATTCATATTTATAAAATTTATTAAAAACAAGAATAAGTATACAAAGTAATTAATATAAAATTCAAAATATATTAAAAGTTTTATAGATTTTTCTTATTATTTAGAAAAAATATCTTATAAAATATATTACAAGATAATAAATTTAAACTAATAATAATATAATAAATATTAATTGATAAATATGGATAATAATTTATCTCTTATTTTATATGTTTAATTTTGGTATTTCAAATAAACTAAGATGGGTTATTCTAAATCTAAATAGATATTAATACCACTCTTATATTTAATTATTGTTATTCATAAAAATAACTCAAAGTAAAAAAATTTAAATTATATTAATATAATTTTTAAATTATTTTTGTATGCTAACCATTTAATATAAATATTTTTATTCATTTCATTTCATTTTATACATTTAATTATAATAAGTTAAGTTTGAATTGTTATAAGTAATTAAATAAATTAATAAAGACTTACATATTATACAACTTATATGATCTTTTATATGTTAAAATAAATCACCCTATTTTATATATAGTAAATAGGTATACAAGTTTTAACAAATAATTTATATATCTTACATGTATTATTGAACATATAATAAATACAAATTTCAAATGTAATGATATTACAAATTTATTTTTTATTTTTATGAAAAATATGCTAAATCAAGTTTTACAAATTGTATTTTTACATCTTTTATTATTTTATTAAATAACATATACATAATTTTACTTTTTATTTATTGTCTCTTATATTTTTTTGTTTATAACTATATATATTGCATTACCATTACACCTAAGTGGTACAATTACCAATTGATTTCAAATATTATTAGATGTTTTTGAAAATAACACATGCTTAAATGAACATTTATGTTTTTAATTTAGCTTATTTTAAAGAAATAATAACTTTTTTTTTTGTTGTTTTTGTTTTAGAAAGTCAACTTTAAAAATGTTTATTTTTAAAAAAAATCAATTTTTCTTGTTTTCATAAAATTAATTGTACTTTGAATAAAATAACTTAAAATATTTTAATGTGTTTGTTTAGTTTCAAAAAATTAAAATTTAAGAAGGAATAATATTTTTGATTATCTCTGAAAAGTTAATTTGAATAGTTTTTGAAATAAAGTTATAATTACAAATGTCTTTTAAAATAAAAGTACTTTTATAATTGTAACCAAATGAAGAATAAGTTCAAATTTAAGTAAAATATTTATAAATAAACTAATTTTTTTTATATATTCTTAAAATTGTTTTTAAAAAATGTAAATACAGTTGTTTAGTTAAATTAAGAAACATAGTTCAAAATTCTTAATTTGTAAAAGATTTACTTAAAGTTCTTAATATGTCATTCAATGATGTTGTTGCCTATAAATATGCTAATACTTACATTGTCGCTATGCTCAATTAAATATATGTTTCATTATTAATAGTGATATTTATCAGAAGAGTTGAAAATTCACATTGTTGAGTAGGATAATATTTATATAGACATTAAAAAATTGTAGATGATAAAGTGTTATGCACTATTTTAATGTAGTTAATTAGATATATTTTAAATTTAATTATAGCTTCACCAAAAATTAAAAATTTATATTGTTGATCATATTGAAAATATAAATACTATGCTCAAAATAACTATAAATTAATAAAATATTTATTTCTTAACTTTTTTTATATGTTTAAATTATTTTTTCATATTTAAATAAACTTGTGGTATTATGACTTGTTGAATCACATTCTTGACTATTATTGCTAGTTTTAATAGTATTCGTACAAATATCTTGGAATATATAGGACTTCTCTATGTGCTAAATCTACAATATACACTGTAGATGTTTGTTGATTATGATAGAGTTTTAACATTGTTGTAGGATATTCTAACTCTATGTGCCAATCGTAAACTGCTTTTTGATAATAAGACTACGGATGAAGAAAAGCGATTAGGACAAGTTCAACAGCTTCTCAGTCTTGTGAACATGATTATATCACAAAATGGTGGACGACCATTTACAAATGAGTTGTTTAAAGAGTTGAAGGTAAAATTTTTATAAAATTTGAAAGTGTTTATTGAATATTGAGACATGGGTAAATAATATATATGTTATCAATGAATATTTCATCATTTAATTGTACAGGAGAAAGCAACAATACGAGATAACCAACCAAAATTGGTTGACTCCATGGAAGGATATTCAAAAGCAGAATCGTTGGGGATTAAAATGCAAATGCAACAAAAATATGATGATGAGCTAAAACGAATTACTAATATGGTACATACTATATCTTCTAATATTTATTTCACAACATTTGTTTTTATTTACTTATTTAAAGTTAAACATATTAACACTTTCTTAGATTTTATTGAAAATTTGAAAGTAAAGTGACTTATAGCTACAAACACACGTAAAATGTCACTTGGTGCGAAATATATATGCAAAAGTGGACTATTGAAAATCAACATATATTTTAAATGCTATTTTACATCAAATAATAACATTGATATTATTCTGTGTCTTCTAATTTTTTTCTTCTTCTAATTTTATACCATAGTGTTTATCATATTATGAAATACTATTTTATGCTTCTTTTTTTTCTTTCAGTACTAATTAATAATCATTGTTATATTGAAATATAGATGTAATTTTAAGAAAGGGTGACAAAATGGGTCAACCCAATCTAATTCACCCTCAACTCTCTAAAAAACGGATTGGATTGAATTCAACCCATCTTGATTGGTAATATAAATCAAGTAATAAAGATAATCATATATATTGTAATTAACATCTAAGTAGTTAAATACACTTAAAATCTCACTTGATGCATAATATATATGCAAAAGTGAGATTATTGAAAATCAACATATACTTAATTATTTTTCATTTAATAATTGCATTAAAAGTACTGTGTCTTTTAGTTTTCTTCTAATTTTATACCATAGTTTTTACCATATTATGAATTAGCATTTTATGTTTTTTCAGCATTGATTAACAATCATTGTTATTTTGAAATTAATATGTAATTTTCAATAAAAATGACAAAATAGTTACCATAGATTGATGGATTATTCAATTACCTATGTAGTGATTGTTATAAATTGCAGATATTAGATCGAAAGAAGGGGGCTGAGGGCGATTTTACTGTTCATCATGCTCTGGTAGGGTTTGCTCATCCCTTCCATGGCTGCCTACAACACTATCTGTCAATGGAGTTGCTTAGCTCCCTTCTCTTCTTCTCCAACAACCACAACCAAGGTCTCAACGCAACAGAAAAGCTTCGTACAAGCTTTGCACAATTCCTGCGACATCCCTTTCAGTCAGTTGCCACGCCCCTGTTTAAAAGGAGATGCTGTGGCCATCAAAATCCCTGAGGAGGAGTACAAGGCCGGGTTAGAGGGCTGCAAGAACAACTTACATGGCCGCATCTTTTTGTCCAAAGGTGATAACCCGTTGAAGTTTGTGGAGCTTAAGGCTAAGCTCGCAGAACTGTGGAGACCCATAAATCGTTGGAACATGATCTCATTAGGGAGGGGTTTCTATGAATTTTCTTTTGCTTCTACTGAAGATCTACGAAGTGTTTTGGCTATAGGTTCTTGGAATCTAAAACCCGGTATCTTGCGTCTCTGTCTCTGGACTCCGGATTTCAATCCTAACTTGCAACGTCAAACCCATGCCCAGTGTTGGGTTCGCATAGCTGGTCTTCCTCAAGAATACTGGCGTCCAAGGATCATTTTTGCTATTGCAGGAGGCATAGGTGTACCGATTGCACTTGATGAGGCAACAAAAAAGAAGACATTTGGTCATTACGCAAGAGTTTTGGTGGATCTGGATCTTAATGGCAACTTCCTGGACCAAATCTTGGTTGAGAGAGATGGGTATGCTTTCTTTGTTGGTATTGACTATGAGAACTTACCGCTTTTCTGCTCTAACTGTCAGGTTATTGGCCACTCAAATAGTAATTGCAGAAAGAGTGGTCCATCTTCGGCGGAACAGAATGGGTCCAAGGAAAATCCCCAAAAACATGCTGAGAAATTTGTTCAGAAAGGTGCTCAGAAGGGAGTCAGAGGCAAGAATAACCATACAAAAGATCCAAACCTTGGCAGTAATAATGCTTTAGAGCATGAACCTGATAGGCAACAAGAAGCGGATGGAATAACTTGTCAAAAGGTTGCTATGCAGCAACAAAATATAAACCAGTTCGATAAAAGTGTTGCTGAAGATACAGTTGCAGAGTTGGATCCTCTTCATTTATATGAAGGTGAAGATAATAGGCAGCAAACAAGTGAAGCTTTGGACGATGAGTTAGTTGGAGCCCGAGTGCGAAGCTCCCCTCAACACATAGCGAACCAGGTTGAAGCCCAGAATGGCTTAATATCAACAGAAGTTTTTCAATCAGTGCCTTCCACAAGACAGAATGAAGTCGATGTCTATGCTCCCAGTGGTCTTTTGGGTACTCCTGTATTACAAGCTGCACAACTCTGCAATGAGAATGTGGTTCATGACATGAGAATAGTTGGCAACCTATGGGGAGATGTTGATGATCAAGATGTAGAGCAAATGGAGGAGTTAGAGCTGGAGACTCCCCCGGACAAAACAGAAAATGCCTTGTCCTCAAAGAACAAGTACTTGGCTGCCAATGATTCTTCTGGTTTTACTGAGGTCATTTCAAGGTCAAAAATGAAGAAAAACAGGAGCAAGGCAAATCAAGGGTATCTTTCACAAAAGTACAGAACCCGTTCTAAGGGTGGTCCCTCTAACTTAACTTAATGAACATTCTGTTTTGGAATGCCAAAGGCATTGCCAACCAAGATACCAGGTTGGTTCTGAAACATCTGTGTCGGGATAACAAGCCGGACTTTGTTATCATTTCTGAGCCTTGGATTAGCAGTGAATCATTCCCTGCTAACTTTTGGAGGAATTTAAATCTGAAATTTTTTGCTGTTAATAGCAGAGAGTCTCTTCTCCCCAATTTATGGTGTGCATGTGCTGATCATCTTGATCCTAAAGTTATCTCTGCTTCTAGTCAGCAGGTTTCCTTTTCTATTATTGTTGAGAGCAAGGAGGTTTTTATTTCAGCTGTGTACGCTTCCACATCTTACTTAGTGAGAAGGAATTTGTGGTCTGAACTAACAACTTTGCAAAATTCCCATAATGGCCCGTGGTGCTTCATTGGAGATTTTAATGCCATTTTGGGAGCGCATGAATATAGAGGTAGCAGTCTTCCATCGCATATTGCCATCGAGGAGTTTAGCTCTTGGACTGATACCAACTCTTTGACCCACATTATGACTCATGGAGCCCAATACACATGGTCAAATGGTAGAAGAGGGAGATCTTATACCGAAAAAAGGCTGGATAGAGCAATTTGTAACGACAAATGGATTGATTACTGGTCCTCTGTTTCTTGCTGCACGCTGACTCGTAGTAAGTCAGACCATTTTCCTTTGCTTCTGAATGTGAAAAAGGAAGCTACTGCGTTCAAATCTTCCTTCAGATTCTTAAAAATGTGGGCAAGTCACCCAGACTGTCACGATGTTATCGAGAATGCTTGGAGAACTAATGTTGCTGGCTGTCCAATATACATTCTCTCACAGAAGCTAAAAGCTGTCAAAATCAAGTTAAAAGAGTGGAATAAAAATATTTTCGGGGATGTCCATCTAAGGGTGGAAAAAGCTGCTGCTAGAGTCAATGATATCCAATCTCAGATGAATGTAGTTGGTTTTACGGATAATCTTTTTTTACAAGAAAGAGAAGCCCAAGCTAATTTGCAACAAGCTCTTCTCTTCCAAGAGGAGTTTTGGATGGAGAAAGCTAGACTCAATTGGGCAGTGTATGGGGATAGAAACACCGAATACTTTCATAAAATTGCCAAAATAAGAAACGTCACCAAGAAGATCTCTTTGCTCAAGAATCAAAATCAAATCTTGACAGCCACTCATGAAATTGAGAAGCACGTGCTGGATTTCTATGAAGCTCTTTTTTCTACTCCTAACTCTTGCATAGACAATGGCCTTGTGGAAGAAGTGATCCCCAAATTGCTTACCAGTGATGATAATGAATTTTTGACCAAGATTCCTACTCTAGATGAAGTTAAGAAGGCTGTCTTCGCTTTGAATGGCAATAGTGCCCCAGGCCCTGATGGATTTGGTGGTTTTTTCTACCACAAGTTTTGGGACATTATAGAAATGGATGTCTTTAGAGCTGTTCTTCAATTCTTCACCAGTGAGTGGCTTCCTCCTAATCTAAACTCTAATGTTGTGGTTCTTATCCCTAAGGAACAAGGTGCTGATAGAATTGAACATTTTAGGCCCATAGCATTGGCCAACTTTCAGTTCAAGATAATTTCCAAGGTCATGGCTGATAGGTTAGCAGATATAGCTCCAAAAATTGTTTCTTACAATCAACGGGGTTTTATCAAGGGTAGACAAATATCCGATTGCATTTGTGTGGCGTCGGAGGCTATTAATTTGTTAGAGAAAAGATCGTTTGCTGGTAATATAGCCTTGAAACTCGACATTAGAAAGGCCTTTGACACTCTCGAATGGGATTTCATTCTAAAAGTGTTAAAATGCTTTGGTTTTCAGGACAAATTTTGCAATTGGGTTAAAAAAATTCTCATATCTGCTAAACTCTCCATCTCCATAAATGGCAAATCTGTTGGCTTTTTCCCTTGTAAACGTGGAGTTAGGCAGGGTGACCCCCTGTCTCCACTTTTATTTTGTCTTGCAGAGGAAGTTCTAAGCAGAGCCATTACCAGACTAATTCAGCAAGGGAAGCTCCAGCCTATGGCTAGCCCGAAGGGTTATCAAACCCCTTCTCACGTGCTATATGCTGACGACATCATGCTATTTTGCAGAGGGACAACAAAAAACATGCACACTCTTGTTAAGCTCTTTCAGGCCTATGGGGAAGAATCTGGTCAGATTATCAATCCGCAGAAGTCCAAATTTTATACGGGGGGAATTTTAGAAAACAGGAAAAGCAACATTGCATCCATCCTTGGCTTTTCTTCCGGTGCTATTCCAATGGTTTATCTTGGGATTCCTCTTTTTCAAGGAAAACCAAGGAAACAACATCTTCTTCACATTGCAGATAAAATCAAAAACAAACTGGCCAAATGGAAGGGTTCCCTGCTGTCAATCATGGGAAGGGTGCTCCTTGTGAAGTCTGTCATTCAAAGTATGCTCATCTATAGTTTTCATGTGTACTCGTGGCCAGTGAAGCTCATTAAATTAGTGGACAAATGGATGAGAAACTTTATATGGTCTGGTGATGTTAATGTTCAGAAAGTGGTTACTGTTGCTTGGAAGAATATTTGCATACCTTTTTCAGAAGGAGGGCTTGGTCTAAGATCCATTCAGGATATCAACAATTCTTCTCTTCTTAAGCTCTGCTGGGAATTAGTTTCTTCCCAAGACCAATGGGCCTGTTTGTTGAGAGCCAGAGTTCTCAAGAAGAATAAACCAGTTTCTTGCCACATAAGATCTTCTATCTGGGCGGGTCTTAAAAATGTCATTAATTCTGTCTTGGATAACATTTGTTGGCAAATTGGCAATGGTACTAGTGTGCAGTTTTGGACTGACAAATGGTTATCTAAACCTTTGGTTGATATGCTGAACATCCCGCAACACATTCATCAATCCCTAATTGCTAAAGTTAATGATTTCATGATTAATGGTGCTTGGGGAATCCCAGACATAATCCTGCAAAGGCACCCCAACTTGGTTTCAGAATTAAATCACATCACCATTCCTTATACTGGCGGCTCTGATCAAATAAGGTGGGGGAAAACAGAATCTGGTTCGCTCACTCTTAAAGATGCTTCTTCCTTTCTCTATCAAACTGGTCAAGAAGTGGCCTGGGCTAAGCTTATATGGAACAGTGCTATTCCTCCTTCAAAATCGTTCTTACCCTGGAGAATTCTGCATAACCGAATGCCTACTGATGAGTGCTTAAGATCTAGAGGTGTAACTGTTGTCTCAATCTGCTCTCTTTGTAACAGTCATGCTGAAACAACAGCTCATCTTTTTTTCGAATGCAACTTTGCCAAACATCTTTGGAATTGGTTTGAAAGTATAGTGCAGCAGCGCATCAACTACTCATCTATGGTTGATATTCTATCTCTGTGCTCCAGGCGGTGGAGTTCACAAACTCGAGATGTTCTTCTGGCAGTCATTATTAACATTATTTATGTCATTTGGTTCTGCAGAAACAAGGCTAGGTTTGACAGTAAAACTATTTTGGCTCCTGTGGCTCTTAACATGGTTTATGCCAACGTTCGCCTAACTGGGAAGATCAGCAAAGGAACAATGAACTCTGATATTAAAGAATTCGAGATTCTGAAAGCCTTTTCAATTAATATTCACCATAGTCCTGCTCCTGTTATCAAGCAAGTGGATTGGATTGCTCCTAGAATTTATTGGATAAAAGCTAACACTGATGGGTCTGCCATGGGCGCCCCTGGTCCTGCTGCCTGCGGGGGCATTTTCAGAGATCACAGTGCAGCCTCTTTGGGATGCTTCTCTGCTAATATAGGTACTTCATTTGCTCTCAATGCTGAACTGATGGGAGCCATTCTTGCTATTGAAATAGCTCATCAAAAAGGTTGGAATAATTTTTGGCTTGAATGTGACTCAATGTTAGTTGTCTCTGCGGTTAAAAATCCCAGCTTGGTTCCTTGGAGAATTAGAAACAGATGGCTTAACTGTTTAGCCATAACTAACAATATGAATTTCATATGCACTCACATTTACAGAGAGGGAAACAATTGTGCAGACAAACTTGCCTCTCATGGCACTAGAACTCAAGGCTTTTTGTGGTGGAATCTTATTCCATCTTTCATTAAACATGATTTCTACCGAAATAGATTGGCTCTTCCTATGTATAGGTTCAGATGATACCTCATGGGTTTTGGTTCAGGTCCCCCCATGTTTCTTTGTAATCTCTTCTTTTTTCTTATTTTATTGACGTATAGGTGCGCTTTCGGATGATGGTTGCAGTGCCAGCACTGGGGCAGCTGCCATCATCTGTCTCACCATTTTGCTTAAAAAAAAAAAGTTACCATAGATTGACCTACCAAATAAATAAATAATAATAAAAACATATATTATTCAAACAAAATCATAATAACAATTAATTAGTCCATCAAAACATTTAAATACTTAAAACATCAAATACATCTATTGATTACCTTAAAAGGGCAAAATTAAAAACATTAATACTTTAGTTTATTAATGTTAATAAGTTCATAACCACAAAAAAGTCTTGATGGGTTACAATAAATATAAGAAAATTAAAAAGAAAATTTAACCCAATACCCTGCAAAAATAAGTTAGATTGGATTGAACTCATTTTGAGAGTGGATTGGAAATTCCAACCCGCCCCATTTAGTAGGTTAAATGGGTCAACCTTATAGATTTAACCTATTTTACCATTTTTAATTTGAAGGATTTATTATTACTATCTTGATTGATATCATAATTAAGTAATAAAACATTCAAATCTATTTTAAGTATTGACAATCTTATTTTATAAATTGAATGCATGCATGCAATTGATTCTAGAACCTACTATTATAATATGCATCTAGTTAATTAAAACATGAGAGTGAAAAAAATAGTGTTAATGGATATTATTTCATTATTGTTCTTTCAAATAATAATTTTATTTTAATATATAGGTTGAATCAAAGTTGAAGGAAGAAATTGCAAAACTTATGAAAAGCTTGGAAGAAGAGAGAGTTGCTAGACTTAAGGTTGAGGAAAATTATAGGTCGATACAAATTACATCGAATAATGAAATTCAGAAACTCAAATGTGATATTGAAGTGGCAAATAGGAGACCCACTCGCACTAGGTCTCAAAGTCGTTGTGTCATTATGTGATTGTAGTACCTTCAAATATTTATGTTTTACCTTCACGATTGTAAGTATTTGTATTGGCTAATACTCCTCAAAATGTTGTATATAATTACTAAGGATTGCTATGTAACTAAATTGTGTTTGAATTTAATTTGTTAATTTGTCATACTTCTTTTATTATTACGGTTATTTTTATATTTTAAATTCATGGCAATGTCTATGGTGAACCCATAAACAATGTGGTTCACTAGTGAGTCAATATATAAATGTCATTAGATATATAATATATAATAATAAATGGTGTATAGACTTAATTAGAATGTTATTACATATTATATTAAAATTAAAAATTAAATTAAAATGCATGTGAAATTACTAACTAATTCTCCTTAACCTTCAAACTCAAATTCCCTTTTTCTGGCACCTCTAAATCCATTCTCGTAAAGTGTCACCATCTTCATTGCTTCTTCATTTCTTCATACATTTGAATCACATCTGACTACAATAGACATCAGAATGAAAACCCAGATCAGATTAACATCAAAACATAATAAATAAATTTTACAGCTTGTTTGTTTGGGCTGAAAGTGTACATATGAAAGTGTTTCATGTATAGAAGTTGAAACACTTACAGCTCTGGTGTTTGGTTCAACCAAAAATGTGATGAAAGTTGCGAAAAACATGTCGATCCCATCGTCATTACTTTGACCTCAAAATTGAGGTGAAAGTTAGCTGATAGCTACAACAAAGTGAACGTGAGTGAGTGAATACCGATTATTTTACAAGTTGTCTACTCAACATTTCTTCTTCATTTTTTTTATCAGCAAGCATTTATTCTTCGCATGTATCTGACATCCACATCATGCATCGTTAGCCATGGCAGCTTCCTTGAGCTTCAGACCCCGGTCTGCATGTGTTTCATGTAACATCCTCATTTTACTATTTGTACGCATTTATATATGTATATTATGAACACTTATGTACTGTATTTTATAGAAAATTTATGTACATATTTTCTTAATAAAATTAATACAGTTCTACTCAGAAGAATTTTCTGAATACTTTAAATGTCTTTGTTTTGCCGAAATTGATTGTTGACTGGACTGTTATGTCAGACAGCTGTCCAGGATAGAATTTCAAGTGTGAAATTTTGGACTCATTTATAACTTAATAGAAAGGTAATTGAATATAGATTAAAAATATATATAGATAAAGAATTAAAATGCTTATTCCGAATTGTTAGGATTTTCTGAAAGTTAGAACTTTGAGAAATTATTACGGTAAAATTCTAAGGCAAAAATTTTAGAGAAAATTCATAGGATATCTATAGAATTATCTAATAATTGTAATATACTTAGAATAATTATTAAAAATGTTTAACCAAGAAAAATTTTAATTTAGAACCTTAACCAATCAAAAAGTGACAACTTAGGCTTTTCTAATGTCACTATATTAAGCTAATTAGGCTTGGATTAAGAGATAAGTAAGACACTACCCCAAGGTTTTTGATAGTGAGGAATCCAATGGTGGTGTTATTTTCTTCAAATTCTAATTAGTTTGTAAGATAATTAACAGCCCTAAAAATATTCTAGAATTTTCTACAAACTTCTTGAAAATGTTGACTTTTGAACCTTTGGTTGGCAAGTCACCAAGGCAAGCTTCCTTGGCTGTCCAAGTGGCTTGGTGACTAATCTCCCTTGGCCAATTAGGGCAGCTGGACGTGCAGGAGCTGCTGGATGTGAAGGAAACATTCAATTTGGTTAATTACTTGATTAAAGAAGCATTAAAACTTAAGCAAAAAGGAAAAAAAATCACAAAAGCTAGCATTTCCCCAAAACAGAACCGTGAGCTCTAAGAACCCAGCAGCTGCAGTTTCCATTTCAATTTCATCTTAACCTCATCATCTCATCTTAAATTAAGAAACCAAACCATCCAAACTTCCTAAACCTTAAGCTATTTTGGCTAAAAGAGAAAGAAATTGGAGGAAATCTCAAAAATCTCAAGAAGATCAAGGAGTGAGGGAGAAAGGGATTCAAGGATTTTTCTTCAATTAAGAGTTTAAGGTAAGGATCTAGGCATTTAATTTCAAATTAGAACCCTTGGAATTAGAAGAAAACATGTTGTAGGGTTAGATTCAATATGTGACCTAGAATCATGAAAAGTTGAAATTGATTTAGGGGTTTTGTGTTTTTGATGCTAGTAATTGGAAATTATGGATTGGAATGATGTTTGATTGAATTTTTAATGTGTTGTGATGGTTGAAATTTGGATTGCTTGATTTTGATTGAATTGTGATTTGGTTGATTTTTGGTTGGAATTGGAAGTTGTTGCTTTGGAAAACATGTTGGAAATGGTAGGTATACCACTCGGCCAAGCTAAAAACACAAGGGATACTATGTGGAAATTTTTGTAAAACCAAGGGCAAAATGGTCATTTTACATGTAGGGACACATTGGGTATTTTGGAAAAGATTGAGGACATTTTCGGAATTACTAGAAAGTTTAGGGATACATGCACTTGGAATTTTTGAAAAAGAGCAATGGTAATGTGGTCATTTAAAAAAATCTAGGACATAGATGGAATTTTAGAAAAGATTAAGGGTATTTTAGAATTTTACCTAATAGTGATTTCATTGATAATTTACTAAAATATTAATGTTATAAAGTAAAATTGTTTAATTTTTGTATTCTTGTGTATTAATGTGTAGAAATTATTTATTTAATTGTGATCAATAACGTAATTCATTTGCATAAGTCTTTTTGGGGGAATTATAAATGTTTCAAATGAGGAAGAAATATGTTGACTAACCGGGACTGCGGTAGTCATGAGAAGCAAGTTGATATATGAGAAATGATTTTGTTGACTAACCGGGACTGCGGTAGTCATGAGAAGCGAGTTGATATATGAGAAATGATTTTGTTGACTAACCGGGACAAAGGTAGTCATGAGAAATGATTTGACATATGAGAAATGAATTGACAGATGAGAAATGATTTGACAGATGAGAAATGAATATTTGGGTGAGCAGAATAAGTTAAGCAGGGTTGTATGGTCTGTGATTATATAACCTGTAGGGTGAGGGATATTGGCAATTCCACATGTGGACGTAATCCGGAACGGGATGTTGTCGTGGTGGCCTTCCTGGGTATCCTGATCTCCTATTTCTGTTTAGCTTATTTGCATTTAGTAGGGGCTGATAGCTGAATTGCAGTGCGTAATGGTAGGCATGTCTTTACTAAACACTCAAAGGGGAAGTCTCCATGGAGCAGGGTCAAAAATGATTTTGAGTCAAAACTGCATTTGCATAAATCATCTTGCATTTAATTATGTGTGTGAACGGTTAATTTGTATCGGATATGTATATGTTTGAAATTGTTTTAATTGTATGAGAAATTAAATGCCTGATCCGGTAATTTTGTCCCCAAATTCTAGGGGAGTGTGAATTGCAGGTATTTTGAAGATTAATTAGAAGTTAAAGATGCAGATATTTTCCAGAGCTATAGGACTGGGTACTTTTGGTTATATATACTATTTGTATTAATTAGGAATATTTAGTAGTAGTATTTTTGTTAATTTTAATAATGTAAATTATAATGATACACTTTGAACTTTAATGAAATGTGTTTAGTATAATTTTTTTTTATGTGTATGGATATTAGTTGTAGATTAAATTATTAGAAGGGGGGTTACATTTGAGGAGATCATAATCGATTATGCCCCTTGAATAAGCTCCTGCGGTTGCAATTTAAAAGGCCAACATCGATTATGCCTAGCATAATTGATTACGGTAACTTGCAAAATTATTTAGAGCTTAGCTAGTGCTATATTAGGACACATGTCACACATGAGGGCTGCAAATTGCAATTACACTTCGTGATGGAGGTCACCCCTCTAATTATTAGTTAACCAATTAATCTGTAATCATAACCACAAACGATTTTGAGTAGTTATTATGTCAATATGACTTCTGCTGTTAAAAAAAATGTCAATATGTCTTCAACTTCAACATTAGCTCCATGTCGATGGTTTTTTAAATTGGTAGTGTGATGGATTTAGCTCGTCTTTTTTTTTTTTTTTTGCAAGGCAAAAGGTAGATAATATATTATATGATAGACTAGTTTTTTGTCACAAGGTGTGCCATTCATTTTAAAAATAAAAAAAAGTTAACGTCGAGCAAATTTTTTTTAGGGTTGGGGGTAAAATTGGATTTCATAAATGTTTAATTTTAGCTTTTTTTCTTTCTTTTATTACCCCCAAAACCACTTTAATTCAAATACTTCATCTCATTTTAACTCTCTTACATCTATACCAAACAACTCCACTTTCATCTCTCTTTCATTTTTTTTCATTCCTCTCTTTCACCTCCATAACCCGGAAGTCGTTCCTCATAGTCACCCCATTCCATGTCTCTCATGTGCAAGCAGCCGTTGTTTGTGCCAAAAAGCACAAGTTGTTGATGAAAATTCGCAGTGGAGACCATGACTATGAAGGGGTGTCATATGTGGCTTCACAACCATTCTTCCTCCTTGACATGTTCAATCTCGGATCCATTGAGATCGACATGGTAATCTCATGAGAAAATATGGCACTTCAGTAGACAATGTTGTTGATGCATAAATAGTGGATGCTCAAGGTAGGTTGCTCAATAGGAACCATGGGTGAATATCTCTTTTGGGCTATTAGAAGTGGTGGTGGAGGTAGCTTTGGTGTGGTACTTGCTTACAAAATAAAGCTAGCTCTAGTTCCTAAAACAGTCATTGTTTTCCAAGTTGGGAGAACCTTAGAGCAAAATGCCACTGACATAGTTTACAATTGGCAGTATGTTGCTCCTAGCATTGACAGTGACCTCTTCATTAGGCTCATCTTAGAGGTGGTATACGGCACACAACAAATTTCAACAAAGACTGTGAGGGCTACTTTTATAGCCCTTTTCCTTGGTGACTTCAAAAGACTTGTTTCTCTCATGAATGACAAGTTTCCTCAATTGGGGTTGAAGCATTCTGATTGCATTGAAACATGCTGGATCCGATCCGTGCTATTTTGGGACAACATAGACATTAATGCTGCAACCCCAGTTGAGATCTTGCTTGAAGGACAACCTCAGTCTTTTAAGTACTTGAAAAGGAAATCTAACTATGTGAAGAAGCCAATTTCCAAGGAGAGTTGGAAGGGGATTTGGAACAAGATGATTGAATTGGAGAAAGCAGTGATGTATTTCAATCCTTATGGTGGAAAGAATGGTTGAGATTCCATCAATAGAAACTCTTTTTCCTCACTGTGTTGGGAACCTATGGAAGATCCAATACCAAGCAAATTGGTTTGAGGTAGGGGAAGAGGTAGCAGAACAACACATAAACTTGGTAAGAGAGCTTCACAAATACATGAATCCTTTTGGGTCCCAGAACCCAAGACAGGCTTTCATATATTACTAGGACTTGGATTTGGGCATCAACCACTATGGCTCATTGAAGGGAGTGCTTATGGAGTCCAGTACTTCCATGATAACTTCAAAAGGTTGGTTCAAATAAAGACCAAGGTTGATCCTAGCAGTTTCTTTAGGGCTGAACAAAGCATCCTGGTACATAGCCATGTGGAATTTGTTAGAATGGTTATTGAAAAATCCTTGGTTTCTGTTTTGTTCGGGTAGTTTGCATTAAATTGGATTCGGAACCTCAACAAACATCAGAATAAGAATTATAGGAGGACCAAAATTGCAATTTAGTTTTTTTTAATAGAATTAGAATTTAGAAGGCAGAAACTCTTCTATGACAAAATCATGCATGGTGCATTTACAGCAGTAAACTAGTATGCATGTGATTAATGTGCGAAGGATATTTATGTCCTCTACACTATATTGTACTGCAGCCCAGTGTACTTAATATTAATACAAAGACCTGCACCCGCATAACTTTCACTTGTTCCAAACATATCAGTTTGATCATGAGGAGGATTTAGGAAACCATAAGCCCCACTCTCTAGAAGGGTGACCCATCACAGTTCATGATGGTTGCACAAATAATTCCAAATAAGAAAGTACTAAAACCATAACAAGAGGAACCAAGTTATTGACCTATTTTGGGATGTTACTATTTCTACCTGGAAATTACAATCATTATTTTAAAAATAATTTTTTAATCAAAAGTGCACAATTGAAATCACCAACCAACATATCCTATACTTTTATTAGTGATGACTCCTAGAATTGCTAATAAATATGTATTCTAAACAATTAAATGGCCTACATAAGGAGGCATTTGCTTCACGAATTTATTATATTCTCGAGAATAATATTCTTAAGAATGCTACTATTGGGAATATTATTTCCACCAAATGATAGTTGGTAAATATTTATTATTCCTTAGAATGTTTTTTTTAAATATTTTAATTTAAAAAAGATATTAAATAAATAAATAAAGTAGAATAAGAGGAAAATGGGAAGTTTTTTTTTTAGAGGAGGAAAGTGGGAAGTTATTTTAGAAAAAACTTCTATTACAAGATTCACACCTTTTTTTACATGGGAATATGAAGCATGTATATATAGATACTTGGGAATGAGTTATATCTGGGAATAATTTTTCAAAACTTGTAACAAACATGAGAATATTACATTCCCATGTTAACATTCCCGGAAAATGCATTTTTAATCCATGAAACAAACATACTCTAGGGGTTCCTAAATAGAACTGCGTACATAGGTGAACCTTTCTTGATAGTTTTTTTATTTAACTGCTAATAAATGTTTAACATTCACCTACATTAGCAATTTGGAATTGCTGATGTATGTTCTTTTTTTTTTGTATAGACCATAGGTATCCTCCATTGGAGGCAATCTTGCTCGAGGCGAGTAGGACCACTATGGGCGACAAAGCTCTTCCTCTGAATATTTAACACAGCTGCATACACAGGACTCAAATCCAAGACCTCTGATTAAGCTGGAACAACCCCACGCTAATTGATTCACGCGCTCGATGGTAACTACTGATGTATGTGCTCTTTACCTTAGCGATCACATAGTGGTTGTATAATGTAGACATTAATTAACGGCTAAAATAGTAATTTTCTTGTAGTGTATCCACAAAGGAAGATGTATGTGGAATAATTAAGGTTGCTTGGAATAAGTTATATGTGAACCTAACTTACAGACTTTGGGAACTTTTATTTTGTGGATTCCATGTATTTTTCTTTTGTTAGAGGCTATCTTTATTTACTCTTTTCCCACGTCTTTGAAGAGGTGAATTTTACTTCTCTTTTGATTCTAACTCACCGTTTCAACCTGCCCTATTTATTATTTTCTCATACCCTTAGTTTAGGTATATTATTCTCTTGTTATTCTCAAACACATTTTGATTTTGCTTTTTGAGATGCTTGGCTTTTTGTTTGTGTTTTCTCAAGCAAGTGTAGTTTGTTTCTAGAGCAAATATAAAATGGCTCTCAAGGTTAGAAAATTCAAGTAATTATATAATTGAAAGTTGAAACAACATTTGCTATATATTTTATCTCCTTCATTTTATTTTCTGCATTGTGATTTCATATCACACATGCACTAGTTTCTTCAAAATATTTATAAGCATGCAACCATTATATCATTTTTTTTATAACGAATTACTTTGATTCAATGGTGTTATTTAATTTAATACAATTAATTGTTCATTTGAGACCCACACTTCATATTTCAAACCCTATTTCTTAAATGTTTCAACAGAATTTATGTTTATTTTGCTACTATATTTTTATTTAGGATATCCTTTTAGTTTCAATAATTTTTCTTTTTGGTTTTTGTTCCTTGCAAATTTCATTGTTACTTGTTTTGGTCTCTGCCTTGAACATGTCATTAGCAAAAACATGTTTTTCGTCCTTGCAAATATAACAAGTTTTTTTATGTCCTTGCATAGTATGGTGAATTTTGTTTTGATCCCTGTAAATATAATTGTTTTATTTTTAGTCAATGTCATTATTCGTTGCAAAATATAATGATTTCTATTTGCATTGGAGAGATCAAGTACCAAAAAATAATTATTGGGATTAAAAGTAAAAATAATTATATTTGCATGAACATAAACAAATTTAATCCTAAATCTAAAACCATTCAAGTTTTGTAGGACTATTTGATGGAACTGATTCTGCTAGGAAGGAAATACTCAAATGTATTGATATGGCCAAGGATTGAATTCATGCTATGCTTGTAGTGTTCTCTGTTAGAACTCGTTTTTCTGAAGAGGAACAAACTACTCTTCCCACCTTGCAAGCATTGTTTGGACACAAAATTGTTGACTACATAATTGTAGTCTTCACTGGAGGGGATGATCTAGAAGCTAATGAGGAGACACTTGATGATTATTTAGGTTGTGAGTGTCCACAACCTCTTAAGGTTTCTTGCTCTTATCTTTTTTTTTCTTGCTATTATCATTCATATCAATATATATTCATTTTGTTCTCGTAATTGTCGAGTGAGAACTCTTATTATAGTTGGGAATGGAATTATAAATATAAATCATTAGATCATATTTGAATAATCCGTATTAAAATTTTTAATTTTGATTGCCTATATAAGATTATATGGTCCAAATTTATAGTTATCATTTCTAACAATAACCAAGAGTTCTCACCTAATGTACATTGTGTGTGTGTGCGTGTGTGTGTGTGTGTGTGTGTGTGTGTGTGTGTGTTAGATAATAAACTTAAATAATATCATCAAATGGTATATTCATTAAATATAGTATATTTAATATTTTTGTAAATATAATATATTATTAAATTTATGACTTTTCATTTTTATAAAAATTATTGAAAACAAGTATAACAAAAGAAAGTAATTATTATAAAATTCAAATATATTAAAAGCTTTAGAGATTTTTTGTTATTATTTAGAAAAAATCGCTTATAAAATATATTACAAAATAATTAAATTAAATTTACATTAATATAATAGGTATAAATTGATAAATATAGATAATAATTTACCTCTTACTTAATATATCTAATATTGTCATTTCAGATAAACTAAGATGGGCTATTCTAAATTTAAATAGATATTAAAACAATTCATATATTTAATTATTTTTATTTATAAAAATAATTCCAAGTAAAAAATTTAAATTATATTAATATAATTTTAAAATTGTTGAAAATTTTGTTGTATGCTAACCATTTAATATAAATATTTTTTACTCATTTCATTTTATTTTATATATTTAATTATAGTAATTTAAGTTTGATTTGTTCCAAGTAATTAAATAAATTAATAAAGACTTACATATTATACAGCTTATACGGTCTTTTATATATTAAAATAAATCACCCTATTTTATATACAGTAAATAGATTACAAGTTTAAACAAAAAATTTATAAATCTTAATTACATGTATTATTGAAAATATAGATAATACATAAAAATTTCAAATGTTATGATATTACAAATTTATTGTTTATTTGTATGGAAAATATACTAAACCAAGTTTTATAAATAATATTTTTTACATCTTTAATTCTTTTATTAAATAACATACATAATTTTACATTTTATTTATTGTCTCATACATTTTTTTTTTATAACTCTATATATTGCATTACCATTACACTAAGTGGTACAATTACCAATAGATTTCAAATATTATTAGATGTTTTTGAAGATAATACAAACTAAAATAAACAGTTATGTTTTTAATTTAGCTTATTTTGAAGAAATAATAGCTTTTTTGTTGGCTTTTTTTAATAGTCTACTTTAAAAATGTTTATTTTTAAAAAAATTCAACTTTTTTTTGTTTTCATAAAATTAATTGTATTTTGAATAAAATAAATTAAAATTTTGTAATGTGCTTGCTTAGTTTAAAAAAATTAAATTTAAAAAGGAATACTATTTTTGATTATTTTTTAAATTTTAATTTAAATAGTTTTTTAAATAAAGTTATAATTAAAAATGCCTTTTAAAATAAAAGTATTTTTATAATTGTAATCAAACAAAGAATAAGTTTTAATTTAAGTAAAATATTTATAAATAAACTATTTTTTTATATATATTCTTAAAATTGTTTGTAAAAAATGTAAACATAACCGTTTAGTTATATAAACATAGTTCAAAATTCTTAATTTGTAAAAACTCTGCTTAAAGTCCTTAATATGTCATTCAAAGATGTTGTTGTTTATAAATATGTTAATACTTGCATTGTCACTATGCCCAATTAAGTACATGTTTCATTATTAAGAGTGATATTATCATAAGAGTTGAAAATTCACATTGTTGAGTAGGATAATAAGTATACAAAAAACATTAAAAATGTTGTATATGATAAAGTTTTATGCACTATTTTAATGTAGTTGATTAGATATATTTCAATTTTAATTATAACTTCACTAAAAGATAAAATTTTATATTGATGATCATATTGAAAAATATACATACTATGCTTAACTTTTTTATATATTTAAATTATTTTTTATATTTAAATAAACTCATAGTAATATACCTTGTTGAATCACATTCTTGATTATTATTGATACTTTTAATTCTATTTGCATAAATAACTTGGAGAATATATATGACTCCTCTATATGCTAAATCTATAATGTAAAAGTTTTGTTAATTATGATAGTGTTTTAACATTGTTATAGGATATTCTTACTCTATGTGGCAATCGTAAAGTGGTTTTTGATAATAAGACTAGGGATGAAAAAAAGCAATTAGGACAAGTTCAACAGCTTCTCAGTCTTGTGAACATGGTTATATCACATAATGATGGACGACCATTTATAAATGAGTTGTTTATAGAGTTGAAGGTGAAAAAATTATAAATTTTGAAAGTGTTTATTGAATATTGAGACTTTGGTAAATAATATATATGATATCAATGAATTTATCCCTTGATTGTGCAGGAGAAAGAGATAATACGAGATAATAAAAAAAATTTGGTTGACTTCATGGAAGGATATTCAAATGTAGAAACATTGGGGATTATAATGCAAATGCAACAAAAATATGATGATGAGCTAAAACGAATTACTAATATGGTACATACTATATCTTCTAATATTTATTTCATAACATTTTATTTTTATTTGCTTATTTAAAGTTAAACATATTAACATTTTCTTATATTTTATTGAAAATTTGGAAGTAGTGAATTATAGCTATAAACACAAGTAAAATGTCACTTGGTACGAAATATATATGCAAAAGTGAACTATTGAAAATCAACATATACTTTAAATGTTATTTTACATCAAATAATTGCATTGATATTATTTTGTGTCTTCTAGTTTTTTTTCTTTTTTCTTCTTCTAATTTTATACCATAGTGTTTATCATATTATGAAATATTATTTTATGATTTTTTTTCAGCACAGATGAATATCATTATTGTCTTGAAATAAGTATGTAATTTTAAGTAGGGATAACAAAATGGGTCAACCCAACCTAATTCACCTTCAACTCTCTAAAAAACGGGTTGGGCTAGGTTAGGTTCAACCTATCTTTATTGGTATCGTAAGTCTTGACGGGTTACAATAAATACAAGAAAATAAAAAAGAAAATTCAACCCAATACCCTCCAAAAAATTAGCTACATTGGATTGAACTCGTTTTAAGAGTGGGTTGGAAATTCCAACCCACCCTATTTAGTAGGTTAAATGAGCCAACCTTACATATTTAACCCATTTTTTCATTTCTAATTTGAAGGATTTATTATCAATATCTTCATTGGTATCATAAATTAAGTAAAAAAACACTCAAATCTATTTTAAGTATTGGCAATTTTATTTTATAAATTGAATTTATGCAATTGATTCAACAACCTAATATTATAATTGACATCTATTAATTAAAACACAGAGAGTGAAAAAAAAATGAGCATTAATGGATTTTATTCCATTATTGTTTTGTCAAATAATAATTTATTTTAATATATAGGCTGAATCAAAGTTGAAGGAAGAAAGGGCAAATCTTTTGAAAAACTTAGAAGAAGAAAGAGTTGCTAGATTTAAGGCTGAGGAAAATTATAAGTCGATTCAAAGTGCATCGAATAATGAAGTTCAGAAACTCAAATGCTATCTTGAGGTGGCAAATAGGGGACCCCCTACATACACGGGTCTCGTTCTGGGTCTCGTTGTGTCATTATGTGGTTGTAGTACCTTCAAACATTTGTATTTTACATTTGCAATTGTAAGTATTTGTATCAGTTAATACTCCTTCAATTGTTGTATATAATTATTATGGATTGCTATGTAATTAAATTGTGTTTGAATTAAATTTTTTAATTTGTCAGAATTCTGTTATTATTATGGTTATCGTTTATTTTAAATTCATATTTACTATGATTTTTTAGATAATGTATAATGAGATTCTGTATATTTTTTCTTACTTGGCTTTCATATTTCTCTCAATTTTAATTTTATATTCTATGTTTTGTTTCAAATTCTTATGTATATAAAAAGATCTTATATTTATGAAGTTAATAACATAATGACCTATGGTCGCTATAAGTTAACTAAATAACTTATATAGCTGAAAAAATTATTTTAGTCCATTTAAAACTATTCAATTTAATTTATATATGAAAATACTAATGAACTTTTCGCATTTAAAAAATCAATCGCTAAAAATTCACAACTTCAAGATAATGCATCCATCCATTGTAAAATCAATTGAATAACAACCATGTGCCTTATGGTACTATATATAACATGTCGTCACAAGATACAACATCATAGTAACTCAACACATAACTGTATATAGGACTTGCTAACGTACACACACTTGTTTTTTAGTATGAGTACATTAGCAAGCTACATCATTGGTGTATTTTAAGATAATCTCTAATTATAGCTTGCTAACGTACTCATACTAAAAAATAAGTGTGTGTACATTAGCAAACCCCACTTTTTTTTAGTATGAGTATATTAGCAAGCTACCCCATTGATGTATTTTATGATAATATCTAGTTATAACATGTTGAGTACTCATACTAAAAAACAAGTGTGTGTACGTTAGCAAACCTCTCTCTCCCTCTCTCCCTCTCTCTCTCTCTCTCTCTCTCTCTCTCTCTCTCTCTCTCTATATATATATATATATATATATATATATATATATATATATATATATATATGACTCTTGAAAAGATAAATACCTTCAACACCTAGCTTAACAACATTATACATAAAACAAATCAAAGAAAAGGAAAGGAAGAATCACGTCTTCACTCCTATGTATGACTTTACTATGCTCCCAAGAGAAGGATCAACCTTGCCCAACCATCTGCTCCCACGACAACGGTGTTCGAGATCATCACAGTCACAAAATAAGGATAAGCTTACCAAATTTAAATATACCCCCTCCTTTCCTAAACTCTTGATGTTTAAGGTTAATGCACATAGCTTAAGATTAAGAAACATTTAATACTACTCACAAACAATACATTTAGTCTAAAATATCCTCGTTTAATATCCATGATGGAAGTTGTTGTGAAAATGTTGGCCATGTTAAATATGGGTATATGTGGAAAAAAATAATTAATGAGACTTGAAATATGTAAAACATCAAGAGTTTTGGAACAAAAACAAGAAACTAAAACATCAAGAGTTTAGGAATGGAGAGAGTACTTAACTACAATTTAAAACTCAATTGATAGCAATTAATTAAACTTTATCATCTTTAAAACATGGTATTGAAAAACCAAGTAGCAACAACATTCAACCTGCATAAGAGAATATCCTATGTATAACCATTAAAATTCAATAATCAAGCATCACCATAAAAGAAATTCCACAATAGAGTACTACCTTTACAATAATAATAATGTCATGCAATGAAATGCACATTCAACTCCATTGATATTTTCACTAAAGCTGTCAAACGGGTCGGCCCGGCCTGGCTTGACCTAGCTCGTCGGGCCAATTGGTGAAAATGGGTTGACCCGGCCTGGCGCGTATTTCTTATAGGCCATGTTTTTCGTGGCCCGGCCTGGACCGTTAGGTTGGGCCAAATTGGCCTACTAATTTTTTTTTGCTTAAATTTACACTAATTTTAAAAGGAAAAAATAAAAAAATTACGTCAAGCCAAATAGGCCTGAAAGTGTTTAGGCCAAGATTTTTTGGGCCCGGCCTGACCCATTTGGCCAGGCCAAATTGGCCTGGTTCTTTTTAAGCAAGTTTTTTTATAGCCCCGCCTGGTCTAGCGGGCCAGCCCAATTTTGACAACTCTAATTTTCACCACATGAGTGATCATAGGCCCTATTTCTTAACATGGTACTCATCTTCGACCATTAGGGAGTCCCCTGACTGATCCTATGGAAGGATTGTGATTTTGTTGGAATAGATGAGCGTGTGTGGTGGCTTATCTTTGTAGTATCCTAAAAATTTGGAAATAATAATAATAATAATAATAATAATAATAATAATGATGATGATGATGATGATGATGATGATGATGATGATGATGAGATGGTCTAATTTTAGCCTTTAGATTAAACACCTCACATATCATCACTTTGCACTTGAATTCCCTAATAAAAATATTGCACGGCGTTCAAGAGGTGGATTTTATTTCTCTTTGGATTCTAACTTACAATTCAAAGATGCTTTATTTATTCTTTTCCAATATCCTTCGTTTAGGTATATTATTCTCTTGTTACTCTAAAACACACTTTGATTTTGCTTTATGAGATGCTTTGTCTTTTTTTTTTTTGTGTTTTCACCAACAAGGTAGTTTGTTTCTCGAGCAAATATATAAAAAGGCTCTCAAGGTTAGAAAATTCAAGTAATCATATAACCGAAAGTTGAAATAACATTTGCTATATAATTTATCTCCTTCATTTTACTTTTGTGTACGATTTTACATCACACATACACAAGTTTCTTTGAATTATTTATAGGCATGCAACCATTAAAGCGTTTATTTCTTGATAACAAATTACTTTGACTCAATGGTGTTACTTCATATTACAAACTTACATTAAAGCGTTTATAGGCATGGTACCATTAACACAATTATTTACTGATTTGAGACCCACACTTCATATTAGAAACTTATTTCTTTCTTAAATGTTTCAACATATAACTTGTCATTACAATATATGTTTATATTTTGTTGCTATATTTTTATTTAGGATGCCTTTTTTCCACGCAGTTGTAACCTGAATTTTTTATGATAGTAAAAACTTCCTTGGCTAATGAGATTAGGACACTAGTTTAGTTGGACGTATAAGCAACGGCAAGAGTACAACAAGAAATAGTGTTTTTGGAAGGAAGGCCTTCAAGGGCAAGCTCCTCTTGTGTAACAGGTGTTTATGAATTGCAAAGAATTATTATAAAAAATAGATCAATTGTTAATGTTAATGACACCCCAAGTAAAGCATAGTAACTTGTCATTCATTACATAATTGTGTATTTTAGTTAAAGAAGTGTGATTACTTCATTATTTCTACCTTTACTTCTTGAAAATGTTATTATATAAATCCAAGGCATAAATATGTTAGGTACCTAGAAAGACAATGATAACCTATACAATAAATCCTGTTTTCAATTCTATGTAATTTTTTTTCCTTGCAAATTTTAGACACAAAAACATGTCTTAAGAAAGACGATGATAACCTATGCAATAAATCCTTAGGTGGCGAGTTCGCAATGAGACTTACAAAAAAAAAAGAAAATTTGTTATAATCCTTTGAAAACTCGGTGCTAGAATGTACAATTAATGGATTGGCATTTAGAGGGAGAAAAAAAAAATCAGACATTTAATAAATAAATTGTATCATAAAATAATGGATCTCTCTATAGAAGTCATGAACATGTTCGTTCAATGTAAACCTTCAAAAACATACTTTGTCGAATCAATGATATTATGCTTTGATTTAAAATAATAAAAAGTAACTCGCTTTATTACTAACATATTCAAACATAAAACCAATTTTATATAACCAATTATATCTATAAATAGTTGAAATAATCTTTCCATAATTAATCCAATATTAGAACATATATTTGATTCGAGATTTTCAGTTTTATCTATTTATTTATCTATTTCATGAGAAGTGACAAAAATGTTGGGTCAGTTTTTTAAAAAAAAAACATGTCAAATAAATAATTATTACTTTACAGTTTTAAAACCATTTTTCAGGAGTCGTGAATGTCAACAAATTCCCATGACAAGCACTTCCCATTTAACAAGCAAAATGACTATATAATTGTTTAACAAAACTAACTACAGATTGACTCAAATTAAAGGAAGTGACTGTAAATTTTCCATCATACGTTCCACTTGACTTAGTAAAAGTTCTATTCCTCCAAGACATGGAAAAGAATTTGGTCACAAAGCACGAAAATGAAGGGTGGTGACTCAACAAAGAATCACAATGAAAATTCACATCATGTCCTTGAACTCTTTTGTCCCCTCTACATTTTTTCCCTTTTTCGTTGGAGGGGGCAGTCATATGGTGACTTTCCATTTTTTCCTTTCTCCCTATTCTCTTCAAATCAAAGCAATACTATGCTTCAATAACCTGTGCCTAACCAGCAAAAAAGAGATAAAAAAAAAAAATCTATGCCTACAAAGTTGGAAAAGTGCTTTGAGGATGTCCACCAGAAATGAGCAACCAAGCAGCTCTCACATAAAAGCAGTTCGTCCACCCCTTCTGCTATGCCTATCATACGCTGTATTAAATTTGTCCACCAGCTCATTCATTGCACTACACCAAGACAAAAGATAAAAAAGAATATTTATTAATATCATAAATAAGCATTCAAGGTTACACTTCTGAACTAACATAGTGTTCACATTTCTTTTCTTGAAAAATACATTTAAACATCTTGGGAGACATGGAGATAATATGACTATCTGAGGGCTAGTCAGTTCCAACCAACCAGTCAACATTTTCTATATAGCAAAAAGTGAAGAAAGTGTTTAAGAGATCGTTAGACAAGACTTAAAGGGAGGATTTGCGGAAGATTGGACTTCATGATTCAACAATACAAGATCGAGCATAATGACATAGTAGAATCCATTTATATATAGGAACTGGAGACCCCACTCAAACATTTCTGATTGTCCTGTGATTTGAACAGGTATAAGGAATGGCAAGCATAGTAACATGGAAGAAAAACAGCAATCTGGTAATGGTGTTTCTAACTATTTGCTTCATTAGATTATTATCAAAAATGGTCCCACCACACTGATTTTCAAGGAAGTTTGGCTAAAAGAACACTAGGAGATTTTTTGTTACAAAACTAAAAATTAATAAAATTACAAAACCTGATAATAAAAAAAGAACCAAGACAGAAGATTTGGGAAATGAAGATGAATCAATTGTTCATCATACTGCTAGTGTTGGTGATGTGGAGGTGCTATATAGCACTATTTTTCTACATGCATATGCTCTTAAATCTTCTCTTTTTGAAAGAAATCATGAATTTTACTTTATGATTGAACACTTGAAGTTATTCCAATGAAACAATGAAGGACAAAATGTGTAGTTATGCTTGTGCATGCCACTTTTTTAGGTAGAAGGTGCTGGTGTGGGACACACAAATTAGCAGTGTTATCAATGGTGGAAGGCCAAATTTTTCCATATAAACACGCCCATAACGGGCCTCCCTTCACAAATTGCCTATAGCAGTTGGTAAAAGATCCACCACGCCATTCTGCCATGGCAATGCCATTTAGCAACACTGCAAATTAGATTAAGTTCAAGGGGAATTTGAAGAAATGGAACCAAGCTTTGAGTGTAATGACTTGTCTAATAATTGGAATTGAAACTTATGGATTCTGCATGAACTGTCTAACAAAGGTTATGTCTTGTTGAATCACAGTCAAGTAACTGAGTTTTCCCACTAGCCTTCTGTATTGGGCTGGGTTATCAAACAAATGAACTTAAGCTTTTGGAAACTTTCTATTGGTTGGAATTTGGATATCTACCACTTTAATTTCTAGAGTACCTGCTTCTTCTCAGTTGCATATTTTCTTTTGTGGTTGATAAAATCCTTAGTTTGATCTGGCCACCTGTATGCCCAACTGTATCTAAGTATACCAAGATCCTTGGTACAATAGTGCTGGCCACCTGTATACCTGTCCTTTGAGGCTTGCAATTCCCTTACTGTTATCACTTATGATAAGTGTGTGATACACATTGACTGCAAGTACTATAGTACTT
The DNA here is from genome assembly GCA_026413185.1 of Pueraria montana var. lobata. NCBI lineage: Eukaryota > Viridiplantae > Streptophyta > Magnoliopsida > Fabales > Fabaceae > Pueraria > Pueraria montana. The sequence goes on from CM048654.1 coordinate 70,495,733, forward strand.
CTAGGTTGGTGGTTTATAAAAATAAAATGATCTACAACAATCTTCTTATCTGAAAATTTGAAAATCTTTATTAAATTCTTTGGAGTATTCTTGGAGATTTGAGGCCATAAATAGACCTTTTCAATTGACTTACATTCCATTTTCTTTGAATTACCACTTTTTCCATAACTAAGGATAAGGTTTTTTCTGAATTGGAGTCTCTTTTTGGGCCTGATTAACTATTTTCATTTGTTGTCTAATTTGGAAGAAGAGGATTTGGTGTCTTTTCCCTTTTGGGTTGTTTTCACACACAAAAAATATTTAATTCATTTGTTGAATAGGGCTACTTTGATCTTGATAAACTCCTTTGAAGTTGTAAGACTAGGAGCCCTTTAACTTCATATTTTATTTGGACAGCTAAGCTTAGAAATAATCCTAATGACTTGTTGCAAGTATGCCAGTCACACAAGTATCTTTTACAGGATATGTGTTTTATGTTTATTCTTATTCAGAATTAGATCCTCATCTGTTCTGATATTATTTTAATTCAGTTTTTTTATGGAATAGATTGTCTAGCTTTTTGGGCAACATGCAATCTATGCTATTATTTGGTGCAGTTGATAGGAGCATAAACCTTGTATTTTTAAGGACCTTTTTTGGCTCTGGAAGTCTGCAGTGGTGATTTTGAATAAGATTAGTTGATTTGGTTCTATTTGGTGCAAATCACATGGTATTTTTAAGGGAGTTTCCTTAATAAACGTTTAAAGGGAATAGGTAGCTTTTAGCCCTTGATGTTATATCTTTATTGCTGTTATTTTATTTCCACATCTTCTGTATGGAGGATCACTTATCTTCTGAATTCTTTCTACTTTTGAATTTCTTCTATCAATTTGAAAAAAACCATCTTATAAGGTTTTGGATTATACAATATAAATTGGAACTTGTGATATCATTTGCAGAAAAGGTGGCTTAAAATCCTTTTAAATTAACCGAAATTAGCCATTTATTATTGCAGTTGCATGGACAGGTGTTTTTTTCTATGCCCCTATACATGGGTTATGTGCTTTTCTTTTGTCAACTTTGAAGGAATAGAAAATTAAACAGAATTCAAACTGTTCATTTATTAAGGGTTGATTTGGTTGCTAAGCTATCTAGTTATGGTATTCTTAAATTCAGCCATTGTCTTTAGTGTCATTGGGTATGATTTGAAATATTTGAGAGCTAAAATTTTACACACGTAGGGCTTGAAAAATGCACTAGCCTCTGGTGCTGACAAGGATGAAGAAGATTCAGAGGGAAGAACTGCTTTGCATTTTGCCTGTGGATATGGCGAGGTATGCTAATATTTGGAGTGAATATTTTCTCATCTCTTATATCGCATGCTTTTTGTTTCATAGAATTTCTGCTTATGTTGTTGGGTGGTGGCGTCGACTTTGTTTAGAACCATGGTGGAAAGTAAATGAAGGATATATTGAGGCTCAGGGTATTATTTAGTAAAAGACTATGGCCTTGATTGTTTCTTCCACCACGATGGGCAATGCAGGATTGTCAAACATGTTAAAATGTGAGAGTCAATTTCTAAACCATTGCTGAAATTTGGGGTGAGTATGGGTTGGGCTTGATGACATAACCATTGGATGCATCTGAAATTTCCAACTGTCTGATTTTTCTTTGGGTAATGGAGAAGCTACCAGCTGCAGCTGACTATTCTAGTAAAAAGACAACGGAAAATGACAATGATGAATTGGATGGATTCGAAATGGAGAAGAAAGCACAAGAGCAAAGAGGGAGGCAGTTGGAAATGAGGAAACGAAGTGCAAGTTGATGATATTAGGCTAGTTTGGAATCATCTGCCTTTAGTTTTTTTCATTGGCATGCAGCTACTCTCCTGGTGAATAATCTACTTTGAGATGTTGGTTAATACTGGATGTGTTCTTACACCTTAGACTTTGGAGCAATTTTTCACATGTTAACAATTTTAAAAGGGACGAGTGTAACAATTTTTCACACTCATTCTTTTAGGTGGGATCAGCTACATGGATTAGACAATACCATTTTGCTCTTTCAAATTATTATTCATCAAACGGAAAAGAAAGTTTGGGTGTGGTTCAATCAATGTATATTCATGTCATGAAGAACCCTGGTGCTAACAAGTAACAAGTGTAAAGTAGGGTGGTACATTTGTAGTTTTTTAAATAATGAGTGGAGAATGGAGAATGAAGACAACAGTGGCAGTTGTAGCAATGGCCATGTGTAATATTGGTGGTGGCGATGTTGATGAGGGATAGTGGCAATGATGGCTGAAGTGGTGGGGGAGAGTGGCAACAGTGTCAGTGGTGAATGGATAGTGCTATTTGGGTTCTACATTCCTTCAGCCCCCTCTCGCATGGTGTCAAGCAAAGTGAATGGCTCATCAGGAATTATAATTTTAGATCCTAATTAGGCTCTTTCTAATACCTGGCTGACAGATGCTCTTGATATCATTTCAGGTGAAGTGTGCTCAAGTTCTACTTGAGGCTGGAGCAAAAGTGGATGCTTTGGATAAGAATAAGAACACCGCTCTCCATTATGCAGCTGGTTATGGCAGAAAGGAATGTGTGGCCCTTCTCCTTGAAATGGTGCTGCAGTGTAAGTAGTCTTTTCATCTTATGTTTTGAAAACGTCCAAGTATCAATGCCAATGCTTACAAAATCATTTAGTGACTATTGGTGCTTAATTAGGTTTAATCATATATAGTTCTTTTTCCCTCCTTGTTCAATTTGCAGTACTCTCCAGAATATGGACGGGAAAACTCCGATAGATGTTGCGAAGCTAAACAGTCAAAATGAAGTCCTGAAGCTACTCGAGAAAGATGCTTTTCTGTAGTTGTAATGCATGATGCTATGCTGTCACCAACAAGCAAAGGGGAAACTGAGAGGAAGAAGGCATGGTGACTTCTTTATTTCTCTATTGGTTTCTTCCAACCGTTTAGTGTGTTAAACTAAATTCGATTAACGTTGTTGGATGTGAGTCACCATAGAATTTGTTATCTATGTTCTTGTAATGCATTGATTGTTACACTGCATGATTTTGAAGATTAGTGCCTTCATGATTTTATTCATGTTTCAATTTTACTAATACTACATTGCTTCGTGGCAATATTCTGGTTCTAGTGGTCTCGTACAAGAATATATGGTGAGTCGAAAACAGACAAGGTTTGGAAGATTTTGATCTAGGGGACTAAGTTGCCAACAAATTCTCCTCTAAACTTGAATTTGTTTCCCCCTTGAATATCGGACCCCCACCCCCTATCGACTCTAAATGACTATAATGTTTTGAAAATTGATTCAATGGTTCGAAGTGTCTGATTTTATATCTGTGGTGGTTAAGTCTTAAAACGGTACAGTTATGCATGGTGCTACTCCCATTTGAGGACAACTTACATATCGGCAAGCCTGGTTTAATTTATGTTTTGTGCCTCAACAACTCAAATTTGCTACTGTGGACCACGGTTTCACGTGGTCTAAAGTGGATCAGTTTTATTTATCGAATATGATGTGTTACTAGTTTTTCTTTTTGTCTTTTCATGTGTAACTTTTTTGTTTTTTAAAATATGATTGTGCATTAATGACCTTCAAAAAAGAATGAGAATCCTAACTCTACCTTATCGAAAATGCTCCTCTCCTTTCCTTGAACCTCCCTTCCACTTTACCTACGTGTTCAATGACGAATAGATCTGTGTTGACAAGCTCCAACTCGATCATTTTGTCTACGTCACATGCCTCAACTTTACATTGCCAGTTTTGGTCGTGCAAGACCTCAACAATAGTCACAACCCCTTGTCATCAACCCCACTTTTCTTCTCGCTAAAGCTTCTTAGTTTCAATTTTTCTGATCTTTACGGAACAACATCAACACCCCAGAAAATTATAATAGAGAAAATAAAAGAACAGCTTTTCTTGGTTAATATGGTAATTTTCTTCTTTTTTCATGGGTAACATAGAAAATAGTGGCTCCAACAGTTGCCAGAGATATAATGGCACATTCACCCGCCGCCTCCTCCTCTGGTGATGCTGCCGTTGGAAGTTACGATGAATTGATTTGTGTACCCTCTGGCCATTGTATGTGGATCACCAGAAGGTTGTTGTTACTATAAAGAATCATTAGGATTCTGCCTGATAACGAGAATCCTGGTCCTTTCTTGTTTCTTTGACCTTTGATCTTCTCTCCTTAACAACTTGGTGGTAGAAGATGCGCAGGAGTCAATGAGGTGTTGGCGTGTGAGATGTGGAAGATGACGATGAGTGACAGAACCATAATCGAAAGAGGCATATTCAGTGTCAAAAATAATTTTAAGAATAAATTACATGAATCCCCTTAAGGTTTGATCTTATTATATATACCTTATACTCTTCCATTTTTTTTACATTACTTCGATCTCCTAAAGGGGGTTGTGTAACGATTTTTTACACGAATTTTGTAATTTTGGGTATTATGCCTTAAGTTGTAAATACAAGACTGGAAAATACATTTTTAAGCTTGGATGTGTAAAGACCTTTAGGCCATGATTCTTCGGCTAACTAATCCAAGCCATGTGTATGTTAAATTCTCATGTACCGTATCTATTTATTTCTAACATCTAGATAATCATTCAAGCAACTGATCAACTTTCTTTAATGGCTTCTCAATTCTCATAGGTCGAGACTAGATGAAAATAGGATGATGAAACTTTACATAAAAAAAGTAACTAAAAGTAACTAAATTATCATATGTCTCACGATGTGATCAATGCTTTTTTCTTTTTAAATCACAAACTTGTTAACACTGACATCTACTAGTAGGGAATTTATCTTTAAATGCCCTGATATATACATGTTATGATTAATTGGATTTTTGGCATTATAGATGCGAATTTTCGTGGTTCATTTCATATACGGTGGAGGTCTAAATGATTTAGTTTGATAGGGAACACAGTGCTTTACTCCCTTAATTGTATGCTGTGACTGGAGATACTGTAAAAGCAAGAATGGTTCTGTTGGGGTTTTGAATCGGGGAAAGGTGTGACAACATGCTGACAACATGCTGGTTAGAAGATCATGTGTTGTGAAGGGTCTTTGTGGATATTACAACAATTTCGAAAAGGATGATGCTTTGTTCATTCTGTTTTGGAAGTACTATTTGGTTACAAGAAAGTGCTAGGTAGTAGGTAGTATTATTAAGTCTGGTGCAAAATTGATGTGTTTGGGCACACCTTGTGCCTAAGCATTGGTCATTATTGAAACTGTTTGCTTATTTAAATAATAAAAAAAAAAACTTGATTGTTGTGCTTTGTACTACGCTTGATTTGAGAGAAAAAGATTGAGGATGCAGAGAGGATCTGGTATAGAAAGTTAAAAGAGGTTGGTCATGAGAGGAAATGTCAAAGATGAAGGGAAAATCCTATAGAGGGGAATGAGAATTCGATTAAGCATACTTAACAAGCATGCTTGGTTTACTTGCTTATTTGCTAAGTTTACTTATGCTTTGTTATCTTATATGTTTTAAATTAGGTAAATTATTCTCCTTTTTTTTTTTTGGTACATAATTTTTTCTTTTATTTGCTAAGTTTTATGCTTTTGGAAAAATTAAGTTAAATAAGTTATTGTATTTTAAGGGAATCCTAATTAGAGACTCCATTAAAATTGATTTATAAATTCAACTACCCAATCACAAACTTTTATAGAGATGTATTTAAAAGTTTTTAAATAGTCTAGGGATTGGTAAATTAATTTAACTTTTAAATATTCTTATGTTTTTATGCAAATATATAATATTTGTCGCTCGCTCACTTAATCTGATCTTCTTAATGTTGGAATAAAAAAAAAACTTAATCCTTATTATCTTTAGTTTTTATATGAAAGCCAAAATTTTATTGGCATATATCATAGAACAATACACTAAAGATCTTAGGATCTACATAAAATAAATAATTGGATCCATAACTATTGATTATTTGATCAAAGTAGAAGATTATTGTAATAACGAGCTCGAACAAAAGGAGTTGATAGTATGGTTCTTCCTCAACCAAAATCTCTTGATTCTTCAATGAGACTTTTATAACTCTTAAGATGGAGAGAAGTAGGACATTTGTTCATTAGAAACCATAACCATTGTTCCTTATTTATTGATTGTACTAGGGTTCCCATTATGCTGAAGCCATGTCACATCCTTCGGTAATTTAACGGATTCACTTAATTAGATTACTTAAAATACAACCCACTAAATATAAATAACTAACGTAATTGTTATAAAAATATGAACACACATTAGATAAGGAAATATAAATTTTCGACAATCTCTCATTTGGGCTCCATATTGTTCCTTAAACAGTTATATCACAATTTCCTTAAGCTTGCATTCATATGCTATTTTAGACATCTCCTCAATAATTTGGTCCATCTCATATATTAATAATGAAACCACCACAACTGTCATCACAATCAAGCTTGATTAAACTACGATGATCACATATCAAGACACTTGATGACATAGATCAAATATGGATGAGTGACATGAAAATTACATGCAATGCAATCTCAATCATGCCTATTCCCAACTAGTCCTTATTTATTCTTTAGCGATATAAATTCAAAATTTTTTAATTGCAATTTAAATATTGTACATAAATAAATAAGTCTAATAATAAACTCATAAAGTATGATAATTATTTTTGCAAAAAATTAAATACATAATTACTGAATCCAAACATAGAACATAAAAATTGTCACTCAACTAAGGTTGCATCTGAAACAATAACCATATGAGCAACACGCTTATGGAAATCCTTAGGTGTCAACCTCTTAGTGGATAAGCTAACATACAGCCTGTTTTTATATGTTCTATAGATATTTGTTTGTCTTGAACTCTTTTATTAACAACCATATCAATAAACTTATATATTTGCACAAATTGGATTGGATTGGGATCTTTGAGTTTTTGTTTTTGTTTTTTTTCTTTTTCTAAGCCTTATTATTCCTAACTAACTTATGAATATTGTTGATGGCTTTCTCAATTTTTGGATCAAAGAAGAGTTTCGTCTAACTATTAATGTGCATATACTAACTACTATTTAAGTTACTCTACTATAACTCTAACTTAAACAAATAAAAGTAAGCAAAAGCATAGAATAGTTACATTAAGGAAAGCAAGTAAAGTACTTAAAATAGAAATGAGATTAAAACATGAAATGCAAGAAATGTTGTTCTAGTGGGTCTCTCACACTTATCACAGGCTTGTCTAGGGATGGCAATGGGTAGGGTCTGAGTAGGGTCCTATAGTACCCGTCCCCATACCCGCGTTTAAAAAAAATACCCATACCCATACCCAGCCCCATACCCGCGAGGGTAGCAACTTTAATCCTCATTCCCGTACCCGCTGGGTACCTATATACCCATACCCGCACCCGCTACCCGCACGTTACTTATGTATGAAGTTAATAAATCAATAAAAAATAGGCTTAAATGTAATTTTGGTCCCCCTATTTTGCACAATCCGCAATTTTAGTCATCCTATTTTAAAATAGACATTTAGTCCTCCTATTTTGCATAATCCGCAATCTTGGTCCCTCTATTTTAAAATAGGGATATTTAGTCCTCCAATTTTGTAAAATCCGTAATTTTGGTCCTTTCATCAAATTGAAAACATTGACAATTAAGAGATTAACGTTGACCTTGACGTGGCCCAAATATAGTGATGTGACACAAGATTATTTATTTATTTTTTAATTATTTTAAATACTGAGTAATAATTATTTGTTTATCTACATAACTAAAGCACATGTCACGTTGATTTTAATGGTCGGGGTAGTCGTGAGTCCCAAAATAGAAATCACTAGTCTTAATCATTTATTTTAAACTAGTTCCACATTGTTGAAGTACATGGTACGTCGTAGTCAAATAAATAATATTACCTTTTTTTAAAATATATTTTTCATCAATTATTCTACTCAGTATTTAAAATAATTAAAACTAAATAAATAATTTCGTGTCACGTCACTATATTTGGATCACGTTAAGGTTAATGTTAATCTCTTAATGGTCAACGCTTTCAATTTGATGGAAGGACCAAAATTACATATTTTACAAAAATGGGAGACTAAATGTCTCTAGCTATTTTAAAATAGAGGGACCAAAATTGCAGATTGTGCAAAATAGAGGAACCAAAATTGTATTTAAGCTATAAAAATATTAATTAAAAAAATTACTACAAATAAATTGAAAATTCACACTTAAATAATTCAAACTTAACATTGAAAGCATCCACTCATAAATTAAAAATATAAAATTATTGTAAGTTATAACATTAATCTTTTACTATTAGTGTTAGTTTAGGGAAAATATAAATTTATTTATTTTTATATAAAAGTATATATAACATAATTATTTATTTAAGTTAATTTAATTATATATATATATATATATATATATATGTTAGGTGCGGGGCGGGGCGGGTACTATAGTACCCGTACCCGCACCTGCAAAAAATTACGGGTAAATACCCGGCCCCGGCCCCAATAAGCGGATATTTACCCGACTCGCTTGCGGATATTTTTGCGGGTACCCGTTGGGTCCGGGTACACTTTGTCATCCCTAGGCTTGTCCTTACTTTGCGAGTTAGACCTTGGTGCTTAGTGCGACCCATTGTCTCTTAGCACCCTCATGTAGAAAGTCTCGAACCTATCTACTGAGATCTCTTGCTTAGCGATTAACAACCTTGCTTAACAAACCTCTATGAGCTTTCAAGGGTTGCTTTTCGGAGTCCCTTGTCGCTCAGCACATCGTGGATGTGCTTAGCGAGGAAAAACACATTCTTTGTAAGTATTTTCACTTAGCAAGGACATCCGCTCGCTTAGCGTGAGTACGACTACCTTTCCCCTAATTTTTGCTTAGCGAGAGAGGTCTCTCGCTTAGTGCAAGAACTCCGAGTCATAGACCCATGCCTTGTATGATCCTCGCTTAGCGAGTATTGGCGATCAATTATACCAGTTGCGATTTTCGTGAATATGCTCACCCATGGCCATTAATGGCCACCTAATCACTCAAATTCAACATAAATCCATCACAAATGTTCCTTAATGCTTGTAAACATAAGATTTCCATCAAATAACTATTAAATCATGCAAAACAATGACCCCCCCCCCCCCCCAAATCCCATGCTAGGCTTCCAAAACCCATTCACTCTCTAAGACAAACAAAAACACATAAATCATATGGGAGAGGGGGAATAGATGAAGAAGCAATCACAAAAGGTTCCCAGTATATGGGTGTGTGTGGGTCCTCCTGCTCTTTCATTTCTCTCTTCTCATCTTCTTCCTTCTCTTTTCTTTTTTCTCCTTCTATTTTCTAAGTGTAGTGTGTGTTATAGTGGATGGGGAAAGGTTTATGAGTCTTGGCTCTCATTGGGCTCATAAGCCTTTTTCCTAACTATTCTAACTCTGGCCTACTCATCACACTTAACACAAAGTAAGGTTCTACATTATGTAGAACACATATATAAAACAAACATAGAAAGATATTATGTATGTATGTATGTATGTATGTATGTATGTATGTGTACATACATATAGAGGAGGGATCAAGTTATTTCAAGAGTAACTTTAAAAGAGTTACTCTTTATCCTTATCTTTATTTCTTTTTAATCTAACGTTTATAATGAGTAATTAATCTTTGACCATTTAATTAAAAGAAAAAGAAGAGTGGGGATGGGGAGTAACTTTAAAAAAGTTACTCTTAGAGTAATTTGATCCCTACTTATACTATTATTATAATTATTATTATTAATATATATATATATATATATATATATATATATATATATATATATATATCACTATTAACTTATTTTGGGGATGTTACTAATTCTACCTGAAAATTACTATCTTTTGTTATTTTAAAAAATAATTCTTTCAACAACTAAAACCACTAAAGTATCCTATAGTTTTATTAGTGATGGCTCCTTGAATTGCTAATCAATATGTATTCTAAAAAAATTAAATGACCTACATTAGAGGTTCCTAAAAAGAACTGTGAACATACATGAACCTTTCTTGACGATTTTTGTACTTCCTCTGGACCTATATATAAGAAACAAAGGACAAATCATCAAGATCAAGGAAAGTGGTTAAATTGGTTATTTTTAATTAATACTACCATAAAATCAAATTTTATTTCAAAAATGCCTTTAAGTTTAAATGATGTAGTAAAGGTCATATTTAATGTCAGTACTCATAATCCAATGAGTGAATGCCTAGTAAATAGAGTTAACAATAAATTAAGGATATAAAAGAAATTTAACCTTAAGTAAGTTTGAAAACTAGTCATTGTTTCTTATAATTAGGACCAACGAAAAATACAATTTGTTTCTTATATATAGGACCAGAGGTAGTATTTAACTACTAATAAAAGTTTAGATTTCACCTACATTAGTGATTTGGAACCATTGATGTATGTGCACTTTATCTTAACGATCACATAGTTAGTCGTTGTGGCGGTGCCTAAGGTGAAGTACTGATTAGATGGTACATGGATGAGTCATCAAAATTCACCATTAGATATATTATTAAAAAAATCAACAAATGAAATCTGTTACATGGTACCAGATAACACTATAACCCTTTTCCATTATAATTTCTTTAATATATTTAAATTTTTGGTAACCTAATTCCTATAATATATATATATATATATATATATATATATATATATATATATATTATGTTTTAAAAAACTGAGAAAATGACAGAGAGAGAACGTTGTTGATTTTTTTTTTCAATTTTTAATAATTTTTATATGAATTTATTTTTTTCTTCGGGTAAAAACTGCTTACTACTAGTCATTTAAATGTCTCACGAGTGAGGCACCACCCAAGATACTTCACCGTAGAATGACCCATAATGTAAGCATTATTTAACTACTTAAATAATCATTTTCTTGTAGGGTATTCAAAAAGGAATGTGGCATAATTAAGGTTGCTTGGAATAAGTTATATGTAAACCTAACTTTTAGACTTTGGGAACTTTTATTTTGTGGATTCCATGTATTTTTCTTTTGTTAGGGACTATCTTTATTTACTCTTTTCCCAAGTATTTGAAGAGGTGAATTTTACTTATCTTTTGATTCTAACTCACCATTCCAACCTGCCTTATTTATTCTTTTCCCATACCCTTAGTTTAGGTATATTATTCTCTTGTTATTCTCAAACACACTTTGACTTTGCTTTTTGAGATGCTTGGCTTTTTGTTTGTGTTTTCTCAAGCAAGTGTAGTTTGTTTCTAGAGCGAATATAAAATGGCTCTCAAGGTCAGAAAATTCAAGCAATCATATAATTGAAAGTTGAAACAACGTTTGCTATATATTTTATCTCCTTCGTTTTATTTTGTGCATCGTGATTTTACATCACAGATACACAAGTTTCTTCAAAATATTTATAGGCATGCAACCATTATATTATCATTTATTTCTTGATAACAAATAACTTTGACTCAATGCTGGTACCTAATTTAACACAATTAATTGTTGATTTGAGACCTAAACTTCATATTCCAAACCTTATTTCTTTCTTAAATGTTTCAACATAATTTATGTTTATTTTGTTGCTATATTTTTATTTAGGATATATTTTTTCCTTGCAGTTATAACCTGAGTTTATTATGTTGGAAAAAAATTCCTCGTCTAATGAGGTAAGGACACTAGTTTTAGTTGGACGTACTGGCAATGGCAAAAGTTCAACAGGAAATAGTATTCTCGGAAGGAAAGCCTTCAAGTCAGGGATAGGCTTTTCTGCTGTAACAAGTGTGTGTGAATTGCAGAGAAGTATTATAAAAGATGGATCAATTGTTAATGTTATTGACACCCCAGGTGAAGCATATAGTAACTTGTCACTTATTACATAATTGTGTATTTGATTTGAGTTAAAGTAATGTGATTGCTTAACTACTTTTGCCTTTGCGTCATTAAAATTTTATCATGCATAAATTTAAGGCATAAATATATTCCAGATTCCTAAAAAGAAATGGTTTATGTTTTTAGTTCCAGTAATTTTTCTTTTTGGTTATTGTTCCTTGCAAATTTCATTGTTATTTGTTTTGGTCTCTACCTTGAATATTTCATTAGCAAAAATATGTTTTTACATCCTTGCAAATATAACAATTTTTTTATGTCCTTGCATAATATGGTGAATTTTGTTTTATTCTGTGTAAATATAACTGTTTTATTTTTAGTTCATGCCATAATGTCGTTGCAAAATATAATGATTTATATTTGCATTGGAGAGATCAAGTACCAAAAAATAATTATTGGGATTAAAAGTAAAAACAATTATATTTGCATGAACATAAACAAATTTAATCCTAAATCTAAAACCAATCAACTTTTGTAGGACTATTTGATGGAACTGATTCTACTAGGAAGGAAATACTCAAATGTATTGATATGGCCGAGGATGGAATTCATGCTATTCTTATGGTGTTCTCTGTTAGAACTCGCTTTTCTGAAGAGGAACAATCTACTTTTCCCATCTTGCAAGCATTGTTTGGACGCAAAATTGTCGACTACATGATTGTAGTCTTCACTGGAGGGGATGATCTAGAAGCTAATGAGGAGACACTTGATGATTATTTAGGTTGTGAGTGTCCACAACCTCTTAAGGTTTGTTGCTATTATCATTTAGATCAATATATACTCATTTTGTTCTCGTAATTCTCGAGTGAGAACTCTTATTATTGTGAGGAATGATAATTATAAATATAAATCATTAGATCATATTTGAATAATCCATATTAAAATTTTTAATTTTGATTGTCTATGTATGATTATATGATCCAAATTTATAGTTATCATTTCTAACAATAACGAATAGTTCTCACCTAATGTACATTGTGTGTGTGTGAAATTTGCTAAAGTACACTCACTTGTTTTTTAGTTGAAGTACGTTAACAAGATATAATAACTAAATATTGTCTTAAAGTACACCGATGGTGTAGCTTACTAACGTTCTCCAACTAAAAAGTGGGTGTATGTTAACAAATACATACATACAGACACACACACACACACACACACACACACACACACACACACACACACACACACACACACAAATTGACAGCAATAACATTAAATACTATATATTTATCAAATATAATAGATAATAAACTTAAATAATATGATCAAATGGTATATTCATTAAATATAGTATATTTAATATTTTTTGTAAATATAATATATTTATTAAATTTATGACTTTTCATATTTATAAAATTTATTAAAAACAAGTATAAGTGAACAAAAGAAAGTAATTATTATAAAATTCAAAGATATTAAAAGCTTTAGAGATTTTTTTTTATTATTTAGAAAAAATAGCTTATAAAATATATTACAACATAATAAATTTAAATTTGCATTAATATAATAAGTATAAATTGATAAATATAGATAATAATTTACCTCTTACTTAATATGTTTAATATTGTTATTTCAGATAAACTAAGATGGGTTATTCTAAATTTAAATAGATATTAAAACTATTCTTATATTTAATTCTTGTTGTTCATAAAAATAACTCCAAGTAAAAAATTTAAATTATATTAATATAATTTTAAAATTATTCAAAATTTTGTTGTATGCTAACCATTTAATATAAATATATATTTAATTATAGAAAGTTAAGTTTAAGTTGTTCCAACTAATTAAATAAATTAATAAAGACTGACATATTTTACAACTTATATGGTATTTTATATATTAAAATAAATCACCCTATTTTATATACATTAAATAGATATACAAGTTTAAACAAACAATTTATAAATTTTAATTACATGTATTGAAAATATATATAATAATAACAAATTTGAAATGTTATGATTACAAATTTATTTTTTATTTGTATGGAAAATATACTAAACGGAATTTTATAAATTGTTTTTTTACATCTTTTATTCTTTTATTAAATAATATATACATTTAATTTTTAGTTATTGTCTTATACATATTTTCATTTATTATTTTGAAGAAATAATAGCTTTTTTGTTGTTTTTTTTTACATAGTCAACTTTAAAAATGTTTATTTTTAATATCTTTCAATTTTTCTTGTTTTAATAAAATTAATTGTATTTTGAATAAAATAACTTAAAATTATTTAATGTGCTTGTTTAGTTTCAAAAAAATAAATTTAAAAAGGAATAATATTTTTTATTATTTTTGAAAAGTTAATTTGAATAGTTTTTGAAATAAAGTTATAGCTACAAATGTCTTTTAAAATAAAAGTACTTTTTATAATTGTAATCAAACAAAGAATAAGTTTTAATTTAAGTAAAATATTTATAAATAAACTATTTTTATATATTCTTAAAATTGTTTGTAAAAATGGTAAACATAGTCGTTTAGTTATATAAACATAGTTCAAAATTCTTAATTTGTAGAAACTTTGATTAAGGTCCTTAATATGTCATTCAAAGATGTTGTTGCCTATAAATATGTTAATACTTGCATTGTCACTATGCCCAATTAAATACATGTTTCATTATTAAGAGTGATATTATCAGAAGAGTTGAAACTTCACATTGTTGAGTAGGATAATAATTATACAGAAAACATTAAAAATGTTGTATATGATAAAGTGTTATGCACTATTTTAATGTAATTAATTAGATATATTTCAATTTTAATTATAACTTCACTAAATTAAAAAATTATATTTTGATCATATTGAAAAATATACATACTATGCTTAAGATAACTATAAATTAATAAAATATTTATTTTTTAACTTTTTTCTATATTTAAATTATTTTTTCATGTTTAAATAAACTCATAGTATTATACCTTGTTGAATCACTTTCTTGACTATTACTGCTACTTTTAATACTATTTGCATAAATAACTTGGAATATATATGACTCCTTTATATGTTAAATCTACAATGTAAAAGTTTTGTTGATTATAATAGAGTTTTAACATTGTTGTAGGATATTCTTACTTTATGTGACAATCGTAAAGTGGTTTTTGATAATAAGACTAAGGATGAAAAAAAGCAATTAGGACAAGTTCAACAACTTCTCAGTCTTGTGAACATGGTTATATCAAAGAATGATGGACGACCATTTACAAATAAGTTGTTTATAGAGTTGAAGGTGAAAATTTTATAAATTTTGAAAGTATTTATTGGATATTGAGAGTTAGGTAAATAATATATATGATATCAATGAATTCGTCACTTGATTGTGCAGGAGAAAGAGACAATACGAGATAACCGAAAAAAATTGGTTGACTCCATGGAAGGATATTCAAATGTAGAAACATTGAGGATTAAAATGCAAATGCAACAAAAATATGATGATGAGCTAAAACAAATTACTAATATGGTACATATTATATCTTCTAATATTTATTTCATAATATTTGGTTTTTATTTACTTATTTAAAGTTAAACATATTAACACTTTCTTAGATTTTATTGAAAATTTGAAAGTAGAGTGAGTTATAGCTATAAACACACGTAAAATGTCACTTGGTGCGAAATATATATGCAAAAGTGGACTATTGAAAATCAACATATACTTTAAATGTTATTTTACATCAAATAAATGCATTGATATTATTTTGTGTCGTCTAGTTTTTTTTTCTTCCTAATTTTATACCATAGTGTTTATCATATTATGAAATATTATTTTATGGGTTTTTTTTTTTCAACACGAATAAATAATCATTGTTGTCTTGACATAAGGATGTAATTTTAAGTAGGGATGACAAAATGGGTTAACCCAACCTAATTCACCCTCAACTGTCTAAAAAATGGGTTGGGTTGGGTTGGGTTCAACCCATCTTGATTGGTATCATAAGTCTTGACGGGTTACAATAATTACAAGAAAATTAAACAAATAATTCAATATAATACCTTCCAAAAAATAAGCTAGATTAGATTAAACTCGTTTTGAGAGTGAGTTGGAAATTCCAACCTACCCCATTTAGTAGGTTAAATGGGCCAACATTACATATTTAACCCATTTTGTCATTTCTAATTTGAAGGATTTATTATCAATATCTTGGTTGGTATCATAAATTAAGTAATAAAACACTCAAATCTATTTTAAGTATTGGCAATCTTATTTTATAAATTGAATATATGCAATTGATTCTACAACCTAATATTATAATTGACATGTAATTAATTAAAACACGAGAGTGAAAAAAAAAAGCGTTAATGGATACTATTCCATTATTGTTATGTCAAATAATAATTTTATTTTAATATATAGGTTGAATCAAAGTTGAAGGAAGAAAGTGCAAATCTTATGAAAAGCTTAGAAGAGGAGAGAGTTGCTAGACTTAAGGTTGAGGAAAATTCTAAGTCGACTCAAATTACATTGAATAATGAAATTAAAAAACTCCAATGTGATCTTGAGGTGGCAAGTAGAAGATCCCCTAGTTACACTAAGCATCGTTGTGTCATTATATGATTGTAGTACCTTCAAACATTTGTATTTTACCTTCATGATTGTAAGTATTTGTATTGGTTAATACTCCTCAAAATGTTGTATATAATTACTAAGGATTGTTATGTAACTAAATTGTGTTTGAATTAAATTTGTTAATTTGTCATAAATATTTTATTATTATGATTATCTTTTATTTTAAATTCATATTTACTATGATTTTTTAGGTAATGTATAATCAGATTCTATATATTTTTCTTACTTGGCATTCATATTTCTCTCATAATTTTAATTTTATATTCTATGTTTTGTTTCAATTTCTTATGTATATAAAAAGATCTTATGAAGTTGATAACGTAATGACCCATCGTCGCTATATGTTAATTAAATGAGCAAATCACAATTGTCCCCCTTGAGTTTAGGATTTATTACACTTGCACCCCCTCCGTATTTTGCCCCTACACAAAACCCCCTAACTTTTACAACTGCGTTACAGATGTACCCCGTGTGCCATCAATGGTGTTACTTCTGTTAACAAAAATAGATCACATGATTGTTTAATGAAATTTTAAGACAAAAATGTCCTCATCTTCCTCCCTGCATACAATTTTTTTTTGGCACAAGATGTGGCAATCGTCCCAGGCAAGCCAAACAATACAAAAGTAACAAATCAATAAAAAAGATCAAACACAAGTTATACCTCCATGGTACAAAGTGAAACAGCCCACCCTTCCCTTAAAATTTACATACTCCCAACCAAAACAATACCATCTTCGGATCCACTCTTCCAAAGAAAAAATAAGGTGCCAACATGAACATAAATTTATTGTTGCATTTCCAAATTTATACCCACCGAACCTGCAGCAAAGTGAATTAGCAGTAACAGATTTTTCAACCCCTGCAATCCATATCAGTATAATTGTTTCAACACCACCATCACAGGATCCAAAAGCCACTCATACAGAGTCTTTTTTTTTTTCAGCAAAAAAAGATATTATAAATAAGATGAAGTGAGCACATGTTATACCCAATTCACACGTCAAGCTGTGCAGAGAATACAAAATAGTAAAAATAAAAATACCAGCCCCTCAAACTTCCTTATATGATCACACGTGACCAATGAGGGATACTCATCAATACCGCTGATACAATGTACACATTCACTAATAAAAGACTATGCCACTCATACAGAGTTTGATCTGCGTTGGGATTTAGTGGGTCGGTAGTGGTCTGGCTGCGATGCGGTTCTGGTGTTGGTGGGTATTTGGGTTGTGATGGAGGTTGCAGTGGTATTTTAATGGCGGCGTTTTAGGGCGAAGATGATGACTGAGGGTGGCAGCATAGATTGGGTGGCGAGCCGGTGGTGTTTGTTGTGGTTTGGTTGGTGACGGTGGTGTTCGATGGTGGTGTGTCGAGGTTGGTGGTGGATGCGAGGTTGGCGGCGCCGATTGGATGGCGCGCCAGTGGTGTGGTGGTTTAGGGTGCCGGTGCCAGTGCTGGTGTTTGGTGGAGCGGTGGTTATGGAGGTGGGTGGTTTTGGAGGTGCGGGGTAGAGAGGTTGCGGTGCAAAGAGAAAGAGAAAGGGTGTAGAGGGTTTGGAGGAAAGAAGGTTTTTTGTTTTTGTTTTACCTACACCCCATCTTTAATATGGGCACCCCCCTTTAAGAAGGGTCATTTGGACTTTTCACTAAAAACTAAACACTGTCAACTAACTGAAATGCTTTTTAACATAGGGGTGCGAGTGTAATAAGTCCTAAATTCAGGGGAGGTAAGTGTAATTTGCTCTAGTTAAATAACTGATATAGAGGAAAAATTTATTTTAGTTCATTTAAAATTGTTCAATTTACTTTATTTATGAAAAAAACTAATGAACTTTTTGCATTTAAGAAATCAACAGCTAAAAAATTACAACTTCAAGATAATGCATCCATCCATTGTAAAATCAACTGAATAACAACCATGTGCCTTGTGGCACTATAACATGTTATCACTAGATATAACATCAGAGCAGGTCAATATGTATGTGTGTGTATAACACTCTTAAAAAGGTAAATATCTTAAACACCCAAGCTTATCAACATTATACATAAAACAAATCAAAGAAAACGAAAAGAAGGATCATGTCTTCATGCCCATGTATGACTTCACGATGCTCCCAAGAGAATGATCCACCTCGTTTAACCATCTACTCTCACGAACACGACATTTGAGATCATCACAATCACAACCACATGTGTCACAACATAAACTTTCCAAATATAAATATACTTAAATACAATTTAAAACTCAATTGATTGCAATTAATTAAACTTTATCATCTTTAAAACATGGTATTGAAAAACTAAGTAGCAACAATATTCAACCCACATAAGAGAATATCCTATGTACAACCATTAAAATACAACAATCAAGTATCACCATAAAGGAAATTCCACAATAAAGTACAACCTTGCAATAATAATAATAATAATGTCATGCAATGAAATGCAAACTTAACTCCATGGATATTTTCACCACATGAGCGAACATCATAGGTCTATTCTATTTTCTTTTTCTAACCCATAGGGTTGATGCAGTAGTGTAAGGTCCAACTGTATTCACATATGGTAGAACGTTCTATTTAGCAGGAAAATCATGTTTAATTCTCTTCGTGTGCAAAATTTTTTTGGGCCAGCGGCAGCCACACACCGCAAGCGAGATTAGTCTTTAACCCAGTGAGTTGGGGAACACCCATAGCCTTTAACGCAGGAAAAAAAATCTATTTTCTTTTTTAATAATAAGCATATATATTATATATTAGATAGAATACGTCAATAAATTACACTGTAGGTGTATTTTAAAATAGATTTCTAATTATTTTAACTTGCTAACTTACTTCAACTAAAAGAATGATTTTTCTAACCAATTGAAAAGGCGTTAATTGTTAACACTTCCCATTTAACAAGCAAAACAAAATGACTATAATTGTTTAACTTTGAAATTTTAAAACCATTTTTTAGGAGTCAGTGAGTCACCGATGTCAACAAATTCCCATGACAAGCACTTCCATTTAACAAGCAGAGCAAAATGACTATAATTGTTTAACAAAACTAACTACAGATTGACTCAAATTAAAGGAAGTGAATGTAATTTTTCCACCATACGTTCCACTTGACCTTGTAAAAGTTCTATTCCTCCAAGACATGCAAAAGAATTTGGTCACAAAGTACGAAAATGAAGGATGGTGACTCAACAAAGAATCACAATGAAAATTCACATCATGTCCTTGGACTCTTTTGTTCCCTCTACATTTTTTTCCTTTTTCGTTGGAGGGGGCAGTCATATGGTGACTTTCCATTTTTTTCCTCTCCCTATTCTCTTCAAATCAAAGCAAGACTATGCTTCAATAACCTGTGCCTAACCAGCAAAAAGAGGTAAAAATAACATCTATGCCTACAAAGTTGGAAAAGTGCTTTGAGGATGTCCACCAGAATTGAGCAACCAAGCAGCTCTCACATAAAAGCAGTTCGTCCACCCCTTCTGCTATGCCTATCATACGCAGTATTAAATTTGTCCACCAGCTCATTCATTGCACTACACCAAGACAAAAGATATAAAAGAATATTTATTAATAACATAAGCATTCAAGGTTACACTTCTGAACTGAAATAGTGTTCACATTTCTTTTCTTGAAAAATATATTTAAACATCTTGGGAGACATGGAGATAATATTGTTGGCAGTTGAGATTTTTCCTCATGTCACATTAAATGTACCTGCAACTTTTCTAATTACTTTTTAAGCATGTTTTTGTTTAACAGCTAGTTGTGGGCTAATGATGCCTATTTTTAATTTGTCATAATTCGCTGTTTGTTTTACCCAATCAGGGACTTGTTAGTTTTCTATTTAAATCACCGGTTGTAACAGCTCAACTGAGCACAAAGACTAAAAGGGAGGATTTATGGAAGATTGGGCTTCATGGTTCTACAATTAAAGTTCGAGGATAATGACATAATAGAATCCATTTATATATAGGAACTGAAGACCTTACTCAAATGACTCAAACATCCTCCCCCAGCAAGCACCTCTAACAGAAGAAGCTTCTTATTGTCCTTCTGAATTGTACAGGTACAGGGAATGGCAAGCAGAGTAAAATCGAAGAAAAGCTTACAGGAATCTGGTAATGGTGTTTCTAACTATTTGCTTCATTAGATAACTATCAAAATTGGTCCCACATCACTGATTTTCAATGAAGTTTGGCTAAAAGAACACTAGGAGCCTTTTTGTTATAAAAGGAAAAAAAAAAAAAAAAAAAAACAAACCAAGACAAAAAGCACATCATACCTTGAGCAGTTGGTCAGCATTGCCAGGTAACTAATCAATAAGGTGTCTGTTATGGTGGCCATATCAGTGTCATTGTACTCCTACAAAGGAAAAAAGATATTATAAGCTAAAGAAAAATTTGCATAAGCATTCATACTTCCTTAATTACAATATTAAGCTCACAACATAGCTCAGATATCATGTTACAGCAATATGAAACCTTCAACACAACCAACTTTAATATCATTATTTAGCTATATAATAAAATTGCCTTGTGGAAAGAGTCCTTATATAATTGTACCAGTGTCTAATTCCTTTTAACAAATCAGCTATAGCAAAATTACCATGGATAATTTGAGAGTTATGAACCACTTCCAAAATCAATGCACTCTTATGGCAGACCAATGTGTATTTATATTCTGGCAACCCATTACATATTTAGCTACTAAAACATGTGGATGTAGAAGGATATGCAGTTGCATGCACCAATTCCGTGAACCTGGCATCCTCACGTTGATGACATTATGTAAGCTAGGCCTTGTCAGTTGAGAGGTCTTATAATCTGTTAGAATAAGTAATTAGTTAGGCTGTTATAAATAGAGGCAGAAGATGATAGGGGAAGAGAGTTAGTTGGTGAGAATTAGTTTTGGAAGGGAGAAATCAGGCTCTCAAATTCCTAGGAGTTCATTCTATCATTCTTGTTGATTTTGCCCTTTGCCCATTATGCTATCATATCACCCTGGTACAGATTGGCAATTAGGGATTTGATCGATAAAATCTCATTTCATTCTAGTTTCTGATCTAGTGTCTATCAACTGTCATCAGAACACTGATCTTGGACTTGTGGGTAAGTACATATTGACAGATTCAGGAGTTTTTCAGGCCCTTCAGGGTCCAGCAAGAATGAAAAACATTCTTGGCATTATTGAAGAAATAAGGAAAGAGATTGAGTTTCAGGAAAGAACTCGTGAAGGAGTGTCTAGGAATCCCAGTCTTTCAAGGAGATGATGCCATACGCCTGGCTGATTCACCTCAAGCAGCACTTTGCCTGTTCTCCATGAAAGGAATAATGAAGGAGATGCTACAGTTGGCTGCAAAGCACTAGGACATGCCTTACCATCTGGAAGGATAGCATTCCTAAGGGCACTTGCTCAAACAACTCCAACCTGAGTATGATCTGGATGCCAGTTTGGGTTCAAGATTTCTTGGAGGCAAAAAAACAGAACAGAAAACGAAGGTTCGGTGAGCTCAAAATTTTCATTAGGCTGCTATGTTAAACATCAGAACTCTTTTAAGGCATGTGAAAGGAGAGCTCCAAGTCACAGGATTCTTTACAAATACAATGAACACGACAAAGTAGGTTACTCTGATGCGGACAAGATTAGATCATATATATTAAAAACCGACCTCCATCAATATTGTGTTGCAGAAAATTGGATTTCTTGGTGAGATTGGGTTCAAGGGCCCTCCACCTAGAAAGCTTTGGTGTTATTCACATTACCTTGAATCCAGTGATTCATGACAAAACAGATAGAAGCCAATTGCCACACAATTTGGGAAAAGATTCAGCAAGGACTTGTATCCACCCACCATGTTAGAACTGGAGAACAAATATTTGGGGTAAAACCTTCACCAAGGCACTTCAGGAGTAGGGTTAATTACTTTTATAACAAGTTGGGCATGAATAACATCTATGATCCAACTTGTAGGGGGTATTAAGTGTAATATGCATGTGATTAATGTGCAAAGGATATTTATGTCCTCTGTACTATATTGTACTGCTAGCCTAGTGTACTTAATATTAATACAAAGACCTGCACCCACATAGCTTTTACTTGTTCCAAATGTATCTGTTTTATAATTAGGATTTAGGAAACCATAAGGTCCACTCTCTAGAAGGGTGACCCATCACAGTTCATGACAGTTGCACAAATAATTCCAAATAAAAAAGTACTGAAACCATAACAATAGGAACCAAGTTTATTGACCCTCCTTTCCTATTTTACATGCAAATGCTAATTTCAACACACCAACAGGCGTCAAGTCCAAAATTCAGAATGGAACACACTCACAATCAAGAAATCATCTTGAAATTTCCCAGATTCAATAGCAGGCAATCTTCTCAGGAGACTTGACACTTGTCTTAATAGTGAATTCTCACAAGGAACATCACCTGCTTTTAAACAGTATGGTTACTGATCTTACTTATTGGAATTTCAACATATGAACATGTACAATTTATACTTGAAGCAGGAAATGGAAACATTGCTCACGGAATCACTGAGATCCTATTATACTGCATTTCTCATTTTTATTTTTTGATCAGCCAATGTTAGTTGTTAGTTTTTATTAGAATGTTAGTGGGGAGATTCGAACCCACAACATGCATGGTGCATTAAATGCACAGTAACTTTTCTCTGGCCCGTACATTTGCTCCCTTTTCTTCTAATCTTGATATGAGAATTTGGAACCTTAATAGCTGCTGTTTTTTTCTTGCAAATCTTATTCAGTTTCTCATACATTATCCCATAAGGGATAGATTTGTCTTGGATAAGCGAATTGGAATTCTAAATATCCTACTGCTAACTGTCAAATTGCTTGAAAAGCTTATGTGTACATCCATGTCTGAAACTGTGCCTCATTCATTTCTACATTGCACAGCTGTGCAATTCCTTTCAAAAAAAAAAATGTCATCTTGGTGAATGGTGACCATTGGGTTAGTCACTTTGTCCTAGTTTACTGGATCATTTTCACAAATTTGTTTTCAAGGGTTTGGTAATTAGGAAAGTAAAATCTTGTGGCAATGTGCGGCAATGTGCTGTTTATCAGATTCTATGGCTCTTGTTGTTGGAAAGAAATGCCTGAATCATCATGGGTGTGTTTCTCACCTTTGAATTTTATGAGGGATAGAATGATTTTCATGGTTTCTCATGTTTCTCTCTTTTCATCTTCTTCCTTCTCTTTTCTTTATTCTCCTTCTATTTTCTAAGTGTAGTGTGTGTTATGAGTGGATGGGGAAAGGTTTATGTATCTACGTATGTATGTATGAGTACATACCTACATACATACAAAGAGAGAGGAGGAATCAAGTTATTTCAATAGTAACTTTAAAAGAGTTACTCTTTATCTTTATCTTTCTTTCATTTTAATCTAATGTTTATAATGAGTAATTAATCTTTGACCATTTAAAAGAAAAATGAAGAGTGGGGATGGGGAGTAACTATTTTAAAGTTACTCTGAGAGAGGAGGAATCAAGTTATTTCAATAGTAACTTTAAAAGAGTTACTCTTTATCTTTATCTTTCTTTCTTTCTTTCATGTTCTTCTTCTTCTTCTTCTTCTATATATATATATATATATATATATATATATATATATATATATATATATATATATATATATATATATTAAAAAACTGAGAAAATGAAAGAGAGAGAACGTTGTTGATTTTTTTTTCAATTTTTAATAATTTTTATATAAATTTTTTTTTCTGGTAAAAACTGCCTACTACTAGTCATTTAAATGTCTCATGGGTGAGGCACCACCCAAGATACTTCATCGTAGAATGAGCCATAATGTAGGCGTTATTTAACTGCTAAAATAATCATTTTCTTGTAGGGTATTCAAAAAGGAATGTGGAATAATTAAGGTTGCTTGGAATAAGTTATATGTAAACCTAACTTGTAGACTTTGGGAACTTTTATTTTGTGGATTCCATGTATTTTTCTTTTGTTAGGGGCTATCTTTATTTACTCTTTTCCCAAGTCTTTGAAGAGGTGAATTTTACTTATCTTTTGATTCTAACTCACCATTCCAACTTGTCTTATTTATTCTTTCCCTATACCCTTAGTTTAGGTATATTATTCTCTTGTTATTCTCAAACACACTTTGAGTTTGCTTTTTGAGATGCTTGGCTTTTTGTTTGTGTTTTCTCAAGCAAGTGTAGTTTGTTTCTAGAGCAAATATAAAATGGCTCTCAAGGTTAGAAAATTCAAGCAATCATATAACTGAAAGTTGAAACAACGTTTGCTATATAAATTTTATCTCCTTCATTTTATTTTGTGCATCGTGATTTTACATCACAGATACACAAGTTTCTTCAAAATATTTATAGGCATGCAACCCATTATGTCATTTATTTCTCGATAACAAATTACTTTGACTCAACGTTGTTACCTAATTTAACACAATTAATTGTTGATTTGAGACCTAAACTTCATATTCCAAACCTTATTTCTTTCTTAAATGTTTCAACAAAATTTATGTTTATTTTGTTGCTACATTTTTATGTAGGATATATTTTTCCTTGCAGTTATAACCTAAATTTATTACGATGGGAAGAGCTTCCTCGTCTAATGAGGTAAGGACACTAGTTTTAGTTGGACGTACTGGCAATGGCAAAAGTGCAACAGGAAATAGCATTATTGGAAGGAAAGCCTTCAAGTCAAGGACAAGCTCTTCTGGTGTAACAAGTGTGTGTGAATTGCAGAAAACTATTATAAAAGATGGACCAATTGTTAATGTTATTGACACCCCAGGTGAAGCATAATAACTTGTCACTTATTACATAATTGTGTACTTGATTTGAGTTAAAGAAGTGTGATTGCTTAACTATTTTGTCTTTGTTTCATGAAAAATTTATCGTGTACAAATTTAAGGCTTAAATATATTCTAGGTTCCTAAAAATAAGTGGTGTATGTGTTTAGATCCAACAATTATTCTTTTTGGTTTTTGTTCCTTGCAAATTTTGTTGTTACTTGTTTTGGTCTTTGCCTTGAACATGCCATTAGGAAAATCACGTTTTTACGTCCTTGCAAATCTAACAATTTTGTTTTTATGTCCTTGCATAATATGGTGAATTTTGTTTTAATCCCTCTAAATATAACTATTTTTATTTTTAGTCCTTGTCATTATGTCTATTTGCATTGTGATGGCTAAAACATAGATCATTGGAGAGATGAAATACCAAAAAATAATTATTGGGACTAAAAGCAAAAAAGCAATTATATTTTCATGAACATAAACATATTTAATCCTAAATCTAAAACCTAACAAGTGTTGTAGGACTATTTGCTGGAACTGATTCCGCTGGGAAGGAAATAGTCAAATGTATTGATCTGGCCAAGGATGGAATTCATGCTATCCTTATGGTGTTCTCTGTTAGAACTCGATTTTCTGAAGAGGAACAAGCTACTTTTCTCACCTTGCAAGCTTTGTTTGGACACAAAATTGTTGACTACATGATTGTGGTCTTCACTGGAGGGGATGATCTAGAAGCTAATGAGCAGACACTTGATGATTATTTAGGTTGCGAGTGTCCACAACCTCTTAAGGTTTCTTACTATTATCATTTAGATCAATATATGCTCAGTTCGTTCTCTTAATTTTCTAGTGCGAACTCTTATTATTATGAGAAATGAGAATCATAAATATAAAATAATTAGATCATATTTGAATAATCCGGATTAAAGTTTTTAATATTGATTGTCTATGTATGGTTATATGGTCCAGAATTATACTTTTCATTTCTCACGATAACCAAAAGTTCTCACTTGATATACATTATATATATAGGGATTTGCTAACATACACTAACTTATTTTTAAGGAGTACGTTAGCAACCTACACCTGAGTGTATTTTAAGATCAATCGCAGTTATATTTTGCTAACATACTCCTTCTAAGAAAGAAGTGGGTGTACATTAGCAAATCCGACAAACATTTGCTAATGTACACCCACTTATTTTTTAAAAGAAGTATGTTAGCAAGTTACACCCGGGTGTATTTTAATATTAGTTGTAGTTATAATTTGTTAATATACTCCTTCTAAAAAACAATTGAGTGTACATTAGAAAACCCCTTATATATATATATATATATATATATATATATATATATATATATATGATTTGCAACATACAATCACTTGTTTTTTAATTGGAATACGTTAGCAAGTTATAACTAGAAATTATCTTAAAATATATCGACGGTATAGCTTACTAACATGCTCTAATTAAAAAACAAGTGAGTGTATGTTAGCAAACCCCACAAGGGTTTACTAACGTACACTCATTTTTTAGTTGGAGTGCT
This sequence comes from Pueraria montana var. lobata, assembly GCA_026413185.1. Lineage (NCBI taxonomy): Eukaryota > Viridiplantae > Streptophyta > Magnoliopsida > Fabales > Fabaceae > Pueraria > Pueraria montana. The sequence continues at coordinate 70,522,551 of CM048654.1, forward strand.
TTAAATTAACTTACGTGAAAATAAAAAAATCATACATGTAAAGGATGCATGTTTGCTAATGTACTCCAATTAAAAACAAGTGGGTGTACGTTAACAAATTAAAATTTGACTTACATATTATACAATAGATAATAAACTTAAATAATATGATCAAATGGTATATTCATTAAAAATAGTATATTTTTTTTTGTAAATGTAATATATTTATTAAATATATGACTTTTCATATTTATAAAATTTATTAATAACAAGTATAAGTAAACAAAAGAAAGTAATTAATATAAAATTCCAATATATTAAAGCTATATAGATTTTTTCTTATTATTTAGAAAATTAGCTTATTATAAAATATATTACAAAATAATAAATTTAACAATAATATAATAAATATTGATTGATAAATATAGATAATAATTTACCTCTTATTTTATATGTTTAATATTTTTATTTCAGATAAACTAAGATGGGTTATTCTAAATTTAAATAGATATTAATACTACTCTTATATTTAATTGTTGTTATTCATAAAAATAACTCAAAGTAAAAAAATTTAAATTATATTAATATAATTTTAAAATTATTGAAAATTTTGTTGTATGCTAACCATTTAATATAAATATTTTTATTCATTTCATTTTATTATATATATTTAATTATAGTAAATTAAGTTTGATTTGTTACAAGTAATTAAATAAATTAATAAAGACTTACATATTAGACAACTTATATGATCTTTTGGTCCTACCACGGATATCCCTCAGCCCACTGGGTTAGAAACTAATTCCGCTTGTGGTACTGTGACTGTCGTTGGTCGAAAGGTTTTCGCACAAGGCCGGGATTAAACACGGGATTTTTTGCTAAATAGATCATCCCCACGTGTGAGCGCATGGTGCCTAACCACTATGCCAACCCGTCGTGTTATATGATCTTTCATATGTTAAAACAAATCACCCTATTTTATCTATTGTAAATAGATATACAAGTTTTAACAAATAATTTATAAATCTTACATGTATTATTGAAAATATAATAAATACAAATTTCAAATGTTATGATATTACAAATTTATTTTTTATTTGTATGAAAAATATGCTAAATCGAGTTTTACAAATTGTATTTTTTACATCTTTTATTATTTTATTAAATAACATATACATAATTTTACGTTTTGTTTATTGTCTCATATTTTTGTTTATAACTATGTATATTGCATTACCATTACACCTAAGTGGTATAATTACCGATTGATTTCAAATATTATTAGATGTTTTTGAAAATAACACATGCTTAAATGAACATATTTATGTTTTTAATTTAGCTTATTTTGAAGAAATAATAACTTTTTTGTTGTTTTTGTTTTAGAAAGTCAACTTTAAAAATGTTTATTTTTAAAAAATATCAATTTTTTTTGTTCTCATAAAATTAATTGTATTCTGAATAAAATAACTTAAATTTTTTTAACATGTTTGTTTAGTTTCAAAAAATTAAAATTTAAGAAGGAATAATATTTATGATTATCTTTGAAAAGTTAATTTTAATAGTTTTTGAAATAAAGTTATAATTACAAATGTCTTTTAAAATAAAAGTACTTTTATAATTGTAACCAAACAAAGAATAAGTTTGAATTTAAGTAAAATATTTATAAATAAACTATTTTTTTTATATATTCTTAACAATCATTTAGTTAAATTAAGAAACATAGTTCAAAATTCTTAATTTGTAAAAGATTTGCTCAAAGTTCTTAATATGTCATTCAAAGATGTTGTTGCCTATAAATATGTCAATACTTGCATTGTCACTATGCTCAATTAAATATATGTTTAATTATTAATAGTGATATTGTCATAAGAGTTGAAAATTCACATTCTTGAGTAGGATAATAATTATAGAGACATTAAAAGTGTTGTATATGATAAAGTGTTATGCACTATTTTAATGTAGTTAATTAGATATATTTTAATTTTAATTATAACTTCACTAAAAATTAAAAATTTATATTGTTGATCATATTGAAAAATATAAATACTATGCTCAAAATAACTATAAATTAATAAAATATTTATTTCTTAACTTTTTTATATGTTTAAATTATTTTTTCATATTTAAATAAACTCATGGTATTATAACTTGTTGAATCACATTCTTGACTATTATTGCTAGTTTTAATACTATTTCTTCAAATATCTTGGAATATATAGGACTCCTCTATGTGCTAAATCTACAATATACACTTTAGATTTTTGTTGATTATGATAGAGTTTTAACATTGTTGTAGGATATTCTAACTCTATGTGGCAATCGTAAAGTGCTTTTTGATAATAAGACTACGGATGAAAAAAAGCAATTAGAACAAATTCAACAACTTCTCAGTCTTGTGAACATGATTATATCACAAAATGGTGGACAACCATTTACAAATGAGTTGTTTATAGAGTTGAAGGTAAAAATTTTATAAAATTTGAAAGTGTTTATTGAATATTGAGACTTGGGTAAATAATATATATGATATCAATGAATTCATCATTTGATTGTGTAGGAGAAAGCAACAATACGAGATAAACAACAAAAATTGGTTGACTCCATGGAAGGATATTCAAAAGCAGAAATGTTGGGAATTAAAATGCAAATGCAACAAAAATATGATGATGAGCTAAAACGAATTACTAATATGGTACATACTATATCTTCTAATATTTATTTCATAACATTTGTTTTTATTTACTTATTTAAAGTTAAACATATTAACACTTTCTTAGATTTTATTGAAAATTTTAAAGTAGAGTGAGTTATAGCTACAAACACACGTAAAATGTCACTTGGTGCGAAATATATATGCAAAAGTGGACTATTGGAAATGAACATATACTTTAAATGTTATTTTACATCAAATAATAACACTGATATTATTTTGTGTTTTCTAATTTTATACCATAGTGTTTATCATATTATGAAATACTACTTTATGCTTTTTTTATCCAACACTAATTAATAATCATTGTTATCTTGAGATAAAGATGTAATTTTAAGTAGGGATGAGAAAATAGATCAACCCAACCTAATTCACTCTCAACTTTCTAAAAAAATGGGTTGGGTGGAGTTCAACCCATCTTGATTGGTATTATAAATCAAGTAATAAAGATACTCAAATATATTGTAATTAACATCTAATTAGTTAAATACACGTAAAATCTTACTTGATGCATAATATATATGCAAAAGTGAGATTATTGAAAATCAACATATACTTAATTATTTTTCATTTAATAATTGCATTGAGAATATTGTGTCTTCTAGTTTTCTTCTAATTTTATACCCTAGTTTTTACCATATTATGAATTAACATTTTATGTTTTTTCAGCATTGATTAATAATCATTGTTATTTTGAAATCAAGATGTAATTTTTAATAAAAATAACAAAATAGGTTCAACCCAACCTAATCTTAGTGGATTGTAAGTTGGATTGGGTCGACCATCATAATTTTAAAAAAGAATGAAGAAAATCAGTTATAAAATAGTGACCATATATTGATTGACCTACCAAATAAATAAATAATAATTAAAACATAAATTATTTAAAAATCATAAAAACAATTAATTAGTCTATCAAAACATTTAAATACTTGAAACATCAAATACATCTAAAATGACCTTAAAAGGGCAAAACTAAAAACATTAATACTTTAGTTTATTAATGCTAATAAGTTTATAACCATAAATAAGTCTTGACGGGTTACAATAAATACAAGAAAATTAAAAAGAAAGTTCAACCCAATACCCTCCAAAAAGTAAGCTAGATTGGATTGAACTCATTTTGAGAGTGAATTGGAAATTCCAACCTGCCCCATTTAGTACGTTAAATGGATCAACCTTATAGGTTTAACCTATTTTACCATTTCTAATTTGAAGGATTTATTGTTACTATCTTGATTGGTATCATAATTAAGTAATAAAACACTCACATCTATTTTAAGTATTGGCAATCTTATTTTTTAAATTGAATGTGTGCAATTGATTCTACAATCTAATATTATAATATACATTTAATTAATTAAAACATGAGAGTGAAAAAAATGAGCGTTAATGGATATTATTTCATTATTGTTCTTTCAAATAATAATTTTATTTTAATATACAGATTGAATCAAAGTTGAAGCAAGAAAGTGAAAATCTTTTGAAAAGCTTGGAAGAAGAGAGAGTTGCTAGACATAAGGCTGAGGAAAATCATAGGTCGATTCAAAGTACATTGAATAGTGAAATTCAGAAACTCAAAATGAATCTTCATGAGGTGGAAAATACACCACCCATTATTCTAAGACCCATTATTTGTACTCCAGCTCCGCCTCCGCCTCCAGCTCCGCCTCGGTCTCGTTGTGTCATTATGTGATTGTAGTACCTTCAAACATTTGTATTTACCTTTGAGATTGTAAGTATTTGTATTGGCTAATACTCTTCAAAATGTTGTATATAATTACTAAGGATTGATGTGTAACTAAATTGTATTTGAATTTAATTTGTTAATTTGTCATAATTCTTTTATTATTATGGTTGTTTTTATTATTTAAATTCATATTTACTATGATATTTTAGGTCATGTATAATGAGATTCTATATTTCTCACTTGGCTTTCATATTTCTCTCATAATTTTAATTTTCTATTCTATGTTTTGTTTCAAATTCTTATATATATATATATATATATATATATATATATATATATATATATATATATATATATATAAAGATCTTATATTTATGAAGTTGATAAATTATGTTTTGGCTTTTGTTTTTCCATTTTCTTTAAAAAGATCTTATATTTATGAAGTTGATAAATTATGTTTTGGCTTTTGTTTTTCCATTTTCTTTAAAATGATTGATTAAACTCAATATTATGATCGTCAACTTCTTGTAATGAGGTTATAGAATTTGGCGTTTTGTTGTGTTTGATTTAATTACAAAACTTTAAAATGAAACTAAATTCTCAACAAAAGGATCATTCAGTTTACATTTGATGTTATTTTATAGTATGCATTTATATTCCTTTCTTAGGATTGAAGAATAGTTTTTTTTTTTTCTGGATTAAATATTTTCTCTTTCTTATAAATTCATATAGCTTCATTTAGTTTTGTTCCTTCAAACGTTTTTTCTTATTGATTTCAATCCTCGTAAATTTTAAAACTTTTGAAAATAATAGGTGACAAAAATCATTTTAATTTTTTTTAAATCTATATGGACAAAAAATGTAAAAAGAAACTAGAAAATTAAAACCACATTAAGGCATACTTACAAGAAGAATTTCTTCTTCTTCACTGAAATGTGAGGCCAAAAAAGTAAAGGTCGAATGAAGAAATAAAAAGGATAAGTAGAAATATCCAATAAAAAAATGATCAATGAGATGAAAAAATAATGAAGAAAGAAAAGATAGACATGGACTTTTCCGCTCAAATTCTATCCATTTTTTTTCTTTTTTAATTCATAAAAAATATATCATTTTATTTATTTATAGTAACAAGGCACTTATAACAAGTATATATATATATATATATATATATATATATATATATATATATATATATATATATAAGGAGGGATCAAATGACACCGGTGTAATTTACACAAATTGTTACACATTCAATAACTTGATATAGAAGGCGATTTTTATCGATCAAACGTTGAATTATATCTACATATTACTAGGATTGTCTATGTCAAATTTTGTCAAAATTGAACAACAAGAAGAAGGTGATCAAATGATCCGTATTTTAGTATATTTTGAAAAGTTTATATTACGTTGATTTTAATCTATATAAATGAGGTAGCGCGTTTTGATAACACTATAATCTCCTCTGACTCGACAAAGCTTATTATCTCTAAATCAGTACACTTGATTGGCAGCTTCTGTACAAGCACCATGAAATCTTCTATGTCTGATTTCAACATTAAGGCATACTTACAACCACATTAAGGCATACTTACAAGAAAGAATTTCTTCTTCTTCACTGAAATGTGAGGCCAAAAAAGTAAAGGTCGAATGAAGAAATAAAAAGGATAAGTAGAAATATCCAATAAAAAGATGATCAATGAGATGAAAAAATAATGAAGAAAGAAAAGATAGACATGGACTTTTCCGCTCAAATTCTATCCATTTTTTTTCTTTTTTAATTCATAAAAAAATAAAAAATATATCATTTTATTTATTTATAGTAACAAGGCACTTATAACAAGTATATATATATATATATATATATATATATATATATATATATATATATATATATATATATATATATATATATATATATATAAGGAGGGATCAAATGACACCGGTGTAATTTACACCAATTGTTACACCATTCAATAACTTGATATAGAAGGCGATTTTTATCGATCAAACGTTGAATTATATCTACATATTACTAGGATTGTCTATGTCAAATTTTGTCAAAATTGAACAACAAGAAGAAGGTGATCAAATGATCCGTATTTTAGTATATTTTGAAAAGTTTATATTACGTTGATTTTAATCTATATAAATGAGGTAGCGCGTTTTGATAACACTATAATCTCCTCTGACTCGGCAAAGCTTATTATCTCTAAATCAGTACACTTGATTGGCAGCTTCTGTACAAGCACCATGAAATCTTCTCTGTCTGATTTCAACATTAAGGCATACTTACAACCACATTAAGGCATACTTACAAGAAGAATTTCTTCTTCTTCACTGAAATGTGAGGCCAAAAAAGTAAAGGTCGAATGAAGAAATAAAAAGGATAAGTAGAAATATCCAATAAAAAAATGATCAATGAGATGAAAAAATAATGAAGAAAGAAAAGATAGACATGGACTTTTCCGCTCAAATTCTATCCATTTTTTTTCTTTTTTAATTCATAAAAAATATATCATTTTATTTATTTATAGTAACAAGGCACTTATAACTAGGGATGGCAACGGGTCGGGTCGGGCACGGATAGTGGTTACCCGCTACCCGACCCGCCGGGGAAAATCCGCCCCGTTACCCGCCCCGTTACCCGCCGGATATCCGTTTGAAAAAAATCCGCGGGTTTTTCTTATATCCGCGGGTATCCGTGGATACCCATGGATATTTTATATTAATTTTTTTTTTTTTAAAAAAAGGTGATTTTTTTAGAAGAAATACTAAGAAATATATCCTTTATGTGCAATAAAATTTGGAAATAAAATCATATTATTTACTACAAGAAGAATAAAGAATCAAATGTGTAGTTAATTGAATTTTCATGTGAAAATTACATGTCTTTAATTAAAAAAAATCAAAGAAATAAGAATCTTATAATGTGATTTTGAATCTCTAGACATAATATTTACTAGTATCAAGAGCAAAAATTAGTGATTTTAAATTATATATATATATATATATATATATATATATATGAGGGTAATTTAGTAATTTTACGGGTAACGGGTATCCGCGGGCACGGATAGTATGATACCCGTACCCGCCCGTTAAACCCGCGGGTAAATAAAAAACCCGTACCCGTTACCCGCGGGTATCCGTTTATACTATCCATCTTCTATCCGTGACGGATTTTATCCGCGGGCACGGATTTTTTTGCCATCCCTACTTATAACAAGTATATATATATATATATATATATATATATATATATATATATATATATAAGGAGGGATCAAATGACACCGGTGTAATTTACACCAATTGTTACACCATTCAATAACTTGATATAGAATGCGATTTTTATCGATCAAACCGTTGAATTATATCTACATATTACTAGGATTGTCTATGTCAAATTTTGTCAAAATTGAACAACAAGAAGAAGGTGATCAAATGATCCGTATTTTAGTATATTTTGAAAAGTTTATATTACGTTGATTTTAATCTATATAAATGAGGTAGCAAGTAATTTTCGATTAATATGAAATTTTGTATATATAATCTATGTGGAAGGAACTTTCAATCCAACGGTAGGTTTTAAGAAAATATCATCCAATTGAAAGTTATTGAATGATGTAATAATTGATGTAAGTTATACTAGTGTCATTTGATCCTTCATATATATATATATATATATATATATATATATATATATATATATATATATATGAGGATGGATCAAATTACACCGGTATAATTTGATCAACTATTACATCATTCAATAACTTGATATAGAATGTGATTTTTATCAATCCAACCGTTGAATTATATATAAATATTATCAAGATTGTCTATGTCAAATTTTGTTAAAAATAAACAACAATAAGAAGGTAATCAAATGATCCATATTTTAGTATATTTTGAAAAGTTTATATTACACCAGTGTAACTTTAAAAGAGTTACACTAAATCTCAACCATTAATTTTATTATAATCCAACGCTTATGATAAAACCACTAAACTCACTCACGTGACCTATCTTCAATCTGATCTCTCTAATATCAATTTTCTATACGCTGCCAGTCTATTTCCTCAGCAACTGCAACCTAGTTACCAGATTATCTATCTTCTAAATCTGATTCTAATCTCAATTATACAGGTCCCCATCTCATTCTCCACCTCTCTCTAAGTTTAAGTTCTATATCATTCTTCCTCGAATTGAAAAAATATAACCAAGTTTGAATTTAGTGGCTTCAAAATCATAAAAGTAGATGAGATAAAGTATAAAAAATATAATTTTTTTCGATTGTTCATGAATTTGTCCACTGTTAATAGGAAGTCAGTCCGCCTATATTATTGTGGAATTTTAAATTTACTAATTATAATTGATTGTAAAAAGCCATTTTGGAAAGGAAAATTATTCTTTGACATATTTGTAGCATCAAATTTAATAATCAAGATCTAGCAATGCATTCTGCAGCCTGTAATTCATTATTTCAGCTTTAAGATTTCACATACAGTACCATACTAATATAGACCATGACATGATCTTATTTTAACTGAATTTTAATTTCACCATAAAGAGTTAATATTTGTGACTAAAAGCTATTTCCTTAGGTTGAGGATCTCAAGGCGAGGTGTATACCAATGGTACTCATCATCAACGAGATTCCTCACTCCCCCTAATCCCTAAATTCTTATAGAATTGAGATTATAATCAAATTGAAAATAGAAAGCTGTGGATGAGCATGTAGGGATAGGAATAGTGAGGTGGATAACGAGATAGGAACCTATATAATAGAGTCAAATTGAAAAATAGAGAATTGGGGAACGAGGCTATAGCATATAAGGATAGAGTTGGAAAAGAGAAAGGTAGAATGAGGTCGTAATGTATAGAATTGAGATTAGAATGGAATCGGAAAAGAGAGTTGGGGAACGAAGTTGCATTTGCAGAGGAGGAGGACTAGCAGCGTATAGAAAATTAACAGTAGAGAGATCTAATTGGAGTGAAGATAGGTCACATGAGTGAGCTTAGTGGTTTTATCATAAGCGTTGGATTATAATAAAATTAATGGTTGAGATTTAGTGTAACTCTTACATAATTTGTTCCCTCCTCTCTCTCTCTCACACACACATACACGCATATATATATATATATATATATATATATATATATATATATATATATATATATATATATATATTCTTTTTATTCAGTTTTCCTAAGGTAATTTCTGTCTTTTTTTCCTAAGGTATCAATCAGGTCTCCTGCTATACAAATATGCACAATTTTTTTTTGGGAAAAAGTAAAAATTACATGAATAAGCAGTTTCCATAAGTTGTATAGATCACATAAATCGAATTGCTTGTCCATAATGCTAGAAGACTTAAGGTCTTGAAGCACTAAGAAGCACAAAATGGGAAACCATTGTGCTGCTACGAAGTGGAGTGGTGCGAGGACTGTGACAACTTAGGGTTGTGAGGGCTTGTCGTTGTGAAGTGTGAAGGTACTATGAGGGATGCACCACTACGAAGTGTGAAGGGTACTGCAAAGTACATTAGGGTTGAGACTATGAGATGGGAAACAAAATGGGAAACGCATGTAGAAGGAAATGTCAAGATTCAAGCATTCAGTGAACTTAACTCAAGGATAAAGAAAACAATAAAATTAATATATTTTGATTTGGTTCAGATTCAACGGGTTTGCAAAGCACTAGTTTGATACCCAAACTAATTACAATGGGTATGATCGATTTGGTTCGTGTTGGACCTGTTCACATTGAAAAATCTAAATCAATCTAATTGGTTTGGTTTGGATCCTTGGGTTCATCATATTGATCCAAACCAATAAATATCCCTACAAACTATAATAAAATATTAACTATTAATTGTCATAAGTATAACTTAATACATATTTCTTTTTTACACAATTTAACTTATATAACTTATTTTTGCTTAATTTTTTAAAATTAAATATTAACAAATGAAATAACTTACATTTATAACATATGTTCTATATGTATATGTTGCAAAATTATAATTTACACTCATTAAAATATTTATTCCTTAGATAATAATTTAAACACGTTAAACTTTAAGAGAAAAAATACATGTGCATCGCATAGACTACTAACTAGTTTAAGCAAAAGTTTTATATAACTTTTTTCTTTTACAAATAAGTGAAAGATAGAAAGAAAAAATAGACGTGTTCTACTGTTGCAACGTGTTCCACAAATGGATGTTGAACCACAACAATCCCGAATCCGGTTCGAAATGTGTGATAAGAATTAACCACTTGGTGAGTGTTAAATTGATATGTTATCACATGTTAGCTTTGTGCAGCTACACTGTGCTCGGTGATTACTCGATAATGTTTACTCTAATTGTCAAATTCGTTGTTCAAGGTAATTCTAAGGGACCCTAGGTTTTTGGGTCCTACTTAGTTATATAATTCCATTATATGTTCCTCGAGACTTTGTAGTGCTTCCTCATGTGGATCAATCGATCCATTTCATCATTCATTTGGGTTAATCTATTGTAACACAAGCGACAAACTCTTCACACAATCTCTCTCAATTCAATTGTTGTTATTGTTAACATCATGGGTTGGGTAACATCGCACACATGTCCTTCTAGGGTGGTGTTACCTTGATTTACTAGTTTTTGAGTATTAACCATGTTTGCTAGAAATTGGATTTGTTGAATTCCCACAAACGATGGCAATTGTTTAGTTCGAAGCATCGCTGGGAAGGGTTAGGACTATTGTTGCTTGCTGGTCTAGATTATTGGGCTGGTGTCCGTAAGATTAGATTATCTTGATTTGAACTTCACAACTCCAAAGATAGTGGTGATACCTACAAAGACACTTTGATGCTTAAGTTAGCAATGTCCCCCACTTAAAAGGAATATTATAATAAATCCATGTACTTGTAGCAATGATGTTTAGAAGTATATATAGGTGTCAAACCTGGGCTGAAGTCAGTATCACAAGGCCCAAGTCCTCTTACAATCATATATTGTCATGTTTATCCGTGTAACTTTAGTACCGATTATTCTCCTTACTTATATTGTATGTATTTGAATAAAACACAAGAATCAATTTTATTCCACAAAATCACGGTGATACTATAAAAAAGTATAAGTAATTATTTATTGCTTTATCTTTACCATGAAAAAAAAATTGATTATTTGTCATCGTAAAGCTAATCCAAACATACTATTAGTCTTTTTACATTGTCTTGAACCTCTTCATAAAATGAGAAGGATCGGGCTTAGGCCTAGTCTGGAACAACATAATTTTTTTTTAAAAAAAAAAATCTCTTTAAGAAAATGGTGATGGTTGGAGACACAAAAATTTTGAAACAAACAAACAATAAATAAATAACTAATAAAGTGTGACATGATTGACGGATAATCTTGTCTCTTAAATATATGGTTAGGGGTTGATTCTTAGATCTATATGTATGAAAATTATCTATTGAGAAAGATTAATCTCTTAAATAAATTTTAATATTTCAAAAAATTAATCCTTTATTAATTTTTGACTAAGAGATACCATGAGTTCTAAAAAGAAGAAAAAACAATAAACAAGGGAAATGAAAGACAAACTAATTAATCATCTAAAGTATGAATATATGATTTAATATCTCGACAAAACATAAAAAATTTCGTAGTAAAATTACATGAAATGTGTATATATGTATGAAGAAGAACTTGTATTAAAATTTTATCACATTATTTGTTTATCTCAAGGAAATACAATATATTGGCTCTAGGCAGCGAAGTAAGCAAATAGCGGTGAGGTGTGACTGAGTCCTAACCACATGTCACAAGTTTGCACTATATCACAAGTTTTTGTACGGTGAAATGATAACACCACTAGTCGTTGTACACTACTACACTTGTACGATAACACCAGAAACCCAACAGAACCACGAATCAATTGATCTATATTATAAAAGAATATTCTCTTTCTTATACTTTCATTCCACTTTTTTTTCCATCATATATTATTATTATTATTATTACTAGTGAAAACACAGGCGTGACAACGCCTATGTATTTGCATTTTTATTTCGCTAAATATGATATATATTATAAATTTATCTTATTATATGCTAACATGTATTAAATTAAATTTTAAATTATTCAAGTGAATGCATGATAATATAATCATACTTTATCCCAACAATTTTATCTCAAGAATTCTCTCTCTTTAATTTTAGCTTATCCTTAACAAATAATTAATATTTTATTGTTGAATTTCAAACAAAACAATTAACTCGTGTAGGGAAATTACAAATTTATAATATAAAAATCAAAATTTATACCCAAATAATTTTATCTTCAGAAATTTAATGTTTTCTCAACTTTTTTAAAATTTTCTTCTTCTTTATATCACTAAAATACTAATTTTTTTTAAACTTTTTGAAAGACTTCTTTGCCATGCGTATCTATTAATTTACTTTAACACAAACATCAAGAGAATTTAATTACATTAAAAAAGTAGATAATTTGAAAAATAATATAAAATTTAGGACATAAAATATCATTTATCTTTTTCTTATTGAAAATTTAACTCAAATTAAATGTTCCTTTTACTGCTTACAAAAATTTCTCATTTTCGTAATTTGAAGGGATTTTGTTTGGTTGAAATTTCATTTTGTTCTACATAGTTTTTGTGCTTAATATATAAGACTTAAAAGTTAATTAAAAAAGAATTTTAAAGATAAATAAATTTATAAGAAAGATATAAATAATTGAATAAAAATAAGATTTAAAAATACATAATTAATTTTTTAGTTGAATTTAAAATTTAATAATAATAAAAAGCAATAAATCTCATTTTGTTATTAAGAGAATATCAAAGGATAAGATCATATCTTAACAGATAATACAAAAAAAAAAAAAAAAATTGTTTCAGACTACAATTTAATTTTTTAATTTCATTTTATATTTTTTAAATTTTATTTTGGATTATTTCTAGAGACATGTCTGTTATGAAGAAGGTACAACAATGTGTAACCAACCTTTCACCCTTTTTTCTCAAAAAAAAAAATCCCTGTTTTCTTTTTTTCTCTTTCTAGCACTCACTCACATTGTGTCACGGTGACTCAAAGCTGAGACGCTCACTCATATTACTCTCTCTTTTTGTCTAAATCTTAAAACCTCTTTCTCACTTTGCAAAAATTCATAACTCAGTTTGTGCTCTTCTTCCTTTCTCATTTTCATTTGACAACAATGTAAAATGTAAAACATGAATAGAAAGCTTAAAAAGCCATCAGATATAATTAACTTATTTCCATCTGCTATATTTCCCAAGAGTGTTTTTTTAAAGGACACACATATCAGTAGATTTATAACACAGTCTAAAATGTTAAAAAAGAAAAAAGAAAAAAAGAAAGAATACCAGGAAGCATTGACACAACTTGGAATAATAAAAAGAAAACAAAAATGAGGGAGAAAATAAATAATAAAAAAAAAGTAGCCATACACATTCCCATTGCTCAACTTGCCAAGCAAATGGTTGCCAAATTCATCTAAAGCAACTTCATCAGGTGCTGAATGCAAACCTTAAACCTTCCTTCCTGACTGTTGCCAACTTATTCTTTATTGAGTCCTTTTTTCATGTCTTCCTCATCGTCGCAAATTCCAAAATCTTTCTTTGTTACTTTTGGAGACAAATTCGTTTCAAACTCCAACTTTCAATCTCCGATGCTTTACTGTAAATCTGGGTTTAATCGTCTTCTGTCAATCTTAATCTTAAATAAATGCAACTGCAACCAAATAAAATGCATTTGACATATTGTATCAATCAATTTTCAAACTTCAAATTTTATACAGTACTAAAGAATATAAACTAAAGAACTAATAATGGATGTTTTTCTCTATTAGAAGATTTTATGAGGGACTGCTGACTACTGCTGCAAATTCCTCTCATCATTTAGCCACGCTTTAATATGTTCTCAATGTTCCGTTGGTACTAAGACACATAAAACTTGGCATCCAGATTCATTTTAAAAGAAGGTCGTGCTAGAGAACCAAAAATCATTTGCTTACTGTCTATTCTCTTCATCTTCAAATGTATTATACTAGTGTTCTTACCCGTGCTATGCACGGCTATAAATTATTAAAATACATAAAAGTAATTGTAAAAAATGTTTATGATGAAAAAACATTAAAAATGTGTTAAATATAACTATTAATAATTTTTTACTCTAAATATAATTCATAAATAGTATAAATAGTGTCCGTTAGAAATTAACAATAATACTATATATTATTTTCCACCTATTTTAAGCTTAATTGCAAATTTTACCACCAAACTTTCATAATTTTGCGAATTTTACCACCCAAGTTTTATTTTTGCAAATTTTACCACCTAAGTTTTCAATTTTTGCGCATTTTACCACTCTAATATTTCACAAAAAAAAGTAAAAGAATTCAAAACTTTTTTTTTGTGAAACATCAGGGTGGTAAAATGCGCAAAAATTGAAAACTTAGGTGGTAAAATTCGTAAAATGATGAAATTAGTTGGATGGTAAAATTTGCGAAAAAATAACTTGAATGGTAAAATTCGCAAAATGATGAAAGTTGGGTGGTAAAATTCGCAAAAAAAAACTTGGATGGTAAAATTTGCAAAATAATGAAAGTTGGGTGGTAAAATCTGCAATTAGGTCTATGAATTTTTTATAATATTCCATATTTCTTAAATCCATGATTTACAATTCCGTATTCTTAAACTTATACTTAAAACATAATGACAAGTAAATTAAAATTAGTAATTAAGGTTGTTGTGATTTTTTAATTTTGTCTATTAGTTATTTTAAATAA
Organism: Pueraria montana var. lobata; assembly: GCA_026413185.1. NCBI lineage: Eukaryota > Viridiplantae > Streptophyta > Magnoliopsida > Fabales > Fabaceae > Pueraria > Pueraria montana. The sequence continues at coordinate 70,537,756 of CM048654.1, forward strand.
GAATAAATGTCTAAATAAAAATTAGGCATATATTATCTATATCTATGTAGTAAAATTCACTTCAGCAATTGCAACAAATACTAAATACTTCATCCACATTCTCACTAATTACTATAATGTTGTTTTAAAAAAAATATAATACGTACCCTGTTGCAAAAAATATTTTTAATATTTTGATAAAATGTAAATACCAAACATGCCTATCTAAATGTAATTTAACTCTTTAGAAACATATATTAATTATAGAAATAATAAATAAATAAATAAATATATATATATATATATATATATATATATATATATATATATAATATAATTACTTTACCTATGTTTTTATTTTCAATGATATAGAATGGTCTTTACAATTTTCATTAGGGATGGCAAAACGGGCTGGCCCGGCCCGTTTTGGCTTGGTCCGCCTGTGGCCCGCCAAAAATGGGCTGGGCCGGGCTGGCCCGCCATAGTTAGGGCGGGCTAGACAGCTTGGCCCGTCCCGCCTAAGAGCGGATTGGCAGGCCGGCCGGCCATAATTGAAAAAAAAAATTAAGTTTTTTTAATTTATTGCAAATAAGACATAAATAAAATGATCTTGCATCACTTGTATCATAAAATGACAGTAGAAAGCATTTTTGTTACTGTGAAGTGTGAACACAATTAAAAATAATTGCAATATTGTTTCATTTTCTTCAATAAACCACAAACTAATAGTCTTTCAACACCACAAGTTTAACATCATCATGAATAATATCTTAAAGAGACTTAAATATTGTTCCATTTCATTCAAAAGTTCAACACCACAAATTAATAGTCCTTCAAAAGTACACCACAAAATATTAATAGTCCCTCATAACTTATGTTATTTTAGATATATTATTTAAAAAATAAATAAAATAAGTAGTGACGGGCCAGCCCGTCTCGACCTGCCTGTGGCCCGGCGGGTTGGCGAGCTAGGCGGGGCGGGCCAAAGCCGGTTGGTGGGCTGTAGACCCTGCCCCGCCCTGCCAATTTTGTGGTGGGCTGGCGGGCCAGCTCTCCTAGCCCACTTTGCCATCCCTAATTTTCATTAAAACAAATATTTTAATAGTTTAAAATGATTGCAAATGAAAGATAAATCCACACAAATAATTTTTATATTAAAATTATTTTATTTTTTTATCTTCTATTATCATGAGGATTACAACAACTTATATGTCTTACTCAACCAATTGAGCTAGACCCCTCGGTAAAGCTTAAAGTCGTACATGAAATATACTACTTACATTTTTTTAAGTTTTTTTTATTAAAAAATAAGTCATACACTAGAAAATATAACATTATAAAAAATTGAAATGATATATGATTAGGCATATTTATCTATCAATTGTCTTCGTAAAATTCTTAATTGTATGTACCCTAAATTAGTTGAATCAATATATATACTTTGTTGATAATTTTTTAACCATTTTTCAAAAAACAAAAAACAGACTAAATTGTAAAGTACTTTTTAGAATGGTTAAAAAATTCTTTTAATGATATTGTTTGTCCTAAAATGACATTCTTTGGCTCTAAGACTATTTTTTTCTTTGCACGGTCTTTTTGATCTATTGAAATATTTTTAAAAAGAACAAAACACAGTTCAATCTTCTTCTCATGTTTTATATTTATCTTTTGCAGTGATTATTGTATTATTAAATATTAATTTAATTATATTATCTTTTAGTATAAAGAGTATACTATGTATATATATATATATATATATATATATATATATATATATATATATATATATATTAATTTTTGTAAATATTTTTACTTAAATCACAATAACTTATAGTATTAATTAACTTTGTCAAAAAAAAAAAGTGATTTAACAGATTATATATATTTCCATTTGACAAATTTACTGCTTACTACTAAGCAAATGATTGTAGTTTTCACTTTTCATCTGTCAAGGTCAACTATTTATTAAACTCACAGGAATCTGTACAAAGTACTGCTTCATCAATAAAATAGAAAGAATAGGCATCTAATGAGAATAAAAGATTTTAAACTTTTTTTCCCCAGAAAAACTAATTAGTGGCAACCACACATTGTATTCGTGTTTGGTATTTCAAGAATTCCTAGAATTGAATCACTTAGTAGACCCGCATAGATGAAAACGGAACAATTATATGCTCAAAATGAAAAAAAAAATATGAGTCAAAATATTGAAAACAATACCACACATACCTACTTGTATATTTTTGTACGGTTCTTGATTTACATCGGTTTCATGAACCGTGTGGGCAAGAATGAGCGACCAAGTAACAACATAAGCTTTGTCTATCTATCTACTTTCGTCAGTTTAGTGGTACACATTTCCAAAATTCCCTTAAAAACATTAGAATTTTCATGTTAAACCTTTGGTCACCCTGCAAATTCCCAATTCTAGGATCCATGAAATTTTCTCCATCATCACTACTTTGAATCCCTTTATCCAACTCTGTTGTGGATGAGGTATGATCCAACTTCAATCCAGGATGCTGACCCTGCTGAACACTATCAAATGTTATGAAGGTGTCTTGGGACTCTTCCCTTTTATTGTCAAAAAATTGAACATCATCACTTGAAGCTTTTAGAGTATTTAATGATGATAATAGATATTGGCATATTTCTGCTTGTGATTTTAGGGACTGCTAGGGTAAAATAAAATATAGGGAAGGCAGAATACTATTCTATTATTTCAGAAATAATAGAGATACATATATATAGGTAGCTCAGCCTGATTACATGATAAATGCAAAATAGAAAGTAAATAAAAGGGGGATCGGATTAAATCAAAGAGATTTGATTCTGACCCAAAATAACAAATCAGATAAGATTAGATTATTCAGGTAAGATTAGATAATTCAAATTAGAATAATCTGATCTTGATCTTAATTATTTAATGCTAACAAAAAAAATAAATATACAACTGTCAACACCCCCTCTCAAGTTGGTGCATAGATGTCTAGCATGCCCAACTTGCTTACAAGGAACTCAAAGTTGGATCTAAACAGTCCTTTTGTGAGAATGTCGGCAACTTGTTGTGAAGTAGGAATATAAGGCATGCAAATTAGGCCTGTGTCCACCTTTTCCTTTATAAAATGTCCATCGATTTCAACATGCTTGGTTCGGTCATGTTGAACAAGGTTCTGGGAGATACTAATTGCAGCCTTGTTATCACAATACAGCTTCATCAGAAGAGTCATAGGAAGCTGCAACTCTTCGAGAATCCTTTTAAGCCATAGAATCTCACAAACACCTTGGGCCATTGCCCTATACTCAGCCTCAGCACTGCTCCTGGCTACTACATCTTGTTTTTTGCTCCTCCAAGTAACCAAGTTTCCCCAAACAAATGTGCAGTAACCGGATGTTGATTTTCTATTAGTGATGGAACCTGCCCAGTCTGCATCTGTGAGTACCTCAATAGCTTGCTGCCCAATTTTTTTTAAAGAACAGTCCTATACCTTGAGCACTTTTAAGGTATCTTAAAATTCTGTAGACAGCCTCCAGATGTTCTTCATGTGGTGACTTCATGAATTGGCTCACTAGACTAACCGCAAAGGCTATATCTGGACAGGTATGAGATAGATAAATTAACCTCCCCACTAACCTTTGATACCGAGCTGTGTCTACAGGGTCTCCTTTGCCTTCACTCCCAAGTTTCTGGTTGGGATCAATAGGAGTATCAGCTAGTCTGCAACCCATCATCCCAATTTCTTTAAGAAGGTCCAGGATATACTTTTGTTGAGACACCACAATTCCTTTTCTTGATCTTGCAACCTCCATCCCCAAAAAATATTTTAGGGATCCAAGATCTTTAATCTCAAACTCAGCAGCAAGGGATGCCTTCAGATTATTTATTTCTCTAGAATCATCCTTGGTAATTATAATATCATCCACATAAACAATTAACACAACCATCCTTCCTTCAAAAAAGTGTTTCACAAACATGGTGTGATCACTCTGACATTGAGAATATCCCTGCTTCTTAATAAACTAGGCAAATCTTTCAAACCATGCTCTAGGTGACTGTTTCAAGCCGTAGAGAGACTTCTAAAGCTTGCAAACCTTTTGATTGAACTTAGATTCAAAACTAGGGGGTGAGTCCATGTAGACTTCCTCTTCTAAGTCCCTATTTAAAAATGCATTCTTCACATCAAGTTGCTGTAATGACCAATCTAAATTTATAGCCAATGATAAGAGGACTCTAATAGTATTAAGTTTTGCAACAGGAGCAAAAGTTTCTGAGTAATCAATACCATAAGTCTGGGTGAAGTCTTTGGCAACTAGCCTTGCCTTGTACCTCTCAACAGATCCATCTGCCTTATACTTGATGGTAAATACCCATTTGCATCCCACATTGTTTTTCCTCTAGGCAAGTCCACCTCTTTCCAAGTCTGATATTTTTTAAAGCTCTCATCTCCTCCAAGACAGCTTCCTTCCACTTAGGAACCCTTAGAACCTCCTGTATATCTCTTGGAATTTCTGTTTTTGTCAGTTCACAAGTAAAAGCTCTAAAGGTAGGAGGCAATTTATCATAAGATATAAAATTGGAAATAGGATGCTTTGTACAAGACCTTATACCTTTCCTAACAGCAATAGGAAGGTCAGAATTGTCAAAAACGGGTTCAACAAGGACAGAATCAGTAAGAACAAGTTCAGGTTCATCAGTATTTTGAATGGGTTGAACAGAATTAGAAGAGTTCTTACTTGATGGATCCTCGGATGCCTGGCAGTTTTGAGGATCATTTGGTTCTATTCTTTGACGTCTTTCTTTTTCTTGAGTAAACATGGTCAAAGGGTTGGATACCTTTGTTACCAACTCTAATTGTCTCATTTTCAACTTCTGGTTCTAACAAGACAGCTTCTTGAATATCATATTCATGGCTGTCTTGACTTGGTTGGCTTGAGTCACCCAATTTTTTTGTTTTTTCAATATCTCCTAAATTTTCCAAAAGATCCAAATTGTTTAAGAAGTCTAAGTTTTGTGTTTCAAAATATTGAACATCTTCCTCTTGTCTCCCCCTAAAGATGATTACTAAAAAAAGGAGTTTTCTCAAAAAAGGTAACATCCATGGTAACAAGGGTTTTCTTGGAAATGGGATCAAAGCATTTGTATCCCTTTTGGTTGGGAGCATAGCCAACAAAAACACATTTTTTTTGCTTTAGGCTCAAGTTTCCCATGGTTTGGTTCAACAAAAATCAGGGATGATTCTAGAGTTGCCCTTTTGCTCTACATTTTCTTCATTTGAGGTCTGGAAAGCCCGACCCTCTCCAATTGGTTTCTTTTTCAAATTCGGTGGTCTTCCATGAAGTTTCCAGCAGGTTTCCTTAGTGTGCCATGGCCTTCTACAATGATCACACCAAGGTCGCTTCTTTTTCTCCCCTTCTAGTTCATGTCCCTTGGTAGTCAAGGCTAAACTTTCAGCTTCCTGCACCCTTGTACCATCAGAGTTTCGCAACATAATCTTCCTCCAGGATTCCTCTCTTATAATTTCAGAGAACACCTACCGCATTGACGGCAACGGTTTTCTGCCAAGAATTCTACCGCGAACTTCATCCAATTCTTGGTTGAGACCTGCTAGAAACATGTAAACTCTATCATTCTCTTCCCTCTTCTTGAATCTGGTTGCATCATTGGGATTTTCCCAATCATCCTCAAAGCACTGGTCTAGCTCTTGCCAAAGAGTGACCATGAGATTGTAAAAGGTTGTGACATCCTTGTCTCCTTGTTTGGACTGCCACAGTCGAGTCTTAAGTTCATAAATTTGAGAAGAGTTATCCAAGTCAGAATAGCAATCACGGACTGCCTCCTACACATCTTTCGCAGTTGGGAGGAATAAGTATGGCTTCCAGTTGGAAGAGTCCATCGAGTTGATCAACCACGCAATGATTAGTGCATTTTCTGACTTTCATCTTGGGAAAGAGGGTTGGTTGTTTCTGGTTGGGGAGTCGCTCCTGTCAAGTAGCCTAGTTTCCCTTTGCTGTCAAGGGCTAGTTTGACAGATTGGGACCACTCGACATAGTTTTTACCATTCAGTTTTTGGATCAAAAGCTGTAAGTTGGTACCCGTGGACAGAGAATCAGATATGATAGGGACTGATGCGGTTTCAAGACTACCAGAATTAATGGAAGACATGGTGGAGGAATTTCCTCTAGTCGTGGAGGTATTTTCCATGGCGAGCTACCACAGGATTAGAGTCGAAGCTTTGATACCATGTGATTTTAGGGACTGCTAGGGTAAAATAAAATATAGGGAAGGCAAAATACTATTCTATTATTTCAAAAATAATAAAGATACATATATATATAGGCAGCGCAGCCTGATTACATGATAAATGCAAAATAAAAAGTAAATAAAAGGGGATCAAATCATATCAAAGAGATTTGATTCTGACCCAAAATAACAAATCAGATAAGATCAGATTATTCAGGTAAGATTAGATAATTCATATTAGAATAATTTGATCTTGATCTTAATTATTTAATGCTAACAAAAAAAAATATACAACTGTCAACACTGCTCATCAAAATCACCAAATTCTTCTTCAACCATTGGCTTCCAAAGACGCGCCCTTGCATTAATGAACCAATTTGCCCCTAACATGAATCAAATAAAGATTAGCAAACATTGCATAAGACTAAAACTTTAAGTGGTCACTTATTTTGACTTTTGGATCCGAATCAGAAACCAATTAGTGTGTTTGATTTACCTTATTTTGAAGAAATAATTGTTTTCCTTTTATCAGTTTCGTTAGAGAGCTTTTGAAAAAATGGTTATTTCCCCATAGCAAGACCAAAGTAGTGATCATAGAACCTTGCAAGACCCTTAAAAATTTGTTTCTCTGGGTTAAAGACAAATCATAAAACAGGACCATAAAACCTCTTTTTGTTTCATAGCAAATTATATCATCAAACCTTGCAACTCCAAGAATGACATAAATTAGATGGAGTAGCCGAAAAATATTTTTTAATTGTGTATCATTTTTCTATTAAGAAAATAGAGAAGGGAACAAAAAATGAGACTATTAATTTCTATCAAAATCCATGAGCTTACATAAGTAGGGTATAAAATGGTCCAGATATGTGAACAAAGTAGAAGTTTACTACTACCTTCTGAAACCGCTCAATAGAGTGAATAGATATGACAATCATAAAACTCTAATGGAGTGAAATATTTCCTTTACATTTTGAGGTCAAATTCAGAAAAATGGTGGGTGATATCATATATTCACCTAATGATGAAATGTAAAAATAAGGGCATGTCATGTAAACACAAATTAATAGACTTCAACTCAAAGCACAAAAATTAAAAATTAAGTTGTAATGAACCTACCAGTATGATGGTAGGTACCAAGGTCTGTGAGACTGATTACCATGACAAAAACCACTTTCTTCTGCAAACCTTGACACTTTAGAACCCACAATGGAATATGTTGCATCAAGGAAGGACATAAATGATAATATTTGGCTTGTACTCCATCAACCCCACCTCCACCTTGTTGAAGAATGAAACTGTGATACCAAATTAAAAAAAAAAAAACACTTAATTTTGTAAGATATAAAATGTGATTTAAAAATTCTTTATCCATACAAATTAAAAAATTAAAATAGAGAAGTTCTACAACTACAGAAATTAAAACTTATTGGCTTCAGAATTAGCAAATATAAATGACCATTATTGCAATACTTGACAAAAGAACAGTGATTGAAGGCCAAGTTGTTCATAAAGTGAAGCTTTTTTTTACTGTAAAAAATATATTAGATTTTGATGACAACTACTGATCAAAGTTAATTATTATAAAAAAAAAAAAGTGTTAGAGCAATAACATGAAACAATGCTTCCTCACTATTTTTCATTGCAGCCATTAAGTGGAAATAAATAATTTTAACATCTTTGTTGCAGCAACAAAAGGTCATTTCTTTGTATTAACTTGATATTTTATGGATAGCTTACTGGCAAACAGAAAAGAAAAGCATCATGACTGCCATTGTAACGACAACAAACCATAATCTAGGGCTCTGTACATTTTGTACAACCCCAGGGCACTCTAGCCACTGTAGGTCAAGGGGGTTAATGGTGACACCACCAACCCCTTCTTCATCCTCCTCGTCTTCTTCTTGAGAGGCAAAAATTAGAAAATGGAAATAGGGGATCGGTTGACTGTTGAGACTTGAGTGAACGAAAGAGAAATGAGAGGCAAAATTAGAAAAAGGGGGATGAGAGATCGTGAGTAGCTTGATAAACAAAATCAAAATTGAAAAGATAACGTGTTTGTAAAGATAAATTTTTGAAATGTAGGGTGCAATAAGAGAGAAATTTGGCAGGATTTTGAAGCTAACAGTGTCACTCATAGGGACAGAATTCATTACGTAACAATCAAAACATCAGTAAAAAATCATGTATGTAAATTTTAACCCATGTGCCCGTGGATAAAGCCAACACTGTGTTCCTCAAATGAAAGTTAAAATCGAAATGAGCAACTCCCAAATCACACTCAAACACGGAAGAGAAAAATTTAAAGGACATATAATATGACATTCAGCCCGCAAACGAACACTCCACACCAGTGCTGTGAAAATCGGCCCGATCATTGACTCGGTCAAAATACTGGATTGATGGATCAGTGGTTGAACCGAAGGGTCACTTATTGAACCGGTTGACCCAGTATATATTAAAAAATAAAAATATATAATATAGCTGACAAAATATAATTAATTCATACTCTAAATTTAAAATCATTGTCATAATAAAATAAAAGCTTATAAAAAATTGAACAAACTACAATTTACATAATCATATTACTATAAATTATTGTATTATATATTATTATTAAATTACTAAGAAAACTCTAATTAATATATCATATATAATAAATAATACTAGTGTATCGCATAGAATATATAATATATATTATATTTATCACTATCATACATTAAGTAATTAATCTGGTCTAGCGGTATTACCTGTTTTACATAACCATAAGGATCTTGTTTCGATCCCAAGTAGCCACAATACTTTGGTGATTTATTTTTAATTAACTTTTAGACTTAATTGTAGATTTTACCATCAAACTTTCATAATTTTACAAATTTTACCATCTAAATTTTAATTTTACAAATTTTACCACTCAACTTTCATAATTTTACGAATTTTACCACCCAAGTTTTAATTTTTCAAATTTTACCACCCAAATTTTCAATCTTTGCACATTTTATCACCTAAGTTTTCAATTTTTGCACATTTTACCATCCTGATGTTTCACAATTTTTTTTTTTAATTCTTTAACTTTTTTTTTGGTAAAATATCAGAGTGGTAAAATGTGCAAAAATTGAAAACTTGGATGATAAAATTTACAAAATTAAAACTTGGATGATAAAATTTGTAAAATTATAAAAATTGGGTGGTAAAATTTGCAATTAAGCTTAACTTTTATTAACATTTGAATTTAAATGCACTGCAGCGTGATTTGTGCTAGCCAAAGTCAGGTGCAACGTGATTTGTGCAGTGCAGACGCATAGAGCAGTGTAAAGCAGCAGAGTCAGGTGCAGCATCGTAATGTGTGCGTGAGAGAGAGAAATTTGTTCAATATTTGAACCGGTCAATAAATGTCCAAAACCGGAAAACCCGGCCGGTTTAATACCGGGCTGATGACATCATCTCCGGAATGCAAGTCCGATCTAATAAGTCAACCGGATCAGCCATATGTTCGGTTTCTGATCGAACCGGCCGGATCGGTACGGTTTTAATAACTATGCTCAGCAGCAACCACTATACTGTTACAAATTTACAGAAATTGATGGAAAGGGTCACATGACACAAACACGAATACGTTAGGTATTCAGAACTTTTGCCTCCCAAATGTTAGCGTGTGTAAGTAGAAAATTAGGAGAAAAAATAGGTTAACAAAATATTAAAATGGGTTGGCCCATAAGAGTAAACAGTACCCGGTACAGTATTTTGAGAAGTATTACTTTGTAATGTTAATAGAAGATTTTAGTCATTTCATATTAACCTTTTCATCAATACATTTTTTGCTAGTGCTTCACTCAGTAATTGTTAAAAGTTTAAAACCTAAATAATTATTGCTCTGATATATGCAGCACACAACATATGAAATAAGTACCTCTTTGAGATCATCAACCCATTCCCAAGTCTCATTTCCTTTAGTAATATCATAAACCAAAGCATGCCGGTCCTGCAAGGAAAGCACAATCCAAAAAAATTGTATAAAAGTTTACTGAAAAGTTATTAAAGAAAAAGTCAATATCATGCTGCCATGCACTTCCATATTTAGGCTTTAATCACATTTAAGCCTTTTTATTTCCATCTGGATGAAATACATATTTCCAACAGAGAGACAAAACAATAGAATTTTTTCTTATTTTAACTCATTTTATTTTATAGTAAAATCTCATATTAGTTGTATTAATAAAGAGTATGTCTAAATAAAACTAATATAAAATTTTACTTAAAAATAAGAAAAAAAAACTTTAAATATCACACTTTAGACTATTAAAAAAATTAATAATAAAATTTTTAGACTATTAAAAAATTAAAATTGAAAGTTTCAACCTACCTTAGTCATGTAGCACTCTAGTATAATATTTGTCTATGTGTCCAATGTGGTATTTCAAATAACCAAGAAGAAGAAAGTAATGTTAGACACATATTTTAAATATAAAAATATATAAGCTAAATTACAATTTTGGTCTCCCTGGTTTCACAAAATAGCAATTTTGGTCCCCTGGTTTATAATTGGCGGATTTGGTCCCCCTACTTTTAAAAATTATAATTTTTTATCTTTATCTTTTTTAATATTAGCACTCCAGTATAATATTTGTCTATGTGTCCAATGTGGTATTTCAAATTACCAAGAAGAAAGTAATGTTAGACTCATATTTTAAATATAAAAATATATAATTAATAGGCATACAATTGCTACAGGTTTGGGGTTCAATTCATCTATAATTATGTATATAACTTCTAAGGGGACGTTTGGTAGAGGATAAATTTTTAGATTCCCAGGAATGTTAGGTTAGGAATGTTAGTTTCCCATGTTTGATTTCTATTTTTAAAAAAATAAGATTCCTGGTAAAGGGTATTTCCTGGAAATGTTTTTTAATTAATATCCCACAATAACTTTCTCACAAGGGGAGGTGGGAATCTAACTTTTCCGACTAAGGGAAAAGTTTTAATGATATGAAAAGACTGCATTACCCCTTTCTTAAGTACAAAATATCCTCGTATAGGGTTCATCTTTATCTATAAGCTTATCTCCATTGTTAAACGTTGCATTTATCTACATGATTCTATCTTTAATTTTGAAAAAAATATTAATTTTAAAATTTGTAATTTTTTATCTTTATTATTTTTTTAAACATAGATCCAACTACTTTATTATCTAAGTTTATCTCATTATTTATTATTTCATCTTTTGTATTATTATATTATAATATTATAATTCAACCTCTAATATGATAGTAAGCCATAATAATATTTCAATCATGTAAAACAATGTCATAATTAAATTAAATAATTAATATTTGTAAAAAAAATATTTTGAAATTAGTTTTGTTCGGTTTTCTCTTGCAAATGTTTTTTCATATATAAATTTATTTAAATCTTGTAATTAAATTAGGTAAGTGTCATATTTGTAATAAAATTTGAGTAAAAAAAATATTTAATAAAGTTATTTTAATAAAGGGTATATTTGTAAAAATTTCTTATATACCTAGAAAAGTTCTACTGTAACCAAACATAGAAAACTTTAATTTCCAAGAAACATACTATAACTAACCAAACATATTTTAATCGAACTATGGTTCACAAGAATTGACTTTTCCTAAGAATCATTAAAAAACTTCTCCCCTATCAAACGCTCCCTAAAAGTAAACCTTCCTTTGACTTTGAATGTTATATTGAATTTCTTGAAGCTCATCTTATACCGTTTATGGGCCCTATATGATGCAGGATGTGTTCTTAGAAAAATAAAAACAAATCAGCGCCAAAGAATAAAGAAAATTGGTTTTTCCTATTCAAAACAAATCTCATACTTGGTGCTTTTCTTACCACCGACTGCTTTGCCAAAAACCGATCTATAAGATTAACCGTGAGAAACAATGTCTCGTGCATGAGGTCAAATTTGTCGTGAACTTGAAGGATAAAAAATTATATTTAATCCTTAAGGCCAAAATATTGACAATTTTTACGCACAGTGACTTAGGAGGGAACATTTAACATACCTCAACTAGCCAGTCAATCAGTATAGCCCTCATCCTTTCATTAATGTCAACACAGCACCGTACCATCCTGCCAACAACACAGTAATAATCATTATACCCAGAAATTGATCAACAAAATTGGAAAAAAAAAAAAAAAAACTTGAGTGGGAAATTTTCAGATGGAAACTTACCTTGCATAAGGAAAATTCCATTGACATGAAACTTACCAAGCGTTAGGCAAATTATTGGTATACACCCAAGTCAAGAATTCCAACACCTGATACGAAAAAATAACATAACCTGCTTCCACAATTGCCTCCTGTTCATTGCTTAATATCCCAAGTAAGAATTAAATACTCACAACAAAAAGTCAATCAATAAAATAAAAAACTCAACAACAAAAATAGATAGAATGCCGGTGCTCATCTGATAATGGCAGTCTCCAATCCCATACCCATAAAGGGAAATAAACTTAAAGATAGATGTGAATGAGTGAGTTGGGATGAAAACCTGCAAAAACGCAAATACATGAATAGATTAGTGAAGAACCGTAATGTAATTTAGGAGAAGACGAAGGGGGCAAAGAGGGTTCAACCGTAAGAGAGAGATTGAAAGCGAGAAAGTCATGCATAGCAAGTTAGCAACAGTCAAAAAATTGTTATTGGCTTTTGATTTGAGCATTAAAACCTGAAGCCCACGTAGCAAAATGTGCAGTTACATTTGAAACAGTTAACTGATAAAATAGAAAAACTAGTGATGACTAAAATAAAAAAATTGAAGGGTATTGCAGTTGCTTCTGATTTTCTGGGTCTTCGAATACATTGTGCATTGCGGTTAACGTAATCTCCTTATGTATATTAACGTAATCTCCTTATGTATATTGTGCCATGCTATATTTTTTTAAATATTTTTTTTATCAATTTTTCTAATTCTATTTTTTAATTTTAAAGATTTCTCTCTTTCGTCGATAATTTTAAATCCTTAATTCAATTTACTTTTCAATTTTTAAAGTTAATATAAAAAAAATTAAAGCTATATCATTACATGTTCCCTTATTAATAAATATTCTTTTTTTATCTTTTGTCTTGGTGTAGTGCAATGAATGAGCTGATGGACAAATTTAATACTGCGTATGATAGGTGTTCTTACCGATTTTGGTAAGTTCTTCGGTGCGGTGGCTCCGCCGGGATCTCCTTCGTGAATGGTAGGGGGTGTACCTGCGTTTTAGGATGCATTAATTCTAGGGGAGCCACATCCCTGTATGAATTCATTAAGTTCCAATAATTAAGAGTATGATTGGTGTGACTATTAGCACAAATCACTCGTAAATTATTGCTAAATATTAAATACATTTAAGCACTCTACACAAAAACTTCAATTTGATAAAATTACTGCTTAACTTAATTTTGTGAGTCCTACAATGCTTGAAAAATATGTTATTTATGGTATAAATTTGGTTAAGCAACATTACTTATATAAGCAATGGTGCTTGTATAAGCAACTCTATGTCATTTGCTCCAATTGAAAAAAAAAAAAAAAGTTAAGCAATGTTGCTTAGAGTCAAGCAACTTATATAAGCACCACCTACACTAGAGATGTTCTAAGTTGTTATAAATTTTTGGTATCAGAATTTGACTCCTTTTAAATTAAAAAAATAATTGTTTTTGAAACATAAATAAATTATTTGACTAAAGTAAATAAGGAGAATTCTCTTTTTTTTTTTTTTTTGACAGGCAAAAGCTTATGGCATTTCATTGATCATAATCAACTGTTTAATACAAGTGGGAACATGATAGAAAACATAGAGACTAAATAAAAATGGAGCCACCTTCGCTAAAGCATGAGCAACACCATTGCCTTGTCTCCTCACAAAATCAACCTGACAAGTTTGATTACAAGATAACAACCTCTGACACTCTTTTACAATCACTCCAACTTCAGATTCATCTTGAACTGTTTTATTGACTTTATCAACAATGTTTTTGTTGTCCATCTCATGCTTTGCTCCAATCTTGATAGAACATGTCGGCTCTATAGACCACAACCTCGTCAGATACTGCTCTTAAGTTTAAAAAACAGTTGGGCGAAAGAGTCTACTTGATCCATAACTTCTTCCATTTTGTTTCTCATGTGAATAGTATTCCAGCAGCCAACATTTGATGGACACTTGATTCAACATTTGATTCACATAACAAATAGACGAGCATTCAACTCCACTCCACTCTCCACGGCTCCTCAAATTAATTCTTGTAGGTATGCACTCCCTACAGGCTCGCCAAAGCAGTGTTTTAACTAGATCATGTTGTATGCACTTTTGACGGACTCAGCCCAAATCAACTTATCTTCACCCATATAAGGACATAAAGGGGTTCTCAAGATTGCCTGAACATCATCATCATTAAAAATTTCTTATATACCCAGGAAAGTTCTATTGTAACCAAACATAGGAAACTTTAATTCCCAAGAAACATACTATGACTAACCAAACTTTAATTTTCACTTGCTTACATTAATTTAAATGGCATAAACAAAAATTCAGTTCAAGGTTAGTTTCATTTTTTTTACATGATATTTAAAATCTTAAAAAAATGTTGGTAAATGATTAGTAGAAAAAATATGTGTAAAACATAACAAAAGAGGATAAACGTTTGCATGAAATAATGCGTATGAATACTATACTTTAAACTATGTTAACATCTAAATTATTAAGATGAATTTATACTTTTTTAATTTATTATTATAATAATTTTAATATAAATACATTTTTCTACTCATTCTTTTAGAACTTAATTTTAATATAAATACATTTTTCTACTCATTCTTTTATAACTTAATTTATTTATTGAACGTTTTATTCTTTCTAACATATGAAGGATAAGTAAAATATAATAAACGGGGATGAACATTTTCCATGAAAGAACGAAAAGAAACATTTGAATAATTTGCCTTAAATTATGTTAACATTTGAATTACTTAGGAAAAATAATGCTTTATTATAATTTTAGTATTTTAAATTTATTGTTGTAAAATTTTTTAGGCAAATTTATTGAATGTTCAATATCTTACATAAAAAGTGTGACTAATATTAGTTTCTAAAACAATTTTTAGGCAAGTTATTATTCATTCCTTATTTAATATTTATTATCTTCCCATTTATGATGAAGCTTTTTTTACCTAAGTAAATTTAAGTTTATTATTATTATTATTATTATTATTATTATATATATATATATATATATATATATATATATATATATATATATATATATAGGCAAATCATTAGGCATTTCTTATTTATTATCTTCTCACTTATATATATATATATATAAATCTATTAATACAGAAATTATATATAAATAAAACTCACAAGGTGAACATTTTATTTTTACATGAAATCAAGTAGGAAAATGTAAACTTATGGAGTTACGGAGATGAACAATTTTCCTGAAATCACAATAACATTTAAATTATTAGAGTAATTTTTTTTTAATTCATTGTTTTCATAACTTTAATATAAATGTACTTCCTTTTTCTTACTATCATTTAACTTAACTAATTTGTTGAATGTTTCATTTTATCTAACATAGAAAGTATGTGTAAAATTAATATCTAAAATCAATTTATGATAAATCGTTGTTCATTCTTTATTTGTTATCTTCCCACTTTATGTAACTTATTGAAGTTTTTTCTTTTCTCTCATAAATTTAAGTTTTCTATTATACATTGATATCTATATGTAAACTTACTAATATAGAAATTATATATAAAATAAAACTCATAGGGAATAACTTTTCTTTTTTGCAAAATCAAGTAGGAAAATTGACACTTAACTCACAAGATAAACAATTTACTTGAAACCACATTAACAACTAAATTATTAGAGTTAAATTAAATATATTCAATTCATTATTATAATAATTTAATATAAATGTATTTTTCCTTGCTTATTATCTTCTCACTTAACCAATTTATTGAATGTATTATTTTATCTAACATAGAAAGTATAAGTAAAATTAATGTCTAAAATCAATTTTTAGGCAAATCATTAGGCATTTCTTATTTATTATCTTCTCACTAATATAAGTAAATTATTGAAAATTTTCTTTTACTTGGAAAAATTTTAACTTTCTTTTATACATTAATATGTATATGTAAATTTATCGAAATATAAATTATATATAATTTATAACACAAGGATGGACATTTTGTTTTATGAAAGCAAGTAAGAAAACTTACACTTAATTTACGGGGATGAGCAATTTACCTAAAATCAAATTAACATCTAAATCATTATGGTAAAAACATATTTTTAATTCATTTTTATAAGAATTTTAATCTAAATGTTCTTTTTTTCTTTATTTTTTGTTTACTAATTTATTGAATATTTTGTTTTTATTTTACATAGAGAGTATGAATAAAATATAACAAATGAGAATGGATATTTTCCATTAAGTATGGAGAAAAAATTAATTAGACGCAATTCACAGGATTAACAATTTTCTTTAAATCACCCTAAAATTTGAATTACTTGAAAGAAATTAAGTTGTATTATAATTTTACATTTATAGTATTGTTATAATAATTTTGATATATTTTTTTCTTTTAAGTTTTTACTATCTTCTAACTTAACTAACATAATGAACATTTTCTTTTATCGAAACAAATTTTAATTTTCTCTCAAGTAATTGGTTCATATTGAATTAAATGTCAAAAACTAAAATTCAATTTAAGAATTTGTTTCAATTTTTTCATATGGTATTTAAATTTTAAAATCATAAGAAAATATAGATAAATCATTCCTTTTTTTATTTTTACATTAGCGTATGAATTACTATAAAATTGATATTTATTATAATTTATATTTCAAACATTCATTTCATTATTAAATGCAAGAAAATTAGACGTGAGTAGCATATGCAATATCAAAGTCTCTAATTTTACATCAAATTGCTTTTAATGATAATTTCAATTGATTTTCTTATGTTAACAAAAATATATCATTAATATACTAATTAATACACTCTATATAGCACATCATGCGCAATAAACCTATTTGTTATCTGAAGTATATATTTATCAGTTAATTGAATTAGTGTATTATAAGAAATAGTGGACTAATATATACAACATGTTAGTGTGTTATAAGTATTTGATAGACTAATATACGCCATATATCAACGAATGCAATGCATGATATGAAGGTATATATCTGTTTCCCACACTTTCCTCACGGCGTGCTATGGACTTTACCCCTAAACCCTTGGTTCCCTCTGTTTCTCTTTAAAAATTGCAGGAGGTTTTGTTGACTATTAGCAAAGGGTTAATGGCGGTATGCATTGTTTGTTCAAGCTTGGAAAATCCGACGAGGCAATTTGCGTTTTCAAGGACGTTGTGCTCTGTGCAAGAATAATTACGGTAGCAATCGTCCCTGATGTTGTTGGGAACTTGTAGAGGCGTGGTTTTGTGCCACAGGTTTTGACCCACGTACAACGGACTCTGCAATGCGATAAGAGTGATGAAGTAAAACGCCATGACTCCCCATATGTTTTTTCCCTTGTTGGCATGGGGGTAGAGTACTGTTTAAGGACCCAAGTCAGGTTGTCTTAGACAATGATGAAAGAAAACTGACCAATACCCAACTGGATGGAATTCTGGACGGACTTTCTCGAAAACCAATTTTTGATTTGGTTTTACTTTTATGTAGCACGCAGAAAGAGAATTCATTTTGTACTTTTCTGCAATTGAGATTTATAATGTATCTGTGGAGGACCTCCTTAGTCCAGATCCAAATTTTACTCCTCTCAGACTTTTTGATGATCCAGAGTTAAACATATTCATCATTTTCTATGGAGCTATAGTTTGTCAATTTAACAGAGAGGGATAGTTGTTAATAAACTGACAGAGGAAACTTTTAAGAGACTAGAACCATTTTACTGAATCTATTTTTTTGTTTTACCTTTTTACAAATTTTTTGTCCAGTTAGAGCTAATTGCTTACAGCTTACTTATCCTTCAATTGATTGCGTTTTTGCAGCTCAAAGGCAGATAGGGGAGACATCACTGAATGAAGCAAGCTCCAGATGTCATCAAATTCTAAGACTTGTATTTTATGTTACTATCTTGAATTGCTTTTTGTTTTTAAAATATAAGAAACTTTTGGCATCATGACAGATAGGTATTAAATTTATTTATTCATTTATTAGTCGGTGGCAAGAATTCATTGCGGGGTTCCTTTCAGCAAAATTGAATATAGGACCATTCTAGAATACAAACATAAGAATATAGGATAGAATATATTATGTAGATTGGCTTTCTTTGGTTCTAGCAATTCTATTTCTGAGTAGTCAATTAATTTGCTTAGATGGTACAAAGTGAGTTTTCTGATCCTGCTGATTCATATTTAGAAAATATTGTCTTAAGCTGGTCGATTAGCAAGTTCAACGGAAAATTAAAAATAATTTCTTTTTAGTGTTTATTTCTTATTGGATCTCTTGCAGCATCACAGAGGTTCTATTCCTATGTTGTTGGCTTGAATATTTCTTGCTATTTCTTATTAGAATATTTCAAATTTTAATACTTGTGTTGGCTCTATGCTCTTGCACTGTCAATTAGTTGTCATGTCACCAGAGAAACCATTTCTTTTTACATGTTAATGTTACATTTAAATATGATTTCTAGTTCTATATTTCTTTTGTCATATGATAAACCAAATGTATTTTCTTTCTTATTTACTTACTTTCTTATTTCATTCCCCTTTCTCTCCCTCGAGACTTGAGAGATTAAAATGTGCAAACACCAAAAGTAAGGTAAGATTGAATTATCTAATTGAGAATCCATTGGTAGAGATATATGGTTGTTATTTTTTTTTTTTTTGTTGTTGTTGTGAAAGATAATAATCTATTAATCATGTCTGCTTAATTGAGTTAGCTTGCTTTTTATTTTCTGCTACCCACTATTTGAAGTAGCTTATATTGTCATTTTTTTTACTATCTTGGTGGTATGGAGATGGGAGGATCATGAGAGGGAAGTCTAAAGAAGCTCTGCATAATTACACGGTGAGTGTTCAAAGGACGTGAATCAAATAGTTGGTGTGCAGGCTGTTTTGGATATTGAAAGTTGGTGCTGGGGCAAATAACGATATACAAATTATGATGCAACAGACAAGCAAATTAACAATTTCAAAAGGAAAAGGAAAAGAGTTATGAGCAAAATTGCCACTGATGTGATTCTGCGCGTGTTTTTTGGTCTGTTGTTATATTCGGTGCTTATAATTGTTGGGGTGCAAGGTTTTGGTGCATGAAAATATTACTGAGTTACATTTTATGCTTTTGATCATATGTGAGGTTTGAACGAAAAATAGGTGCTGGGGTGGGGGCAGGAGTGATGTAATCGGGTTGCTGTTTTTTTTTTTGGCAGCAACAGAAACTTCTTTGTAATACCTGTATTGTCATATGAGTATTGAGCAGGGTACATGCTCTACTACATCTTTTGCTCAATTTATTTCACTCTGAATCTTTGCCCTTGGCATTTTATCTTTTCAATCAAGGATTCTATTTAAATAGAATTCTTTTTTTCTCTGAATTTAAATAGAATTCTATTAATGCTATTCTGGCTATTTTGTTTACCTACTTATTTTGTAGATTGACATGTATTACTTTTTTATTTTCAGAACAGCTTAAATCTTCTATTAATAGTTAAGAGCCAAGTTATAAAAATTACTCAATTAATTTAACAATAAGCCACGGGTCACAAATCTTGTTTGTAATAATGGTATATAAGGTTGCTGACAATTCATCTTAGCCGTTTAATATTATAATAATAAATCTAATGGTAATTATAAAGTGGTCTACCCTAAACCATTTCATGTACTAGACCACCCTAGCCTGCGCCCAAGAGATCTTGGTCTTTGAGATTGATTGTTAATTAGATGGGGGTGGCCAGCTATAAAGTCCGGATTTTGTAATTTTGGGTATTATGCCTTAAGTTGTAAATACAAGACTGGAAAATACATTTTTAAGCTTGGATGTGTAAAGACCTTTAGGCCATGATTCTTCGGCTAACTAATCCGAACCATGTGTATGTTAAATTCTCATGTATCGTATCTATTTATTTCTAACATCTATATAATCATTCAAGCAACTGATCAACTTTCTTTAATGGCTTCTAAATTCTCATAGGTCGAGGCTAAAAGAAAATAGGATGATGAATCAAACTTTACATAAAAAAAAGGTAACTAAATTACGTCTCACGATGTAATCGATGCTTTTTTCTTCTTAAATCACAAATTATCTTTCTTCATCACCTTCTAATAGTTGAGTTTTATGTATAATAAGTTAATGTGGCACACATGGACTTATGACTACAATAACTTAAAAACTTACGACTTATGCTTTGGAGAGCTTATATTTGAATCATGACTCCTAGACTTGGATAGCCAAAGATGCACTAAACTAATCACACTGAACTTAGAAGAGTCTTAATTTGATGACAAAGGCGTGAAACTTAAGGGCTGTAAAAGGGTTAGATATTGGGTCTGAATGGTGATTGGAGGCATGATTATTACACTTGTTAACACTGACATCTACTAGTAGGAACTTGGTCTTTAAATGCCCTGATATTTACAGGTTATGATGCATTGGATTTTTGACATTATAGATGCGGATTTTCATGGTTCATTTCATATGAGGTGATGGGAGATCTAAATGATTTAGTTTGATAGGGAACATAGTGCTTTACTCCCTTAACTGGAGATACTGTAAAGGCAAGAATGGTTCTGTTGGGGTTTTGAATCGGGCAAAGGTGTGACTAGAGGTGTAAATGAGTCGAGCCGAGTCGAGTAGTAGAAATTTTGACTTGACTTGTGAAAAAAATGGGTGGCTCAAGCTTGGCTCATTTATTTCAACGAGCCTAATTAAAAGCTTGGACTTGGCTAGTTTAAAAAAAACTAAAGCTTGAGCTTGTCTTGTTTAATTCATTTGTAACTTGATTATTTTTTAATTTGCAAAAAAAATTCTTAAATTATTTTTTAACTTTATCAATTTAGTATTTAATGAAACATTTTAATACTAGATAATAATCTACAAATAAAAATAAGTGATAAACATGTGGTATGATATTGTGGAATCTATGTAATTTTAATTTTTTACGATATATATATAAACGAGCTATTCACAAGTTATTAATGTCAAGCTTGTAAAGCTTGGGCTTGACTCATTTAAATAATCGAGCACAATCTCAAGTTTGAGTTTGTTTATTTAATTAAACAAACGAGCTTCGAGCATTTAACGAGTCGAACTCGAGTAGTTCACGAATAGTTTGGTTCATTTACACCCCTAGGTGTGACAACATGCTGATTACTTAGTTAGAAGATCATGCATGTGTTTTGAAGGGTCTTTGTAGATGAGTTAAGAAAAGGGAAATTAAGTTGTGGTGATAAATCAGCTTAATTACACACTTAAAGGATGGTGTCTGCTGGGAGTGTTAGATGGAATTTGTTAAGTGGTTGAAGTCAGGGATGAGAAGGTGGCAGAAGGGGATGTTTTTACTGGGTTTAATCAATTTGGATTTAAGGGAGAAATGGTATATATATGATGATCATACTAGTCAACATTGAATTATACCTTAGCATATATTTGGATTTTAACTGATATATAGAATTTTAAACGCCTTGGATTCCATGATGCAGTAAGTCAAAGTGGATATTACAACAATTTCGAAAAGGTTGATGCTTTGTTCATTCTGTTTTGGAAGTACTATTTGGTTACAAGAAAGTGCTAGGTAGTAGGTACTATTAAGTCTGGTGCAAAATTGATGTGTTTGGGCACACCTTGTGCTTAAGCATTGGTCATTTGATCATTAATGAAACTGTTTGCTTATTTAAATAAATAAATAAAACTTGATTGTGGTGCTTTGTACTAAGCTTGATTTGACGGAAAAAGATTGAGGATGCAGAGAGGATTTGGTATAGAAAGTTAAAAGAGGTTGGCCATGAGAGGAAATGTCAAAGATGAAGGGAAAATCCTAGAGAGGGGAATGAGGATTCGATTATGCAAATATATAATATTTGTCACTGGCTCACTTAATCTGATATTCTTAATGTTGGAATAAAAAAAAACAACTTAACCTTATTATCTTTAGTTTTTATACGAAAGTCAAAATTTTATTGGCATATATCATAGAACAATACACTAAAGATCTTAGGATCTACATAAACTAAATAATTGGATTCATAACTATTGATTATTTGATCAATGTAGAAGATTATTGTAATAACGAGCTCGAACAAAAGGAGTTGTGTACTACTCGGACTCGGCACTCCACCGAGTAGTCGAGTTGACCAAGTAAAACTTATCACTCGGACTCGGATGATAATAACGGAAAGAATATATCTTACCATGTGATAAGATATAGAAAGATCAGGCCATAAGATAAAGATAGAAGATAGAATTATCTCTATCTTCATTACGAGATTTGAGGAGATTTGATAGGAAAATAACCCTATCAAATCTATCTCTTTACACCCTATAAAACCAGAACGATCCATCTCAATCGAGGTACGAAATTCTAATTCCACTTTGTGATACCTGTCTCTCCCTCTGCGCCTCTAACTTGAGCGTCGGAGTGTCCTTGCAGGTACACCCCCCACCAGTCACGGAGGTGATCTCGACGGAGCCACTGCACCAGAAGGCTTACCGAAATCTGGTAATAACATTTGGCGCCCACCGTGGGGCTCGGTGAAATTATTCCCAGCCACACCAATCGCAACAAGATTAATCTGATGACGACAACCCAGAACAAAGCAGCGAACCAAGAAAAGCGACCACAGGAGGGGGAAACCCAAATCCTGGGCGTACCACCTCCAGGGGATACCCAGAGAGGTAACCCCAACAACGTGGCGCCCTTCCCGCGTCAGATGCTTGAGAATCACCCGCTGATCCAAGCCCTGCAAAGGGAAGTTAACACGCTGAAACAGAGCAACGCTAAGGAGATAGAAGACCTCCGCAGGGAGAACGCTATCCTCCGAGAGCAATATCAAAAACTGCGAGAGGACCGGAACGGACCTTCGGCAGCCCACGCCGCCATCAACGGGTTCTCGGCAGCCCACGCTGCCACCAACGGACTATCGGCGGCTCATACAACCGCCAACAGACACCCTGACCGAACAGAGCAGGAAGACACCACTTGGAGCGAGGCAGACCGAGCAACGACCCAATTAGAGTCCAGACCCGCCTCAGGATCGCGAGCCCCACCAAGACGGAGCATGATACCTGAGACAACGAGGCGACACCCGTTTGTAGATGGAATCATGGAGACTCCACTACCGGCTGGGTGGAAGCCGTTATACATGGACAGATACGATGGACTGACCGACCCCGACGAGCACATCGACGCATTCGTCACACAGGTGAACCTGTACACAAACGACGACATCATGTGCCGGGTTTTCCCAACAACCCTGAAGGGAGCAGCGTTGAACTGGTACACACGACTCCCCCCCACTCAATCGACTCTTTCGCCACGTTAGTCGATCGTTTCGGCGCTCAATACGCTACGAGTCGACCCCACCACCTGACGGCAGTAGCACTGGCCAATATACGGCAAGAAGACAACGAGTCTCTCAGGGATTTCATGGAAAGATTCGCCGAGATCTCCGTCAAGATCCGGGACTTGAATCCACAAGTGGCATTGACCGCCATGCTTATGGCACTAAAATCCGAACCTTTTTCAGACAGCCTCTGCAGGAAACCGCCACACGGCATGGACGAGCTCCGAGCTAGAGCAGCAGGATATATTCAGATGGAAGAAATGACCAAGTTCAGGGAACGGGTCAGAGGCGAATCCTATAGAAAACAAGAAGAACGAGAGAAACCAGGAGCAAGCCGAGAGCGGAGTAACAAACCTAGAAGTGACAGACCGCCCCGTGCAAGATTTGCCCATTATACCCCCCTAACTGATAGCAGAGCACGAGTCCTGGAAGAAGCCTGCAGCGCCGAGCTGATAAGCCTGCCTACTCGAAACAGCTCCCCAGAGAAAGCAGATAGGTCCAAATTTTGCAGATACCATAGAGTACATGGACACACTACAGAGGAGTGCACCACCCTGAAGGATAAGATTGAAAAACTTATCCAACAAGGCAAGTTACGACGCTTCGTCCGAGACGACAGCCGAAAACCCGTGCAAGAACGAGTCCGGGATAGGGAAGACTATCGCGATAGAAAAACCCGATGCACGGAAAAGCCCCGCCAGGAACAACAAACCAAACCTCCCGAAACTCGACTCCGAGGCATTATCAACACAATAGCAGGAGGATTCGCTGGAGGTGGTTGTTCGAGTTCGGCAAGGAAGAGACATCTGCGTAGTCTCCGATCAATCAACTCGGCTTCAACAAACCCCAGAGTACACAAGAAAATGCCACCTATAACTTTCACAGATGCAGACTTCGAAGGCATAGAGCCCAATCATGATGACCCGATGGTGGTCAAAATTGAAGTCGCAAACTGGTTGGTATGCAAAGTCCTAGTCGACCAAGGCAGCTCGGTGGATATCCTGTATTGGTCCACTTTCAAACAGCTAGACATCCCTGAAAATAAGGTACAACCATACACCGAACAGTTAGTCGGATTCGCAGGCGAAAAGGTTGATACCAGAGGCTATATTGACCTCCTCACGACATTTGGAGATGAGACGGGGTCCAAGACCATCACGGTCAGGTACCTCCTAGTCAACGCCCTCACTTCATACAATATTCTTATAGGCAGGCCAGCACTCAACAAATTAGGGGCAATAATTTCAACTCCACATCTGGCAATGAAGTTCCCAAATTCAGAAGGAAAGATAGTAACGGTCAAGGCTGATCAGGAGGCAGCCCGCGAGTGCTACTTAGAAAGCCTAAAGATAGCCAGCGGCAAAAAGATCCCAGAACTGACGATAAAACACGTAGCATGCACTTCTCTTACAACGCCAATAGAAGAGACCGACCTAGATCCCAGGGAGACCGAGCCGAGAGCAGAGCCCACAGAACAGGTAAAATCCTTCCAAATAGGAAGAGAGTCAAAGCAATGCACGAAACTCGGGACTCAGCTAGAAAGCGAGACCGAAGAAGCTATTGCCAAAGTCCTGTTAGACAACGCCGATTTGTTCGCATGGTCAGCTGCCGACATGCCCAGAATAGACCCAAGCTTCCATTGCCATAAGCTTGCCATCTACCCGGAGGCCAAACCGATCTCCCAAAAGAAGAGGAAACTCGGGGCTGAAAGAGGAAAAGCGGTAAAAGAAGAAACCGAAAAGTTACTCGGTGCCGGCTTCATCAGGGAAGTTCAATACACAACATGGCTCGCAAATGTGGTAATGGTGAAAAAGGCGAATGGAAAATGGAGAATGTGTACTGACTACACGGACCTTAACAAAGCATGCCCAAAAGACTCATACCCGCTGCCAAGCATAGACAAGTTAGTAGATGGAGCAGCTGGCTACCCGATCCTGAGCTTTCTGGACGCATACTCCGGGTACAACCAGATACCAATGTACCCACCGGATGAGGAAAAAACGGCATTCATAACTGACACGACCAATTACTGTTACACGGTAATGCCATTTGGACTGAAGAACGCAGGAGCAACATACCAGCGTCTAATGGACAAGATCTTTACAAAACAACTCGGCAGGAACCTGGAAGTCTACGTCGACGACATGGTGGTTAAAAGAAGAAAACCAGAATCGCATCCAGGGGACCTGACCGAAATTTTTGGCGAGATCAGAAAACATAATATGAGGCTAAACCCTGAGAAATGCGTATTCGGGGTCCATGGCGGGAAGTTTTTAGGATTCATGCTCACCCACAGGGGCATAGAAGCCAACCCGGAAAAATGCGCGGCTAACATAGGCATGAGAAGTCCGGGTAACATAAAAGAAGTACAACGGCTAACTAGAAGACTGGCGTCCCTATCCCGTTTCTTGCCAAAAGCAGCAGAAATAGCCAGACCCTTTTTTCAACTACTCAAGAAACAACAAGACTTCGGATGGGATGAAAAGTGTGAAGAAAACTTCCTAAAGATAAAAACACTACTTTCATCACCACCAATTCTAACAAGACCTGAACCCGGCAATGACTTAATACTATACTTAGCCGTCTCGGGAGATGTAATCAGTTCGGTCATTATCCAGGAAGAAAATCAGACGCAAAAACCAGTCTACTACATAAGCCGAGTATTGAAAGATGTCGAAACCAGATATCAAAAGATAGAAAAGCTAGCGCTAGCCCTAGTCACCTCAGCACGACGGCTACGTCCATATTTTCAAAGCCACCCAATAGTGGTACGAACAGACCACCCAATACGACAGATACTGAGGAAACCAGAGCTAGCCGGACGAATGATAGCATGGTCGGTAGAACTATCCGAGTTCGACATCAAGTACGAACCGAGAGGGCCTATCAAAGCACAGTGCCTAGCCGACTTTATCGCGGAACTAGCACCAGTAGCAGAAGCGCCCCTCCCATTCTGGACCCTTTATGTAGATGGCTCCTCGAATGAAAAAGGTAGCGGAGCAGGAGTCATAATTGAAAGCCCTGAAGGGATTATCCTGGAACAATCACTCAGATTCGACTTCAGCGCATCCAACAACCAAGCCGAGTATGAAGCCCTGCTAGCAGGGCTAAAACTCACCAAAGAAGTAGGAGCGAAACACCTTAGATGCTGGAGCGATTCAAAACTAGTCACTGGGCAAATGAATGGATCCTATCAAACCAAGGACCCCCAGATGACAAGATATTACCACCTGGCCTCCCAGTTGAAGAACGAATTCATTAGTTTCGAGCTCGACCACATTTTGAGAGAACAAAATGAAAGAGCCGACCTGCTGTCAAAGTTGGCAAGTACGAAGAATAAAGGCCAGCACCGAACTGTCATACAGGAAACAATATCCACGCCGAGCGTCGAAAAAATTGTTTCTAACATCAACTCGGCCGACAGAGAATGGATGACCGAGATATGGAACTTCTTGAAAAAAGGAACCCTCCCAGAGAGCCAGGAAGAAGCCAAAAAGATCAGAAGAAGGGCCAGCTACTATGTTATAGAAGGAGAAGACCTTTATAGGAGAGGCTTCACAGCACCACTGCTGAAATGTATCATGAAGGCTCAGGCCGAATATGTGGTAAACGAGATGCACAAAGGAATATGTGGAATGCACTCAGGAGGAAAAGCTATGGCCTCCCGAACTCTAAGAGCCGGATATTACTGGCCAACGATGCGCCGAGTACGTCAAGAAATGTGAAGAATGCCAAAAATATGGCAACTTATCCCATCTACCAGCAGAAGAATTGCACAATATCACAGCACCCTGGCCCTTCGCCCTATGGGGAGTTGACATACTAGGCCCTTTTCCACTCGCTAAAGGACAAGTGAAGTTCCTCCTCGTCGGAATTGACTACTTCACAAAGTGGATCGAGGCCGAACCCTTGGCAACTATCACCGCCCACAACATGCAAAAATTCATATGGAAAAATATCATATGCCGTTTCGGCATCCCCCACTCGGTGATTTCCGACAACGGTAGACAGTTCACCGAAAAGAACCTCGAAGAGTTTTTCAAAAACCTAGGGATTCGGCACCGAGTGACCTCAGTGGAACATCCGCAAACCAATGGACAAACCGAAGCCGCAAATAAAGTGATACTCGGAGAACTGAAGAAACGAGTAGGAGACGCTAAAGGAAGTTGGGCAGAAGAACTTCCCGCAATCTTATGGGCATATCGTTGCACACCACAGTCAACAACTAGGGAAACCCCCTTCAGACTCTCATATGGATCCGACGCCATGATACCAGTGGAAGTCGGAGAACCTTCCCTGCGAAGAACAAATTTCATCCAGGAAAACAACAATCAATCACTCAGGCATGCACTCGACATGACCGAAGAGACGCTCAACGAGGTCCAAGTCAGAATAGAGGCCTGTAAAAGAAGAGCCGAGAGGAGGTATAACACCAAGGTCAAACCAAGAAACTTTGAAGTTGGAGACCTGGTTTGGAGAAAATGCGGGGAAGCCAGAAAAGCTACAGGAGAGGGTAAATTGGCAGCCAATTGGGAAGGCCCCTTCAGAATAACCGAGTCGCTGGGAAATGGAGCTTACCGATTGGAGTACCCATCCGGCAAAACCATCCCCCGAACTTGGAACGCGACACACCTAAAGTTTTACTATAGTTAGAAAAGTTGTAAGTGGTGATGTACTCTTTTTCCTACTTTGACATTTTTTCCCAAGAGGTTTTTTGTCAAAGAGGTTTTAACGAGGCACACCCAATTTCTATCATTAATGAAACTCCTTCCTTCAAATTATCTGTTCAGAATTAGATTTAACCGCGTAGACCTTCACAAGGATACAAAAAGCGAGTTAAACATAACCGAGTAAAGGATACAAAAAGCGAGTTACAATTAACCGCGTAGACCTTTACAAAAATACAAAGGCGTTACAATTAACCGTGTAGACCTTTACAAGGATACAAAAAGCGAGTTAAACAAAACCAAGTAAAGGACACAAAAGGTGAGTTACAATTAACCGCGTAGACCTTTACAATGATATGAAGGCGAGTCACAACTAAACCGCGTAGACCTCTACAAGGATACGAAAAGCGAGTTAGACCTAACCGAATAAAGGATACAAAAGGCGAGTTATAATTAAACCGCGTAGACCTTTAATACGAGTTACCGAAAAACCATACGAATAACAAAGAAAAGTCATTTAACACCCTATTCGAAAGGCCGGGTGCGAGCCCTGAATATAAATTTCATTAAGTACCATATTCGATAGGCCGGGTACGAGCCTTACAAAAACAAGGAAAATATAAACACTAAAAAGGAACATCTCCTCCCTCCTGAATGTTGCTCCCGGCGCCGTCTTCACCAAGCGCAGACTCCTCAACCAACTCCCCCTCTTTATTGACATCCTTGTCCACGTCAAAAAGAGAAGTGTCGGCATCCTTGAAGAAATACCGAACTTGGCGAAGTGCCTTGCTGAACCCAGCCTCATGAGTCTTCACAATCTCGTCCAAAGCCTCACCCAGATCGGCCTGCAGCTTAGCCTCGGACTCGGCAGCCTTAGTCCTCGCTTGAGCAAGCTCAGAAACGAGCCTATCCACCTCAGCCCGTAACTCCCGAGCCGAGTTCTCAGAAGCAGTTAAGGAAAGTTTTAAGTCCTCCTCACGACTTTCAACTTCCCTCAACTTAGCCTCCACTCCCTCTTGAGACCGCCGAGATTCTTCAGCGGATTGGAGAAGAGTCTCGTTGGCCCGGGTAGCCTCCAACAGAGCCTGCTCGGCCTTTGCAGCATTCTCCTTCACCATAGCTAATTCCCGGTGGCCGTGGTCGAACTCCTCAGTCCAATACTGAGCAATAGCCCATGATCGAGCTTGGAAGCGACAAACAGCCTCCATAGAAAGCATTGGCCCAGCATCCCTTAACATATCCCGATCAGCTTGACCGAGATTGTCGGCAGAGATGAGGGCCCCGGGATTAAAATCTTTTCCCCAAAGCGAGGTCCGACCATCTTTCATAGAAAGAAAAGCCGGATGCCTCTCAACAGCAGACCCCGAAGCCTCAGCACCGGGTGGACTCGGTTTCGACCTCTTCGAAGGACCATCCACTCCTTGAACGACCTCTCGCTGATCCCTCTTCGGAGGAGGAGAAGGAGGAGGAGGAGGAGGAACAGGCGGAGCAACTCGAACCACCTCAGCAGCGGCCTCCTTGCCCTTCAATTTCTCCAGCCTTTGCTTTTTGGCCGTTTTATAGTCAAATTTTCCCATCACAGCTGCAAAAAAGACAAAACATCAGTAAAAAGCAAAGTAGAAGAAGAAAAACCGAGTAAATAAAAGGTACTCACCGTCCCAATCCTCTCTCGGAGTCCGAGAAGAAGGAATTCCCACGAGTATTTTACAGGACAAGGAACGCGGTAACTTACACAGCGTGATCATGTCATCCTGATCCTCAGGAGACATGTCCACGACCTGCCAAGACAACCGTTTGTTCGGGGAGCGGGTCCAATAGAGGGGGAACCTCGACTCCCCACGGCCATCAAAAAATTTGACCTCTCCTTCCGGACCTGGTCGGACACGAAAGAAACCACTCTTGAAATTTTTCCAAGAGGAGGTATAAGGACTAAGGATGGACCGACCAGGAATCCCAGTCAAGGAGACCCAACCCCCCTTTTGACTCTCTTTCACTTTATAATACAAAAATTTAGGAGCAGTAGGAGTTATAAAGAATTTACTGCAGAGCACCCGGAAAGCCTGGAGAGAAGCCCAGGAGTTCGGATGCAACTGCGTAGGAGCAACATTCAGCGCCCGAAGAACGTCAGCCTCAAACTAGTCAAACGGCACTGTAATGCCGAGAACCGAGAACAAGGCTTCATATACAAAAGTAAAGTGTGGATGGCGCGAATCAGCGGACATAAAAACTCGGTCATCGGGCCCACAAGGTTCGGCATAGACCATACCCAGGCGCTCCGAATGACACAAGTCAATAGTTGCAAGAAAGGAAGACAAAGCTTCCTCGGTCTGATACCGAGAAGCATATGCACCTACCTCCCCAGTCACCCAAGAATAGCCGGAAGTAGTAACAGGAGATACCTTTCTACCCCTAGGATCAATAGGCTGGGGAACAGAAGGAGGTAGAAGACGAGCACGCCGAGTCTCAAGAGGACGATCCTCAGTGGCCTCGGAATCCTCTAGAACCACTACCCCCTGACTGGAACAACCAAAGGTGCTTGCGCAGGGTCGACGGATGGACGAACCACCCCGACACCCGCAGCGGCAACGTTTGCCTCCGACGCACCATCGCTAATTCTATCAGAACCAGGACGGTGTGAAGAAGAACCACCATCGGAACCCTCTCCGATGGGGCGAACCTCCGGCGTAAGCATACGACCCCCGCCGGAGCGCCCAGAATCCCCAGAAAAAGAAGACATTATAGAACCAGAAAAAGAAATGGAAAGGAGATAGGGCGTACCTGAACAAATGACAAAGAAAAAACCTAGAAGGAGAACAAAATGGCGCAAGGGAGAAAAAGCTTGCGGGAAGACAAAACACAGAAATGAGAGTGAGCACCAATGTCAACAGTGCCCCTTTATATAGAACCCCAAACGTCGCGAATACGAAAGGGCGAAATGGTCCGAACCGTTGGATCAAGACCCTTCACTAGGCCAATCAACGGCTAGGAAGGCTTGAGACCTTTGGGAACCCCTAAACCGTTTCAAAATTCAAAAAGTAATCACTGGCGCCGCCCTTGGGAACCGTTACGACATCAATATGTCTGAAACGACGTCTTCACCAAACCACGTGACGTTTCGGGAACCGAACGCGTCTCGGCCAAATAAATCCGAAATTGGTATAACATTACTAAAGCTCCTACATTACTTCAGAGCTTGGGGGGCATGTGTACTACTCGGACTCGGCACTCCACCGAGTAGTCGAGTTGACCGAGTAAAACTTATCACTTGGACTCGGATGATAATAACGGAAAGAATATATCTTACCATGTGATAAGATATAGAAAGATCAGGCCATAAGATAAAGATAGAAGATAGAATTATCTCTATCTTCATTACGAGATTTGAGGAGATTTGATAGGAAAATAACCCTATCAAATCTATCTCTTTACACCCTATAAAACCAGAACGATCCATCTCAATCGAGGTACGAAATTCTAATTCCACTTTGTGATACCTGTCTCTCCCTCTGCGCCTCTAACTTGAGCGTCGGAGTGTCCTTGCAGGTACACCCCCCACCAGTCACGGAGGTGATCTCGACGGAGCCACCGCACCAGAAGGCTTACCGAAATCTGGTAAGAACAAGTTGATAGTATGGTTCTTCTTCAACTGAAGTCTCTTGATTCTTCAATGAAACTTGTATAACTCTTCGCATGGAAAGAATTAAGACATTTGTTCATTAGAAACCATAACCATTGTTCCTTATTTATTGATTCTACTAGGATTCCCATTATGCTGAAGCCATGTCACATCCTTCGATAATCTAATGGATTCACTTAAACATATTACTTAAAATACAAACCACTAAATATAAATAACTAACATAATTGTTATAAAAATATGAGCACACATTAGATAAGGAAATATAAATTTCCAACAATCTCTCATTTGGGCTCCATATCGTTCCTTAAACAGTTATATCACAAATTCCTTAAGCTTGCATTCGTATGCTATTTTAGACATCTACTCAATATATTAATAATGAAACCACCACAACTGTCATCACAATCAAGCTTGATTAAACTACGATGATCACATATCAAGACACTTGATGACATAGATCAAATATGGATGAGTGACATGAAAATTACATGCAATGCAATCTCAATCATGCCTATTTCCAACTAGTCCTTATTTATTCTTTAGCGATATAAATTCAAATTTTCTTAATTGCAATTTAAATATTGTACATAAATAAATAAGTCTAATAATAAACTCATAAAGTATGATAATTATTTTTGCAAAAAAATAAATACATAAATACTGAATCCAAACATAGAACATAAAAATTGTCACTAAACTAAGGTAGCATCTGAAACAATAACCACAGGAGCAACACGCTCACGAAAAACCTTAGGTGTCAACCTCTTAGTGGATAGGCTAACATACAGTATGTTCTATAGATTAGGGATGGCAACGGGGTGGGTTTATAAAAGGCAGGGACGAAAAAATTAAACACATCCCCATCTCCATCGGGTTTTATCGAGTTCGGGGAAACCTGCGGGGAACCCACTTCACAAATGTAAATTTTAAATATAACAAATAAATTTAAGTTATCATAAGAGGAATTTCAGATAGGAATCCAGATGGATTTTATCGCAAAATTTGAAATGGAAATCAACTGCAAACAAAATATCCGTTAGTTTTTTTCTGTGCTGTTTTCTTTTCTGAAAGATAAAAAAAAATGCGAACAAAATATCTGTGGAGTTTATAATGCTTGTACATGTTAAATGCAGTGCTGTATTTTTTTTATTCATAAATGCAGTGTTGTTTGCACATTAATTCAAAATCAAAGGGGTATAGAAACGTTGAATATTATGCCATGACTTAATCATTTTAAAAATGTAAATTATTAGATAAAAATATATGAATAACTTACATCCAGTGACAACAAATAACAATATGTGAAAAAGATGAAAACATAAGTGACATTATTAATAATATAAAAATTTGTATTATAATATATAGCGGGGCGAGTTCGGGGACGGGGCCGGGACAGGTAGTTGTATCCCTGAACCTGACCCGAACCCGACTTTACAAATCGAGGAAAACCCGAACCCGACCCCAACCCTTGTCAAAGCGGGTTTTCCCCGTCAAAGTCTGGGCGGGGTCGGACAGGTACCCGCAGGGTCAGATTTAATTGCCATGCCTAGTATAGATATTTGTTTGTCTTGAACTCTTTCATTAACAACCATATCAATAAACTTATATATTTGCACAAGATGGATTGGATTGGGAGCTTTGAGTTTTTGTTTTTGTTTTTTTCTTTTTCTAATCCTTGTTATTCCTAACTAACTTATGAATAGTGTTGATGGTCTTCTAAATTTTTGGATCAAAGAAGAGTTTCGTCTAACTATTATTGCACATATACTAACTACTATTTAAGTTACTATACTATAACGCTAACTATTTAAACAAATAAAAGTAAGCAAAGCATAGAATAGTTACATTAAGGAAAGCAAGTAAAGTACTTAAAATAGAAACGAGATTAAAACATGAAATGCAAGAAATGTTGTTCTAGTGGGTCTCTCACACTTATCACAGGCTTGTCCTTGCTTTGCGAGTTAGACCTTGGTGCCCAGTGCGACCCATTGTCTCTTAGCACCCTCATGCAGAAAGTCCCGAACCTATCTACTGAGATCTCTTGCTTAGTGATTAACAACCTCGCTTAACAAACCTCCATGAACTTTCCAGGGTTGCTCTTTGGAGTCCCTTGTCGCACAGCACATCGTGGATGTGCTTAGTGAGGAAAAACACATTCTTTGTAAGTATTTTCACTTAGTGAGGACATCCACTCGCTTAGCGTGAGTACGACAACCTTTCTCTTCATTTTTGCTTAGCGAGAGAGGTCCCTCGCTTAGTGCAAGAACTCCGAGTCATAGACCCTTGCCTTGTATGATCCTTGCTTAGCGAGTATTGGTGATCAAGTATACCAGTTGCGATTTTCGTGAATATGCTCACCCATGGCCATTAATGGCCACCTAATCACTCAAATTCAACATAAATCCATCATAAATGTTCCTTAATGCTTGTAAACATAAGATTTCCATCAAATAACTATTAAATCATGCAAAATAATGAAAAGCCCCCAAAATCCCATGCTAGGCTTCCAAAACCCATTCACTCTCTAAGACAAACAACAACATATAAATCATATGGGAGAGGGGGAATAGATGAAGAAGCAATCACAAAAGGTTCCCAGTATATGGGTGTGTGTGGGTCCTCTTGCTCTTTCATTTCTCTCTTCTCATCTTCTTCCTTCTTCTATTTTCTAAGTGTAGTGTGTGTTATAGTGGCTGGAGAAAGGTTTATGAGTCTTGGCCCTCATTGGGCTCATAAGCCTTTTTCTCAACTATTCTAACTCTAGCCTACTCATCACACTTAACACAAAGTAACGTTCTATATTTTGCAGAACACATATATAAAACAAACATAGAAAGACATTATGTATGTATGTATGTATGTGTACATACATACATACATACAAAGAGAGAGGAGGGATCAAATTATTTCAAGAGTAACTTTACAAGAGTTACTCTTTATTCTTATCTTTCTTTTTAATCTAATGTTTATAATGAGTGATTAATCTTTGACCATTTAATTAAAAGAAAAAGAAGAGTGGGGATGGAGAGTAACTTTTTTAAAGTTACTCTTAGAGTAATTTGATCCCTACTTATATTATTATTATTACTATTAATAATTTATATATATATATATATATATATATATATATATATATATATATATATATTGAGAAAATGAGAGAGAGAGAGAGAGAGAACGTTGTTGAATTTTTTTTTTCAATTTTTAATAATTTTTATATAAATTTATTTTTTTCTTCGAGTAAAAACTGCCTACTAACAGTCATTTAAATGTCTCACGAATAAGGCACTACCCAAGATACTTCACCGTAGAATGACCCATAATGTAGGCATTATTTAACTACTAAAATAATCATTTTCTTGTAGGGTATTCAAAAAGGAATGTGGAATAATTAAGGTTGCTTGGAATAAGTTATATGTAAACCTAACTTTTAGACTTTGGGAACTTTTATTTTGTAGATTCCATGTATTTTTCTTTTGTTATGGGGTATCTTTATTTACTCTTTTCCCAAGTATTTGAAGAGGTGAATTTTACTTATCTTTTGATTCTAACTCACCATTCCAACCTGCCTTATTTATTCTTTTCCCATACCCTTAGTTTAGGTATATTATTCTCTTGTTATTCTCAAACACACTTTGAGTTTGCTTTTTGCTTGTGTTTTCTCAAGCAAGTGTAGTTTGTTTCTAGAGCGAATATAAAATGGCTCCCAAGGTCAGAAAATTCAAGCAATCATATAATTGAAAGTTGAAACAACGTTTGCTATATATTTTATCTCCTTCATTTTATTTTGTGCATTGTGATTTTACATCACAGATACACAAGTTTCTTCAAAATATTTATAGGCATGCAACCATTATATCATTTATTTCTTGATAACAAATTACTTTGAATAAACTATCTTACCTAATTTAACACAATTAATTGTTGATTTGAGACCTAAACCTTCATATTCCAAACCCTTATTTCTTTTAATTCTTAAATGTTTCAACATAATTTATGTTTATTTTGTTACTATATTTTTATTTAGGATATATTTTTTCCTTGCAGTTATAACGTGAATTTATTATGATGGAAAAAACTTCCTCGTCTAATGAGGTAAGGACACTAGTTTTAGTTGGACGTACTGGCAATGGCAAAAGTGCAACGGGAAATAGTGTTCTTGGAAGGAGAGCCTTCAAGTCAAGGACAAGCTCTTCTAATGTAACAAGTGTGTGCGAATTGCAGAAAACTATTATAAAAGATGGACCAATTGTTAATGTTATTGACACCCCAGGTGAAGCATAGTAACTTGTCACTTATTACATAATTGTGTATTTGATTTGAGTTAAAGGAGTGTGATTGCTTAACTATTTTTGTCTTTGCTTCATGAAAATTTTATCATGTATAAATTTAAGGCTTAAATATATTCCAGGTTCCTAAATATAAGTGCTTTATGTTTTTAGATCCAACAAATTTTCTTTTTGGTTTTTGTTCCTTGCAAATTTTGTTGTTACTTGTTTTGGTCTCTTCCTTGAACATGCCATTAGGAAAATCATGTTTTTAAGTCCTTGCAAATATAACAATTTTGTTTTTATGTCCTTGCATAATATGTTGAATTTTGTTTTAATCCCTCTAAATATAAATGTTTTTATTTTTAGTCCATGCCATTATGTCCTTGTCATTATGTCTATTTGCATTGTGAGGGCCAAAACAAAAAGCATTGGGGAGATGAAATACCAAAAAAAAATTATTGGAACTAAAAGCAAAAAAACAATTATATTTGCATGAACATAAACATATTTAATCCTAAATCTAAAACCTATCAAGTGTTGTAGGACTATTTGCTGGAACTGATTCTGCTGGGAAGGAAATAGTCAAATGTATTGATATGGCCAAGGATGGAATTCATGCTATCCTTATGGTGTTCTCTGTTAGAGCTTGCTTTTCAGAAGAGGAACAAGCTACTTTTCTCACCTTACAAGCTTTGTTTGGACACAAAATTGTTGACTACATGATTGTGGTCTTCACTGGAGGGGATGATCTAGAAGCTAATGAGGAGACACTTGATGATTATTTAGGTTGTGAGTGTCCACAACCTCTTAAGGTTTCTTACTATTATCATTTAGCTCAATATATGCTCATTTCATTCTCTTAATTCTCAAGTGTGAACTCTTATTATTATGAGAAATGAGAATCATAAATATAAATAATTAAATCATATTTGAATAATTTGGATTAAAGTTTTTAATATTGACTATCTATGTATGGTTATATGGTCCAAAATTATAGTTCTCATTTCACACAATAACCAAAAGTTCTCACTTGATATACATTATATATATAGGGATTTGCTAACATACACTCACTTGTTTTTAAAAAGTACGTTGGCAACCTACGCCTGAGTGTATTTTGAGATCAATCATAGTTATATTTGCTAACATACTCCTTCTAAGAAAGAAGTGGGTTTACGTTAGCAAATCCTACAAACATTTGCTAATGTACACCCACTTATTTTTTAAAAGGAGTACGTTAGCAAGCTACACCTGGGTGTATTTTAAGATTAGTTGTAGTTATAATTTGCTAATGTACTCCTTTTAAAAAATAAGTGAATGATTTGCAACATACATTTACTTGTTTTTTTAATTGGAATACGTTAGCAAGCTATAACTAGAGATTATGTTAAAATATGTCGACGGTATAACTTGCTAACATGCTCTAACTATAAAACAAGTAAGTGTACGTTAGTAAATCCCACAAGGGTTTACTAACGTACATCCACTTGTTTTTTAGTTGGAGTACAATAAATTGACTTACATGAAAATAAATTATTATACATGTAGAGGATGCATGTTTGCTAATGTACTCCAACTAAAAATAGTGCATGTTAACAAATTCAAATATATATATATATATATATATATATATATATATATATATATATATATATATATATATATATATATATATATATATATATATATATATATATATATATAAAACAAGTAAGTGTACGTTAGTAAATCCCACAAGGGTTTACTAACGTACATCCACTTGTTTTTTAGTTGGAGTACATTAAATTGACTTACATGAAAATAAATTATTATACATGTCGAGGGTGCATGTTTGCTAATATACTCCAACTAAAAATAGTGCATGTTAACAAATTCATATATATATATATATATATTAAATGTAATATATTTATTAAATATATGACTATTCATATTTATAAAATTTATTATAAACAAGAATAAGTAAACAAAGTAATTAATATAAAATTCAAATATATTAAAAGTTTTATAGATTTTTTATTATTATAATAAAAAAATAGCTTATAAAATATATTACAAAATAATAAATTTAAACTAACAATAAAATAATAAATATTAATTGATAAGTATAGATAATAATTTACATCTTATTTTATATGTTTAATATTTTTATTTCAAATAAACTAAGATGGGTTATTCTAAATTTAAATAGATATTAATACTACTCTTATATTTAATTATTGTTATTCATAAAAATAACTCAAAGTAAAAAATTTAAATTATATTAATATAATTTTAAAATTATTGAAAATTTTGTTGTATGCTAACCATTTAATATAAATATTTTTATTCATTTCATTTCATTTTATACATTTAATTATAATAAGTTAAGTTTGATTTGTTACAAGTAATTAAATAAATTAATAAAGACTTACATATTATACAACTTATATGATCTTTTATATGTTAAAATAAATCACCCTATTTTATATATAGTAAATAGATATACAAGTTTTAACAAATAATTTATATATATTACATGTATTATTGAAAATATAATAAATACAAATTTCAAATGTTATGATATTACAAATTTATTTTTTATTTTTATGAAAATATTCTAAATCAAGTTTTACAAATTGTATTTTTACATCTTTTATTATTTTATTAAATAACATATACATAATTTTACTTTTTATTTATTGTCTCATATATTTTTGTTTATAACTATGTATATTG
The DNA here is from genome assembly GCA_026413185.1 of Pueraria montana var. lobata. NCBI lineage: Eukaryota > Viridiplantae > Streptophyta > Magnoliopsida > Fabales > Fabaceae > Pueraria > Pueraria montana. Next base: position 70,576,824 of record CM048654.1, read on the forward strand.
CATTATCATTACACCTAAGTGGTACAATTACCAATTGATTTCAAATATTATTAGATGTTTTTGAAAATAACACGTGCTTAAATGAACATTTATGTTTTTAATTTAGCTTATTTTGAAGAAATAACTTTTTTTTTGTTGTTTTTGTTTTAGAAAGTCAACTTTAAAAATGTTTATTTTAAAAAAAAAAATCAATTTCTTCTAGTTCTCATAAAATTAATTGTATTTTAAATAAAATAACTTAAATTATTTTAACATGTTTGTTTAGTTTCAAAAAATTAAAATTTAAGAAGGAATAATATTTCTGATTATCTTTGAAAAGTTAATTTGAATAGTTTTTTAAATAAAGTTATAATTACAAATGTCTTTTAAAATAAAAGTACTTTTATAATTGTAACCAAACGAAGAATAAGTTTGAATTTAAGTAAAATATTTAAAAATAAACTATTTTTTTATATATTCTTAAAATTGTTTTTAAAAAATGTAAATACAGTCGTTTAGTTAAATTAAGAAACATATAGTTCAAAATTCTTAATTTGTAAAAGATTTGCTTAAAGTTTTTAATATGTCATTTAAAGATGTTGTTGCCTATAAATATGTTAATACTTTCATTGTCGCTATGCTCAATTAAATATATGTTTCATTATTAATAGTGATATTATCATAAGAGTTGAAAATTCACATTGTTTGAGCAGGATAATAATTATATAGACATTAAAAATATTGTATATGATAAAATGTTATGCACTATTTTAATGTAGTTAATTAGATATATTTTAATTTTAACTTCACTAAAAATTAAAAATTTATATTGTTGATCATATTGAAAAATATAAATACTATGCTCAAAATAACTATAAATTAATAAAATATTTATTTCTTAGTTTTTTTATATGTTTAAATTATTTTTTCATATTTAAATAAACTCACAATATTATAACTTGTTGAATGACATTCTTGATTATTATTTCTAGTTTTAATACTATTTGCACAAATATCTTGGAGTATACAAGACCCCCTTTATGTGCTAAATCTATAATGTACACTTTAGATTTTTGTTGATTATGATAGAGTTTTAACATTGTTGTAGGATATTCTAACTCTATGTGGCAATCGTAAAGTGCTTTTTGATAATAAGACTACAGATGAAGAAAAGCGATTAGGACAAGTTCAACAGCTTCTCAGTCTTGTGAACATGATTATATCACAAAATGGTGGACGACCATTTACAAATGAGTTGTTTATAGAGTTGAAGGTAAAAATTTTATAAAATTTGAAAGTGTTTATTGAATATTGAGACTCTGGTAAATAATATATATGATGTCAATGAATATTTCATCATTTAATTGCACAGGAGAAAGCAACAATACGAGATAACCAACAAAAATTGGTTGACTCCATGGAAGGATATTCAAAAGCAGAATCGTTGGGGATTAAAATGCAAATGCAACAAAAATATGATGATGAGCTAAAACGAATTACTAATATGGTACATACTATATCTTCTAATATTTATTTCATAACATTTGTTTTTATTTACTTATTTAAAGTTAAACATATTAACACTTTCTTAGATTTTATTGAAAATTTGAAAGTAAAGTGACTTATTGCTACAAACACACGTAAAATGTCACTTGGTGCGAAATATATATGCAAAAGTGGATTATTGAAAATCAACATATATTTTAAATGCTATTTTACATCAAATAATAACATTGATATTATTCTGTGTCTTCTAATTTTTTTCTTCTTCTAATTTTATACCATAGTGTTTATCATATTATGAAATACTATTTTATGCTTCTTTTTTTCTTTCAGTACTAATTAATAATCATTGTTATATTCAAATATAGATGTAATTTTAAGGATGACAAAATGGGTCAACCCAATCTTATTCACCCTCAACTCCCTAAAAAACGGATTGGGTTGAATTCAACCCATCTTGATTGGTAATATAAATCAAGTAATAAAGATACTCACATATATTGTAATTAACATCTAATTAGTTAAATACACGTAAAATCTCACTTGATGCATAATATATATGCAAAAGTTAGATTATTGAAAATCAACATATACTTAATTATTTTCATTTAATAATTGCATTAAAAGTACTGTGTCTTTTAGTTTTCTTCTAATTTTATACCATAGTTTTTACCGTATTATGAATGTAGCATTTTAGGTTTTTTCAGCATTGATAAATAATCATTGTTATTTTGAAATCAATATGTAATTTTCAATAAAAATGACAAAATAGTTACCATAGATTGACCTACCAAATAAACAAATAATAATAATAACATAAATTATTTGAAAAATCATAATAACAATTAATTAGTCCATCAAAACATTTAAATACTTAAAACATCAAATACATCTATTGATTACCTTAAAAGGGCAAAACTAAAAACATTAGTACTTTAGTTTATTAATGCTAATAAGTTCATAACCACAAAAAAGTCTTGACAGGTTACAATAAATATAAGAAAATTAAAAAGAAAATTTAACCCAATACCCTCCAAAAAATAAGTTAGATTGGCTTGAACTCATTTTAAGAGTGAATTGGAAATTCCAACCCGCCCCATTTAGTAGGTTAAATGGGTCAACCTTATAGATTTAACCTAGTTTACCATTTTTATTTTGAAGGATTTATTATTACTATCTTGATTGATATCATAATTAAGTAATAAAACATTCAAATCTATTTTAAGTATTGACAATCTTATTTTATAAATTGAATGCATGCATGCAATTGATTCTAGAACCTAATATTATAATATGCATCTAATTAATTAAAACATGAGTGAAAAAAATAGTGTTAATGGATATTATTTCATTATTGTTCATTCAAATAATAATTTTATTTTAATATATAGGTTGAATCAAAGTTGAAGGAAGAAAGTGCAAATCTTATGAAAAACTTGGAAGAAGAGAAAGTTGCTAGCTAGACTTAAGGTTGAGGAAAATTATAGGTCGATACATATTACATCGAATAATGAAATTCAGAAACTCAAACGTGATCTTGAAGTGGCAAATAGGAGACCCACTCGCACTAGGTCTCGAAATCGTTGTGTCATTTTGTGATTGTAGTACCTTTAAATATTTATGTTTTACCTTCATGATTGTAAGTATTTGTATTGGCTAATACTCCTCAAAATGTTGTATATAATTACTAAGGATTGCTATGTAACTAAATTGTGTTTGAATTTAATTTGTTAATTTGTCATAATTCTTTTATTAATATGGTTATTTTTATATTTTAAATTCATGGCAATGTCTGTGGTGCACCCATAAACAATGTGGTTCACTAGTGAGCCAATATATAAATGTCATTAGATATAATATATAATAATAAATGGAGAGTAGCAGTATAGATCATTCACCGATGACTTAATTAGAATGTTATTACAAATTATATTAAAATTAAAAATTAAATTAAAATGCATGTGAAATTACTAACTAATTCTCCTTAACCTTCAAACTCAAATTCCCTTTTTCTGGCACCTCTAAGTCCATTCTCGTTAAGTGTCACAATCTTCATTGCTTCTTCATTTCTTCATACAATTGAATCACATTTGACTACAATAGACATCAGAATGAAAACCCAGATCAGATTAACATCAAAACGTAATAAATAAATTTTACAGCTTGTTTGTTTGGGCTGAAAGTGTACATATGAAAGTGTTTCATGTATAGAAGGTGAAACACTTTCAGCTCTGGTGTTTGGTTCAACCAAAATGTGATGAAAGTTGCAAAAAACAAATGTGGGTCCCATCGTCATTACTTTCACCTCAAAAATGGGGTGAAAGTTAGCTGAAAGCTACAACAAAGTGAATGTGAGTATGTGAATACCGATTATTTTACAAGTTGTCTACTCAACATTTCTTCATTTTTTTATCAGCAAGCATTTTTTTTTATCATCCAGAAAGAATTATCAGCAAGCATTTATTCTTCGCCAGGTACACGAATGTCAAGGTTCTTGTGATTTTGCATCATTATTGTTAATTTACATGGTTTAAAATGTTGGATCTGCATGTATCTGACATCCACATCATGCATATTGTTAGCCATGGCAGCTTCCCTAAGCTTCAGACCCCGATCTGCATGTGTTTGAGGAGATCATAATCGATTATGCTGAGAGCATAATTCATTATGCCCCTTGAATAAGCTCCCACGGTTGCAATTTAAAAGGCCAACATCGATTATGCCTAGCATAATCGATTATGGTAACTTGCAAAATTATTTAGAGCTTTGTCAGTGCTATATTAGGACACAGGTCACACTTAAGGGCTGCAAATTGCAATTACACTCCATGATGGAGGTCACCCCTCTAATTATTAGTTAACCAATTAATCTGTAATCATAACCACAAACGATTTTGAGTAGTTATTATGTCAATATGACTTTGGTTGTTAAAAAAATGTGAATACGTCTTCAACTTCAACATTAGCTCCATGTTGATGGTTTTTTAAATTGGTAGCGTGATGGATTTAGCTCGTCTTTTTTTTTTCTTTTGCAAGGCAAAAGGAAGATAATATATTATATGATAGACTAGTTTTATGTCACAAAGTGTGCCATTCATTTTCTTTTAAAAAAAGTTAACGTCCAGCAAATTTTTTTAGGGTTGGGGGTAAAATTTGGATTTCATAAACGTTTGATTTTAGTTTTTTTTCTTTTATTACCCACATAACCACTTTAATTCAAATATTTCATCTCTTTTTAACTCTCTTACATCTATTACATTTATACCAAACAACTCCACTTTCATCTCTCTTTCATCTTTTTTCATTCCTCACACTTTTATTCATTTTCATTCATCTCTACCAAACATTATGTTTGATTTATTAAAAAGTAAGGGACAGGGCAAAAATTATTTGTTCCATGTTTGATTTCAAAAATGAATGTGAGACAAAACAAAAGAGGGGTTGAGGAACAAGGCAAAAACTTCTTTTATTGTTGCTCAGTAATCCACGGAATAACTTTTTGTTTCCAGTAAAAGATATTCAAAAGTTCAAAACACCCACATATCTCTATTCTCTTTCCCCCACGTCTCCCTCTCCTCAATTTCTTGTTCCCACTATCATAATAATAAATAAACCGCCAATACTATAAAACGCTGCATATTGCTTCTTCATAAAAAAAAATTGAAATACAACATTTTACGTTAGAATACAAAAAACTTCTTCTTAATATAAAAACCTGGAAAAATATTTGATATGTAAACCTTTAAATATATATATATATATATATATATATATATATATATATATATATTACAATATGTATATATAATATATTTTATATATTATATTAATTAATATTTATGATGTATATTATATAATATATATTAAAATATATTACTTTATAATAATAATATAAATTATATCAAGATAATATTAAAAAGGATATTATAGTAAATTTTATACTATTTTTCCTGTGTGTTGTCTAGGGATGGCAATGGGGCGGGTCGGGACGGGTTTGGCTCTCTCCCTGTCCCCACAAAAGGCGGGGCAGGTACGGGTTTTGGTATGCAAGTCTAAAATTTTAATACCCATCCCCATCTCTGTCGGATTTTATCGGGTTCGAGTATAAAAGATGCGGGTCTAAAATTTTAATACCCATCTCCATCCTTGTCGGGTTTTATCGGGTTCGGGTATACTCGCGGGTAACTCCCTACACCATCTTTTATAATTTTAATTTACTTATATATATTTAAATAAATTAATATTTTAATTCAAACAATATATAAAAAATAATGAATAACAAATAAATTAAAGACAAAGAATTAAGAATTGAATTATATTTTTAGTTAAATGTATAATTTTAAGTTTGTTATTTAACTATTATTATAATTTAAATTATTTAACTATTAAGATAATTAATTTACATTTTTAAAAATTATAACAATAAAATCTTTAATATGTATATATATATATATATATATATATATATATATATATATATATATATTATGTATATAAGTTGTGACAAAAAAATTATAAAAAAGAATGTAATGGTGGCGGGTATACGGGTACGGGTATAGTTTGATACCCATCCCCATTTAAAAAATTCGGATAATACCCATACCCGTACCCATACTCAGTCAAAGCGGGTATTCCCCGTCAAAGTCAAGGTGAGTTCGGGACGGTACCCATGGGTACGGATTTATTTGTCATGCCTAGTGTTGTTCATTGTACATCAAACAATGAACTGAATAAAAAGTTGTTCTGTAACTTATATTTTTGTTCCGTGTTGTTCTACTTGTACTGTATGTCAAAGCACATCAAACGCATCCAGGCAAACATCCAATTGTTCCTGCTAAACCAGTTGGTTTTTATCCTATCCCATGATCCATTAGTCTAGCTAACCCAAAATCTCCAAGCTTTGCATCCAAATTAGAATCCAACATAACATTGCTGGATTTTGTCTCTATGAAGCACACATTCTTCCCACTCTTTCATGCAGGTATAATAATGCTGAGGCCAGAACTCTAGCAATATTATACCTTACTATCCATGTCAGCAGCACTTTGCCTTTGAACAGATAAGAACCCAAGCTTCCATTTTCCATGAACTCATAAATCAGCAACAGGTCATTATGCTAATGGCACCACTCAAAGAGTTGCAACAATTTTTTTTTTTGCCTCGGTTGACTAATGATCTTTACTTCATATGCATACTCCTTCACCCCTTGTTTAGATCCACGTCGAGATACCCTCTTAAGGCAACATGGGTGTTCAACTCTCTTATAAATCCTATGTCCTCCCTCTCCAATTTTGTTTTCTCTGGCAAAGTTATTAGTTGCTCTGGCAAGTTCTTCATAGGAAAACATCTTGGGAATAGGCATTTTTTAAGGCAATGATGGTAAAAAGAAAAGGTTAAGAAAAAAAAAAAAGAGACAATTGATGAATGGAAAAGGAAGAACAAAAGAGTTTTTGTCGTGTCGGAGTGCATAGTTCATCCTTATTTGTTCTTCCATTCACCAAATGAATCTCCAATTTGAAATTGAATGGGGATACTATACGGGCTGGTAAGTCGAAGATCGGTGGTGCTGGCAGAGATTTTTTTTGAATCCCTAATTTATTTGTTTTTTATTTTGAATTAATTTGTTGTACAGAGAATTTCTTTCTATTGCGTTTTTGGAGGATATTCATCAGAAGTCGAAGATCGGTTGTTCACACTACGGTGGTCGTCCCTGGCTGCGAAGGTAAGGTGCGATGGCGACGCTGTTGCGGTGGCGGTGCTGTCGCGGAGCTGAACCCACACACCACTGTTCTTCCACATGTTAGGGGTTTATTTGTCATTTGTTGTTTCATTTTTTTTTAAATAAGGTGACCTATTAAAATTGTTAGTTACCTTCTATATGCAGTAAACTCGTTGGATCACCTATGGACCACTTATATTTATGAAGTTGATAAATTATGTTTTTACTTTTTTTTTGGGATTCCATTTTCTTTAAAATGATTTATTAAACTCAATATTATGATAGTCAACTTCTTGTAATTATAGAATGAGTGCTTATATTTGAACATCCTCAAATTCTAAACACCTCATCAACACCTCTAATTTCTCTCTATCTCTCTCTTCCTATCACATTATATCATCAATCAAATCAATCACTTATCTATTCTCTCTCTCTCTCTATCTCTCTCAAGCTATGTTGGACACCCAAGGGTGTTCTTCCAACAACCATTTTCCTTATAAAATTTGGCATTTTCCATTTATCTCTTTCCTTATTTAAATAATTTATTAAATGTTTTATGTTACCATCTTAGAAAGTATAAAAAAAAATATAATAAATAGGGATGAATATTTTTCATGAAACTATGAAAAGAAATTTAGACTTAACTTATCATATAAAATATATAAAATATAACACAGGAAATGAACATTTTTTATAAAAACAAATAGGAAAATTTACACTGAATTCAAAGGGATAAAAATTTTAACTAAGAATTTTTGTCCAATCAAATTTTAAATTTCTTGATCATAATTAATATTTAATTACATAAAAATCAAATTAAATTGCCATAATCACTTTTATTTTCTTCACACAAAATTAGTGTGAAAAATTAATTTTTAGACAAATAATTATTTGTTTTTATTTATCATTATCTCACTTAAATAATTTATTCATGATTTTCTTCTACTTGGACAAATTTTAATTTTCTTTTATACATTGATATGTATATGCCAATATATTAAAATAAAAATTATATATAAAATATAATACATAGAGATGGATAATTTAACTGAAGTCACATTAATATCAAAATTATTATAGTGAAATTATATTTTTTATTATTATAATTTTAATTTGAATGTATTTTTTTATGGTTGTCTCTTTCCTTATTTAAATATTATATTCAATGTTTTATTTTACAAACATAAAAAGTATGTAAAAAAATAACAAATGGGGATGAATATTTTAAATGAAAGTATCAAGAGAAATTTATATTTAACTTACCATATAAAGTATATAAAATATAATACACATGAATAAATATTTTTTATAAAAAATAGAAAATTTACACTAAATTCACAGTGATACACTTTTTTACTTAAGATTTTGGTCCATTTAAAGTTAAATTTTATTTTACATAATTAATATATACTTCATTACATAGCAAAAATCAAATATCAATATAATCACTATTATTCTCTCCACGCAAAATTAGTGTCTAAAATTAATTTTTAAACAAATAGTTATTCTTTTTTTGTTTATTATCTTCTCACTTAAATAAATTATTCATGATTTTCTTCTAGCTGGACAATTTTTAATTTTCTTTTATACATTGATATGTATATGCCAATATATTAAAATAAAATTATATATAAAATATACCACATATGGATGAATTTTTTTTATTTATAAAAGCAAGTAGAAAATTTCTATTTAATTCATGGGATGAACAATTTACAAAAGTCACAATAATATCTAAATTATGACGGTTAAATTGTACTTTTTATTATAATAATTAAAATTTGAAGGTATTTTTTTATGATAATTTATGGAATGTTTTATTTTATGATCATAGAAAGTATAAAAATAATATAACAAATGAAGATATTTTTTTTATGAAAATATGAAGAGAAATTTAGACTTAAGTTACCATATAAAATATGACACACAGAGATGAACATTCTTTATAAAAACAAGTAGGAAAATTACATTGAATTCATAGGGATAAATTTTTTTACTAAATATTTTTGTCCAATCAAAATTAATATTTCTTTTACATAATTAATATATATCTAATTACATAAAAAAAAATTAAATATTAACATAATTACTATTATTTTCTCCACACAATGATTTTTAAGCAAATAATTATTCATTTTTAATTTATTATCTTCTCACTTAAATAATTATTCATGATTTTCTTCTATATGGACAAATTTTAATTTTCTTTTATACATTAATATGTAAATGCCAATATATTAAAATATAGCACATAGGGATGAATTTTTTTCATAAAAAAAGGATGAATTTTTTTTATTTATAAACACAAGTAGAAAATTTTCACTTAATTCATGGATATGAACATTTTACCTTATATCATATTAATATCTAAATTATTATGATGAGATTGTATTTTTTTATGAAAATAAAAATATAACACATTTCATTACATACAATATAAAATCTAAATAAAAAATCTTATACATGGGATCAAAATATAGTAAAACGATAAAAATAAATGGCTATAACAAGTGAAAAGACTAAAGAGACCTTCCTTGGCAAGTGAAGTTTCTACTTTCAATTGTGGGAATGCTTTTGCCAAGTAAACTCCCCGATCCCACTCTCCATGTCTTATACAGTGTTGTGAAAACCGGCTCAGACCGACCGATTGAACCGATTCGACCAGGAACTGGTGCATGGACCGGTCTGAGCTAGTAGTTGGATCGGTCATGCATACGACCCAGTTTCACCCACTTCGACTCGGCCGGTTTTCGTCAAAACCGGTGACCCAGACCGGGTTATACACGTTTTCTTCTTCTTTTTTTGTTTTTTTTTTGAAACAGACGTTTCCCTTTTGGTTCTGGTTCTCGCCTCCCTCTCTTGTCGTTTCCTTTCTAGTTCTCGCAACTCACCGGTGTCACCGCACCTTACGAAGGCCGGACCTGTTGTCACCGCCGCACCGCATCTCACAGAGGCACCCAAGGAGAAAGTGCGGGGCTGTTGTCGTTGTTGCACAACACTGCACGGAGGCACCCAATGAGAAACGACATAAGGGTGTATGAATCATCTATGCTTCACCTTGATCTAGGGATGACGATGGTGTAGAAGCTTTGCGTCGTTGGAGAACAGCACTGTTTGGGCGTTTGGTGTTTGTGAACAGCGTTGTCATTGATGTTTCTTTGATCTAGTGTTTCATGTTTGTGCTTTAGGGTTTTTTTAGGCCTATTGAATTTTCTATTATTTTATTCTCTGAAGCCCAACTTCAATTCGATAATAAATAAGAAAAAAAGGAAGGATCAATTAATAGATAATTCAAAATAAAATAATTTTTTTAAATGTAAAAATATAGAGACAAATATTTTTTAACATAATTTACTTTAATTATTTTGAGAATAAATAACTAAATAAATAAGGAGATTCATTTTAAAATAACTAAAGTTATTCTACAAATAATTAAAATATATAAGTTTCATCATTTTAAAAAGGCTTAAATATGTTTTGGGTACCTGATATATTAACAAATTTTGCGTTAGGTCCTTATTAAATTTTTGCTTTGTGTTGGGTTCCTAATAAGTTTTTTATTTTGATTTTGGTACCTAAAGCGCTATCTAAACCACTTTTTAAAGCAATTTAAAACGCTATCTAAAGTGCTTTAGGAACCAAAAGCAAAATAAAAAGTTTATTGAGTACCCAACAGAAAGCAAAAATTTAATAGGGACCCAACGCAAAATTCACTAATATATCAAGAACCTGAAACATATTTAAGCCTTTTAAAAATAACTAAAACTAGTGCAGAAATGAACATTGAACATGTTTCTATCTCCTAAGTCCTAATTAAAGTCACCGTATTATGTTAACATATTACTTGGATTTTGATAATAATATATAAAAGCTAATTGTTATTATATTTATCATGATATAATTTTATGTGCTTTATCATGATTTTGATATGTTTTAATAGTTTAATTGTTATTTTAGATATTAGTTATATTATTTTTTTAATATATATACTAGGTCAACCGGTTTAATTAGTGACCCACCGATTCGACCACTGATCCATTAATCCAGTGTCTCGATCGGATCAATGACCGGACCGATTTTCACAACACTGGTCCTATGTGCTCGACGTACAAATCATCATAAAATAATTTTAAATTAACCACCCTCGTTCCCCTCGCAGCAAATATATATAATCCACCGGTGTGAATACCTTTTTAGCCAACGAGAGGTTGCAGCATATTCCATTTCTAGGTATCCAAATTTGGACCTCTCCAACATCTTAAGATCTGTATGTATCTTTATCATAAGTAAGGAATTACATTCATGTTTCTAATACCATACATACATTGGTGTTTTTAATTAATACCATGGTTGGTTAGTTCATAGTTCTAACTTTCCATCAAGTACTCAACCCCAAAAGTACAGATCACAACGAAAATGGGAGTCCTTTCTTCTACAATAGTACTGCTTCCAATTGTTGTGCTGCTTTCTCTTCTTTGCACAGCTTGTACCACAAATTCAGCTGAAAACGATTTTGTTCACTGCCTTGTGAACAATTCTGAGCCCTCTCACCCCATATCTGCAGCAATTTTCACACAAAACAGTTCCTCATTCTCTTCTATGACGAAAATAGAATAATATAATTAGAAGGACTAAAATTGTAATTTAATTTTTTAATAGAATTAGAATAATATAATTAGAAGGCAGATACTCTTCTATGACGAAATCATGTATGGTGCATTTACAGCAGTAAATTAGTATGCATGTGATTAATGTGCGAAGGATATTTATGTCCTCTACACTATATTGTACAGCAGCCCAGTGTACTTAATATTAGTATTTAATACAAAGACCTGCACCCACATAACTTTCACTTGTTCCAAACATATTGTAACCCCCCTTCTAATTAATTAATCTACATCGAATATATATAAAAATTTCAAATACATTCTATTAAAGTTCAAGATATATCATTTATAATCTACATCATTAAAATTTACATACTATAAAATTATTCTAGTTATTACAAGTACTAAAATACCCAAAAACTCCCCGTCCTATAGCTTTGGAAGTTTTCGCATCTTTATCTTCTAACTATTCTTCAAACACCTGCAAATCAAACTTTCCTAGAATCTAGGGACAAAATTTTACAGGATCAGGCATTTAATTTCTCATACAATTAAAACAATTTCAAACATATACATATCATAACTAATTAATCAGTCACACACATAGTTAAATGCAGCATGATTTATGCAAATGCAGTTTTTGACTCAAATTCATTTTTGACCCTGCTCCATGGAGACTTCCCCTTTGAGTGTTTAGTAAGAAACTGGCCTACCATTACGCACTGCAATTCAGCAATCAGCCCCTACTAAACGCGAATAAACTAAACAGAATTAGGAGATCAGGATACCCAGGAAGGCCACCACGACCGCATCTCTGTCCAGATTACAGCCACATATGGAATTGCCAATATCCTTCTCCCCACAGACTATAAAATCACAGATTATATAGTCCTGTCTAACTTATTCTGCTCACCCAAAACAAATCATTTCTCATCTGTCAAAACATTTCTCATGACTACCGTAGTCCCGGTTAGTCAACATTACTGATCTTTTAAAATCCATGGCTACCGCAGTCCTGGTTAGCCAACATAATTCAGTTTTCACTTGAAATCTTTTAAAAATCCCCCAAAAAGACTCATGTATATGCAATATGATGATAATCATAATTAAATAAGAAATTTTTAATAATCACATACAAATATATAAAAATTCAATAATTAACATTATAACATTAATATTTTACCAAAATACCATCTAGTTCCTTACTAAATAAATTTTATAAACTAACCCTAATTTTTCTAAAATTCCAATTTTATCCTTAATGTAAAATTACCAAATTACCCTCACTATTTACTATTATTTCCAATTTTACCCTTGATGTTTTTATTAAATTCCTAATGTATCCCTAAACTTTCTAGAAAATATGAATTTACCATTTTACCCTTATACATTTCTATTATTTCCGAAAATGTCCTTAATCTTTTCCCAAAATTCCCAATGTGTCCCTACATGTAAAATGACCATTTTGCCCTTGGTTTTTCAAAAATTTCCACATAGTATCCCTTGTAAAATCAACATAACTGAATGGCCTACAAGCCATTTCCTACATCTTTTCCAAAGCAACAAAGCCAAATTCCAACCAAAAATCAACCAAATCACATTTCAAACAAAATTAAACAAACCAAAGTTCCAACCATCACAATACACCAAGAATTCAATCAAACATCATTCCAATCAATAATTTCCAATTACTAGCATCAAATACACAAAACCCCTAAATCAATTTCAACTTTTCATAGTTCTAGGTTACATATTGATTTTAATCCTACAACATGTTTTCTTCTAATTCCAAGGGTTCTAATTTGAAATTAAATGCCTAGATCCTTACCTTGAACTCTTAATTTGATGAAAAGCCCTTGAATCCCTTTCTCCCTCACTCCTTGTTCTTCTTGAAATTTTTGAGGTTTTCTCCCAATTTCTTCTCTTTTGGCCTAATATATGTTGGGTAGGGTGAGGTTTGGATGGTTTGCTTTCTTAATTTGAGAAGAAAAGATGAAGGTAAGATGAAAAGAAAATGGAGGCTGCAGCTGCACTCACTCACGGTTCTGTTTTTAGAAAAGCTAGCTTTGGTGACTTTTATTTTTGTTTTAAGTTTTAATACTTCATTAAACAATTTATCCACCAAATTGAATTTTCTCTTCAAGTCCAGCAGCCTCCCACACGTCCAGCAGCCCCATTGGCCAAGGGAGGTCAGTTAGGAAAGCCTTTCCAGCCCACTTGGACAGCCAAAAGAGTTCCCTACGTGACTTGCCATTTGCTTGGCCAAAAGTCAATAATTGTAGGCAATTTTTGTAGACTTTTCTTCTTCACTCAATTTAATTAAATCTTCCCATCCAGCTGCTGTCCAAGGGCAGTGATTCATGTGAGAATGAGGCAGCCAATTTGGCTAAGTTTCCAGCCCCACTTGAACGTCCCAAAATGGTGCCTTGTGTGACCTTCCAACTAGCTTGGTCAATTGGTCCAAGGTGTAGAATTTTCTAGAATATTTTTAGGGTTCTTAATTAGAATTTGAATTTGAAGAAATTAACACCACCATTGGATTCCTCACTATCAAAAACCTTGGGGTAGTGTCTTACTTATCTCTTAATCCAAGTCTAATTAGCTTAATTTAGTGACATTAGAAACTTTGATTTGTCACCTTGTGATTGGTTAATACTCTAAATTTAATTTTTCTTGGTTAAACATTTTTAAAAATTATTCTAAGTATATTACAATTATTAGATAATTCTATAGATGTCATACGAATTTTCTCTGAATTTTCTGCCTTAGAATTTTATCGTAAGAATTTCTCAGAGTTCTAACTTTCATAAAATTCTAACAATTCAAAATTAGCATTTTAATTCTTTAACTGTATATATTTTTAATCTATATTCAATTACCTTTTTATTAAGTTACAGATTAGTCCAAAATTCCACACTTGAAAATCTATCCTGGACAGTTGTCTAACATAGCGGTCCAGTCAACAATCAATTCAGGCAAAAACAAAGACATCCAAAGATTCAGAAAATTCTTCTAAGTAGAACTGTATTAATTTCATTAAGAAAATACATATAGAAAGTTTCTATAAAATACAGTACATAATCATTCATAATATTCATATATAAATACGTACAAATAGTAAAATAAAATGAGGATGTTACACATATCAATTTGGTCATGAGGAGGATTTAGGAAACCATAAGCCCCACTCTCTAGAAGGGTGACCCATCACAGTTCATGATGGTTGCACAAATAATTCCAAATAAGAAAGTACTGAAACCATAACAAGAGGAACCAAGTTTATTGACCTATTTTGGGATGTTACTATTTCTACATGGAAATCACTATTGTTGTTATTTTAAAAAATAATAATTTTTAATCAACGGTGCACAATTGAAATCACCAACCAATGTATCCTATACTTTTATTAGTGATGGCTCTTAGAATTGCTAATAAATATGTATTCTAAACAATTAAGAGCTGTTTGGTTATCAATTTGTCCACCTCAAAAGTACGTTTGAAGGGCTAAACTCAGTTTGCCCACATGTTTGGCTATCCACAAAATTAAGTTTTCTACCTCAGTTTGTGTCCAACTTAAGTTTAGCACAAAAGCAAATGATAGCATGCTTTTGCATTCTTCATTTTCCGTTGAGACCATTTATAGGAATTAATTTCCAAATTTACCCATTGGCCATTGCCACGCAACATTGGCAGCCATGCTTTAATCATTGCAGGAAGCAGTGGAGTATGACACTCGGCTATATTATTTTTGATTACCATGCAGTAGAAACTCATGGATGGGTATATAGAATTAATATTTAAATAATAATTTGTGTCAGATTTAATTCTCATTTTTACCATCACATTTTGTTTTCCTTTTTTATCTACTCTAATTAATATGTATTGCACCCATTTTCTTAGTAAAAATCATATTATATGAAGAGACACACTTTTTTTTTTTTTTTTTACAGAATATGAAGAGAAACACTTAAAAATATATTAGATATACAGAAAATGAAAAAGGGATTTATTAATGAAAATATTTAATATTATTTTATTAATGAGACAATACATGGGATGAATATTAATGAAAATATTCATGATTTTGGTGCTTGATACTACTTCTAGTATGTCTTATTATATATTAATGAAAATATTTAATATTTTTTAGTGATTTATTGATTATTTTTAACAATATATTACTAGTTCATTTTTAATATTACATTATGAATTTCATACCCTTTACAGTAATTACACATTTAAAAGTACTTTTGATTAGTATTATCCAAACAAGTTTCATTTTATGAAACGTACTTTTGAGCAAAGAAATATCCAAACACAAATCACGTTGTGTAAACTCATTTTTTAGCAAATTTAAGTTTCCAACATACTTTTAATTCAAACTTAAGTTCATGAACTTTAATCCAAACATGCACTAAATGACCTACATTAAAGAGGTGTTTGTTTCACGAATTTATTATATTCTTGAGAATAATATTCCTACGAATGCTACTACTAGGAATATTATTTCCATCAAATATATTTGGTAAATATTTATTATTCCTTAGAATATTTTTAATTTTTTTAATTTAAAAAAGATATTAAATAAATAAATAAAGTAGAATAAGAGGAAAGTGGGAAGTTTTTTTTAGAGGAGGAAAGAGGGAAGTTATTTTAGAAAATAACTTCTATTACAAGATTCACACCCTTTTACATGGGAATATATGAAGCATGTATAATATAGATTCCTGGGAATGAGTTATATCTGGGAATAATTTTTCAAAACTTGTAACAAACATGAGAATGTTACATTCCCATGTTAACATTCCCCGAAATGTATTTTTAATCCGTGAAACAAACATACTCTAGGGGTTCCTAAATAGAACTGCGAACATAGGTGAACCTTTCTTGACAGTTTTTTTTTTATTTAACTGCTAACAATTGTTTAACATTCACCTACATTAGCGATTTGGAATTGCTGATGTATGTTCTTTTTTTTTTGTATAGATCACAGGTATCCTTCATTGGAGGCAATCTTGCTCGAGCCGAGTAGGACCACTATGGGCGACAAAGCTCTTTCTCCGAATATTTAACACAGCTGCATACACAGGACTCAAATCCAAGACCTCTGATTAAGCTGGAACAACCCCGCGCCAATTGATTCACGCTGTCGATGGTAACTACTGATGTATGTGCATATTACCTTAGCGATCACATAGTGGTTGTATAATGTAGACATTATTTAACAGCTAAAATAGTAATTTTCTTGTGTGTATCCACAAAGGAAGATGTATGTGGAATAATTAAGGTTGCTTGGAATAAGTTATATGTGAACCTAACTTACAGGCTTTGGGAACTTTTATTTTGGGAATTCCATGTATTTTTCTTTTGTTAGACGCTATCTTTATTTACTCTTTTCCCACGTCATTGAAGAGGTGAATTTTACTTCTCTTTTGATTCTAACTCACCGTTTCAACCTGCCCTATTTATTCTTTTCTCATACCCTTAGTTTAGGTATATTATTATCTTGTTATTCTCAAACGCACTTTGAGTTTGCTTTTTGAGATACTTGCCTTTTTGTTTGTGCTTTCTCAAGCAAGGGTAGTTTGTTTCTAGAGTGAATATAAAATGGCTCTCAAGGTCAGAAAATTCAAGCAATCATATAATTGAAAGTTGAAACAACGTTTGCTATATATTTTATCTCCTTCATTTTATTTTGTGCATCGTGATTTTACACCACAGACACACAAGTTTCTTCAAAATATTTATAGGCATGCAACCATTATATCATTTATTTCTTGATAACAAATTACTTTGACTCAACACTGTTACCTAATTTAACACAATTAATTGTTTATTTGAGACCTAAACCTTCATATTCCAAACCCTTATTTCTTTCTTAAATGTTTCAACATAATTTTTATGTTTATTTTGTTGCTATATTTTTATTTAGGATATATTTTTTCCTTGCAGTTATAACGTGAATTTATTATGATGGAAAAAACTTCCTCGTCTAATGAGGTAAGGACACTAGTTTTAGTTGGACGTACTGGCAATGGCAAAAGTGCAACGGGAAATAGTGTTATTGGAAGGAGAGCCTTCAAGTCAAGGACAAGCTCTTCTGGTGTAACAAGTGTTTGTGAATTGCATAAAACTATTATAAAAGATGGACCAATTGTTAATGTTATTGACACCCCAGGTGAAGCATAGTAACTTGTCACTTATTACATAACTGTGTATTTGATTTGAGTTAAAGGAGTGTGATTGCTTAACTATTTTTGTCTTTGTTTCATGAAAATTTTATCATGTATAAATTTTAGGCTTAAATATATTCCAGGTTCCTAAAAATAAGTGCTTTATGTTTTTAGTTTCAATATTTTTTTCTTTTTGGTTTTTGTTCCTTGCAAATTTCATTGTTACTTGTTTTGGTCTCTACCTTGAACATGTCATTAGCAAAAACATGTTTTTCGTCCTTGCAAATATGTATAAATTTTAGGCTTAAATATATTCCAGGTTCCTAAAAATAAGTGCTTTATGTTTTTATGCCCTTGCATTAGTATGCTGAATTTTGTTTTGATCCCTGTAAATATAATTGTTTTATTTTTAGTCAATGTCGTTATGTCCTTATCATTATGTCTATTTGCATTGTGAGGGCCAAAACAAAGAGCATTGGGGAGATGAAATACCAAAAAATAATTATTGGAACTAAAAGCAAAAAAACAATTATATTTGCATGAACATAAACATATTTAATCCTAAATCTAAAACCTATCAAGTGTTGTAGGGCTATTTGATGGAACTGATTCTGCTGGGAAGGAAATAGTCAAATGTATTGATATGGCCAAGGATGGAATTCATGCTATCCTTATGGTGTTCTCTGTTAGAACTCGCTTTTCTGAAGAGGAACAAGCTACTTTTCTCACCTTACAAGCTTTGTTTGGACACAAAATTGTTGACTACATGATTGTGGTCTTCACTGGAGGGGATGATCTAGAAGCTAATGAGGAGACACTTGATGATTATTTAGGTTATGAGTGTCCACAACCTCTTAAGGTTTCTTACTATTATCATTTAGATCAATATATGCTCATTTCGTTCTCTTAATTCTCAAGTGTGAACTCTTATTATTATGAGAAATGAGAATCATAAATATAAATTATTAAATCATATTTGGATAGTTTAGATTAAAGTTTTTAATATTGACTATCTATGTATGGTTATATGGTCTAGAATTATAGTTGTCGTTTCTCACAATAACCAAAAGTTCTCACTTGATATACATTATATATAGGGATTTGCTAACGTACACTCACTTGTTTTTAAGGAGTACGTTAGCAACCTACACCTGGGTGTATTTTGAGATCAATCGTAGTTTATTTTGCTAACATACTCCTTCTAAGAAAGAAGTGGGTGTACGTTAGCAAATCTGACAGACATTCTCTAATGTTCACCCACTTATTTTTTAAAAGGAGTACGTTAGCAAGCTACACCCAGGTGTATTTTGTAGTTATAATTTGCTAATGTACTCCTTTTAAAAAATAAGTGAATGATTTGCAACATACATTTACTTGTTTTTTTAATTGGAATACGTTAGCAAGTTATAACAAGAGATTATTTTAAAAAATTATCAATGGTATAACTTGCTAACATGTTCTAATTAAAAAACAAGTGGGTGTATGTTAGCAAACCCCACAAGGGTTTACTAACGTAAACTTACTTGTTTTTTAGTTGGAGTACATTAAATTGACTTACGTGAAAATAAAATATCATACATGTAGAGGATGCATGTTTGCTAATGTACTCCAACTAAAAATAGTGCATGTTAACAAATTCAAATATATATATATATATATATATTTGACTTGCAAATTATACAATAGATAAGAAACTTAAATAATATGATCAAATGGTATATTCATTAAAAATAGTATATTTATTATTTTTTTAAATGTAATATATTTATTAAATATATGACTATTCATATTTATAAAATTTATTAAAAACAAGAATAAGTATACAAAGTAATTAATATAAAATTCAAAATATATTAAAAGTTTTATAGATTTTTCTTATTATTTAGAAAAAATATCTTATAAAATATATTACAAGATAATAAATTTAAACTAATAATAATATAATAAATATTAATTGATAAATATGGATAATAATTTATCTCTTATTTTATATGTTTAATTTTGGTATTTCAAATAAACTAAGATGGGTTATTCTAAATCTAAATAGATATTAATACCACTCTTATATTTAATTATTGTTATTCATAAAAATAACTCAAAGTAAAAAAATTTAAATTATATTAATATAATTTTTAAATTATTTTTGTATGCTAACCATTTAATATAAATATTTTTATTCATTTCATTTCATTTTATACATTTAATTATAATAAGTTAAGTTTGACTTGTTATAAGTAATTAAATAAATTAATAAAGACTTACATATTATACAACTTATATGATCTTTTATATGTTAAAATAAATCACCCTATTTTATATATAGTAAATAGGTATACAAGTTTTAACAAATAATTTATATATCTTACATGTATTATTGAACATATAATAAATACAAATTTCAAATGTAATGATATTACAAATTTATTTTTTATTTTTATGAAAAATATGCTAAATCAAGTTTTACAAATTGTATTTTTACATCTTTTATTATTTTATTAAATAACATATACATAATTTTACTTTTTATTTATTGTCTCTTATATTTTTTTGTTTATAACTATATATATTGCATTACCATTACACCTAAGTGGTACAATTACCAATTGATTTCAAATATTATTAGATGTTTTTGAAAATAACACATGCTTAAATGAACATTTATGTTTTTAATTTAGCTTATTTTAAAGAAATAATAACTTTTTTTTTTGTTGTTTTTGTTTTAGAAAGTCAACTTTAAAAATGTTTATTTTTAAAAAAAATCAATTTTTCTTGTTTTCATAAAATTAATTGTACTTTGAATAAAATAACTTAAAATATTTTAATGTGTTTGTTTAGTTTCAAAAAATTAAAATTTAAGAAGGAATAATATTTTTGATTATCTCTGAAAAGTTAATTTGAATAGTTTTTGAAATAAAGTTATAATTACAAATGTCTTTTAAAATAAAAGTACTTTTATAATTGTAACCAAATGAAGAATAAGTTCAAATTTAAGTAAAATATTTATAAATAAACTATTTTTTTTTATATATTCTTAAAATTGTTTTTAAAAAATGTAAATACAGTTGTTTAGTTAAATTAAGAAACATAGTTCAAAATTCTTAATTTGTAAAAGATTTACTTAAAGTTCTTAATATGTCATTCAATGATGTTGTTGCCTATAAATATGCTAATACTTACATTGTCGCTATGCTCAATTAAATATATGTTTCATTATTAATAGTGATATTTATCAGAAGAGTTGAAAATTCACATTGTTGAGTAGGATAATATTTATATAGACATTAAAAAATTGTAGATGATAAAGTGTTATGCACTATTTTAATGTAGTTAATTAGATATATTTTAAATTTAATTATAGCTTCACCAAAAATTAAAAATTTATATTGTTGATCATATTGAAAATATAAATACTATGCTCAAAATAACTATAAATTAATAAAATATTTATTTCTTAACTTTTTTTATATGTTTAAATTATTTTTTCATATTTAAATAAACTTGTGGTATTATGACTTGTTGAATCACATTCTTGACTATTATTGCTAGTTTTAATAGTATTCGTACAAATATCTTGGAATATATAGGACTCCTCTATGTGCTAAATCTACAATATACACTGTAGATGTTTGTTGATTATGATAGAGTTTTAACATTGTTGTAGGATATTCTAACTCTATGTGCCAATCGTAAACTGCTTTTTGATAATAAGACTACGGATGAAGAAAAGCGATTAGGACAAGTTCAACAGCTTCTCAGTCTTGTGAACATGATTATATCACAAAATGGTGGACGACCATTTACAAATGAGTTGTTTAAAGAGTTGAAGGTAAAATTTTTATAAAATTTGAAAGTGTTTATTGAATATTGAGACATGGGTAAATAATATATATGTTATCAATGAATATTTCATCATTTAATTGTACAGGAGAAAGCAACAATACGAGATAACCAACAAAAATTGGTTGACTCCATGGAAGGATATTCAAAAGCAGAATCGTTGGGGATTAAAATGCAAATGCAACAAAAATATGATGATGAGCTAAAACGAATTACTAATATGGTACATACTATATCTTCTAATATTTATTTCACAACATTTGTTTTTATTTACTTATTTAAAGTTAAACATATTAACACTTTCTTAGATTTTATTGAAAATTTGAAAGTAAAGTGACTTATAGCTACAAACACACGTAAAATGTCACTTGGTGCGAAATATATATGCAAAAGTGGACTATTGAAAATCAACATATATTTTAAATGCTATTTTACATCAAATAATAACATTGATATTATTCTGTGTCTTCTAATTTTTTTCTTCTTCTAATTTTATACCATAGTGTTTATCATATTATGAAATACTATTTTATGCTTCTTTTTTTTCTTTCAGTACTAATTAATAATCATTGTTATATTGAAATATAGATGTAATTTTAAGAAAGGGTGACAAAATGGGTCAACCCAATCTAATTCACCCTCAACTCTCTAAAAAACGGATTGGATTGAATTCAACCCATCTTGATTGGTAATATAAATCAAGTAATAAAGATAATCATATATATTGTAATTAACATCTAAGTAGTTAAATACACTTAAAATCTCACTTGATGCATAATATATATGCAAAAGTGAGATTATTGAAAATCAACATATACTTAATTATTTTTCATTTAATAATTGCATTAAAAGTACTGTGTCTTTTAGTTTTCTTCTAATTTTATACCATAGTTTTTACCATATTATGAATTAGCATTTTATGTTTTTTCAGCATTGATTAACAATCATTGTTATTTTGAAATTAATATGTAATTTTCAATAAAAATGACAAAATAGTTACCATAGATTGACCTACCAAATAAATAAATAATAATAAAAACATATATTATTCAAACAAAATCATAATAACAATTAATTAGTCCATCAAAACATTTAAATACTTAAAACATCAAATACATCTATTGATTACCTTAAAAGGGCAAAATTAAAAACATTAATACTTTAGTTTATTAATGTTAATAAGTTCATAACCACAAAAAAGTCTTGATGGGTTACAATAAATATAAGAAAATTAAAAAGAAAATTTAACCCAATACCCTGCAAAAATAAGTTAGATTGGATTGAACTCATTTTGAGAGTGGATTGGAAATTCCAACCCGCCCCATTTAGTAGGTTAAATGGGTCAACCTTATAGATTTAACCTATTTTACCATTTTTAATTTGAAGGATTTATTATTACTATCTTGATTGATATCATAATTAAGTAATAAAACATTCAAATCTATTTTAAGTATTGACAATCTTATTTTATAAATTGAATGCATGCATGCAATTGATTCTAGAACCTACTATTATAATATGCATCTAGTTAATTAAAACATGAGAGTGAAAAAAATAGTGTTAATGGATATTATTTCATTATTGTTCTTTCAAATAATAATTTTATTTTAATATATAGGTTGAATCAAAGTTGAAGGAAGAAATTGCAAAACTTATGAAAAGCTTGGAAGAAGAGAGAGTTGCTAGACTTAAGGTTGAGGAAAATTATAGGTCGATACAAATTACATCGAATAATGAAATTCAGAAACTCAAATGTGATATTGAAGTGGCAAATAGGAGACCCACTCGCACTAGGTCTCAAAGTCGTTGTGTCATTATGTGATTGTAGTACCTTCAAATATTTATGTTTTACCTTCACGATTGTAAGTATTTGTATTGGCTAATACTCCTCAAAATGTTGTATATAATTACTAAGGATTGCTATGTAACTAAATTGTGTTTGAATTTAATTTGTTAATTTGTCATACTTCTTTTATTATTACGGTTATTTTTATATTTTAAATTCATGGCAATGTCTATGGTGAACCCATAAACAATGTGGTTCACTAGTGAGTCAATATATAAATGTCATTAGATATATAATATATAATAATAAATGGTGTATAGACTTAATTAGAATGTTATTACATATTATATTAAAATTAAAAATTAAATTAAAATGCATGTGAAATTACTAACTAATTCTCCTTAACCTTCAAACTCAAATTCCCTTTTTCTGGCACCTCTAAATCCATTCTCGTAAAGTGTCACCATCTTCATTGCTTCTTCATTTCTTCATACATTTGAATCACATCTGACTACAATAGACATCAGAATGAAAACCCAGATCAGATTAACATCAAAACATAATAAATAAATTTTACAGCTTGTTTGTTTGGGCTGAAAGTGTACATATGAAAGTGTTTCATGTATAGAAGTTGAAACACTTACAGCTCTGGTGTTTGGTTCAACCAAAAATGTGATGAAAGTTGCGAAAAACATGTCGATCCCATCGTCATTACTTTGACCTCAAAATTGAGGTGAAAGTTAGCTGATAGCTACAACAAAGTGAACGTGAGTGAGTGAATACCGATTATTTTACAAGTTGTCTACTCAACATTTCTTCTTCATTTTTTTTATCAGCAAGCATTTATTCTTCGCATGTATCTGACATCCACATCATGCATCGTTAGCCATGGCAGCTTCCTTGAGCTTCAGACCCCGGTCTCCATGTGTTTCATGTAACATCCTCATTTTACTATTTGTACGCATTTATATATGTATATTATGAACACTTATGTACTGTATTTTATAGAAAATTTATGTACATATTTTCTTAATAAAATTAATACAGTTCTACTCAGAAGAATTTTCTGAATACTTTAAATGTCTTTGTTTTGCCGAAATTGATTGTTGACTGGACTGTTATGTCAGACAGCTGTCCAGGATAGAATTTCAAGTGTGAAATTTTGGACTCATTTATAACTTAATAGAAAGGTAATTGAATATAGATTAAAAATATATATAGATAAAGAATTAAAATGCTTATTCCGAATTGTTAGGATTTTCTGAAAGTTAGAACTTTGAGAAATTATTACGGTAAAATTCTAAGGCAAAAATTTTAGAGAAAATTCATAGGATATCTATAGAATTATCTAATAATTGTAATATACTTAGAATAATTATTAAAAATGTTTAACCAAGAAAATTTTTAATTTAGAACCTTAACCAATCAAAAAGTGACAACTTAGGCTTTTCTAATGTCACTATATTAAGCTAATTAGGCTTGGATTAAGAGATAAGTAAGACACTACCCCAAGGTTTTTGATAGTGAGGAATCCAATGGTGGTGTTATTTTCTTCAAATTCTAATTAGTTTGTAAGATAATTAACAGCCCTAAAAATATTCTAGAATTTTCTACAAACTTCTTGAAAATGTTGACTTTTGAACCTTTGGTTGGCAAGTCACCAAGGCAAGCTTCCTTGGCTGTCCAAGTGGCTTGGTGACTAATCTCCCTTGGCCAATTAGGGCAGCTGGACGTGCAGGAGCTGCTGGATGTGAAGGAAACATTCAATTTGGTTAATTACTTGATTAAAGAAGCATTAAAACTTAAGCAAAAAGGAAAAAAAATCACAAAAGCTAGCATTTCCCCAAAACAGAACCGTGAGCTCTAAAAACCCAGCAGCTGCAGTTTCCATTTCAATTTCATCTTAACCTCATCATCTCATCTTAAATTAAGAAACCAAACCATCCAAACTTCCTAAACCTTAAGCTATTTTGGCTAAAAGAGAAAGAAATTGGAGGAAATCTCAAAAATCTCAAGAAGATCAAGGAGTGAGGGAGAAAGGGATTCAAGGATTTTTCTTCAATTAAGAGTTTAAGGTAAGGATCTAGGCATTTAATTTCAAATTAGAACCCTTGGAATTAGAAGAAAACATGTTGTAGGGTTAGATTCAATATGTGACCTAGAATCATGAAAAGTTGAAATTGATTTAGGGGTTTTGTGTTTTTGATGCTAGTAATTGGAAATTATGGATTGGAATGATGTTTGATTGAATTTTTAATGTGTTGTGATGGTTGAAATTTGGATTGCTTGATTTTGATTGAATTGTGATTTGGTTGATTTTTGGTTGGAATTGGAAGTTGTTGCTTTGGAAAACATGTTGGAAATGGTAGGTATACCACTCAGCCAAGCTAAAAACACAAGGGATACTATGTGGAAATTTTTGTAAAACCAAGGGCAAAATGGTCATTTTACATGTAGGGACACATTGGGTATTTTGGAAAAGATTGAGGACATTTTCGGAATTACTAGAAAGTTTAGGGATACATGCACTTGGAATTTTTGAAAAAGAGCAATGGTAATGTGGTCATTTAAAAAAATCTAGGACATAGATGGAATTTTAGAAAAGATTAAGGGTATTTTAGAATTTTACCTAATAGTGATTTCATTGATAATTTACTAAAATATTAATGTTATAAAGTAAAATTGTTTAATTTTTGTATTCTTGTGTATTAATGTGTAGAAATTATTTATTTAATTGTGATCAATAACGTAATTCATTTGCATAAGTCTTTTTGGGGGAATTATAAATGTTTCAAATGAGGAAGAAATATGTTGACTAACCGGGACTGCGGTAGTCATGAGAAGCAAGTTGATATATGAGAAATGATTTTGTTGACTAACCGGGACTGCGGTAGTCATGAGAAGCGAGTTGATATATGAGAAATGATTTTGTTGACTAACCGGGACAAAGGTAGTCATGAGAAATGAATTGACAGATGAGAAATGATTTGACAGATGAGAAATGAATATTTGGGTGAGCAGAATAAGTTAAGCAGGGTTGTATGGTCTGTGATTATATAACCTGTGGGGTGAGGGATATTGGCAATTCCACATGTGGACGTAATCCGGAACGGGATGTTGTCGTGGTGGCCTTCCTGGGTATCCTGATCTCCTATTTCTGTTTAGCTTATTTGCATTTAGTAGGGGCTGATAGCTGAATTGCAGTGCGTAATGGTAGGCATGTCTTTACTAAACACTCAAAGGGGAAGTCTCCATGGAGCAGGGTCAAAAATGATTTTGAGTCAAAACTGCATTTGCATAAATCATCTTGCATTTAATTATGTGTGTGAACGGTTAATTTGTATCGGATATGTATATGTTTGAAATTGTTTTAATTGTATGAGAAATTAAATGCCTGATCCGGTAATTTTGTCCCCAAATTCTAGGGGAGTGTGAATTGCAGGTATTTTGAAGATTAATTAGAAGTTAAAGATGCAGATATTTTCCAGAGCTATAGGACTGGATACTTTTGGTTATATATACTATTTGTATTAATTAGGAATATTTAGTAGTAGTATTTTTGTTAATTTTAATAATGTAAATTATAATGATACACTTTGAACTTTAATGAAATGTGTTTAGTATAATTTTTTTTATGTGTATGGATATTAGTTGTAGATTAAATTATTAGAAGGGGGGTTACATTTGAGGAGATCATAATCGATTATGCCCCTTGAATAAGCTCCTGCGGTTGCAATTTAAAAGGCCAACATCGATTATGCCTAGCATAATTGATTACGGTAACTTGCAAAATTATTTAGAGCTTAGCTAGTGCTATATTAGGACACATGTCACACATGAGGGCTGCAAATTGCAATTACACTTCGTGATGGAGGTCACCCCTCTAATTATTAGTTAACCAATTAATCTGTAATCATAACCACAAACGATTTTGAGTAGTTATTATGTCAATATGACTTCTGCTGTTAAAAAAAATGTCAATATGTCTTCAACTTCAACATTAGCTCCATGTCGATGGTTTTTTAAATTGGTAGTGTGATGGATTTAGCTCGTCTTTTTTTTTTTTTTTTGCAAGGCAAAAGGTAGATAATATATTATATGATAGACTAGTTTTTTGTCACAAGGTGTGCCATTCATTTTAAAAATAAAAAAAAGTTAACGTCGAGCAATTTTTTTTAGGGTTGGGGGTAAAATTGGATTTCATAAATGTTTAATTTTAGCTTTTTTTCTTTCTTTTATTACCCCCAAAACCACTTTAATTCAAATACTTCATCTCATTTTAACTCTCTTACATCTATACCAAACAACTCCACTTTCATCTCTCTTTCATTTTTTTTCATTCCTCTCTTTCACCTCCATAACCCGGAAGTCGTTCCTCATAGTCACCCCATTCCATGTCTCTCATGTGCAAGCAGCCGTTGTTTGTGCCAAAAAGCACAAGTTGTTGATGAAAATTCGCAGTGGAGACCATGACTATGAAGGGGTGTCATATGTGGCTTCACAACCATTCTTCCTCCTTGACATGTTCAATCTCGGATCCATTGAGATCGACATGGTAATCTCATGAGAAAATATGGCACTTCAGTAGACAATGTTGTTGATGCATAAATAGTGGATGCTCAAGGTAGGTTGCTCAATAGGAACCATGGGTGAATATCTCTTTTGGGCTATTAGAAGTGGTGGTGGAGGTAGCTTTGGTGTGGTACTTGCTTACAAAATAAAGCTAGCTCTAGTTCCTAAAACAGTCATTGTTTTCCAAGTTGGGAGAACCTTAGAGCAAAATGCCACTGACATAGTTTACAATTGGCAGTATGTTGCTCCTAGCATTGACAGTGACCTCTTCATTAGGCTCATCTTAGAGGTGGTATACGGCACACAACAAATTTCAACAAAGACTGTGAGGGCTACTTTTATAGCCCTTTTCCTTGGTGACTTCAAAAGACTTGTTTCTCTCATGAATGACAAGTTTCCTCAATTGGGGTTGAAGCATTCTGATTGCATTGAAACATGCTGGATCCGATCCGTGCTATTTTGGGACAACATAGACATTAATGCTGCAACCCCAGTTGAGATCTTGCTTGAAGGACAACCTCAGTCTTTTAAGTACTTGAAAAGGAAATCTAACTATGTGAAGAAGCCAATTTCCAAGGAGAGTTGGAAGGGGATTTGGAACAAGATGATTGAATTGGAGAAAGCAGTGATGTATTTCAATCCTTATGGTGGAAAGAATGGTTGAGATTCCATCAATAGAAACTCTTTTTCCTCACTGTGTTGGGAACCTATGGAAGATCCAATACCAAGCAAATTGGTTTGAGGTAGGGGAAGAGGTAGCAGAACAACACATAAACTTGGTAAGAGAGCTTCACAAATACATGAATCCTTTTGGGTCCCAGAACCCAAGACAGGCTTTCATATATTACTAGGACTTGGATTTGGGCATCAACCACTATGGCTCATTGAAGGGAGTGCTTATGGAGTCCAGTACTTCCATGATAACTTCAAAAGGTTGGTTCAAATAAAGACCAAGGTTGATCCTAGCAGTTTCTTTAGGGCTGAACAAAGCATCCTGGTACATAGCCATGTGGAATTTGTTAGAATGGTTATTGAAAAATCCTTGGTTTCTGTTTTGTTCGGGTAGTTTGCATTAAATTGGATTCGGAACCTCAACAAACATCAGAATAAGAATTATAGGAGGACCAAAATTGCAATTTAGTTTTTTTTAATAGAATTAGAATTTAGAAGGCAGAAACTCTTCTATGACAAAATCATGCATGGTGCATTTACAGCAGTAAACTAGTATGCATGTGATTAATGTGCGAAGGATATTTATGTCCTCTACACTATATTGTACTGCAGCCCAGTGTACTTAATATTAATACAAAGACCTGCACCCGCATAACTTTCACTTGTTCCAAACATATCAGTTTGATCATGAGGAGGATTTAGGAAACCATAAGCCCCACTCTCTAGAAGGGTGACCCATCACAGTTCATGATGGTTGCACAAATAATTCCAAATAAGAAAGTACTAAAACCATAACAAGAGGAACCAAGTTATTGACCTATTTTGGGATGTTACTATTTCTACCTGGAAATTACAATCATTATTTTAAAAATAATTTTTTAATCAAAAGTGCACAATTGAAATCACCAACCAACATATCCTATACTTTTATTAGTGATGACTCCTAGAATTGCTAATAAATATGTATTCTAAACAATTAAATGGCCTACATAAGGAGGCATTTGCTTCACGAATTTATTATATTCTCGAGAATAATATTCTTAAGAATGCTACTATTGGGAATATTATTTCCACCAAATGATAGTTGGTAAATATTTATTATTCCTTAGAATGTTTTTTTTAAATATTTTAATTTAAAAAAGATATTAAATAAATAAATAAAGTAGAATAAGAGGAAAATGGGAAGTTTTTTTTTTAGAGGAGGAAAGTGGGAAGTTATTTTAGAAAAAACTTCTATTACAAGATTCACACCTTTTTTTACATGGGAATATGAAGCATGTATATATAGATACTTGGGAATGAGTTATATCTGGGAATAATTTTTCAAAACTTGTAACAAACATGAGAATATTACATTCCCATGTTAACATTCCCGGAAAATGCATTTTTAATCCATGAAACAAACATACTCTAGGGGTTCCTAAATAGAACTGCGTACATAGGTGAACCTTTCTTGATAGTTTTTTTATTTAACTGCTAATAAATGTTTAACATTCACCTACATTAGCAATTTGGAATTGCTGATGTATGTTCTTTTTTTTTTGTATAGACCATAGGTATCCTCCATTGGAGGCAATCTTGCTCGAGGCGAGTAGGACCACTATGGGCGACAAAGCTCTTCCTCTGAATATTTAACACAGCTGCATACACAGGACTCAAATCCAAGACCTCTGATTAAGCTGGAACAACCCCACGCTAATTGATTCACGCGCTCGATGGTAACTACTGATGTATGTGCTCTTTACCTTAGCGATCACATAGTGGTTGTATAATGTAGACATTAATTAACGGCTAAAATAGTAATTTTCTTGTAGTGTATCCACAAAGGAAGATGTATGTGGAATAATTAAGGTTGCTTGGAATAAGTTATATGTGAACCTAACTTACAGACTTTGGGAACTTTTATTTTGTGGATTCCATGTATTTTTCTTTTGTTAGAGGCTATCTTTATTTACTCTTTTCCCACGTCTTTGAAGAGGTGAATTTTACTTCTCTTTTGATTCTAACTCACCATTTCAACCTGCCCTATTTATTATTTTCTCATACCCTTAGTTTAGGTATATTATTCTCTTGTTATTCTCAAACACATTTTGATTTTGCTTTTTGAGATGCTTGGCTTTTTGTTTGTGTTTTCTCAAGCAAGTGTAGTTTGTTTCTAGAGCAAATATAAAATGGCTCTCAAGGTTAGAAAATTCAAGTAATTATATAATTGAAAGTTGAAACAAAATTTGCTATATATTTTATCTCCTTCATTTTATTTTCTGCATTGTGATTTCATATCACACATGCACTAGTTTCTTCAAAATATTTATAAGCATGCAACCATTATATCATTTTTTTTATAACGAATTACTTTGATTCAATGGTGTTATTTAATTTAATACAATTAATTGTTCATTTGAGACCCACACTTCATATTTCAAACCTTATTTCTTAAATGTTTCAACAGAATTTATGTTTATTTTGCTACTATATTTTTATTTAGGATATCTTTTTAGTTTCAATAATTTTTCTTTTTGGTTTTTGTTCCTTGCAAATTTCATTGTTACTTGTTTTGGTCTCTGCCTTGAACATGTCATTAGCAAAAACATGTTTTTCGTCCTTGCAAATATAACAAGTTTTTTTATGTCCTTGCATAGTATGGTGAATTTTGTTTTGATCCCTGTAAATATAATTGTTTTATTTTTAGTCAATGTCATTATTCGTTGCAAAATATAATGATTTCTATTTGCATTGGAGAGATCAAGTACCAAAAAATAATTATTGGGATTAAAAGTAAAAATAATTATATTTGCATGAACATAAACAAATTTAATCCTAAATCTAAAACCATTCAAGTTTTGTAGGACTATTTGATGGAACTGATTCTGCTAGGAAGGAAATACTCAAATGTATTGATATGGCCAAGGATTGAATTCATGCTATGCTTGTAGTGTTCTCTGTTAGAACTCGTTTTTCTGAAGAGGAACAAACTACTCTTCCCACCTTGCAAGCATTGTTTGGACACAAAATTGTTGACTACATAATTGTAGTCTTCACTGGAGGGGATGATCTAGAAGCTAATGAGGAGACACTTGATGATTATTTAGGTTGTGAGTGTCCACAACCTCTTAAGGTTTCTTGCTCTTATCTTTTTTTTTCTTGCTATTATCATTCATATCAATATATATTCATTTTGTTCTCGTAATTGTCGAGTGAGAACTCTTATTATAGTTGGGAATGGAATTATAAATATAAATCATTAGATCATATTTGAATAATCCGTATTAAAATTTTTAATTTTGATTGCCTATATAAGATTATATGGTCCAAATTTATAGTTATCATTTCTAACAATAACCAAGAGTTCTCACCTAATGTACATTGTGTGTGTGTGCGTGTGTGTGTGTGTGTGTGTGTGTGTGTGTGTGTGTTAGATAATAAACTTAAATAATATCATCAAATGGTATATTCATTAAATATAGTATATTTAATATTTTTGTAAATATAATATATTATTAAATTTATGACTTTTCATTTTTATAAAAATTATTGAAAACAAGTATAACAAAAGAAAGTAATTATTATAAAATTCAAATATATTAAAAGCTTTAGAGATTTTTTGTTATTATTTAGAAAAAATCGCTTATAAAATATATTACAAAATAATTAAATTAAATTTACATTAATATAATAGGTATAAATTGATAAATATAGATAATAATTTACCTCTTACTTAATATATCTAATATTGTCATTTCAGATAAACTAAGATGGGCTATTCTAAATTTAAATAGATATTAAAACAATTCATATATTTAATTATTTTTATTTATAAAAATAATTCCAAGTAAAAAATTTAAATTATATTAATATAATTTTAAAATTGTTGAAAATTTTGTTGTATGCTAACCATTTAATATAAATATTTTTTACTCATTTCATTTTATTTTATATATTTAATTATAGTAATTTAAGTTTGATTTGTTCCAAGTAATTAAATAAATTAATAAAGACTTACATATTATACAGCTTATACGGTCTTTTATATATTAAAATAAATCACCCTATTTTATATACAGTAAATAGATTACAAGTTTAAACAAAAAATTTATAAATCTTAATTACATGTATTATTGAAAATATAGATAATACATAAAAATTTCAAATGTTATGATATTACAAATTTATTGTTTATTTGTATGGAAAATATACTAAACCAAGTTTTATAAATAATATTTTTTACATCTTTAATTCTTTTATTAAATAACATACATAATTTTACATTTTATTTATTGTCTCATACATTTTTTTTTATAACTCTATATATTGCATTACCATTACACTAAGTGGTACAATTACCAATAGATTTCAAATATTATTAGATGTTTTTGAAGATAATACAAACTAAAATAAACAGTTATGTTTTTAATTTAGCTTATTTTGAAGAAATAATAGCTTTTTTGTTGGCTTTTTTTAATAGTCTACTTTAAAAATGTTTATTTTTAAAAAAATTCAACTTTTTTTGTTTTCATAAAATTAATTGTATTTTGAATAAAATAAATTAAAATTTTGTAATGTGCTTGCTTAGTTTAAAAAAATTAAATTTAAAAAGGAATACTATTTTTGATTATTTTTTAAATTTTAATTTAAATAGTTTTTTAAATAAAGTTATAATTAAAAATGCCTTTTAAAATAAAAGTATTTTTATAATTGTAATCAAACAAAGAATAAGTTTTAATTTAAGTAAAATATTTATAAATAAACTATTTTTTTATATATATTCTTAAAATTGTTTGTAAAAAATGTAAACATAACCGTTTAGTTATATAAACATAGTTCAAAATTCTTAATTTGTAAAAACTCTGCTTAAAGTCCTTAATATGTCATTCAAAGATGTTGTTGTTTATAAATATGTTAATACTTGCATTGTCACTATGCCCAATTAAGTACATGTTTCATTATTAAGAGTGATATTATCATAAGAGTTGAAAATTCACATTGTTGAGTAGGATAATAAGTATACAAAAAACATTAAAAATGTTGTATATGATAAAGTTTTATGCACTATTTTAATGTAGTTGATTAGATATATTTCAATTTTAATTATAACTTCACTAAAAGATAAAATTTTATATTGATGATCATATTGAAAAATATACATACTATGCTTAACTTTTTTATATATTTAAATTATTTTTTATATTTAAATAAACTCATAGTAATATACCTTGTTGAATCACATTCTTGATTATTATTGATACTTTTAATTCTATTTGCATAAATAACTTGGAGAATATATATGACTCCTCTATATGCTAAATCTATAATGTAAAAGTTTTGTTAATTATGATAGTGTTTTAACATTGTTATAGGATATTCTTACTCTATGTGGCAATCGTAAAGTGGTTTTTGATAATAAGACTAGGGATGAAAAAAAGCAATTAGGACAAGTTCAACAGCTTCTCAGTCTTGTGAACATGGTTATATCACATAATGATGGACGACCATTTATAAATGAGTTGTTTATAGAGTTGAAGGTGAAAAAATTATAAATTTTGAAAGTGTTTATTGAATATTGAGACTTGGGTAAATAATATATATGATATCAATGAATTTATCCCTTGATTGTGCAGGAGAAAGAGATAATACGAGATAATAAAAAAAATTTGGTTGACTTCATGGAAGGATATTCAAATGTAGAAACATTGGGGATTATAATGCAAATGCAACAAAAATATGATGATGAGCTAAAACGAATTACTAATATGGTACATACTATATCTTCTAATATTTATTTCATAACATTTTATTTTTATTTGCTTATTTAAAGTTAAACATATTAACATTTTCTTATATTTTATTGAAAATTTGGAAGTAGTGAATTATAGCTATAAACACAAGTAAAATGTCACTTGGTACGAAATATATATGCAAAAGTGAACTATTGAAAATCAACATATACTTTAAATGTTATTTTACATCAAATAATTGCATTGATATTATTTTGTGTCTTCTAGTTTTTTTTCTTTTTTCTTCTTCTAATTTTATACCATAGTGTTTATCATATTATGAAATATTATTTTATGATTTTTTTTCAGCACAGATGAATATCATTATTGTCTTGAAATAAGTATGTAATTTTAAGTAGGGATGACAAAATGGGTCAACCCAACCTAATTCACCTTCAACTCTCTAAAAAACGGGTTGGGCTAGGTTAGGTTCAACCTATCTTTATTGGTATCGTAAGTCTTGACGGGTTACAATAAATACAAGAAAATAATAAAGAAAATTCAACCCAATACCCTCCAAAAAATTAGCTACATTGGATTGAACTCGTTTTAAGAGTGGGTTGGAAATTCCAACCCACCCTATTTAGTAGGTTAAATGAGCCAACCTTACATATTTAACCCATTTTTTCATTTCTAATTTGAAGGATTTATTATCAATATCTTCATTGGTATCATAAATTAAGTAAAAAAACACTCAAATCTATTTTAAGTATTGGCAATTTTATTTTATAAATTGAATTTATGCAATTGATTCAACAACCTAATATTATAATTGACATCTATTAATTAAAACACAGAGAGTGAAAAAAAAATGAGCATTAATGGATTTTATTCCATTATTGTTTTGTCAAATAATAATTTATTTTAATATATAGGCTGAATCAAAGTTGAAGGAAGAAAGGGCAAATCTTTTGAAAAACTTAGAAGAAGACAGAGTTGCTAGATTTAAGGCTGAGGAAAATTATAAGTCGATTCAAAGTGCATCGAATAATGAAGTTCAGAAACTCAAATGCTATCTTGAGGTGGCAAATTGGGGACCCCCTACATACACGGGTCTCGTTCTGGGTCTCGTTGTGTCATTATGTGGTTGTAGTACCTTCAAACATTTGTATTTTACATTTGCAATTGTAAGTATTTGTATCAGTTAATACTCCTTCAATTGTTGTATATAATTATTATGGATTGCTATGTAATTAAATTGTGTTTGAATTAAATTTTTTAATTTGTCAGAATTCTGTTATTATTATGGTTATCGTTTATTTTAAATTCATATTTACTATGATTTTTTAGATCATGTATAATGAGATTCTGTATATTTTTTCTTACTTGGCTTTCATATTTCTCTCAATTTTAATTTTATATTCTATGTTTTGTTTCAAATTCTTATGTATATAAAAAGATCTTATATTTATGAAGTTAATAACATAATGACCTATGGTCGCTATAAGTTAACTAAATAACTTATATAGCTGAAAAAATTATTTTAGTCCATTTAAAACTATTCAATTTAATTTATATATGAAAATACTAATGAACTTTTCGCATTTAAAAAATCAATCGTTAAAAATTCACAACTTCAAGATAATGCATCCATCCATTGTAAAATCAATTGAATAACAACCATGTGCCTTATGGTACTATATATAACATGTCGTCACAAGATACAACATCATAGTAACTCAACACATAACTGTATATAGGACTTGCTAACGTACACACACTTGTTTTTTAGTATGAGTACATTAGCAAGCTACATCATTGGTGTATTTTAAGATAATCTCTAATTATAGCTTGCTAACGTACTCATACTAAAAAATAAGTGTGTGTACATTAGCAAACCCCACTTTTTTTTAGTATGAGTATATTAGCAAGCTACCCCATTGATGTATTTTATGATAATATCTAGTTATAACATGTTGAGTACTCATACTAAAAAACAAGTGTGTGTACGTTAGCAAACCTCTCTCTCCCTCTCTCCCTCTCTCCCTCTCTCTCTCTCTCTCTCTCTCTCTCTCTCTCTCTCTATATATATATATATATATATATGACTCTTGAAAAGATAAATACCTTCAACACCTAGCTTAACAACATTATACATAAAACAAATCAAAGAAAAGGAAAGGAAGAATCACGTCTTCACTCCTATGTATGACTTTACTATGCTCCCAAGAGAAGGATCAACCTTGCCCAACCATCTGCTCCCACGACAACGGTGTTCGAGATCATCACAGTCACAAAATAAGGATAAGCTTACCAAATTTAAATATACCCCCTCCTTTCCTAAACTCTTGATGTTTAAGGTTAATGCACATAGCTTAAGATTAAGAAACATTTAATACTACTCACAAACAATACATTTAGTCTAAAATATCCTCGTTTAATATCCATGATGGAAGTTGTTGTGAAAATGTTGGCCATGTTAAATATGGGTATATGTGGAAAAAAATAATTAATGAGACTTGAAATATGTAAAACATCAAGAGTTTTGGAACAAAAACAAGAAACTAAAACATCAAGAGTTTAGGAATGGAGAGAGTAC
This sequence comes from Pueraria montana var. lobata, assembly GCA_026413185.1. Classification (NCBI taxonomy): domain Eukaryota; kingdom Viridiplantae; phylum Streptophyta; class Magnoliopsida; order Fabales; family Fabaceae; genus Pueraria; species Pueraria montana. The sequence continues at coordinate 70,613,981 of CM048654.1, forward strand.
TTAACTACAATTTAAAACTCAATTGATAGCAATTAATTAAACTTTATCATCTTTAAAACATGGTATTGAAAAACCAAGTAGCAACAACATTCAACCTGCATAAGAGAATATCCTATGTATAACCATTAAAATTCAATAATCAAGCATCACCATAAAAGAAATTCCACAATAGAGTACTACCTTTACAATAATAATAATGTCATGCAATGAAATGCACATTCAACTCCATTGATATTTTCACTAAAGCTGTCAAACGGGTCGGCCCGGCCTGGCTTGACCTAGCTCGTCGGGCCAATTGGTGAAAATGGGTTGACCCGGCCTGGCGCGTATTTCTTATAGGCCATGTTTTTCGTGGCCCGGCCTGGGCCGTTAGGTTGGGCCAAATTGGCCTACTAATTTTTTTTTGCTTAAATTTACACTAATTTTAAAAGGAAAAAATAAAAAAATTACGTCAAGCCAAATAGGCCTGAAAGTGTTTAGGCCAAGATTTTTTGGGCCCGGCCTGACCCATTTGGCCAGGCCAAATTGGCCTGGTTCTTTTTAAGCAAGTTTTTTTATAGCCCCGCCTGGTCTAGCGGGCCAGCCCAATTTTGACAACTCTAATTTTCACCACATGAGTGATCATAGGCCCTATTTCTTAACATGGTACTCATCTTCGACCATTAGGGAGTCCCCTGACTGATCCTATGGAAGGATTGTGATTTTGTTGGAATAGATGAGCGTGTGTGGTGGCTTATCTTTGTAGTATCCTAAAAATTTGGAAATAATAATAATAATAATAATAATAATAATAATAATAATGATGATGATGATGATGATGATGATGATGATGATGAGATGGTCTAATTTTAGCCTTTAGATTAAACACCTCACATATCATCACTTTGCACTTGAATTCCCTAATAAAAATATTGCACGGCGTTCAAGAGGTGGATTTTATTTCTCTTTGGATTCCAACTTACAATTCAAAGATGCTTTATTTATTCTTTTCCAATATCCTTCGTTTAGGTATATTATTCTCTTGTTACTCTAAAACACACTTTGATTTTGCTTTATGAGATGCTTTGTCTTTTTTTTTTTTGTGTTTTCACCAACAAGGTAGTTTGTTTCTCGAGCAAATATATAAAAAGGCTCTCAAGGTTAGAAAATTCAAGTAATCATATAACCGAAAGTTGAAATAACATTTGCTATATAATTTATCTCCTTCATTTTACTTTTGTGTACGATTTTACATCACACATACACAAGTTTCTTTGAATTATTTATAGGCATGCAACCATTAAAGCGTTTATTTCTTGATAACAAATTACTTTGACTCAATGGTGTTACTTCATATTACAAACTTACATTAAAGCGTTTATAGGCATGGTACCATTAACACAATTATTTACTGATTTGAGACCCACACTTCATATTAGAAACTTATTTCTTTCTTAAATGTTTCAACATATAACTTGTCATTACAATATATGTTTATATTTTGTTGCTATATTTTTATTTAGGATGCCTTTTTTCCACGCAGTTGTAACCTGAATTTTTTATGATAGTAAAAACTTCCTTGGCTAATGAGATTAGGACACTAGTTTAGTTGGACGTATAAGCAACGGCAAGAGTACAACAAGAAATAGTGTTTTTGGAAGGAAGGCCTTCAAGGGCAAGCTCCTCTTGTGTAACAGGTGTTTATGAATTGCAAAGAATTATTATAAAAAATAGATCAATTGTTAATGTTAATGACACCCCAAGTAAAGCATAGTAACTTGTCATTCATTACATAATTGTGTATTTTAGTTAAAGAAGTGTGATTACTTCATTATTTCTACCTTTACTTCTTGAAAATGTTATTATATAAATCCAAGGCATAAATATGTTAGGTACCTAGAAAGACAATGATAACCTATACAATAAATCCTGTTTTCAATTCTATGTAATTTTTTTTCCTTGCAAATTTTAGACACAAAAACATGTCTTAAGAAAGACGATGATAACCTATGCAATAAATCCTTAGGTGGCGAGTTCGCAATGAGACTTACAAAAAAAAAGAAAATTTGTTATAATCCTTTGAAAACTCGGTGCTAGAATGTACAATTAATGGATTGGCATTTAGAGGGAGAAAAAAAAAATCAGACATTTAATAAATAAATTGTATCATAAAATAATGGATCTCTCTATAGAAGTCATGAACATGTTCGTTCAATGTAAACCTTCAAAAACATACTTTGTCGAATCAATGATATTATGCTTTGATTTAAAATAATAAAAAGTAACTCGCTTTATTACTAACATATTCAAACATAAAACCAATTTTATATAACCAATTATATCTATAAATAGTTGAAATAATCTTTCCATAATTAATCCAATATTAGAACATATATTTGATTCGAGATTTTCAGTTTTATCTATTTATTTATCTATTTCATGAGAAGTGACAAAAATGTTGGGTCAGTTTTTTAAAAAAAAAACATGTCAAATAAATAATTATTACTTTACAGTTTTAAAACCATTTTTCAGGAGTCGTGAATGTCAACAAATTCCCATGACAAGCACTTCCCATTTAACAAGCAAAATGACTATATAATTGTTTAACAAAACTAACTACAGATTGACTCAAATTAAAGGAAGTGACTGTAAATTTTCCATCATACGTTCCACTTGACTTAGTAAAAGTTCTATTCCTCCAAGACATGGAAAAGAATTTGGTCACAAAGCACGAAAATGAAGGGTGGTGACTCAACAAAGAATCACAATGAAAATTCACATCATGTCCTTGAACTCTTTTGTCCCCTCTACATTTTTTCCCTTTTTCGTTGGAGGGGGCAGTCATATGGTGACTTTCCATTTTTTCCTTTCTCCCTATTCTCTTCAAATCAAAGCAATACTATGCTTCAATAACCTGTGCCTAACCAGCAAAAAAGAGATAAAAAAAAAAAATCTATGCCTACAAAGTTGGAAAAGTGCTTTGAGGATGTCCACCAGAAATGAGCAACCAAGCAGCTCTCACATAAAAGCAGTTCGTCCACCCCTTCTGCTATGCCTATCATACGCTGTATTAAATTTGTCCACCAGCTCATTCATTGCACTACACCAAGACAAAAGATAAAAAAGAATATTTATTAATATCATAAATAAGCATTCAAGGTTACACTTCTGAACTAACATAGTGTTCACATTTCTTTTCTTGAAAAATACATTTAAACATCTTGGGAGACATGGAGATAATATGACTATCTGAGGGCTAGTCAGTTCCAACCAACCAGTCAACATTTTCTATATAGCAAAAAGTGAAGAAAGTGTTTAAGAGATCGTTAGACAAGACTTAAAGGGAGGATTTGCGGAAGATTGGACTTCATGATTCAACAATACAAGATCGAGCATAATGACATAGTAGAATCCATTTATATATAGGAACTGGAGACCCCACTCAAACATTTCTGATTGTCCTGTGATTTGAACAGGTATAAGGAATGGCAAGCATAGTAACATGGAAGAAAAACAGCAATCTGGTAATGGTGTTTCTAACTATTTGCTTCATTAGATTATTATCAAAAATGGTCCCACCACACTGATTTTCAAGGAAGTTTGGCTAAAAGAACACTAGGAGATTTTTTGTTACAAAACTAAAAATTAATAAAATTACAAAACCTGATAATAAAAAAAGAACCAAGACAGAAGATTTGGGAAATGAAGATGAATCAATTGTTCATCATACTGCTAGTGTTGGTGATGTGGAGGTGCTATATAGCACTATTTTTCTACATGCATATGCTCTTAAATCTTCTCTTTTTGAAAGAAATCATGAATTTTACTTTATGATTGAACACTTGAAGTTATTCCAATGAAACAATGAAGGACAAAATGTGTAGTTATGCTTGTGCATGCCACTTTTTTAGGTAGAAGGTGCTGGTGTGGGACACACAAATTAGCAGTGTTATCAATGGTGGAAGGCCAAATTTTTCCATATAAACACGCCCATAACGGGCCTCCCTTCACAAATTGCCTATAGCAGTTGGTAAAAGATCCACCACGCCATTCTGCCATGGCAATGCCATTTAGCAACACTGCAAATTAGATTAAGTTCAAGGGGAATTTGAAGAAATGGAACCAAGCTTTGAGTGTAATGACTTGTCTAATAATTGGAATTGAAACTTATGGATTCTGCATGAACTGTCTAACAAAGGTTATGTCTTGTTGAATCACAGTCAAGTAACTGAGTTTTCCCACTAGCCTTCTGTATTGGGCTGGGTTATCAAACAAATGAACTTAAGCTTTTGGAAACTTTCTATTGGTTGGAATTTGGATATCTACCACTTTAATTTCTAGAGTACCTGCTTCTTCTCAGTTGCATATTTTCTTTTGTGGTTGATAAAATCCTTAGTTTGATCTGGCCACCTGTATGCCCAACTGTATCTAAGTATACCAAGATCCTTGGTACAATAGTGCTGGCCACCTGTATACCTGTCCTTTGAGGCTTGCAATTCCCTTACTGTTATCACTTATGATAAGTGTGTGATACACATTGACTGCAAGTACTATAGTACTTCTAGGTTGGTGGTTTATAAAAATAAAATGATCTACAACAATCTTCTTATCTGAAAATTTGAAAATCTTTATTAAATTCTTTGGAGTATTCTTGGAGATTTGAGGCCATAAATAGACCTTTTCAATTGACTTACATTCCATTTTCTTTGAATTACCACTTTTTCCATAACTAAGGATAAGGTTTTTTCTGAATTGGAGTCTCTTTTTGGGCCTGATTAACTATTTTCATTTGTTGTCTAATTTGGAAGAAGAGGATTTGGTGTCTTTTCCCTTTTGGGTTGTTTTCACACACAAAAAATATTTAATTCATTTGTTGAATAGGGCTACTTTGATCTTGATAAACTCCTTTGAAGTTGTAAGACTAGGAGCCCTTTAACTTCATATTTTATTTGGACAGCTAAGCTTAGAAATAATCCTAATGACTTGTTGCAAGTATGCCAGTCACACAAGTATCTTTTACAGGATATGTGTTTTATGTTTATTCTTATTCAGAATTAGATCCTCATCTGTTCTGATATTATTTTAATTCAGTTTTTTTATGGAATAGATTGTCTAGCTTTTTGGGCAACATGCAATCTATGCTATTATTTGGTGCAGTTGATAGGAGCATAAACCTTGTATTTTTAAGGACCTTTTTTGGCTCTGGAAGTCTGCAGTGGTGATTTTGAATAAGATTAGTTGATTTGGTTCTATTTGGTGCAAATCACATGGTATTTTTAAGGGAGTTTCCTTAATAAACGTTTAAAGGGAATAGGTAGCTTTTAGCCCTTGATGTTATATCTTTATTGCTGTTATTTTATTTCCACATCTTCTGTATGGAGGATCACTTATCTTCTGAATTCTTTCTACTTTTGAATTTCTTCTATCAATTTGAAAAAAACCATCTTATAAGGTTTTGGATTATACAATATAAATTGGAACTTGTGATATCATTTGCAGAAAAGGTGGCTTAAAATCCTTTTAAATTAACCGAAATTAGCCATTTATTATTGCAGTTGCATGGACAGGTGTTTTTTTCTATGCCCCTATACATGGGTTATGTGCTTTTCTTTTGTCAACTTTGAAGGAATAGAAAATTAAACAGAATTCAAACTGTTCATTTATTAAGGGTTGATTTGGTTGCTAAGCTATCTAGTTATGGTATTCTTAAATTCAGCCATTGTCTTTAGTGTCATTGGGTATGATTTGAAATATTTGAGAGCTAAAATTTTACACACGTAGGGCTTGAAAAATGCACTAGCCTCTGGTGCTGACAAGGATGAAGAAGATTCAGAGGGAAGAACTGCTTTGCATTTTGCCTGTGGATATGGCGAGGTATGCTAATATTTGGAGTGAATATTTTCTCATCTCTTATATCGCATGCTTTTTGTTTCATAGAATTTCTGCTTATGTTGTTGGGTGGTGGCGTCGACTTTGTTTAGAACCATGGTGGAAAGTAAATGAAGGATATATTGAGGCTCAGGGTATTATTTAGTAAAAGACTATGGCCTTGATTGTTTCTTCCACCACGATGGGCAATGCAGGATTGTCAAACATGTTAAAATGTGAGAGTCAATTTCTAAACCATTGCTGAAATTTGGGGTGAGTATGGGTTGGGCTTGATGACATAACCATTGGATGCATCTGAAATTTCCAACTGTCTGATTTTTCTTTGGGTAATGGAGAAGCTACCAGCTGCAGCTGACTATTCTAGTAAAAAGACAACGGAAAATGACAATGATGAATTGGATGGATTCGAAATGGAGAAGAAAGCACAAGAGCAAAGAGGGAGGCAGTTGGAAATGAGGAAACGAAGCGCAAGTTGATGATATTAGGCTAGTTTGGAATCATCTGCCTTTAGTTTTTTTCATTGGCATGCAGCTACTCTCCTGGTGAATAATCTACTTTGAGATGTTGGTTAATACTGGATGTGTTCTTACACCTTAGACTTTGGAGCAATTTTTCACATGTTAACAATTTTAAAAGGGACGAGTGTAACAATTTTTCACACTCATTCTTTTAGGTGGGATCAGCTACATGGATTAGACAATACCATTTTGCTCTTTCAAATTATTATTCATCAAACGGAAAAGAAAGTTTGGGTGTGGTTCAATCAATGTATATTCATGTCATGAAGAACCCTGGTGCTAACAAGTAACAAGTGTAAAGTAGGGTGGTACATTTGTAGTTTTTTAAATAATGAGTGGAGAATGGAGAATGAAGACAACAGTGGCAGTTGTAGCAATGGCCATGTGTAATATTGGTGGTGGCGATGTTGATGAGGGATAGTGGCAATGATGGCTGAAGTGGTGGGGGAGAGTGGCAACAGTGTCAGTGGTGAATGGATAGTGCTATTTGGGTTCTACATTCCTTCAGCCCCCTCTCGCATGGTGTCAAGCAAAGTGAATGGCTCATCAGGAATTATAATTTTAGATCCTAATTAGGCTCTTTCTAATACCTGGCTGACAGATGCTCTTGATATCATTTCAGGTGAAGTGTGCTCAAGTTCTACTTGAGGCTGGAGCAAAAGTGGATGCTTTGGATAAGAATAAGAACACCGCTCTCCATTATGCAGCTGGTTATGGCAGAAAGGAATGTGTGGCCCTTCTCCTTGAAATGGTGCTGCAGTGTAAGTAGTCTTTTCATCTTATGTTTTGAAAACGTCCAAGTATCAATGCCAATGCTTACAAAATCATTTAGTGACTATTGGTGCTTAATTAGGTTTAATCATATATAGTTCTTTTTCCCTCCTTGTTCAATTTGCAGTACTCTCCAGAATATGGACGGGAAAACTCCGATAGATGTTGCGAAGCTAAACAGTCAAAATGAAGTCCTGAAGCTACTCGAGAAAGATGCTTTTCTGTAGTTGTAATGCATGATGCTATGCTGTCACCAACAAGCAAAGGGGAAACTGAGAGGAAGAAGGCATGGTGACTTCTTTATTTCTCTATTGGTTTCTTCCAACCGTTTAGTGTGTTAAACTAAATTCGATTAACGTTGTTGGATGTGAGTCACCATAGAATTTGTTATCTATGTTCTTGTAATGCATTGATTGTTACACTGCATGATTTTGAAGATTAGTGCCTTCATGATTTTATTCATGTTTCAATTTTACTAATACTACATTGCTTCGTGGCAATATTCTGGTTCTAGTGGTCTCGTACAAGAATATATGGTGAGTCGAAAACAGACAAGGTTTGGAAGATTTTGATCTAGGGGACTAAGTTGCCAACAAATTCTCCTCTAAACTTGAATTTGTTTCCCCCTTGAATATCGGACCCCCACTGTAATGTTGTGATTTTCCTAATTGTATGATTAAGTGTGTGATTAATAATGCAAGAGTAAATTAAATTTAAATTACATTGATTAATAGAATAATTAACTTAAGTTCTATGTTTTGTTATGTGTCATAGGGTTATTACGAGATTTTTGAGACTTTTACGTAAGTTCCGTAAGTTGTAAAAAAATAAAATAAAATAAGAGAAAGGGGGGGTGTCCTTAGAGGGAGATAGGTGCCAAAAGTAATTTTTGTAAATTAAAACCAATTTCAGCCGTGAACTTTCATTCTTCCCTTTTCTCCAATTCTTCCTCCTTCCTCTTCTGAAACCTCTCTTTCCCTTTAATGGAAGCTTGAATTCCTACATCATTGAAGGACTTTTCTCCTTGTCTAGAGCTTCCTTTGATTGAATTCTAGTTGGTAAGCACCTCTCCTCTTCTCCTTTGATCTCTTCAATTCATTTTCTTCTCCTACCAAGAAATGAAATGGGTCTCATGTAAAACTTTTGTTGGTGGATGAAAATTTGATTGAAGCTTATTTTGGAATTGAATTAGGTGTTCTCTAGTTGATTCCATAGCCAAAGTTGGGTAGAGATCCTTCTTGAATCACCAAGTCTCCTCCCTAATTTCTTCAAGGTTTTCAGTCAAAATTTTAGGTAAGGGAAGCTTGCTTGTGAATTATATTTTCAGTTCAAATGTGGTTGAGAGTTAGGGGGCTCAACCACGTATAGCATGACTGCCCCTATTGTTGTTTATGTTGAGTTGCTTGATTGAGTTGGAAATTGATGTAAAATGGGTAGTTGATTTCTTGGCAGTAGCTGTGTGAATGTATATGAACTGATTGTTTTTCTTTGTTTTTGGACTCTCTAAATTATTTGGGAAGGCTCCTAAAACAAAGGAGACCATGCCCAAATTTTATTAAAATTGTTTGACAAGGTTTTCAATGTGAGATTTACCCAAAAATAAAAGTGGCAGTGGCTGTTTGGTTCGTCCAGCTCTGGACAGTCCCCACGATTTTGTGATTTTTGGAAGATCTAACCGTTGGTTTTTCACGAAATTTGTTTTGAATGCAAATAGACTCGAAATGGAGAAACTTTTATTTTGACATCTTGAAGAGAAAACCTCATCTCAGGGTTCATCTGTGACCCACAAAGTGGCTGTTCTGTTTTTCGAGTTCCCCTGGAACATGTCTCGGTTTTTCTTAAATTCCTAATTGTACACTTAATGTTTTGTTTTCGTTTTTGTGCTATTAAAAACTAGACAAAACAAGGTTTTTAACTGTGTAATTTACAAAAATTATCATGTCCAATTCCTAAATTAAATTTTTTAAAAGGAACAGGGCAAGGGTTTGGAGCTCTGTTTGGAGTCTGAAATTTAGGCTGTTAGAGAAATTTTACTGGGAACAATTGGGAACGAATTTGAGGACATGGGATATCAATTTTGAAAGAGAAATGTGTTATCTTTATCCTGTAAAAATTTCAGCTCAAAACAAGTTTTGGAAGTGTTAGAAAACTTACTTTCTTTGAACCATGTTCACTGGAAAGTCACATTCAGTACTGTCAAAGAGAAATCGACCTCATTTGGTCAATTTTGTTAATGTGATATAATTATTAGAGTTATTAATGTTGAATGATGATGTTGGATAGGCCACAACTTTAGTTCTAGAGCTATGTGAGGAAATTCACATTTTTAAGTGTTGTGTTGTGAGTAATTATTCAAAGTGTGAGAATACCTTACTTGAGCCTATTGAATTGCTAGATGGGTTCATAAGCAGAATTTGAGAAAAATTGTGAATTTATAACATAGAGGGAACTTGTGGCAATCAAAGTTGTTTGGCTTGTAACATTACATTGCATATGGGTAGGCACGTAAGTTGAGGGTGCTAGGTAGGCTCTCAACCTAGTGCCGGAGGTTTTCGTGGTGGCCAACGGTGGGCCTATAGAATAGACAAGTGGGCGAATTCCTATAGATGGAAGGTTTTGCAAACTTGACAGAGGTAAGCCAATACCAACACTTGTCTATATTCGATTAAATTCACACTTCCTCCACATGGTAGCTCAAGGGACTCCCTGAATGGTCAAAAGTGAGACTATGGTAGGGGATGGGGCCTAGGGGGACCGCCCAAAAGTTGTAGAAATCTCCATGGAGTCGAGTCAGCATGACATTGCATAATGAAATTGTATATAAAATTGATGTATGTATTGATGTGTGATGTTATCTGAATTATTATTGTTGATTTATTATAAATTTTCCTTTGATCAAATCCTATCATTCTTTTGTAAATAAGCTTACCCTTGCATTTTGTGTTTGTGTTGTTTTACTGCAATGATCGTGTGGTTGGCACGGGAGCAGAGCGTGATGATGTTGCAGGTTCTTAGGCCGCTCATGACTGAAGCGGATGTAGATATTGAAGATGGGATGAGATCCCTCTTTTTGGATATGTTATAGTATATATGTACATAGTATGGGGACCAGCTTAGGACATATGTATAAATACTTAGATTGTTGTGAATGTCCTTTATAAGAGGACTCTTTTTGGTATTGTATGTACATATATATATTTAAGTTTTGTAAAGCTAGACTTAATACTTTTATGGTGTGATGATGTATATTATATGTAGGAAAGTAGGTACATATAATATGTGTTAAATGTGAAAAATTTTCTACGTAATTTCATATGATAATATTTAACAAAATGTTTTAGTATAACAAATATGTAACGAAGATGGGTCGTTACAATAATGGTATCAGAGCTGGTCGCATCTTTTGAACAAACCTATGGGGATAGGTCTGTTATGTTTTTGCTGTGTGTGATTGATGTGATGAGTAGAAGGCTTTATCCAATGTTATTTTCTAACTTGGTTTGGTCTTCTGTTAGGATGGTGAGACCACCTAGACCTCCTGTTCCTCCTCCTCCATCTGATATTGCCCAGATGGCCCATGCCATGGAAGTGATGGCAGCTGCGATGCAACATCAGAGTGCTACTATGGCACAACAGCATCAAGCAGCCTTGGCACAGATGGAAGCTACTAGAGTTGCTGCCCAAGCAGCTCAAGCAACAATTCCGCCTGAATATCAAGGGCTGGCTGAATTCAGGAAGAACGATCCTCCCCAGTTTAAAGGGAACTCTAACCCAGATGTAGCTGACCACTGGATTAGAGCATTGGAGAAGATCTTTAGGGCCATGGCATGTCCTGAAGATAGGAAGGTTACTTATGCCACATACATGTTAGCTGATGAGGCAGAGTTCTGGTGGCATGGAACTCGACAAATGATGGAAGCACGTGGAGAACCCCTTACTTGGGGAAACTTCAGGGAGAGATTTCTAGAGAGGTATTTTCCAGATAGTGCTAAATATGCCAAGGAAGCTGAATTCATGAAGTTAGAGCAAGGCAACCTAACAGTTCATGAATATGCGACTAAGTTTGAACACTTAGCTCGTTTTTATTCTCAAGCTACTACTGAAGCTTGGAGGTGTAGAAAATTTGAAGAAGGCTTGAAGCAAGAGGTGAAACGGATGATTGTCCCTATGGCTATTAGGGAGTTTCCTGCATTAGTAGAGAAGGCGAAGACTGTGGAACGCCTAGAGGGTGGTAGTAGAGTAATCAGGACTCATGGTGATGGATCCTCTGGTAGTAGGAAGGGGAGTTTTCAGAAGAAACCTTATTTTAGACCCCAACAGCCTCGGGGAAGTCCAGTTGTAGCTCAGTCAGGAGCTCAAGGCGTCAGATGCTTCAGGTGTGGTGGTCCACATTACAGCACTCATTGTACTTATAAGGAGATGGTTTGTTTTAAATGCCAAAAGCCTGGTCATCTTGCAAGAGATTGTCAGGTTAATGTTAGAGCTGCACCAGCAAGAAATGTACCAAAGGTTGAGAAGCCTAAGGTAACTGGAAGGGTTTTTGCTATGAGTGGAGCGGAAGCCTCCAAATCTGATGATCTTGTCCAAGGTGAGTGTGAAGTGGCCGGTAACTCTTTATCTGTTTTGTTTGATTCTGGAGCTACACATTCTTTCATTTCCCATGATTGTGTGAAAAGATTGAAGTTGTCTACATGTCCTTTATTGTTTGATCTGCTTGTCTCTACTCCTACAGCCACTCCTGTGGCAGCTTCCTTAGTGTGTGTTGGATGTCCTATTGTAGTTAGTGGACGTGATTACAAGGTTAACCTGATTTGTCTTCCTTTGACTGATTTGGACATAATCTTAGGAATGGATTGGTTGTCCTCCAATCGTATTCTTATAGATTGTGCTCAAAAGACTCTTGTATTTCCTGATCACGAAGATCTTGAATTTATTTCTGCAAAGCAAGCACAAGTTTCTTTGAAGGAAGGAGCTTCGTGTTTTGTGGTCCTTTCTTTCTTGGAAGTCAAGGGTGATCTTGACTTGAAATCTATAGACGTTGTTAGAGACTTTTCTGAAGTCTTTCCTGAAGAAGTACCTGGCTTGCCTCCACAAAGAGAGGTTGAGTTTGCCATTGACCTAGTTCCAGGTGCGGGGCCAGTGTCAATAACTCCTTATAGGATGGCACCAGCTGAATTAGCTGAATTGAAGAAACAAATTGAAGATTTGCTGGAGAAGGAAATGATCAGACCTAGTGTTTCCCCTTGGGGAGCACCTGTGTTACTGGTTAAGAAGAAAGATGGTGGTTCAAGATTATGTGTTGATTATCGCCAGTTGAATAAGCTCACTATCAAGAACAAATATCCTTTGCCAAGGATAGATGATTTGATGGACCAGTTGCGTGGAGCAAAGATTTTCTCAAAGATTGATTTGAAGTCGGGGTATCATCAGATAAGGGTGAAAGATGAGGATATATCGAAAACGGCTTTCCGGACTCGGTATGGACATTATGAGTATGTGGTCATGCCTTTTGGAGTGACGAATGCTCCTGCTATATTCATGGATTATATGAATAGGATCTTTCATCCCTTCTTGGATAAGTTTGTTGTTGTGTTTATTGACGACATTCTAATCTATTCCCTTACTCGTGAAGAGCATGAAGAACATTTAAGAGTTGTGTTGGAAATTTTGAGAGGAAAGGAATTGTATGCAAGGCTCTCTAAGTGTGAGTTTTGGCTTGAAGAAGTGAAGTTTTTGGGTCATGTGATCTCAGCTAAAGGGATTGCAGTAGATCCATCTAAAGTAGAAGCAGTTTTGCAATGGGAACGTCCTAAGACGGTTACAGAGATTAGAAGTTTTGTTGGGTTAGCTGGATACTATCGGAGATTCATTGAAGGATTCTCTAAGATAGTAGCACCATTGACTCAACTCACTCGCAAGGACCAACCATTTGCATGGACTGAAGCTTGTGAGCAGAGTTTTCTAGAATTGAAGAAAAGGTTGACTTCTTCTCCTATCCTTGTGATACCTGATCCTAGTGAACCTTTTGAGGTTTATTGTGATGCATCTCATCAAGGATTGGGTTGTGTGTTGATGCAAGGAAGGAAAGTTGTAGCTTATGCCTCAAGACAGTTGAAGACTCATGAGAGGAACTATCCCACTCATGATCTAGAGTTAGCAGCTGTGGTGTTTGCCTTGAAGATATGGAGACATTATCTTTATGGGGCCAAATTTGATGTATTTAGTGATCACAAGAGTTTAAAATACTTGTTTGATCAAAAGGAGCTCAATATGCGACAAAGGCGATGGATGGAATTTTTGAAGGATTATGATTTTCAGTTGATGTACCATCCAGGTAAAGCTAATGTTGTAGCTGATGCCCTTAGTAGAAAGACTGTTCAGATGTCCGCTTTGATGGTGAAAGAGTTAGAGTTGGTGGAGAAGTTTAGAGATTTGAATTTGTATGTAGAAGTGGCTCATGATCACATTACTTGTGGTATGTTAACCGTGACTAATGATTTCCTTGGGATGATTAAGGAGAAACAGTTATTGGATCCTAGCTTGTGTAGAACAATGGAGTTGTTGGGTATGGATAAAGCAATAGACTTCAGTATGGGTGAAGATGGCATTTTGAGATTCAAAGATAGAATTTGTGTACCACAAGATGTTGAGTTGAAAAGACTTATTTTAGATGAAGGCCATAAAAGTAAACTTAGTCTACATCCTGGTATGACTAAGATGTATCAAGATTTGAAGAAGATGTTTTGGTGGTCCGGTATGAAGAGAGATGTGGTACAATATGTGGCAGCATGTTTAACTTGTCAGAAGGCTAAAGTAGAACATCAGAGGCCCGGTGGTTTGTTGCAAGCAATGGAGATTCCAGAGTGGAAATGGGACAGTATTACCATGGATTTTGTATCCAGTTTGCCTAGGACAACTAGAGGTTGTGATGCCATATGGGTGATAGTTGACAGATTAACAAAGTGTGCTCATTTCTTACCTGTTAACATGAAGTATTCTTTGGAGAAGTTCACTCAATTGTATATCAGAGAGATAGTAAGATTGCATGGAGTGCCATCTAGTATCATTTCTGATAGAGATCCAAGATTTACTTCAAGGTTTTGGCAAAGTTTGCAAGAAGCCTTAGGAACTAAGTTGAGACTTAGTTCTGCTTATCACCCACAGACAGATGGACAATCTGAGAGGACAATCCAGTCATTAGAAGATTTGTTGCGGGCATGTGTTTTGGATCATCTTGGAAGCTGGGATGAAGTTTTGCCTTTGGTGGAATTCACCTACAACAACAGTTTTCATGCTAGTATTGGTATGGCACCATTTGAAGCTTTGTATGGTAGAAGGTGTAGAACACCTCTTTGTTGGTACCAAGATGGAGTGAATATGGTAGTAGGGCCAGAGATGTTACAACAGACTACAGAAAAGATTAAGTTGATTCAAGAAAGGATGAAAGCTTCGCAAAGTAGACAAAAATCTTATGCAGATAAACGTAGAAGACCACTTGAGTTTGAAGCAGGTGATCATGTTTTTCTAAAGGTTACACCAACTACAGGTGTAGGACGGGCAATCAAGTCGAAGAAGCTTACTCCTAAGTTCATTGGACCTTATCAAATCCTTAAACGTATAGGTTCAGTGGCTTATGAAATAGCTTTACCACCTTTTCTAGTCAACTTACACAATGTATTTCATGTGTCTCAATTGAGGAAGTATGATCCTGATCCTACTCACATCATTGAGCCAGATATGATACAAGTGCGAGAAGATTTGACTTATGAGACTCATCCAGTAAGGATTGAGGACCAAAGGACTAAGCAGCTTAGGGGCAAAGCAATTAGTTTGGTCAAAGTAATATGGAGTGATACCATAGGCGATGCTACATGGGAACTTGAAGATAAAATGCGCGAACAATACCCTTATCTCTTCTCAGGTAAGCGAATTTTCGAGGACGAAAATTTTCTTGTTGGGGAGAATTGTAATGTTGTGATTTTCCTAATTGTATGATTAAGTGTGTGATTAATAATGCAAGAGTAAATTAAATTTAAATTACATTGATTAATAGAATAATTAACTTAAGTTCTATGTTTTGTTATGTGTCATAGGGTTATTACGAGATTTTTGAGACTTTTACGTAAGTTCCGTAAGTTGTAAAAAAATAAAATAAAATAAGAGAAAGGGGGGGTGTCCTTAGAGGGAGATAGGTGCCAAAAGTAATTTTTGTAAATTAAAACCAATTTCAGCCGTGAACTTTCATTCTTCCCTTTTCTCCAATTCTTCCTCCTTCCTCTTCTGAAACCTCTCTTTCCCTTTAATGGAAGCTTGAATTCCTACATCATTGAAGGACTTTTCTCCTTGTCTAGAGCTTCCTTTGATTGAATTCTAGTTGGTAAGCACCTCTCCTCTTCTCCTTTGATCTCTTCAATTCATTTTCTTCTCCTACCAAGAAATGAAATGGGTCTCATGTAAAACTTTTGTTGGTGGATGAAAATTTGATTGAAGCTTATTTTGGAATTGAATTAGGTGTTCTCTAGTTGATTCCATAGCCAAAGTTGGGTAGAGATCCTTCTTGAATCACCAAGTCTCCTCCCTAATTTCTTCAAGGTTTTCAGTCAAAATTTTAGGTAAGGGAAGCTTGCTTGTGAATTATATTTTCAGTTCAAATGTGGTTGAGAGTTAGGGGGCTCAACCACGTATAGCATGACTGCCCCTATTGTTGTTTATGTTGAGTTGCTTGATTGAGTTGGAAATTGATGTAAAATGGGTAGTTGATTTCTTGGCAGTAGCTGTGTGAATGTATATGAACTGATTGTTTTTCTTTGTTTTTGGACTCTCTAAATTATTTGGGAAGGCTCCTAAAACAAAGGAGACCATGCCCAAATTTTATTAAAATTGTTTGACAAGGTTTTCAATGTGAGATTTACCCAAAAATAAAAGTGGCAGTGGCTGTTTGGTTCGTCCAGCTCTGGACAGTCCCCACGATTTTGTGATTTTTGGAAGATCTAACCGTTGGTTTTTCACGAAATTTGTTTTGAATGCAAATAGACTCGAAATGGAGAAACTTTTATTTTGACATCTTGAAGAGAAAACCTCATCTCAGGGTTCATCTGTGACCCACAAAGTGGCTGTTCTGTTTTTCGAGTTCCCCTGGAACATGTCTCGGTTTTTCTTAAATTCCTAATTGTACACTTAATGTTTTGTTTTCGTTTTTGTGCTATTAAAAACTAGACAAAACAAGGTTTTTAACTGTGTAATTTACAAAAATTATCATGTCCAATTCCTAAATTAAATTTTTTAAAAGGAACAGGGCAAGGGTTTGGAGCTCTGTTTGGAGTCTGAAATTTAGGCTGTTAGAGAAATTTTACTGGGAACAATTGGGAACGAATTTGAGGACATGGGATATCAATTTTGAAAGAGAAATGTGTTATCTTTATCCTGTAAAAATTTCAGCTCAAAACAAGTTTTGGAAGTGTTAGAAAACTTACTTTCTTTGAACCATGTTCACTGGAAAGTCACATTCAGTACTGTCAAAGAGAAATCGACCTCATTTGGTCAATTTTGTTAATGTGATATAATTATTAGAGTTATTAATGTTGAATGATGATGTTGGATAGGCCACAACTTTAGTTCTAGAGCTATGTGAGGAAATTCACATTTTTAAGTGTTGTGTTGTGAGTAATTATTCAAAGTGTGAGAATACCTTACTTGAGCCTATTGAATTGCTAGATGGGTTCATAAGCAGAATTTGAGAAAAATTGTGAATTTATAACATAGAGGGAACTTGTGGCAATCAAAGTTGTTTGGCTTGTAACATTACATTGCATATGGGTAGGCACGTAAGTTGAGGGTGCTAGGTAGGCTCTCAACCTAGTGCCGGAGGTTTTCGTGGTGGCCAACGGTGGGCCTATAGAATAGACAAGTGGGCGAATTCCTATAGATGGAAGGTTTTGCAAACTTGACAGAGGTAAGCCAATACCAACACTTGTCTATATTCGATTAAATTCACACTTCCTCCACATGGTAGCTCAAGGGACTCCCTGAATGGTCAAAAGTGAGACTATGGTAGGGGATGGGGCCTAGGGGGACCGCCCAAAAGTTGTAGAAATCTCCATGGAGTCGAGTCAGCATGACATTGCATAATGAAATTGTATATAAAATTGATGTATGTATTGATGTGTGATGTTATCTGAATTATTATTGTTGATTTATTATAAATTTTCCTTTGATCAAATCCTATCATTCTTTTGTAAATAAGCTTACCCTTGCATTTTGTGTTTGTGTTGTTTTACTGCAATGATCGTGTGGTTGGCACGGGAGCAGAGCGTGATGATGTTGCAGGTTCTTAGGCCGCTCATGACTGAAGCGGATGTAGATATTGAAGATGGGATGAGATCCCTCTTTTTGGATATGTTATAGTATATATGTACATAGTATGGGGACCAGCTTAGGACATATGTATAAATACTTAGATTGTTGTGAATGTCCTTTATAAGAGGACTCTTTTTGGTATTGTATGTACATATATATATTTAAGTTTTGTAAAGCTAGACTTAATACTTTTATGGTGTGATGATGTATATTATATGTAGGAAAGTAGGTACATATAATATGTGTTAAATGTGAAAAATTTTCTACGTAATTTCATATGATAATATTTAACAAAATGTTTTAGTATAACAAATATGTAACGAAGATGGGTCGTTACACCCACCCCCTATCGACTCTAAATGACTATAATGTTTTGAAAATTGATTCAATGGTTCGAAGTGTCTGATTTTATATCTGTGGTGGTTAAGTCTTAAAACGGTACAGTTATGCATGGTGCTACTCCCATTTGAGGACAACTTACATATCGGCAAGCCTGGTTTAATTTATGTTTTGTGCCTCAACAACTCAAATTTGCTACTGTGGACCACGGTTTCACGTGGTCTAAAGTGGATCAGTTTTATTTATCGAATATGATGTGTTACTAGTTTTTCTTTTTGTCTTTTCATGTGTAACTTTTTTGTTTTTTAAAATATGATTGTGCATTAATGACCTTCAAAAAAGAATGAGAATCCTAACTCTACCTTATCGAAAATGCTCCTCTCCTTTCCTTGAACCTCCCTTCCACTTTACCTACGTGTTCAATGACGAATAGATCTGTGTTGACAAGCTCCAACTCGATCATTTTGTCTACGTCACATGCCTCAACTTTACATTGCCAGTTTTGGTCGTGCAAGACCTCAACAATAGTCACAACCCCTTGTCATCAACCCCACTTTTCTTCTCGCTAAAGCTTCTTAGTTTCAATTTTTCTGATCTTTACGGAACAACATCAACACCCCAGAAAATTATAATAGAGAAAATAAAAGAACAGCTTTTCTTGGTTAATATGGTAATTTTCTTCTTTTTTCATGGGTAACATAGAAAATAGTGGCTCCAACAGTTGCCAGAGATATAATGGCACATTCACCCGCCGCCTCCTCCTCTGGTGATGCTGCCGTTGGAAGTTACGATGAATTGATTTGTGTACCCTCTGGCCATTGTATGTGGATCACCAGAAGGTTGTTGTTACTATAAAGAATCATTAGGATTCTGCCTGATAACGAGAATCCTGGTCCTTTCTTGTTTCTTTGACCTTTGATCTTCTCTCCTTAACAACTTGGTGGTAGAAGATGCGCAGGAGTCAATGAGGTGTTGGCGTGTGAGATGTGGAAGATGACGATGAGTGACAGAACCATAATCGAAAGAGGCATATTCAGTGTCAAAAATAATTTTAAGAGTAAATTACATGAACCCCCTTAAGGTTTGATCTTATTATATATACCTTATACTCTTCCATTTTTTTTACATTACTTCGATCTCCTAAAGGGGGTTGTGTAACGATTTTTTACACGAATTTTGTAATTTTGGGTATTATGCCTTAAGTTGTAAATACAAGACTGGAAAATACATTTTTAAGCTTGGATGTGTAAAGACCTTTAGGCCATGATTCTTCGGCTAACTAATCCAAGCCATGTGTATGTTAAATTCTCATGTACCGTATCTATTTATTTCTAACATCTAGATAATCATTCAAGCAACTGATCAACTTTCTTTAATGGCTTCTCAATTCTCATAGGTCGAGACTAGATGAAAATAGGATGATGAAACTTTACATAAAAAAAGTAACTAAAAGTAACTAAATTATCATATGTCTCACGATGTGATCAATGCTTTTTTCTTTTTAAATCACAAACTTGTTAACACTGACATCTACTAGTAGGGAATTTATCTTTAAATGCCCTGATATTTACATGTTATGATTAATTGGATTTTTGGCATTATAGATGCGAATTTTCGTGGTTCATTTCATATACGGTGGAGGTCTAAATGATTTAGTTTGATAGGGAACACAGTGCTTTACTCCCTTAATTGTATGCTGTGACTGGAGATACTGTAAAAGCAAGAATGGTTCTGTTGGGGTTTTGAATCGGGGAAAGGTGTGACAACATGCTGACAACATGCTGGTTAGAAGATCATGTGTTGTGAAGGGTCTTTGTGGATATTACAACAATTTCGAAAAGGATGATGCTTTGTTCATTCTGTTTTGGAAGTACTATTTGGTTACAAGAAAGTGCTAGGTAGTAGGTAGTATTATTAAGTCTGGTGCAAAATTGATGTGTTTGGGCACACCTTGTGCCTAAGCATTGGTCATTATTGAAACTGTTTGCTTATTTAAATAATAAAAAAAAAAACTTGATTGTTGTGCTTTGTACTACGCTTGATTTGAGAGAAAAAGATTGAGGATGCAGAGAGGATCTGGTATAGAAAGTTAAAAGAGGTTGGTCATGAGAGGAAATGTCAAAGATGAAGGGAAAATCCTATAGAGGGGAATGAGAATTCGATTAAGCATACTTAACAAGCATGCTTGGTTTACTTGCTTATTTGCTAAGTTTACTTATGCTTTGTTATCTTATATGTTTTAAATTAGGTAAATTATTCTCCTTTTTTTTTTTTGGTACATAATTTTTTCTTTTATTTGCTAAGTTTTATGCTTTTGGAAAAATTAAGTTAAATAAGTTATTGTATTTTAAGGGAATCCTAATTAGAGACTCCATTAAAATTGATTTATAAATTCAACTACCCAATCACAAACTTTTATAGAGATGTATTTAAAAGTTTTTAAATAGTCTAGGGATTGGTAAATTAATTTAACTTTTAAATATTCTTATGTTTTTATGCAAATATATAATATTTGTCGCTCGCTCACTTAATCTGATCTTCTTAATGTTGGAATAAAAAAAAAACTTAATCCTTATTATCTTTAGTTTTTATATGAAAGCCAAAATTTTATTGGCATATATCATAGAACAATACACTAAAGATCTTAGGATCTACATAAAATAAATAATTGGATCCATAACTATTGATTATTTGATCAAAGTAGAAGATTATTGTAATAACGAGCTCGAACAAAAGGAGTTGATAGTATGGTTCTTCCTCAACCAAAATCTCTTGATTCTTCAATGAGACTTTTATAACTCTTAAGATGGAGAGAAGTAGGACATTTGTTCATTAGAAACCATAACCATTGTTCCTTATTTATTGATTGTACTAGGGTTCCCATTATGCTGAAGCCATGTCACATCCTTCGGTAATTTAACGGATTCACTTAATTAGATTACTTAAAATACAACCCACTAAATATAAATAACTAACGTAATTGTTATAAAAATATGAACACACATTAGATAAGGAAATATAAATTTTCGACAATCTCTCATTTGGGCTCCATATTGTTCCTTAAACAGTTATATCACAAATTCCTTAAGCTTGCATTCATATGCTATTTTAGACATCTCCTCAATAATTTGGTCCATCTCATATATTAATAATGAAACCACCACAACTGTCATCACAATCAAGCTTGATTAAACTACGATGATCACATATCAAGACACTTGATGACATAGATCAAATATGGATGAGTGACATGAAAATTACATGCAATGCAATCTCAATCATGCCTATTCCCAACTAGTCCTTATTTATTCTTTAGCGATATAAATTCAAAATTTTTTAATTGCAATTTAAATATTGTACATAAATAAATAAGTCTAATAATAAACTCATAAAGTATGATAATTATTTTTGCAAAAAATTAAATACATAATTACTGAATCCAAACATAGAACATAAAAATTGTCACTCAACTAAGGTTGCATCTGAAACAATAACCATATGAGCAACACGCTTATGGAAATCCTTAGGTGTCAACCTCTTAGTGGATAAGCTAACATACAGCCTGTTTTTATATGTTCTATAGATATTTGTTTGTCTTGAACTCTTTTATTAACAACCATATCAATAAACTTATATATTTGCACAAATTGGATTGGATTGGGATCTTTGAGTTTTTGTTTTTGTTTTTTTTCTTTTTCTAAGCCTTATTATTCCTAACTAACTTATGAATATTGTTGATGGTTTTCTCAATTTTTGGATCAAAGAAGAGTTTCGTCTAACTATTAATGTGCATATACTAACTACTATTTAAGTTACTCTACTATAACGCTAACTTAAACAAATAAAAGTAAGCAAAAGCATAGAATAGTTACATTAAGGAAAGCAAGTAAAGTACTTAAAATAGAAATGAGATTAAAACATGAAATGCAAGAAATGTTGTTCTAGTGGGTCTCTCACACTTATCACAGGCTTGTCTAGGGATGGCAATGGGTAGGGTCTGAGTAGGGTCCTATAGTACCCGTCCCCATACCCGCGTTTAAAAAAAATACCCATACCCATACCCAGCCCCATACCCGCGAGGGTAGCAACTTTAATCCTCATTCCCGTACCCGCTGGGTACCTATATACCCATACCCGCACCCGCTACCCGCACGTTACTTATGTATGAAGTTAATAAATCAATAAAAAATAGGCTTAAATGTAATTTTGGTCCCCCTATTTTGCACAATCCGCAATTTTAGTCATCCTATTTTAAAATAGACATTTAGTCCTCCTATTTTGCATAATCCGCAATCTTGGTCCCTCTATTTTAAAATAGGGATATTTAGTCCTCCAATTTTGTAAAATCCGTAATTTTGGTCCTTTCATCAAATTGAAAACATTGACAATTAAGAGATTAACGTTGACCTTGACGTGGCCCAAATATAGTGATGTGACACAAGATTATTTATTTATTTTTTAATTATTTTAAATACTGAGTAATAATTATTTGTTTATCTACATAACTAAAGCACATGTCACGTTGATTTTAATGGTCGGGGTAGTCGTGAGTCCCAAAATAGAAATCACTAGTCTTAATCATTTATTTTAAACTAGTTCCACATTGTTGAAGTACATGGTACGTCGTAGTCAAATAAATAATATTACCTTTTTTTAAAATATATTTTTCATCAATTATTCTACTCAGTATTTAAAATAATTAAAACTAAATAAATAATTTCGTGTCACGTCACTATATTTGGATCACGTTAAGGTTAATGTTAATCTCTTAATGGTCAACGCTTTCAATTTGATGGAAGGACCAAAATTACATATTTTACAAAAATGGGAGACTAAATGTCTCTAGCTATTTTAAAATAGAGGGACCAAAATTGCAGATTGTGCAAAATAGAGGAACCAAAATTGTATTTAAGCTATAAAAATATTAATTAAAAAAATTACTACAAATAAATTGAAAATTCACACTTAAATAATTCAAACTTAACATTGAAAGCATCCACTCATAAATTAAAAATATAAAATTATTGTAAGTTATAACATTAATCTTTTACTATTAGTGTTAGTTTAGGGAAAATATAAATTTATTTATTTTTATATAAAAGTATATATAACATAATTATTTATTTAAGTTAATTTAATTATATATATATATATATGGTAGGTGCGGGGCGGGGCGGGTACTATAGTACCCGTACCCGCACCTACAAAAAATTACGGGTAAATACCCGGCCCCGGCCCCAATAAGCGGGTATTTACCCGACTCGCTTGCGGATATTTTTGCGGGTACCCGTTGGGTCCGGGTACACTTTGTCATCCCTAGGCTTGTCCTTACTTTGCGAGTTAGACCTTGGTGCTTAGTGCGACCCATTGTCTCTTAGCACCCTCATGTAGAAAGTCTCGAACCTATCTACTGAGATCTCTTGCTTAGCGATTAACAACCTTGCTTAACAAACCTCTATGAGCTTTCAAGGGTTGCTTTTCGGAGTCCCTTGTCGCTCAGCACATCGTGGATGTGCTTAGCGAGGAAAAACACATTCTTTGTAAGTATTTTCACTTAGCAAGGACATCCGCTCGCTTAGCGTGAGTACGACAACCTTTCCCCTCATTTTTGCTTAGCGAGAGAGGTCTCTCGCTTAGTGCAAGAACTCCGAGTCATAGACCCATGCCTTGTATGATCCTCGCTTAGCGAGTATTGGCGATCAATTATACCAGTTGCGATTTTCGTGAATATGCTCACCCATGGCCATTAATGGCCACCTAATCACTCAAATTCAACATAAATCCATCACAAATGTTCCTTAATGCTTGTAAACATAAGATTTCCATCAAATAACTATTAAATCATGCAAAACAATGACCCCCCCCCCCCCCCAAATCCCATGCTAGGCTTCCAAAACCCATTCACTCTCTAAGACAAACAAAAACACATAAATCATATGGGAGAGGGGGAATAGATGAAGAAGCAATCACAAAAGGTTCCCAGTATATGGGTGTGTGTGGGTCCTCCTGCTCTTTCATTTCTCTCTTCTCATCTTCTTCCTTCTCTTTTCTTTTTTCTCCTTCTATTTTCTAAGTGTAGTGTGTGTTATAGTGGATGGGGAAAGGTTTATGAGTCTTGGCTCTCATTGGGCTCATAAGCCTTTTTCCTAACTATTCTAACTCTGGCCTACTCATCACACTTAACACAAAGTAAGGTTCTACATTATGTAGAACACATATATAAAACAAACATAGAAAGATATTATGTATGTATGTATGTATGTATGTATGTATGTATGTGTACATACATATAGAGGAGGGATCAAGTTATTTCAAGAGTAACTTTAAAAGAGTTACTCTTTATCCTTATCTTTATTTCTTTTTAATCTAACGTTTATAATGAGTAATTAATCTTTGACCATTTAATTAAAAGAAAAAGAAGAGTGGGGATGGGGAGTAACTTTAAAAAAGTTACTCTTAGAGTAATTTGATCCCTACTTATACTATTATTATAATTATTATTATTAATATATATATATATATATATATATATATATATATATATATATCACTATTAACTTATTTTGGGGATGTTACTAATTCTACCTGAAAATTACTATCTTTTGTTATTTTAAAAAATAATTCTTTCAACAACTAAAACCACTAAAGTATCCTATAGTTTTATTAGTGATGGCTCCTTGAATTGCTAATCAATATGTATTCTAAAAAAATTAAATGACCTACATTAGAGGTTCCTAAAAAGAACTGTGAACATACATGAACCTTTCTTGACGATTTTTGTACTTCCTCTGGACCTATATATAAGAAACAAAGGACAAATCATCAAGATCAAGGAAAGTGGTTAAATTGGTTATTTTTAATTAATACTACCATAAAATCAAATTTTATTTCAAAAATGCCTTTAAGTTTAAATGATGTAGTAAAGGTCATATTTAATGTCAGTACTCATAATCCAATGAGTGAATGCCTAGTAAATAGAGTTAACAATAAATTAAGGATATAAAAGAAATTTAACCTTAAGTAAGTTTGAAAACTAGTCATTGTTTCTTATAATTAGGACCAACGAAAAATACAATTTGTTTCTTACATATAGGACCAGAGGTAGTATTTAACTACTAATAAAAGTTTAGATTTCACCTACATTAGTGATTTGGAACCATTGATGTATGTGCACTTTATCTTAACGATCACATAGTTAGTCGTTGTGGCGGTGCCTAAGGTGAAGTACTGATTAGATGGTACATGGATGAGTCATCAAAATTCACCATTAGATATATTATTAAAAAAATCAACAAATGAAATCTGTTACATGGTACCAGATAACACTATAACCCTTTTCCATTATAATTTCTTTAATATATTTAAATTTTTGGTAACCTAATTCCTATAATATATATATATATATATATATATATATATATATATATATTATGTTTTAAAAAACTGAGAAAATGACAGAGAGAGAACGTTGTTGATTTTTTTTTTCAATTTTTAATAATTTTTATATGAATTTATTTTTTTCTTCGGGTAAAAACTGCTTACTACTAGTCATTTAAATGTCTCACGAGTGAGGCACCACCCAAGATACTTCACCGTAGAATGACCCATAATGTAAGCATTATTTAACTACTTAAATAATCATTTTCTTGTAGGGTATTCAAAAAGGAATGTGGCATAATTAAGGTTGCTTGGAATAAGTTATATGTAAACCTAACTTTTAGACTTTGGGAACTTTTATTTTGTGGATTCCATGTATTTTTCTTTTGTTAGGGACTATCTTTATTTACTCTTTTCCCAAGTATTTGAAGAGGTGAATTTTACTTATCTTTTGATTCTAACTCACCATTCCAACCTGCCTTATTTATTCTTTTCCCATACCCTTAGTTTAGGTATATTATTCTCTTGTTATTCTCAAACACACTTTGACTTTGCTTTTTGAGATGCTTGGCTTTTTGTTTGTGTTTTCTCAAGCAAGTGTAGTTTGTTTCTAGAGCGAATATAAAATGGCTCTCAAGGTCAGAAAATTCAAGCAATCATATAATTGAAAGTTGAAACAACGTTTGCTATATATTTTATCTCCTTCGTTTTATTTTGTGCATCGTGATTTTACATCACAGATACACAAGTTTCTTCAAAATATTTATAGGCATGCAACCATTATATTATCATTTATTTCTTGATAACAAATAACTTTGACTCAATGCTGTTACCTAATTTAACACAATTAATTGTTGATTTGAGACCTAAACTTCATATTCCAAACCTTATTTCTTTCTTAAATGTTTCAACATAATTTATGTTTATTTTGTTGCTATATTTTTATTTAGGATATATTTTTTCCTTGCAGTTATAACCTGAGTTTATTATGTTGGAAAAAAATTCCTCGTCTAATGAGGTAAGGACACTAGTTTTAGTTGGACGTACTGGCAATGGCAAAAGTTCAACAGGAAATAGTATTCTCGGAAGGAAAGCCTTCAAGTCAGGGATAGGCTTTTCTGCTGTAACAAGTGTGTGTGAATTGCAGAGAAGTATTATAAAAGATGGATCAATTGTTAATGTTATTGACACCCCAGGTGAAGCATATAGTAACTTGTCACTTATTACATAATTGTGTATTTGATTTGAGTTAAAGGAATGTGATTGCTTAACTACTTTTGCCTTTGCGTCATTAAAATTTTATCATGCATAAATTTAAGGCATAAATATATTCCAGATTCCTAAAAAGAAATGGTTTATGTTTTTAGTTCCAGTAATTTTTCTTTTTGGTTATTGTTCCTTGCAAATTTCATTGTTATTTGTTTTGGTCTCTACCTTGAATATTTCATTAGCAAAAATATGTTTTTACATCCTTGCAAATATAACAATTTTTTTATGTCCTTGCATAATATGGTGAATTTTGTTTTATTCTGTGTAAATATAACTGTTTTATTTTTAGTTCATGCCATAATGTCGTTGCAAAATATAATGATTTATATTTGCATTGGAGAGATCAAGTACCAAAAAATAATTATTGGGATTAAAAGTAAAAACAATTATATTTGCATGAACATAAACAAATTTAATCCTAAATCTAAAACCAATCAACTTTTGTAGGACTATTTGATGGAACTGATTCTACTAGGAAGGAAATACTCAAATGTATTGATATGGCCGAGGATGGAATTCATGCTATTCTTATGGTGTTCTCTGTTAGAACTCGCTTTTCTGAAGAGGAACAATCTACTTTTCCCATCTTGCAAGCATTGTTTGGACGCAAAATTGTCGACTACATGATTGTAGTCTTCACTGGAGGGGATGATCTAGAAGCTAATGAGGAGACACTTGATGATTATTTAGGTTGTGAGTGTCCACAACCTCTTAAGGTTTGTTGCTATTATCATTTAGATCAATATATACTCATTTTGTTCTCGTAATTCTCGAGTGAGAACTCTTATTATTGTGAGGAATGATAATTATAAATATAAATCATTAGATCATATTTGAATAATCCATATTAAAATTTTTAATTTTGATTGTCTATGTATGATTATATGATCCAAATTTATAGTTATCATTTCTAACAATAACGAATAGTTCTCACCTAATGTACATTGTGTGTGTGTGAAATTTGCTAAAGTACACTCACTTGTTTTTTAGTTGAAGTACGTTAACAAGATATAATAACTAAATATTGTCTTAAAGTACACCGATGGTGTAGCTTACTAACGTTCTCCAACTAAAAAGTGGGTGTATGTTAACAAATACATACATACAGACACACACACACACACACACACACACACACACACAAATTGACAGCAATAACATTAAATACTATATATTTATCAAATATAATAGATAATAAACTTAAATAATATGATCAAATGGTATATTCATTAAATATAGTATATTTAATATTTTTTGTAAATATAATATATTTATTAAATTTATGACTTTTCATATTTATAAAATTTATTAAAAACAAGTATAAGTGAACAAAAGAAAGTAATTATTATAAAATTCAAAGATATTAAAAGCTTTAGAGATTTTTTTTTATTATTTAGAAAAAATAGCTTATAAAATATATTACAACATAATAAATTTAAATTTGCATTAATATAATAAGTATAAATTGATAAATATAGATAATAATTTACCTCTTACTTAATATGTTTAATATTGTTATTTCAGATAAACTAAGATGGGTTATTCTAAATTTAAATAGATATTAAAACTATTCTTATATTTAATTCTTGTTGTTCATAAAAATAACTCCAAGTAAAAAATTTAAATTATATTAATATAATTTTAAAATTATTCAAAATTTTGTTGTATGCTAACCATTTAATATAAATATATATTTAATTATAGAAAGTTAAGTTTAAGTTGTTCCAACTAATTAAATAAATTAATAAAGACTGACATATTTTACAACTTATATGGTATTTTATATATTAAAATAAATCACCCTATTTTATATACATTAAATAGATATACAAGTTTAAACAAACAATTTATAAATTTTAATTACATGTATTGAAAATATATATAATAATAACAAATTTGAAATGTTATGATTACAAATTTATTTTTTATTTGTATGGAAAATATACTAAACGGAATTTTATAAATTGTTTTTTTACATCTTTTATTCTTTTATTAAATAATATATACATTTAATTTTTAGTTATTGTCTTATACATATTTTCGTTTATTATTTTGAAGAAATAATAGCTTTTTTGTTGTTTTTTTTTACATAGTCAACTTTAAAAATGTTTATTTTTAATATCTTTCAATTTTTCTTGTTTTAATAAAATTAATTGTATTTTGAATAAAATAACTTAAAATTATTTAATGTGCTTGTTTAGTTTCAAAAAAATAAATTTAAAAAGGAATAATATTTTTTATTATTTTTGAAAAGTTAATTTGAATAGTTTTTGAAATAAAGTTATAGCTACAAATGTCTTTTAAAATAAAAGTACTTTTTATAATTGTAATCAAACAAAGAATAAGTTTTAATTTAAGTAAAATATTTATAAATAAACTATTTTTATATATTCTTAAAATTGTTTGTAAAAATGGTAAACATAGTCGTTTAGTTATATAAACATAGTTCAAAATTCTTAATTTGTAGAAACTTTGATTAAGGTCCTTAATATGTCATTCAAAGATGTTGTTGCCTATAAATATGTTAATACTTGCATTGTCACTATGCCCAATTAAATACATGTTTCATTATTAAGAGTGATATTATCAGAAGAGTTGAAACTTCACATTGTTGAGTAGGATAATAATTATACAGAAAACATTAAAAATGTTGTATATGATAAAGTGTTATGCACTATTTTAATGTAATTAATTAGATATATTTCAATTTTAATTATAACTTCACTAAATTAAAAAATTATATTTTGATCATATTGAAAAATATACATACTATGCTTAAGATAACTATA
Source organism: Pueraria montana var. lobata (assembly GCA_026413185.1). Lineage (NCBI taxonomy): Eukaryota > Viridiplantae > Streptophyta > Magnoliopsida > Fabales > Fabaceae > Pueraria > Pueraria montana. The sequence continues at coordinate 70,643,268 of CM048654.1, forward strand.
AATTAATAAAATATTTATTTTTTAACTTTTTTCTATATTTAAATTATTTTTTCATGTTTAAATAAACTCATAGTATTATACCTTGTTGAATCACTTTCTTGACTATTACTGCTACTTTTAATACTATTTGCATAAATAACTTGGAATATATATGACTCCTTTATATGTTAAATCTACAATGTAAAAGTTTTGTTGATTATAATAGAGTTTTAACATTGTTGTAGGATATTCTTACTTTATGTGACAATCGTAAAGTGGTTTTTGATAATAAGACTAAGGATGAAAAAAAGCAATTAGGACAAGTTCAACAACTTCTCAGTCTTGTGAACATGGTTATATCAAAGAATGATGGACGACCATTTACAAATAAGTTGTTTATAGAGTTGAAGGTGAAAATTTTATAAATTTTGAAAGTATTTATTGGATATTGAGAGTTAGGTAAATAATATATATGATATCAATGAATTCGTCACTTGATTGTGCAGGAGAAAGAGACAATACGAGATAACCGAAAAAAATTGGTTGACTCCATGGAAGGATATTCAAATGTAGAAACATTGAGGATTAAAATGCAAATGCAACAAAAATATGATGATGAGCTAAAACAAATTACTAATATGGTACATATTATATCTTCTAATATTTATTTCATAATATTTGGTTTTTATTTACTTATTTAAAGTTAAACATATTAACACTTTCTTAGATTTTATTGAAAATTTGAAAGTAGAGTGAGTTATAGCTATAAACACACGTAAAATGTCACTTGGTGCGAAATATATATGCAAAAGTGGACTATTGAAAATCAACATATACTTTAAATGTTATTTTACATCAAATAAATGCATTGATATTATTTTGTGTCGTCTAGTTTTTTTTTCTTCCTAATTTTATACCATAGTGTTTATCATATTATGAAATATTATTTTATGGGTTTTTTTTTTTCAACACGAATAAATAATCATTGTTGTCTTGACATAAGGATGTAATTTTAAGTAGGGATGACAAAATGGGTTAACCCAACCTAATTCACCCTCAACTGTCTAAAAAATGGGTTGGGTTGGGTTGGGTTCAACCCATCTTGATTGGTATCATAAGTCTTGACGGGTTACAATAATTACAAGAAAATTAAACAAATAATTCAATATAATACCTTCCAAAAAATAAGCTAGATTAGATTAAACTCGTTTTGAGAGTGAGTTGGAAATTCCAACCTACCCCATTTAGTAGGTTAAATGGGCCAACATTACATATTTAACCCATTTTGTCATTTCTAATTTGAAGGATTTATTATCAATATCTTGGTTGGTATCATAAATTAAGTAATAAAACACTCAAATCTATTTTAAGTATTGGCAATCTTATTTTATAAATTGAATATATGCAATTGATTCTACAACCTAATATTATAATTGACATGTAATTAATTAAAACACGAGAGTGAAAAAAAAAAAGCGTTAATGGATACTATTCCATTATTGTTATGTCAAATAATAATTTTATTTTAATATATAGGTTGAATCAAAGTTGAAGGAAGAAAGTGCAAATCTTATGAAAAGCTTAGAAGAGGAGAGAGTTGCTAGACTTAAGGTTGAGGAAAATTCTAAGTCGACTCAAATTACATTGAATAATGAAATTAAAAAACTCCAATGTGATCTTGAGGTGGCAAGTAGAAGATCCCCTAGTTACACTAAGCATCGTTGTGTCATTATATGATTGTAGTACCTTCAAACATTTGTATTTTACCTTCATGATTGTAAGTATTTGTATTGGTTAATACTCCTCAAAATGTTGTATATAATTACTAAGGATTGTTATGTAACTAAATTGTGTTTGAATTAAATTTGTTAATTTGTCATAAATATTTTATTATTATGATTATCTTTTATTTTAAATTCATATTTACTATGATTTTTTAGGTAATGTATAATCAGATTCTATATATTTTTCTTACTTGGCATTCATATTTCTCTCATAATTTTAATTTTATATTCTATGTTTTGTTTCAATTTCTTATGTATATAAAAAGATCTTATGAAGTTGATAACGTAATGACCCGTCGTCGCTATATGTTAATTAAATGAGCAAATCACAATCGTCCCCCTTGAGTTTAGGATTTATTACACTTGCACCCCCTCCGTATTTTGCCCCTACACAAAACCCCCTAACTTTTACAACTGCGTTACAGATGTACCCCGTGTGCCATCAATGGTGTTACTTCTGTTAACAAAAATAGATCACATGATTGTTTAATGAAATTTTAAGACAAAAATGTCCTCATCTTCCTCCCTGCATACAATTTTTTTTTGGCACAAGATGTGGCAATCGTCCCAGGCAAGCCAAACAATACAAAAGTAACAAATCAATAAAAAAGATCAAACACAAGTTATACCTCCATGGTACAAAGTGAAACAGCCCACCCTTCCCTTAAAATTTACATACTCCCAACCAAAACAATACCATCTTCGGATCCACTCTTCCAAAGAAAAAATAAGGTGCCAACATGAACATAAATTTATTGTTGCATTTCCAAATTTATACCCACCGAACCTGCAGCAAAGTGAATTAGCAGTAACAGATTTTTCAACCCCTGCAATCCATATCAGTATAATTGTTTCAACACCACCATCACAGGATCCAAAAGCCACTCATACAGAGTCTTTTTTTTTTTTCAGCAAAAAAAGATATTATAAATAAGATGAAGTGAGCACATGTTATACCCAATTCACACGTCAAGCTGTGCAGAGAATACAAAATAGTAAAAATAAAAATACCAGCCCCTCAAACTTCCTTATATGATCACACGTGACCAATGAGGGATACTCATCAATACCGCTGATACAATGTACACATTCACTAATAAAAGACTATGCCACTCATACAGAGTTTGATCTGCGTTGGGATTTAGTGGGTCGGTAGTGGTCTGGCTGCGATGCGGTTCTGGTGTTGGTGGGTATTTGGGTTGTGATGGAGGTTGCAGTGGTATTTTAATGGCGGCGTTTTAGGGCGAAGATGATGACTGAGGGTGGCAGCATAGATTGGGTGGCGAGCCGGTGGTGTTTGTTGTGGTTTGGTTGGTGACGGTGGTGTTCGATGGTGGTGTGTCGAGGTTGGTGGTGGATGCGAGGTTGGCGGCGCCGATTGGATGGCGCGCCAGTGGTGTGGTGGTTTAGGGTGCCGGTGCCAGTGCTGGTGTTTGGTGGAGCGGTGGTTATGGAGGTGGGTGGTTTTGGAGGTGCGGGGTAGAGAGGTTGCGGTGCAAAGAGAAAGAGAAAGGGTGTAGAGGGTTTGGAGGAAAGAAGGTTTTTTGTTTTTGTTTTACCTACACCCCATCTTTAATATGGGCACCCCCCTTTAAGAAGGGTCATTTGGACTTTTCACTAAAAACTAAACACTGTCAACTAACTGAAATGCTTTTTAACATAGGGGTGCGAGTGTAATAAGTCCTAAATTCAGGGGAGGTAAGTGTAATTTGCTCTAGTTAAATAACTGATATAGAGGAAAAATTTATTTTAGTTCATTTAAAATTGTTCAATTTACTTTATTTATGAAAAAAACTAATGAACTTTTTGCATTTAAGAAATCAACAGCTAAAAAATTACAACTTCAAGATAATGCATCCATCCATTGTAAAATCAACTGAATAACAACCATGTGCCTTGTGGCACTATAACATGTTATCACTAGATATAACATCAGAGCAGGTCAATATGTATGTGTGTGTATAACACTCTTAAAAAGGTAAATATCTTAAACACCCAAGCTTATCAACATTATACATAAAACAAATCAAAGAAAACGAAAAGAAGGATCATGTCTTCATGCCCATGTATGACTTCACGATGCTCCCAAGAGAATGATCCACCTCGTTTAACCATCTACTCTCACGAACACGACATTTGAGATCATCACAATCACAACCACATGTGTCACAACATAAACTTTCCAAATATAAATATACTTAAATACAATTTAAAACTCAATTGATTGCAATTAATTAAACTTTATCATCTTTAAAACATGGTATTGAAAAACTAAGTAGCAACAATATTCAACCCACATAAGAGAATATCCTATGTACAACCATTAAAATACAACAATCAAGTATCACCATAAAGGAAATTCCACAATAAAGTACAACCTTGCAATAATAATAATAATAATGTCATGCAATGAAATGCAAACTTAACTCCATGGATATTTTCACCACATGAGCGAACATCATAGGTCTATTCTATTTTCTTTTTCTAACCCATAGGGTTGATGCAGTAGTGTAAGGTCCCACTGTATTCACATATGGTAGAACGTTCTATTTAGCAGGAAAATCATGTTTAATTCTCTTCGTGTGCAAAATTTTTTTGGGCCAGCGGCAGCCACACACCGCAAGCGAGATTAGTCTTTAACCCAGTGAGTTGGGGAACACCCATAGCCTTTAACGCAGGAAAAAAAATCTATTTTCTTTTTTAATAATAAGCATATATATTATATATTAGATAGAATACGTCAATAAATTACACTGTAGGTGTATTTTAAAATAGATTTCTAATTATTTTAACTTGCTAACTTACTTCAACTAAAAGAATGATTTTTCTAACCAATTGAAAAGGCGTTAATTGTTAACACTTCCCATTTAACAAGCAAAACAAAATGACTATAATTGTTTAACTTTGAAATTTTAAAACCATTTTTTAGGAGTCAGTGAGTCACCGATGTCAACAAATTCCCATGACAAGCACTTCCATTTAACAAGCAGAGCAAAATGACTATAATTGTTTAACAAAACTAACTACAGATTGACTCAAATTAAAGGAAGTGAATGTAATTTTTCCACCATACGTTCCACTTGACCTTGTAAAAGTTCTATTCCTCCAAGACATGCAAAAGAATTTGGTCACAAAGTACGAAAATGAAGGATGGTGACTCAACAAAGAATCACAATGAAAATTCACATCATGTCCTTGGACTCTTTTGTCCCCTCTACATTTTTTTCCTTTTTCGTTGGAGGGGGCAGTCATATGGTGACTTTCCATTTTTTTCCTCTCCCTATTCTCTTCAAATCAAAGCAAGACTATGCTTCAATAACCTGTGCCTAACCAGCAAAAAGAGGTAAAAATAACATCTATGCCTACAAAGTTGGAAAAGTGCTTTGAGGATGTCCACCAGAATTGAGCAACCAAGCAGCTCTCACATAAAAGCAGTTCGTCCACCCCTTCTGCTATGCCTATCATACGCAGTATTAAATTTGTCCACCAGCTCATTCATTGCACTACACCAAGACAAAAGATATAAAAGAATATTTATTAATAACATAAGCATTCAAGGTTACACTTCTGAACTGAAATAGTGTTCACATTTCTTTTCTTGAAAAATATATTTAAACATCTTGGGAGACATGGAGATAATATTGTTGGCAGTTGAGATTTTTCCTCATGTCACATTAAATGTACCTGCAACTTTTCTAATTACTTTTTAAGCATGTTTTTGTTTAACAGCTAGTTGTGGGCTAATGATGCCTATTTTTAATTTGTCATAATTCGCTGTTTGTTTTACCCAATCAGGGACTTGTTAGTTTTCTATTTAAATCACCGGTTGTAACAGCTCAACTGAGCACAAAGACTAAAAGGGAGGATTTATGGAAGATTGGGCTTCATGGTTCTACAATTAAAGTTCGAGGATAATGACATAATAGAATCCATTTATATATAGGAACTGAAGACCTTACTCAAATGACTCAAACATCCTCCCCCAGCAAGCACCTCTAACAGAAGAAGCTTCTTATTGTCCTTCTGAATTGTACAGGTACAGGGAATGGCAAGCAGAGTAAAATCGAAGAAAAGCTTACAGGAATCTGGTAATGGTGTTTCTAACTATTTGCTTCATTAGATAACTATCAAAATTGGTCCCACATCACTGATTTTCAATGAAGTTTGGCTAAAAGAACACTAGGAGCCTTTTTGTTATAAAAGGAAAAAAAAAAAAAAAAAACAAACAAACCAAGACAAAAAGCACATCATACCTTGAGCAGTTGGTCAGCATTGCCAGGTAACTAATCAATAAGGTGTCTGTTATGGTGGCCATATCAGTGTCATTGTACTCCTACAAAGGAAAAAAGATATTATAAGCTAAAGAAAAATTTGCATAAGCATTCATACTTCCTTAATTACAATATTAAGCTCACAACATAGCTCAGATATCATGTTACAGCAATATGAAACCTTCAACACAACCAACTTTAATATCATTATTTAGCTATATAATAAAATTGCCTTGTGGAAAGAGTCCTTATATAATTGTACCAGTGTCTAATTCCTTTTAACAAATCAGCTATAGCAAAATTACCATGGATAATTTGAGAGTTATGAACCACTTCCAAAATCAATGCACTCTTATGGCAGACCAATGTGTATTTATATTCTGGCAACCCATTACATATTTAGCTACTAAAACATGTGGATGTAGAAGGATATGCAGTTGCATGCACCAATTCCGTGAACCTGGCATCCTCACGTTGATGACATTATGTAAGCTAGGCCTTGTCAGTTGAGAGGTCTTATAATCTGTTAGAATAAGTAATTAGTTAGGCTGTTATAAATAGAGGCAGAAGATGATAGGGGAAGAGAGTTAGTTGGTGAGAATTAGTTTTGGAAGGGAGAAATCAGGCTCTCAAATTCCTAGGAGTTCATTCTATCATTCTTGTTGATTTTGCCCTTTGCCCATTATGCTATCATATCACCCTGGTACAGATTGGCAATTAGGGATTTGATCGATAAAATCTCATTTCATTCTAGTTTCTGATCTAGTGTCTATCAACTGTCATCAGAACACTGATCTTGGACTTGTGGGTAAGTACATATTGACAGATTCAGGAGTTTTTCAGGCCCTTCAGGGTCCAGCAAGAATGAAAAACATTCTTGGCATTATTGAAGAAATAAGGAAAGAGATTGAGTTTCAGGAAAGAACTCGTGAAGGAGTGTCTAGGAATCCCAGTCTTTCAAGGAGATGATGCCATACGCCTGGCTGATTCACCTCAAGCAGCACTTTGCCTGTTCTCCATGAAAGGAATAATGAAGGAGATGCTACAGTTGGCTGCAAAGCACTAGGACATGCCTTACCATCTGGAAGGATAGCATTCCTAAGGGCACTTGCTCAAACAACTCCAACCTGAGTATGATCTCGGTGCCAGTTCGGGTTCAAGATTTCTTGGAGGCAAAAAAACAGAACAGAAAACGAAGGTTCGGTGAGCTCAAAATTTTCATTAGGCTGCTATGTTAAACATCAGAACTCTTTTAAGGCATGTGAAAGGAGAGCTCCAAGTCACAGGATTCTTTACAAATACAATGAACACGACAAAGTAGGTTACTCTGATGCAGACAAGATTAGATCATATATATTAAAATCCGACCTCCATCAATATTGTGTTGCAGAAAATTGGATTTCTTGGTGAGATTGGGTTCAAGGGCCCTCCACCTAGAAAGCTTTGGTGTTATTCACATTACCTTGAATTCAGTGATTCATGACAAAACAGATAGAAGCCAATTGCCACACAATTTGGGAAAAGATTCAGCAAGGACTTGTATCCACCCACCATGTTAGAACTGGAGAACAAATATTTGGGGTAAAACCTTCACCAAGGCACTTCAGGAGTAGGGTTAATTACTTTTTTAACAAGTTGGGCATGAATAACATCTATGATCCAACTTGTAGGGGGTATTAAGTGTAATATGCATGTGATTAATGTGCAAAGGGTATTTATGTCCTCTGTACTATATTGTACTGCTAGCCTAGTGTACTTAATATTAATACAAAGACCAGCACCCACATAGCTTTTACTTGTTCCAAATATATCTGTTTTATAATTAGGATTTAGGAAACCATAAGGTCCACTCTCTAGAAGGGTGACCCGTCACAGTTCATGACGGTTGCACAAATAATTCCAAATAAAAAAGTACTGAAACCATAATAATAGGAACCAAGTTTATTGACCCTCCTTCCCCATTTTACATGCAAATGCTAATTTCAACACACCAACAGGCGTCAAGTCCAAAATTCAGAATGGAACACACTCACCATCAAGAAATCATCTTGAAATTTCCCAGATTCAATAGCAGGCAATCTTCTCAGGAGACTTGACACTTGTCTTAATAGTGAATTCTCACAAGGAACATCACCTGCTTTTAAACAGTAAGGTTACTGATCTTAATTATTGGAGTTTCAACATATGAACATGTACAATTTATACTTGAAGCAGGAAATGGAAACATTGCTCACGGAATCACTGAGATCCTATTATACTGCATTTCTCATTTTTATTTTTTGACCAGCCAATGTTAGTTGTTAGTTTTTATTAGAATGTTAGTGGGGGAATTCAAACCCACGACCTCCCCCCCCCCCCCCCCCCCCCCCCTCCAACCCCCCTTCCAAACCACCAAGCCAACCTTATAACTCCTAGGTGCATTTCTCATAAGTTAAAAAGAGGCTTTTGAGAAACAAATTCAACAAAAAGATACCTCATAAAAGAGTCTATTTCAAAACTTTAGAGAATTCATGGAGTGGTCATTATTAGTTAATCCATCCTAAAATTTGGTATATCATAATTCATAACAGAGGATCTAATTTGCTAAAATTGGAAGACATGTACAAAGATACATGACAGTTATAACTATAGAAAATTCTACTACTACTATGATTGGCCCAAAGCCTAATCCTTAATCTATTACAATTTCAATAAGAATCTGGTCTCGAACCTATCAAGCTAATCCAACTTAAAATTTTATGCCGAAGATTTATTTGCAAGTCACCCTCTTTGCAATAATAGAAAAATATACAATTTGAAACTTAGTCAGACACTTAAATATTATCATATATATAATTTATATAACGCATGGGTGAAATTTAATACTAATAATATATTAATATAAATAATTTTCTATAACATAATATCTCCTTTCATATTTTTTTAGACCTTTTTTTCATTAAACATTAAGAGTGTAGCAGAATTTAGATTCATATAGATGCATTTTCACTATTTTAAACATGGAATTGTTTTGTTTGTTTTATGAGGCACTTCATCATGACTCTTTTTTAATAATTTTGAGGATGGCAAATACCTATTTATTCTTTCTAGCTAGTAGTGATACCAGATTTGACCAGCCATAGCATGCATATAAAGCTTGGGCATGATTAATTATTTTTATATTGTTTGTGATACCAAATTTGACTAGCCATAGCATCCACTATATAAAACAATAACAACATTAATCTAGTCAGATGATTTGCATTTTAATAACCAGTAGAAGAATGGTATAGCAAATAGGCATTACAATATTTTTATTTTATTTTTTATAGAAAAAGAAAATATTATTGAAAATCAACCATCAGCATAAGAGATGCAACAGTCAGAGGTGCAACAGTCTCAGAGAAGAACGGAGTAGACTCAAAGAAAGTGACATAAGCAGAAACAAGATACTGTTGAAGCTTGGGAAAGAAGCAATGATATCCTTTCTGGAGACAAGAGTAACCGAGAAAAACACACTTAAAAGACTTGGCAGAGAGTTTATCTTTACCTGGAGTAAGATCATGGACAAAACAAGTATAACCGAAGACACGGAGAGGAACAGGGTAGAGGTCCAGTTGTGGGTACAAAATAGAGTATGGAGTCTGATTGTTGAGGACAAATGAGGGCATGCGATTTACTAAGTAACATGCAGTAAGAAGTGCATCACCCCAGAAGAGAAGTGGAACATTAGAATGAAGGAGATAGGTATGAGCAATCTCAACTAGGTGACGGTTTTTGCATTCAGCAACACCATTCTGTTGTGGTGTGTGAGCACATGAAGTTTGATGGAGAATTCCCTGTGATGTTAAAAAAGACTGAAACTGGGAAGACAAGTATTCTTTAGCATTATCAGTGCGTAAAATTTGAATAGTCATCCCAAATTGATTTTGAATTTCATGCGAAAAATTTTGAAAAATAGAAAAGACAGCAGAACGATTTTTCATTAAGAAAACCCAGGTACAACGAGAAAAGTCATCAATAAAAGTAACAAAGTAGTAATATCCTAAAGTTGAACAGACTCGACTAGGCCCCCAAATATCAGAGTGAACTAAAGCAAAAGGTGACGTAGCACATTTATTGACTCGAGGACTATAAGAATGACGCACATGTTTACCTAACTGACACGACTCACACTGTAAGGACTTAAGTGTAAACAAACTAGGAACCAAAAGATGCAATTTTTCCAAGTTGGGATGACCGAGGCATTGATGAGCAAGGTCGGCAGAGTTAGTGGAGACACAGGCAATCGATGGTGAAAGCTGGTACAATCCCCCAGACTCATGTCTTGCTCCAATCGTCCGTTTGGTACGTCGATCCTGAATAAAAACAGAATTATTAAAAAATAAGACAGAGAAGTTAAGTGAGCGATGAGTTTGCTAATGGAAATTAAATTGAAAGGACAACCAGGAACAAACAAGACAGAATTTAAAGAGAGGTTAGGAAGTGGGTGGGTTTGACCAATACCACAAACTCTAATCTGAGAGCCATCTGCGAGAGTAACAGAAGGCAAAGACTCTGATAAAGACAACTAAGAGAAAAGAGTTTTGCTACTAGTCATGTGATCAGAGGAGCCGGAGTCAAGTATCCAAGGTCCAAGAGAGGAAGACTGAGAGACAAAGGCTACAGGATTACCAGACTGAGCCACGGCAGTAACAGGTGAGTCAGATTGCTGGGCTGCTCGAAACTAGAGAAAATCATGATACTCAATAGCGAAAATAGTGACATCCGCAGGTAGGGTAGGGTCAGCAACATGAGCAACATTGGCCGACTTCGATTGATCCCGAACTTTGGTGCGACACTCGGCTTCAATGTGACCATAGCGATTACAATAATTGCAACGACGATTCTTACCGCCACGGCCTCCGCCTCGTCCACCACGATGAGATGATTGTGAGACAAGGGCAGAGGAATCAGCAGAAGAGGCAGAGGAAGGCCCAAAAACATGCGGAGTGGAGAGACGCAGCAATTGTTCACTAACCATATCATAAGTAGGAACAGTAGGGGCAGATAGAATCTGGCTACGCACCGAGTCAAGTTCATGGGGAAGACCAGCAAGGGCAAGAACCATAAAGTATTGGTTACGTTGCTGGGAAAAGGTCTCTACATTAGGAGTGAAAGACATTAAATTGTTATAATCGGCAAGCAAATGATCGAGCTTACCAAGATGCGTCTGCATGTCCATATTCTCAAGCTTGGTGGACAACATAGTGGTTATGACGATGTAGAGACGATGAACATCGTTGGAGTAGACTCTCTTGGCTTTGGTCCAAACCTCATAACAGGTAGGGAATGCCTGGTATTAAGGTTGAAGGTTGGGAGCAAGAGAGTACCAGAAGACGCTGCATAAGGATGCGTCAATTTGTTGCCATCGAGGTTGATCCTTAGCTGGAATATCCTTGGCTTGAGTGGTCAAGTGATCGACACGACCTTGACCCTGGAACCATAGTTGGACAGCGGCTGCCCAAGTACCATAGTTTGCTGTCTCGGTTAGTTTCTCGCATGGGATTAGCGGAACATTGGTAAAAGTCACGGCAGGGGCATAATCGAGAGCGAAAGTGTCGGAGGCCATGAAAATAGAAGCCAAATAGCACTGGAAAGGGTCGTCAGAAGTGGGTAAGCATGGCACAAGGGTCACCGGAAGGTGGGTCGCGGTGATGTGGGCTTTCTGGGGCTATTTGGTTGGGGGCACGTGAATCTCACGTGCCAAAGAACGGTAGCGTGTGTGGGCGCGTGCGGCGAGGCTGGCTGCACAGTGGTCGCCGGGGAGTGGCAATGGTGGTCGCAGGGGCAGGCCGGTGAAAGAATGGCACGATGGCTGCCAAACAGGCCCAACAGTGGTGTGGGTACTGTTCACCTGCAACGGAGGCTGCGCACAAAGGTGAGAGGGGATCGAACCCTAATCACTGATACCATATTACAGAAACTGTGTGTCTATATTCACACACACACTGATCTTATTTAGAATCTTAGAAACACATAATTAAGGAAACAAAGAAATAATCCCTATAAATATGTTGTACATAATTACCAATTTTCCCTATTTACATTAAAATCAAATCTGATCTTTAACATCTTTAAACACTATTAGTAAAGAATTAGCAATTTGAAAAGCTTAAGGAATTGACAGATTAAAAGAATAATATTTTTTATAAGACTTGAAAGATTTCTAATAACAAATAATATCTTATTGTCAAATGCTAATTTTGCATAAAGGATAACCTCGTACCTTTTTGTATTGCAAGAAGATAGTGATGTAGCACCTTTATTCTGCTATGAAGCATTTTGATGGCACTGTGTATACTAGTAAGGTGAGTAGCCACTGCAATAAAAAAAAAACATGGAATATTAGATACAACTAAAAAACCCACACCTTATCCCACTAGGTGGAGTCACTAGCATACATCAATCGACACCATCAGACTTTAACAAAAATCAAAATTCAGTAAACTTAGATCGTCCTCTACTCATTTAAATTTGAGTATCTTCCAATTTAAGCTGCTTTACTTACTGAAACATTCACTGGTTTTAGTTAAATTCAACAAAATTTCATGTTCGCTATTAACTGCCCAAGACAACCCTCCCCTATTATCTAGACTCATGACAAGCTATGTATAATTCCATAGAAGAATATAACATAGGTATAATTACCTACACTACTACAAAAAAGGCATTTAACATCGGTTATTTTAGGCTTTTAACATCGGTTATTAACCGATGTTGTATCGAACGATGTTGAAAGTGGACAACTTTCAACATCGGTTCTTGAACCGATGTTAAAATACAATACAACATCGGTTCGGAGCACAACCGATGTCAAAGGATGCCCACATAGTGAAAATTATGTGTTGAAAACAACATCGGTTTTTGCCAAAACCGATGTTGTTAGGTGACAAACAACATCAGTTATCCCAAAACCGATGTTGTTTGTGCCAAAATAGTCAAAATATGTGTTGAAATCAACATCGGTTATGGCAAAAACCGATGTTGTTAGGTGACAAACAACATCGGTTGTCCCAGAACCGATGTTGTTTATGCGCAAACAACATCGATTCTGGGACAACCGATGTTGTTTGTCACCTACCAACATCGGTTTTTGCACTAACCGATGTTGTTTGTGCGCAAATAACATCGGTTCTGGGATAACCGATGTTGTTTGTGCACTAACAACATCGGTTTTTACCATAACCGATGTTGTTTATGCAGTTTTTTTTTATTAGCGTTCTGTTTTAGATTGAACCAAACCTGTAATTTCAAAGAAAAATCCAGACCCAGGCAATTTGTATAATTAATAATCAATTATCTATGCTTTATATTATTATGGTGACAATACTAATTAATGTATAAACAAACATTAAGCAATATATCCAATATACAAATAGAATCCATTAATAAGCTAACATTCTACTAATTTGTTCAGTGCTTCATTTCTAACTCTCAAAAAGTATCGTGCCCACTGAATGCGAATATCTTCAATTGTCGTTGCCTCCAATGGTTGAGAATCGCAAAATGTCTACATCATATATAAACAAATGTTAGTTAATCACATCGAATATTAATAGTTATAATAAATGAAACCTGTTAAAGTAAACAAATATATTAAATTGATGGTTCAAATCTTAAAAGATAAATAGAAGTGCTGGAAATTGATAATAACAGAGAATATATGGCCATTTATGGTGTTAAATTGTAAAACAAATTCTTAAGTAATAATGCCTAAAACTAAGGAAGAAATGATAAGATAATAACAAACATCAATCTCAGTATTTCCTTTTGGTAAAGTATAAAATATAAAGGAAAAGAAAAATAAAATGCTAAGTAGCTAACAAAGAGTAACAACAAAGTCCTAAACTAACATTAGTACATGGCTTCCATGTTACCAAATCCAATCTCAATATAAAGACTTTTTAAAATATTTTAGTCTTTTCCCAGAGTTTGCTAACACTTTAAAATATATCCCTAGCTTGTTTTTACTATGGACGTTAGAGTACTATAATTACATCCTTAATATACACCTAGATAGAATGCCACTCCTACCAAGAACTAAAATTCATAATAATCAAATTATTTGCCTAGGAAAAATATTCAAATGAGAAAAATAGGTAAATTCAGAGAAAGGGTCCCTTGCACTTAGACAATTATTAGGGCAGCTTCTAGTTTATTTTAAGAAATAAATTTACTTTCAATGTAAAGTTATAGATCAATGTACCACTTAGCATAACTCAAGCAGTGAAAATTGGGTAGAATTCAGGTGGAAGTCTTGATGTTCAATCTTTATTTATATTGCCAAAATAAATAGATAAATAGAAACTTGATGCATTGAAAGGAAAGCTAAAAGAAAGGCACAACCGCACAACAGAAATCATTCTCATTCTCTGCAGTTCTATCATTAGAACTGAAAATATTAACTCTTGATAGCAAGTTTTCTGTACTTACAGGAGTAGCCCTCTTGTTGTCAATGCTGGTCAAAATTATCTCTTCCCTTTGTCCTAGTTGAGTATTTCTCAGTTTTTTCTGAATAAAAAACAATCAAGTACTCAATTTCACATGAATAAAAAACACTGCAAGGTTTGCAAGTCAACAAGAGGATAATTTATAAAAAAAAAATTAGTTTACCCAAATAAGAGATTTTACAAATGAAAAAAAAAATCAATTTAAACTTTCAAAATGTCTAGAATTTTCAATCACGTCAAACAAACAGAGTTGCAACCACAGCCTGAACTAGCTGTTAGAGAATAACACCTTTAACCACAGCACCCTTTGAGACCAAATTTTTTTCATCCTCTTCCTGCTTCAAATGTAACAGATAATTCCCAGCAAACAACCCCAAAACAACGTAAATCCCAGAATAAATCCAGTAAACTACTATTGGGGCATTTAATCAAACAGGCAAAAAGCATCAAAGAAAAGGCGAGCTATTACCTGACTGGGTTAGAGGACACGCGCTGGCCAACAGAGGTGCGTTTAATGGCAAAATGGTTTCTTGTAATGGGTGCGAACAAAGTGCTGGAAGAATCAGTGGTCAGAGAAGCAAATCAATGGAAGAAAAAAACAAAAACAAGAGGCAAAGAAGATAGCGAAGAGGGTACCTGGCGCAACAACTGCGTAATGAGGAAGAGAAGTCGGAGGTTGCGACAACAATAACACTGACCCTTTCAACAACGGCGCGAGTTCTTCATTGTTGAGAGTAATGGCAGTGATGGAGCAGTGTAGTGCAATGGAGGTGGTGTTTGTCAAGAAGAGAACGAACAATGGTGGTTCGTCAGTGCGAGGGAGAAGGCAAGAGTAGGGTTTGTGAACACGACGGGGCAAATAGAAGATAAGGGGCGACAATGATGGTGACACAGGACGACGGTGATGCTGGTTGAAGGGTTGGACAAACGAAAGAGTGAGAGCACTAGGGATGGCAGACACGAACGAAAGTGAGGGACGTGCCAGAGACTGAGAACCAAACTGATCTTAGAAGGCTTAGAAAAAAAAAAGCTCTAAACATTGACAACATCGGTTGTCATATAGAAACGATGTCAACAAGCATTGACAACATCGGTTATTAAATATAACCGATGTCAATAATGATTTACAACATCGGTTATTAGATAACCGATGTTAACGACTATCAGTTATTTACAAAAATGCCACCGTGCATTTTTTAACATCATTTCTCACATAACCGATGTTAAATGGACGATGTAGAATGTATATTTTCTAGTAGTACATGGATAACATCGGTTATGAGGTATAACCGATGTTAACGAAGACGAATGACATCGGTTATGAGGTATAACCGATGTTAACGAAGACGAATGACATCGTTTATGAGGCAACCGATGTTAACTACGTCCACTTATTTACAAAAATGTCACCGCACATTTTTTTACATCGGTCCTCATACAACCGATGTCATTTGGACGATGTTAAATGCCTTTTTTGTAGTAGTGCTAACAATAAGAACAGAAATCCAAAAGGTTTCCCTACTTCAAAGGCTCAATGAAAGATAATAAGGCCATAATGCAAAGAAGAGTATAGAAAAACACTCACATTGTGTAGTAGCTGAACCACCATCAGATGGCTTAAGAACGAGAAAGAGTTTCGTCAAGGAATTGGAGGGGAGGTTAGTTACTGATATTGGCAGCATAGCAAATGAAGTCATCTGCCTCTACTATAACCTTAATTCCAAAGAGAATTATTATAGCACTTTTATGGAAAACTTGGATTGATTCCCCATTTCAGATGACAATGATGTTTGGTTGGAGAAGCCTTTTGAAGAGTAAGAAAGCTGCTGGGACTTGGCTAAGGACTAAGGATAAAGTCCCTCGTTCTGATGGTTTAACTGTGGCTTTTTTCAATATTGCTAAGGGCGGGTTTCTTAAAGGAGTTTGTAGAATTATTTTTCTTCTTAATGGTAAAATCACAGATATTTAATTGCACCAAATAACTGTGGTACTATAGAACCAGAGCAGCGCAGGGTAGATGTTCTCTGCTCCTAGGAAACAATAACATTGTATGTCAGCATAGTAGGCATGGCTCCTGCAATGGCAGTTGTCACAATACGGGTTGACAGCCACTAGCAGCTGCAATAGTGAACCTACAGCTGAAAACCCTAATTCTATTGTTTGGTGGAGTAAATTCCTTTAAATTACCCTACTAAAACTCACCTGGAAGCACAAAAATATTTGATTTTGCTGTTGGGCTCAACAAGTGTAATGTGAGTGTAAACTAAAATTGGATATCGCAGTACAGTGGAAGCAATAGAATGAACACTGGTAACAATAAAAAAATGAACACCAATATTTAACGTGGAAAACCCTCTAATACCGAGGGAAAAACCACGGGACAAACAACGAAAAATATTTCACTATATTAAAGAATATTACAATATTCTCTCCACTCTCTTTCACACACAAGAGGTACAATATAGTGTTTCCCATGAGACCCACTCCTATTCAAATACTGTATTTTTACACTACCAAGAGCTATAGAGTTGATTCCCACCCCAGTGTATTTTTCTCACACTAACAGGATTTACTCAACACTCTATTTTTTCCTCTCACTACTTTCTTACATCTACCAAGAAACTAGTTTTGCTTATGCACTCGATGCTCTCCTTCATCTGCCAAGCCTTCTATTTATAGAAGGAAAAATCAATGTGAACAATTGCTTTATTTTTCAACAAAAGCTTGCAGCGTAAAAAAATTTCAAGGCTTTGCAGAATTGTCTGCACAGCAAGCTATACATCTAAGGGAAGCTAGTAAAAAATTTTCAACAAGCATGCATGGTGCATTAAATGCATCGTAACTTTTGGCTGGCCCCTACAATTCTCTCCCTGCAGCCAAAGGGGAATATCCTTCAATCATTCACATGCAATCCATGCCAATTAGCTTGGCACAAAGTTGAAGCTTTTCACGTGCTACAACTTTTGTCATCATATCCGTAGGGTTTTTATTAGTGTGGATCTTTTCCAACTTGAAATGTTGTTCTTCCACTTCTTGTCGCAACCAATGGTGTCTTACATCAATGTGCTTTGTGCGAGAGTGGTACATTGCATTCTTACTTAAATCCAAAGCACTTTGACTATCACAATGGATGACGTACCTTTCTTGCTTCATTCCCAACTATTGAAGAAATCTCTTTAGCCAAAGCATTCCTTTCCTGCTTCGGTCATGGCAACATATTCTGCTTCAGTAGTTGATAAGGCAACACTTTTCTGCAATTTAGATTGCCAGGATACAGCTCCCCCTGCAAAAGTAAACAGAATTCCTGAATTAGATTTTCTATTGTCCAGGTCACCTGCCATATCCGCATCTGTATAGCCTTCCAAAGTTGGTTCTGCTCCTCCAAAGCATAAGCACCTTTTAGAGCTAACTTTCGGATACCTCAAGATCCACTTTACAGCTTCCCAATGGTCTTTACCAGGATTAGAAAGAAACCTGTTAACCACTCCGACCGCATAAGCAATATCTAGCCTAGTGCAGACCATTGCATACATCAAACTCCCAACTGCTGAGGAGTATGGAATAGCAACCATAGCTTCTTTTTCATTTGGACTAGTTGGACAACTCATTTTGCTGAGCTTAAAATGTTTGGCCAATGGTGTGCTAACTGGCTTAGCATTCTTCATATTGAATCTTTCTAGGACTCGTTCCACATATCGTTGTTGTGACAACCATAGCTTTCTAGCTTTCCGGTCTCGCAAAATTTGCATTCCTAGAATTTGCTTTGCAGAGCCTAGATTTTTCATATCAAAGGAATTTGACAACTTCTTCAAATCACCAATCATCTTCTTGTCTTGTCCCACAATCAAAATATCATCTACATATAACAAAAGGATGATAAATTTGTTAGCTGGAAATATTTTGACATATACACAATGATCTGCATCGGTCCTGGTATATCCATGACTCGTCATGAATGAGTCAAATTTCTTATACCATTGTCTTGGAGCCTGCTTCAATCCATACAGACTCTTCTTCAATCTGCAAACCATGTTCTCCTTTCCAATCTCCTCAAATCCTTCTGGTTGATCCATGTAGATCTCTTCATCTAAATCTGCATGAAGAAATCCAGTCTTTACATCCATTTGTTCAAGCTCCAAATCCAAGTTAGCAACTAATCTGAGTATAACTCGAATAGAACTCATTTTCCCTACTGGAGAGAAAATTTCATCAAAATCTATTCCCCGTGTATGTCCGAAACCTTTTATGACTAAGTGAGCTTTATACTTTACCAGCTTGTCACCATCTTTCTTAAGCTTGAACACCCACTTATTCTTCAAGGCTCTTCTGCCTTTAGGAAGTTTCACAAGCTCATAAGTATCATTTTTCTGCAAGGAATCTATTTCTTCTTGCATTGCTTTCCTCCATTGGATTTTATCCTTATGAGTTTGAACTTCTTCAAAACTTTCTGGCTCCCCTTCATCAGTGATGAGGATGTACTCCGAACTAGGGTACCTTTTAGATGGTTGATGCTCTCTATTTGATCTCCTGAGCTGAGATGTAGGGAGTTGCTCTTCCTGCTTAACACCTTTATCATCACCATCGTCTATTGTTGGCTCATCATCAACCCTAAGTTCATCATCAAGCTTTCCCCCCTCTATGGCAATTCTTCTAGGAGGAGTGATTGGTGTAAGATCAACCTTACCACCTAGTTCACTGGTTTCTGATGCAACATAATCTAACATAGTTTCTTGCTCATGAAACACTACGTCTCTACTTCTGATAATTCTTCTCTTTTCTGGATCCCATAATCTGTAGCCAAATTCCTCATCTCCATAGCCCACAAATATACAAGGAATGGCTATATCATCAAGTTTTTATCTCTGCTCCTTATTTACATGAGCAAAGGCTTTGCATCCAAACACCTTCAAATGAGAGTAACTAATATCACGACCAGACCATACTCTTTCAGGGATGTCAAAGCCCAAAGGAACATATGGAGATCTGTTAATCAGTTAGCATGTGGTCTGAACAGCTTCACCCCAAAATGATTCTATTGATTCTTTTGGCCACACCATTATGTTGTGGGGTGCCAGGTACCGTCTTCTCATGTCTGATGCCATGCTCAGAACAATAATTCTTAAATTCATGGGAAGTATATTCACCCCCATTATCTGTACGAAGACACTTCAAAGGTTTACCAGCTGCTCTCTCCACCATCACATGAAACCTTTTGAAGTATTGAAAAACTTGGTCCTTTATTCTTAAGAAGTACACCCACACTTTCCGTGAAGCATCATCAATAAACGTCACAAAATATCTACTACCACCCAGAGTCTCCACTTCCATGGGTCCACATACATAAGAATAAACCATATCTAGAATATTCTCCATCTTCGGCTTCCTAATGGAGTAGTTTGTAGAAGTGAGCTTGATCACAGTACCAGTGTTATCCTCCATTTTAATTTACACTTTATAATACTGAGCTCAAACTGGAGCTTTGATACCACTTGTTGGGCTCAACAAGTGTAATGTGAATGTAAACTAAAATTGGATATCGCAGTACAGCGGAAGCAGTAGAATGAACACCGGTAACAATAAAAAAATGAACACCAATATTTAATGTGGAAAACCCTCTAACACCGAGGGAAAAACCACGGGACAAACTCCGAAAAATATTTCACTATATTAAATAATATTACAATATTCTCTCCATTCTCTTTCACACACAAGAGATACAATAGTGTTTCCCATGAGACCCACTCCTATTCAAATTCTGTATTTTTACAGTACCAAAGAGCTATAGAGTTGATACCCACCCCGATGTATTTTTCTCACACTCTCAGGATTTACTCAACACTCTATTTTTTTCCTCTCACTACTTTCTCACATCTACCCAGAAACTTGTTTTGCTTCTGCACTCGATGCTCTCCTTCATCTGCCAAGCCTTCTATTTATAGAAGGAAAAAGCAATGTGAACAATTGCTTTATTTTTCAACAAAAGCTTGCACTGTAAAAAATTTCAAGGCTTTGCATAATTGTCTGCACCGCAAGCTATACATCTAAGGGAAGCTAGTAAAAAATTTTCAACAAGCATGCATGGTGCATTAAATGCAGAATAACTTTTCTCTGGCCCGTACATTTGCTCCCTTTTCTTCTAATCTTGATATGAGAATTTGGAACCTAAATACCTGCTATTTTTTTCTTGCAAATCTTATTCAGTTTCTCATACATTATCCCATAAGGGATAGATTTTTCTTGGATAAGCGAATTTGGAATTCTAAATATCCTACTGCTAAGGTCAAATTGCTTGAAAAGCTTATGTGTACATCCATGTCTGAAACTGTGCCTCATTGATTTCTACATTGCACAGCTATGCAATTCCTTTCAAAAAAAAAAAAAAAAAAGTCATCTTGGTGAATGGTGACCATTGGGTTAGTCACTTTGTCCTAGTTCACTGGATCATTTTCACAAATTTGTTTTCAAGGGTTTGGTAATTAGGAAAGTAAAATCTTGTGGCAATGTGCGGTAATGTGCTGTTTATCAGATTCTATGGCTCTTGTTGTTGGAAAGAAATGCCTGAATCATCATGGGTGTGTTTCTCACCTTTGAATTTTATATGGGATAGAATGATTTTCATGGTTTCTCATGTTTCTCTCTTTTCATCTTCTTCCTTCTCTTTTCTTTATTCTCCTTCTATTTTCTAAGTGTAGTGTGTGTTATGAGTGGATGGGGAAAGGTTTATGAGTCTTGGCCCTCATTTGGCTCATAAGCCCTTTTCTCAACTATTCTAACTCTGGACTACTCATCACACTTAACACAGAGTAAGGTTCTATATTTTGCAAAACACATATAAAACAAACATAAAAAGACATTATACATGTATGTATTTATGTATGTATGTATGTGTACATACCTACATACATACATACAAAGAGAGAGAAGGAATCAAGTTATTTCAAAGAGTTACTCTTTATCTTTATCTTTATTTCATTTTAATCTACTGTTTATAATGATTAATTAATCTTTGACCATTTAAAAGAAAATGAAGAGTGGGGATGGGGAGTAACTATTTTAAAGTTACTCTTAGAGTAATTTGATCCCTACTTATATTATTCTTCTTCTTCTTCTTCTTCTTCTTCTTCTTCATTATTATTATTATCATTATTATCTTATTTTGGGGATGTTACTAATTCTACCAGAAAATTACTATCTTTGTTATTTAAAAAAAATAATTTTTTCATCAACGGTGCACAACTGAAACCACTAACATATCATATAGTTTTATTAGTGATGGCTCCTTGAATTGCTAATAAATATGTATTCTAAAAAATTTAATGACCTACATTAGGGGTTCCTAAAAAGAACTGTGAACATACATGACCCTTTCTTGATGATTTTTGTACTACCACTGGTCCTATATATAAAAAACAAAGGACAAATCATCAAGACCAAGGAAAGTGGTTAAATTAGTTATTTTTAATTAATACTATCATAAATTCAAATTTTATTTAAAAAATGTCTTTAAGTTTAAATGTTGTAGTGATGGTCATATTTAATGTTAATACTCATAATCCAATGAGTGAATGCCTAGCAAATAGAGTTAACAATAGATTAAGGGTATAAAAGAAATTTAATCTTGAGTAAGTTTGAAAACTAACCATTGTTTCTTATAATTAGGACCAAAGAAAAACACAATTTGTTTCTTATATATAGGACCAGAGGTGGTATTTAATTAACTACTATTAAAAGTTTAGCATTCACCTACATTAGCGATTTGGAACCACTAATGTATGTGCACTTTATCTTAGCGATCACATAGTTAGCCATTGTGGCGGTGCCTAAGGTGAAGTACTAATTAGATGGTACATAGATGAGTCATCAAAATTCACCATTAGATATATTATTAAAAAAACAACGAATGAGATCTGTTACCGGATAAAACTATAACCCTTTTCCATTATAATTTCTTTAATATATTTAATTTTTTTATTAAATAAATCACTAATTGCATTTTTCTTTTTCGTGACTTAATCCCCAAAACACTATTTGTGCCACCTTCATATCCGCAAGAGAATGAAAGATAGAAACATTGTTGAGTTTTTTTTTCGTAACCTAATCCCTATAATATATATATTAAAAAACTGAGAAAATGAAAGAGAGAGAATGTTGTTGATTTTTTTTCAATTTTTAATAATTTTTATATAAATTTATTTTTTTTTTCTGGTAAAAACTACCTACTGCCAGTCATTTAAATGTCTCATGGGTGAGGCACCACCCAAGATACTTCACCGTAGAATGACCCATAATGTAGGCGTTATTTAACTGCTAAAATAATCATTTTCTTGTAGGGTTTTCAAAAAGGAATGTGGAATAATTAAGGTTGCTTGGAATAAGTTATATGTAAACCTAACTTGTAGACTTTGGGAACTTTTATTTTGTGGATTCCATGTATTTTTCTTTTGTTAGGGGCTATCTTTATTTACTCTTTTCCCAAGTCTTTGAAGAGGTGAATTTTACTTATCTTTTGATTGTAACTCACCATTCCAACTTGCCCTATTTATTCTTTCCCCATACCCTTAGTTTAGGTATATTATTCTCTTGTTATTCTCAAACACACTTTGAGTTTGCTTTTTGAGATTCTTGGCTTTTTGTTTGTGTTTTCTCAAGCAAGTGTAGTTTGTTTCTAGAGCAAATATAAAATGGCTCTCAAGGTTAGAAAATTCAAGCAATCATATAACTGAAAGTTGAAACAACGTTTGCTATATCACAGATACACAAGTTTCTTCAAAATATTTATAGGCATGCAACCCATTATATCATTTATTTCTTGATAACAAATTACTTTGACTCAACGTTGTTACCTAATTTAACACAATTAATTGTTGATTTGAGACCTAAACTTCATATTCCAAACCTTATTTCTTTCTTAAATGTTTCAACAAAATTTATGTTTATTTTGTTGCTACATTTTTATTTAGGATATATTTTTCCTTGCAGTTATAACCTGAATTTATTACGATGGGAAAAGCTTCCTCGTCTAATGAGGTAAGGACACTAGTTTTAGTTGGACGTACTGGCAATGGCAAAAGTGCAACAGGAAATAGCGTTCTTGGAAGGAAATCCTTCAAGTCAAGGACAAGTTCTTCTGGTGTAACAAGTGTGTGTGAATTGCAGAAAACTATTATAAAAGATGGACCAATTGTTAATGTTATTGACACCCCAGGTAAAGCATAATAACTTGTCACTTATTACATAATTGTGTACTTGATTTGAGTTAAAGAAGTGTGATTGCTTAACTATTTTGTCTTTGTTTCATGAAAATTTTATCATGTATAAATTTAAGGTTTAAATATATTCTAGGTTCCTAAAAATAAGTGGTGTATGTGTTTAGATCCAACAATTATTCTTTTTGGTTTTTGTTCCTTGCAAATTTCGTTGTTACTTGTTTTGGTCTCTGCCTTGAACATGCCATTAGGAAAATCATGTTTTTACATCCTTGCAAATATAACAATTTTGTTTTTATGTCCTTGCTTAATATGGTGAATTTTGTTTTAATCCCTCTAAATATAACTATTTTTATTTTTAGTCCTTGTCATTATGTCTATTTACATTGTGATGGCTAAAACAAAGATCATTGGAGAGATGAAATACCAAAAAATAATTATTGGGGCTAAAAGCAAGAAAACAATTATATTTGCATGAACATAAACATATTTAATCCTAAATCTAAAACCTAACAAGTGTTGTAGGACTATTTGCTGGAACTGATTCTGCTGGGAAGGAAATAGTCAAATGTATTGATATGGCCAAGGATGGAATTCATGCTATCCTTATGGTGTTCTCTGTTAGAACTCGCTTTTCCGAAGAGGAACAAGCTACTTTTCTCACCTTGCAAGCTTTGTTTGGACACAAAATTGTTGACTATATGATTGTGGTCTTCACTGGAGGGGATGATCTAGAAGCTAATGAGCAGACACTTGATGATTATTTAGGTTGTGAGTGTCCACAACCTCTTAAGGTTTCTTACTATTATCATTTAGATCAATATATGTTCATTTCGTTCTCTTAATTCTCAAGTGTGAACTCTTATTATTATGAGAAATGAGAATCATAAATATAAAATAATTATATCATATTTGAATAATCCGGATTAAAGTTTTTAATATTGACTGTCTATGTATGGTTATATGGTCCAGAATTATACTTTTCATTTCTCACAATACCAAAAGTTCTCACTTTATAGGGATTTGCTAACATACACCAACTTGTTTTTAAGGAGTACGTTAGCAACTTACACCTGAGTGTATTTTAAGATCAATCGTAGTTATATTTTGCTAACATACTCCTTCTAAGAAAGAAGTGGGTGTACGTTAGCAAATCCGACAAACATTTGCTAATGTACACCCACTTATTTTTTAAAAGAAGTACGTTAGCAAGTTACACCCGGGTGTATTTTAATATTAGTTGTAGTTATAATTTGTTAATATACTCCTTCTAAAAAACAAGTGAGTGTATGTTAGAAAACCCCTTATATATATATATATATATATATATATATATATATATATATATATATATATATATATATGATTTGCAACATACATTCACTTGTTTTTTAATTGGAATACGTTAGCAAGTTATAACTAGAAATTATCTTAAAATATATCGACGGTATAGCTTACTAACATGCTCTAATTAAAAAAAAGTGAGTGTACGTTAGCAAACCCCACAAGGGTTTACTAACGTACACTCATTTTTTAGTTGGAATGCTTTAAATTAACTTACGTGAAAATAAAAAAATAATACATGTAAAGGATGCATGTTTGCTAATGTACTCCAATTAAAAACAAGTGGGTGTACGTTAATAAATTAAAATAATATATATATATATATATATATATATATATATATATATATATATATATATATTTGACTTACATATTATACAATAGATAATAAACTTAAATAATATGATCAAATAGTATATTCATTAAAAATAGTATTTTTTTTTTGTAAATGTAATATATTTATTAAATATATGACTTTTCATATTTATAAAATTTATTAATAACAATTATATGTAAACAAGAGAAAGTAATTAATATAAAATTCCAATATATTAAAAGCTATATAGATTTTTTCTTATTATTTAGAAAAAATAGCTTATAAAATATATTACAAAATAATAAATTTAACAATAATATAATTAATATTGATTAATAAATATAGATAATAATTTACCTCTTATTTTATATGTTTAATATTTTTGTTTCGGATAAACTAAGATGGGTTATTCTAAATTTAAATAGATATTAATACTACTCTTATATTTAATTATTGTTATTCATAAAAATAACTCAAAGTAAAAAAGTTTAAATTATATTAATATGATTTTAAAATTATTGAAAATTTTGTTGTATGCTAACCATTTAATATAAATATTTTTATTCATTTCATTTTATTATATATATATATTTAATTATAGTAAATTAAGTTTGTTTTGTTACAAGTAATTAAAAAAATTAATAAAGACTTACATATTAGACAACTATATGATCTTTTGGTCCTGCCATGGGTATCTCTCAGCCCACTGGGTTAGAGACTAATTCCGCTCGCGGTACTGTGACTGCCGTTGGCCGAAAGGTTTTTGCACAAGGCGGGGATTAAACACAGGATTTTTTGCTAAATAGATTATCCCCACGTGTGAGTGCATGGTGCCTAACCACTATGCCAACCTGTTGTGTTATATGATCTTTTATATGTTAAAACAAATCACCCTATTTTATATATTGTAAATAGATATACAAGTTTTTAACAAATAATTTATAAATCTTACATGTATTATTGAAAATATAATAAATACAAATTTCAAATGTTATGATACTACAAATTTATTTTTTATTTGTATGAAAAATCTGCTAAATCGAGTTTTACAAATTGTATTTTTTACATCTTTTATTATTTTATTAAATAACATATACATAATTTTACGTTTTATTTATTGTCTCATATTTTTGTTTATAACTATGTATATTGCATTACCATTACACCTAAGTGGTATAATTACCGATTGATTTCAAATATTATTAGATGTTTTTGAAAATAACACATGCTTAAATGAACATATTTATGTTTTTAATTTAGCTTATTTTGAAGAAATAATAACTTTTTTGTTGTTTTTGTTTTAGAAAGTCAACTTTAAAAATGTTTATTTTTAAAAAAATTCTATTTTTTTTGTTCTCATAAAATTAATTGTATTTTGAATAAAATAACTTAAAATTTTTTAACATGTTTGTTTAGTTTCAAAAAATTAAAATTTAAGAAGGAATGATATTTATGATTATCTTTAAAAAGTTAATTTGAATAGTTTTTTAAATAAAGTTATAATTACAAATGTCTTTTAAAATAAAAGTACTTTTATAATTGTAACCAAATGAAGAATAAGTTTGAGTTTAAGTAAAATATTTATAAATAAACTATTTTTTTATATATTCTTAAAATTGCTTTTAAAAAATGTAAACACAATCATATTAAGAAACATAGTTCAAAATTCTTAATTTGTAAAAGATTTGCTTAAAGTTCTTAATATGTCATTCAAATATGTTGTTGCCTATGAATATGTCAATACTTGCATTGTCACTATGCTCAATTAAATATATGTTTAATTATTAATAGTGATATTATCATAAGAGTTGAAAATTCACATTCTTGAGTAGGATAATAATTATACAGACATTAAAAGTGTTGTATATGATAACTTGTTATGCACTATTTTAATGTAGTTAATTAGATATATTTTAATTTTAATTATAACTTCACTAAAAATTAAAAATTTATATTGTTGATCATATTGAAAAATATAAATACTATGCTCAAAATACTTATAAATTAATAAAATATTTATTTCTTAACGTTTTTATATGTTTAAATTATTTTTTCATATTTAAATAAACTCGTGGTATTATAACTTGTTGAATCACATTCTTGACTATTATTGCTAGTTTTAATACTATTTCTTCAAATATCTTGGAATATATCGGACTCCTATATGTGCTAAATCTACAATATACACTTTAGATTTTTGTTGATTATGATAGAGTTTTAACATTATTGTAGGATATTCTAACTCTATGTGGCAATCGTAAAGTGCTTTTTGATAATAAGACTAAGGATGAAAAAAAGCAATTAGAACAAATTCAACAACTTCTCAGTCTTGTGAACATGATTATATCACAAAATGGTGGACAACCATTTACAAATGAGTTGTTTATAGAGTTGAAGGTAAAAATTTTATAAAATTTGAAAGTGTTTATTGAATATTGAGACTTGGGTAAATAATATATATGATATCAATGAATTCATCATTTGATTGTGCAGGAGAAAGCAACAATACGAGATAAACAACAAAAATTGGTTGACTCCATGGAAGGACGATATTCAAAAGCAGAAATGTTAGGGATTAAAATGCAAATGCAACAAAAATATGATAATGAGCTAAAACGAATTACTAATACAGTACATACTATATCTTCTAATATTTATTTCATAACATTTGTTTTTTATTTACTTATTTAAAGTTAAACATATTAACACTTTCTTAGATTTTATTGAAAATTTTAAAGTAGAGTGAGTTATAGCTACAAACACACGTAAAATGTCACTTTGTGCGAAATATATATGCAAAAGTGGACTATTGGAAATGAACATATAATTTAAATGTTATTTTACATCAAATAATAATATTGATATTATTTTGTGTTTTCTAATTTTTCTCTTCTTCTAATTTTATACCATAGTGTTTATCATATTATGAAATACTATTTTATGCTTTTTTTTATCCAACACTAATTAATAATCATTGTTATCTTGAGATAAAGATGTAATTTTCAGTAGGGACGACAAAATAGATCAACCCAACCTAATTCACTCTCAACTTTCTAAAAAAATGGGTTGAGTTGAGTTCAACCTATCTTGATTGGTATTATAAATCAAGTAATAAAGATACTCAAATATATTGTACAAATATATTGTAATTAACATCTAATTAGTTAAATACACGTAAAATCTTACTGGATGCATAATATATATGCAAAAGTGAGATTATTGAAAATCAACATATACTTAATTATTTTTCATTTAATAATTGCATTGAGAATATTGTGTCTTCTAGTTTTCTTCTAATTTTATACCCTAGTTTTTACCATATTATGAATTAACATTTTATGTTTTTTCAGCATTGATTAATAATCATTGTTATTTTGAAATCAATATGTAATTTTTAATAAAAATAACAAAATAGGTTCAAGCAAACCTAATCTTAGTGGATTGCAAGTTGGATTGGGTCGACCATCATAATTTTAAAAAATTAAGAATGAAGAAAATGAGTTATAAAATAGTGACCATTGATTGACCTACTAAATAAATAAATAATAATTAAAACAAATTATTTAAAAAAATCATAAAAACAATTAATCAGTCCATCAAAACATTTAAATACTTGAAACATCAAATACATCTAAAATGACCTTAAAAGGGCAAAACTAAAAACATTAATACTTTAGTTTATTAATGCTAATAAGTTTATAACCATAAATAAGTCTTGACGGGTTACAATAAATACAAGAAAATTAAAAAGAAAATTCAACCCAATACCCTCCAAAAAGTAAGCTAGATTGGATTGAACTCATTTTGAGAGTGAATTGGAAATTCCAACCTGCCCCATTTAGTACGTTAAATGGATCAACCTTATAGGTTTAACCTATTTTACCATTTCTAATTTGAAGGATTTATTGTTACTATCTTGATTGGTATCATAATTAAGTAATAAAACACTCAAATCTATTTTAAGTATTGGCAATATTATTTTTTAAATTGAATGTATGCAATTGATTCTACAACCTAATATTATAATATACATCTAATTAATTAAAACATGAGAGTGAAAAAAATGAGCGTTAATGGATATTATTTCATTATTGTTCTTTCAAATAATAATTTTATTTTAATATACAGATTGAATCAAAGTTGAAGCAAGAAAGTGAAAATCTTTTGAAAAGCTTGGAAGAAGAGAGAGTTGCTAGACTTAAGGCTGAGGAAAATCATAGGTTGATTCAAAGTACATTGAATAGTGAAATTCAGAAACTCAAAATGAATCTTCATGAGGTGGAAAGTACACCACCCATTATTCTAACACCCATTATTCGTACTCCGCCTCCGCTTCGGTCTCTGCCTCGGTCTCGTTGTGTCATTATGTGATTGTAGTACCTTCAAACATTTGTATTTACCTTTGAGATTGTAAGTATTTGTATTCGCTAATACTCTTCAAAATGTTGTATATAATTACTAAGGATTGCTATGTAACTAAATTGTATTTGAATTTAATTTGTTAATTTGTCATAATTCTTTTATTATTATGGTTGTTTTTATTATTTAAATTCATATTTACTATGATATATATATATATATATATATATATATATATATATATATATGTGTGTGTGTGTGTGTGTGTGTGTGTGTGTGTGTGTATTTAGTGTAATATTGGTTTACTTCTCTAGGGAAAATAGCTTTAACAAGTCCCATACTATGGAACCAATCTTGAAACCATATAGGAAGTTCATAATTAATGGTGGTTTTAAAACAGATATACCAGGAATGAGTGGGATTATATATATATATATATATATATATATATATATATATATATATATATATATAAAGATATTATATTTATGAAGTTGATAAATTATGTTTTGGCTTTTGTTTTTCCATTTTCTTTAAAATGATTGATTAAACTCAATATTATGATCGTCAACTTCTTGTAATGAGGTTATAGAATTTGGTGTTTTGTTGTGTTTTATTTAATTACAAAACTTTAAAATGAAATTAAATTCTCAACAAAAGGATCATTCAGTTTACATTTGATGTTATTTTATAGTATGCATTTATATTCCTTTCTTAGGATTGAAGAATAGTTTTTTTTTCTAGATTAAATATTTTCTATTTTTTATAAATTCATATAGCTTCATTTAGTTTTGTTCTTTGAAAGGTTTTTTCTTATTGATTTTAATCCTCGTAAATTTTAAAACTTTTGAAAATAATAGGTGACAAAAATCATTTTAATTTTTTTAAAATCTATATGGACAAAAAATGTAAAAAGAAACTAGAAAATTAAAACCACATTAAGGCATACTTACAAGAAAATTTTCTTCTTCTTCACTAAAATTTGAGGCCAAAAACGTAAAGGTCGAATGAAGAAATAAAAAGGATAAGTAGAAATATCCAATAAAAAAATGATCAATGAGATGAAAAAATAATGAAGAAAGAAAAGATAGACATGGACTTTTCCGCTCAAATTCTATCCATTTTTTTCTTTTTTAATTCATAAAAAAGATATCATTTTATTTATTTATAGTAACAAGGCACTTATAACAAGTATATACATATGAGGATGGATCAAATTACACCGGTGTAATTTGATCAACTATTACACCATTCAATAACTTGATATAAAATGTGATTTTTATCAATCTAACGGTTGAATTATATCTACATATTACCAAGATTGTCTATGTCAAATTTTGTTAAAAATAAACAACAATAAGAAAGTAATCAAATGATCAATATTTTAGTATATTTTGAAAAGTTTATATTACACAAGTGTAACTTTAAAAGAGTTACACTAAATCTCAACCATTAATTTTATTATAATCCAACACTTATGATAAAATCACTAAACTCACTCACGTGACCTATCTTCAATTTGATCTCTCTAATATCAATTTTCTATACGCTGCCAGTCTATTTCCTCAGCAACTGCAACCTAGTTACCCGATTATCTATCTTCTAAATCTGATTCTAATCTTAATTATACAGGTCCCCATCTCGTTCTCCACCTCTCTCTAAGTTTAAGTTCTATATCATTCTTCCTCGAACTGAAAAAATATAACCAAGTTTGAATTTAGTGGCTTCAAAATCATAAAAGTAGATGAGATAAAGTATAAAAAATATAATTTTTTTCGATTGTTCATGAATTTGTCCACTGTTAATAGGAAGTCAGTCCGCCTATATTATTGTGGAATTTTAAATTTACCAATTATAATTGATTGTAAAAAGCCATTTTGGAAAGGAAAATTATTCTTTGACATATTTGTAGCATCAAATTTAATAATCAAGATCTAGCAATGCATTCTGCAGCCTGTAATTCATTATTTCAGCTTTAAGATTTCACATACAGTACCATACTAATATAGACCATGACATGATCTTATTTTAACTGAATTTTAATTTCACCATAAAGAGTTAATATTTGTGACTAAAAGCTATTTCCTTAGGTTGAGGATCTCAAGGCGAGGTGTATACCAATGGTACTCATCATCAACGAGATTCCTCACTCCCCCTAATCCCTAAATTCTTATAGAATTGAGATTATAATCAAATTGAAAATAGAAAGCTGTGGATGAGCATGTAGGGATAGGAATAGTGAGGTGGATAACGAGATAGGAACCTATATAATAGAGTCAAATTGAAAAATAGAGAATTGGGCAACGAGGCTATAGCATATAAGGATAGAGTTGGAAAAGAGAAAGGTAGAATGAGGTCGTAATGTATAGAATTGAGATTAGAATGGAATCGGAAAAGAGAGTTGGGGAAAGTTTTATATAACTTTTTTCTTTTACATGTGCATCGCATAGACTACTAACTAGTTTAAGCAAAAGTTTTATATAACTTTTTTCTTTTACAAATAAGTGAAAGATAGAAAGAAAAAATAGACGTGTTCTACTGTTGCAATGTGTTCCACAAATGGATGTTGAACCACAACAATCCCGAATCCGGTTCGAAATGTGTGATAAGAATTAACCACTTGGTGAGTGTTAAATTGATATGTTATCACATGTTAGCTTTGTGCAGCTACACTGTGCTCGGTGATTACTCGATAATGTTTACTCTAATTGTCAAATTCGTTGTTCAAGGTAATTCTAAGGGACCCTAGGTTTTTGGGTCCTACTTAGTTATATAATTCCATTATATGTTCCTCGAGACTTTGTAGTGCTTCCTCATGTGGATCAATCGATCCATTTCATCATTCATTTGGGTTAATCTATTGTAACACAAGCGACAAACTCTTCACACAATCTCTCTCAATTCAATTGTTGTTATTGTTAACATCATGGGTTGGGTAACATCGCACACATGTCCTTCTAGGGTGGTGTTACCTTGATTTACTAGTTTTTGAGTATTAACCATGTTTGCTGGAAATTGGATTTGTTGAATTCCCACAAACGATGGCAATTGTTTAGTTCGAAGTATCGCTGGGAAGGGTTAGGACTATTGTTGCTTGCTGGTCTAGATTATTGGGCTGGTGTCCGTAAGATTAGATTATCTTGATTTGAACTTCACAACTCCAAAGATAGTGATGATACCTACAAAGACACTTTGATGCTTAAGTTAGCAATGTCCCCCACTTAAAGGAATATTATAATAAATCCATGTACTTGTAGCAATGATGTTTAGAAGTATATATATGTGTCAAACCTGGGCTAAAGTCAGTATCACAAGGCCCAAGTCCTCTTACAATCATATATTGTCATGTTTATCCGTGTAACTTTAGTACCGATTATTCTCCTTACTTATATTGTATGTATTTGGATAAAACACAAGAATCAATTTTATCCCACAAAATCACGGTGATACTATAAAAAAGTATAAGTAATTATTTATTGCTTTATCTTTACCATGAAAAAAAATTGATTATTTGTCATCGTAAAGCTAATCCAAACATACTATTAGTCTTTTTACATTGTCTTGAACCTCTTCATAAAATGAGAAGGATCGGGCTTAGGCCTAGTCTGGAACAACATAATTTTTTTTTTTAAAAAAAAATCTCTTTAAGAAAATGGTGATGGTTGGAGACACAAAAATTTTGAAACAAACAAACAATAAATAAATAACTAATATAGTATGACATGATTGACAAATAATCTTGTCTCTTAAATATATGGTTAGGGGTTGATTCTTAGATCTATATGTATGAAAGAATATCTATTGAGAAAGATTAATCTCTTAAATAAATTTTAATATTTCAAAAAATTAATCCTTTATTAATTTTTGACTAAGAGATACCATGAGTTCTAAAAAGAAGAAAAAGCAATAAACAAGGGAAATGAAAGACAAACTAATTAATCATCTAAAGTATGAATATATGATTTAATATCTCGACAAAACATAAAAAATTTCGTAGTATATTTACATGAAATGTGTATATATGTATGAAGAAGAACTTGTATTAAAATTTTATCACATTATTTGTTTATCTCAAGGAAATACAATATATTGGCTCTAGGCAGCGAAGTAAGCAAATAGCGGTGAGGTGTGACTGAGTCCTAACCACATCTCACAAGTTTGCACTATATCACAAGTTTTTGTACGGTGAAATGATAACACCACTAGTCGTTGTACACTACTACACTTGTATGCTAACATGTATTAAATTAAATTTTAAATTATTCAAGTTAATGCATGATAATATAATCATACTTTATCCCAACAATTTTATCTCAAGAATTCCCTCTCTTTAATTTTAGCTTATCCTTAACAAATAATTAATATTTTATTGTTGAATTTCAAACAAAACAATTAACTCGTGTAGGGAAATTACAAATTTATAATATAAAAATCAAAATTTATACCCAAATAATTTTATCTTCAGAAATTTAATGTTTTCTCAACTTTTTTAAACTTTTCTTCTTCTTTATATCACTAAAATACTAAATTTTTTTAAACTTTTTGAAAGACTTCTTTGCCATGCGTATCTATTAATTTACTTTAACACAAACATCAAGAGAATTTAATTACATTAAAAGAGTAGATAATTTGAAAAATAATATAAAATTTAGGACATAAAATATCATTTATCTTTTTCTTATTGAAAATTTAACTCAAATTAAATGTTCCTTTTACTGCTTACAAAAATTTCTCATTTTCGTAATTTGAAGGGATTTTGTTTGGTTGAAATTTCATTTTGTTCTACATAGTTTTTGTGCTTAATATATAAGACTTAAAAGTTAATTAAAAAAGAATTTTAAAGATAAATAAATTTATAAGAAAGATATAAATAATTGAATAAAGATAAGATTTAAAAATACATAATTAATTTTTTAGTTGAATTTAAAATTTAATAATAATAAAAAGCAAAAAATCTCATTTTGTTATTAAGAGAATATCAAAGGATAAGATCATATCTTAACAGATAATACAAAAAAAAAAAAAAAAATTGTTTCAGACTACAATTTAATTTTTGAATTTCATTTTATATTTTTTAAATTTTATTTTGGATTATTTCTAGAGACATGTCTGTTATGAAGAAGGTACAACAATGTGTAACCAACCTTTCACCCTTTTTTCTCAAAAAAAAAAAATCCCTGTTTTCTTTTTTTCTCTTTCTAGCACTCACTCACATTGTGTCACGGTGACTCAAAGCTGAGACGCTCACTCATATTACTCTCTCTTTTTGTCTAAATCTTAAAACCTCTTTCTCACTTTGCAAAAATTCATAACTCAGTTTGTGCTCTTCTTCCTTTCTCATTTTCATTTGACAACAATGTAAAATGTAAAACATGAATAGAAAGCTTAAAAAGCCATCAGATATAATTAACTTATTTCCATCTGCTAGAGTGTTTTTTTAAAGGACACACATATCAGTAGATTTATAACACAGTCTAAAATGTTAAAAAAGAAAAAAGAAAAAAAGAAAGAATACCAGGAAGCATTGACACAACTTGGAATAATAAAAAGAAAACAAAAATGAGGGAGAAAATAAATAATAAAAAAAAAAGTAGCCATACACATTCCCATTGCTCAACTTGCCAAGCAAATGGTTGCCAAATTCATCTAAAGCAACTTCATCAGGTGCTGAATGCAAACCTTAAACCTTCCTTCCTGACTGTTGCCAACTTATTCTTTATTGAGTCCTTTTTTCATGTCTTCCTCATCGTCGCAAATTCCAAAATCTTTCTTTGTTACTTTTGGAGACAAATTCGTTTCAAACTCCAACTTTCAATCTCCGATGCTTTACTGTAAATCTGGGTTTAATCGTCTTCTGTCAATCTTAATCTTAAATAAATGCAACCAAATAAAATGCATTTGACATATTGTATCAATCAATTTTCAAACTTCAAATTTTATACAGTACTAAAGAATATAAACTAAAGAACTAATAATGGATGTTTTTCTCTATTAGAAGATTTTATGAGGGACTGCTGACTACTGCTGCAAATTCCTCTCATCATTTAGCCACGCTTTAATATGTTCTCAATGTTCCGTTGGTACTAAGACACATAAAACTTGGCATCCAGATTCATTTTAAAAGAAGGTCGTGCTAGAGAACCAAAAATCATTTGCTTACTGTCTATTCTCTTCATCTTCAAATGTATTATACTAGTGTTCTTACCCGTGCTATGCACGGCTATAAATTATTAAAATACATAAAAGTAATTGTAAAAAATGTTTATGATGAAAAAACATTAAAAATGTGTTAAATATAACTATTAATAATTTTTTACTCTAAATATAATTCATAAATAGTAAAAATAGTGTCCGTTAGAAATTAACAATAATACTATATATTATTTTCCACCTATTTTAGGCTTAATTGTAAATTTTACCACCCAACTTTCATAATTTTGCAAATTTTACCACCCAAGTTTTATTTTTGCAAATTTTACCACCTAAGTTTTCAATTTTTGCGCATTTTACCACTCTAATATTTCACAAAAAAAAGTAAAAGAATTCAAAACTTTTTTTTTGTGAAACATCAGGGTAGTAAAATGCGCAAAAATTGAAAATTTAGGTGGTAAAATTCGCAAAATGATGAAATTAGTTGGATGGTAAAATTTGCGAAAAAATAACTTGAATGGTAAAATTCGCAAAATGATGAAAGTTGGGTGGTAAAATTCGCAAAAAAAAACTTGGATGGTAAAATTCGCAAAATAATGAAAGTTGGGTGATAAAATCTGCAATTAGGTCTATGAATTTTTTATAATATTCCATATTTCTTAAATCCATGATTTACAATTCCGTATTCTTAAACTTATACTTAAAACATAATGACAAGTAAATTAAAATTAGTAATTAAGGTTGTTGTGATTTTTTAATTTTGTCTATTAGTTATTTTAAATAAGAATAAATGTCTAAATAAAAATTAGGCATATATTATCTATATCTATGTAGTAAAATTCACTTCAGCAATTGCAATAAATACTAAATACTTCATCCATTCTCACTAATTACTATAATGTTGTTTTAAAAAAAATATAATACGTACCCTGTTGCAAAAAATATTTTTAATATTTTGATAAAATGTAAATACCAAACATGCCTATCTAAATGTAATTTAACTCTTTAGAAACATATATTAATTATAGAAATAATAATATATATATATATATATATATATATATATATATAATATAATTACTTTACCTATGTTTTTATTTTCAATGATATAGAATGGTCTTTACAATTTTCATTAGGGATGGCAAAACGGGCTGGCCCGGCCCGTTTTGGCTTGGTCCGCTTGTGGCCCGCCAAAAATGGGCTGGGCCGGGCTGGCCCGCCATAGTTAGGGCGGGCTAGACAGCTTGGCCCGCCCCGCCTAAGAGCGGACTGGCAGGCTGGCCGGCCATAATTGAAAAAAAAATTAAGTTTTTTTAATTTATTGCAAATAAGACATAAATAAAATGATCTTGCATCACTTGTATCATAAAATGACAGTAGAAAGCATTTTTGTTACTGTGAAGTGTGAACACAATTAAAAATAATTACAATATTGTTTCATTTTCTTCAATAAACCACAAACTAATAGTCTTTCAACACCACAAGTTTAACAT
The DNA here is from genome assembly GCA_026413185.1 of Pueraria montana var. lobata. Taxonomy (NCBI): domain Eukaryota; kingdom Viridiplantae; phylum Streptophyta; class Magnoliopsida; order Fabales; family Fabaceae; genus Pueraria; species Pueraria montana. The sequence goes on from CM048654.1 coordinate 70,680,641, forward strand.
GATCATAATAACATCTTAAAGAGGCTTAAATATTGTTCCATTTCATTCAAAAGTTCAACACCACAAACTAATAGTCCTCAAAAGTACACCGCAAAATATTAATAGTCCCTCATAACTTATGTTATTTTAGATATATTATTTAAAAAATAAATAAAATAAGTAGTGACGGGCCAGCCCATCCCGACCTGCCTGTGGCCCGGCGGGTTGGCGAGCTAGGCGGGGCGGGCCAAAGCGGGCTGGTGGGCTGTAGACCCTGTCCCGCCATGCCAAATTTGTGGTGGGCTAGCGGGCCAGCTCGCCTAGCCCACTTTGCCATCCCTAATTTTCATTAAAACAAATATTTTACTAGTTTAAAATGAATGCAAATGAAAGATAAGTCCACACAAATAATTTTTATATTAAAATTATTTTATTTTTTATCTTCTATTATCATGAGAATTACAACAACTTATATGTCTTACTCAACCAATTGAGCTAGACCCCTCGGTAAAGCTTAAAGTCGTACATGAAATATACTACTTACATTTTTTTAAGTTTTTTTTATTAAAAAATAAGTCATACACTAGAAAATATAACATTATAAAAAATTGAAATGATATATGATTAGGCATATTTATCTATCAATTGTCTTCGTAAAATTCTTAATTGTATGTACCCTAAATTAGTTGAATCAATATATATACTTTGTTGATAATTTTTTAACCATTTTTCAAAAAACAAAAAACAGACTAAATTGTAAAGTACTTTTTAGAATGGTTAAAAAATTCTTTTAATGATATTGTTTGTCCTAAAATGACATTCTTTGGCTCTAAGACTATTTTTTCTTTGCACGGTCTTTTTGATCTATTGAAATATTTTTAAAAAGAACAAAACACAGTTCAATCTTCTTCTCATGTTTTATATTTATCTTTTGCAGTGATTATTGTATTATTAAATATTAATTTAATTATATTATCTTTTAGTATAAAGAGTATACTATGTGTATATATATATATATATATATATATATATATATATATATATATATTAATTTTTGTAAATATTTTTACTTAAATCACAATAACTTATAGTATTAATTAACTTTGTAAAAAAAAAGAAGTGATTTAACAGATTATATATATTTCCATTTGACAAATTTACTGCTTACTACTAAGCAAATGATTGTAGTTTTGACTTTTCATCTGTCAAGGTCAACTATTTATTAAACTCACAGAAATCTGTACAAAGTACTGCTTCATCAATAAAATAGAAAGAATAGGCATCTAATGAGAATAAAAGATTTTAAACTTTTTTTCCCCAGAAAAACTAATTAGTGGCAACCACACATTGTATTCGTGTTTGGTATTTCAAGAATTCCTAGAATTGAATCACTTAGTAGACCCGCATAGATGAAAACGGAACAATTATATGCTCAAAATGAAAAAAAAAATATGAGTCAAAATATTGAAAAGAATACCACACATACCTACTTGTATATTTTAGTACGGTTCTTGATTTACATCGGTTTTATGAACCGTGTGGGCAAGAATGAGCGACCAAGTAACAACATAAGCTTTGTCTATCTATCTATCTACTTTCGTCAGTTTAGTGGTACACATTTCCAAAATTCCCTTAAAAACATTAGAATTTTCATGTTAAACCTTTGGTCACCCTCCAAATTCCCAATTCTAGGATCCATGAAATTTTCTCCATCATCACTACTTTGAATCCCTTTATCGAACTCTGTTGTGGATGAGGTATGATCCAACTTCAATCCAGGATGCTGACCCTGCAGAACACTATCAAATGTTATTAAGGTGTCTTGGGACTCTTCCCTTTTATTGTCAAAAAATTGAACATCATCACTTGAAGCTTTTAGAGTATTTAATGATGATAATAGATATTGGCATATTTCTGCTTGTGATTTTAGGGACTGCTAGGGTAAAATAAAATATAGGGAAGGCAGAATACTATTCTATTATTTCAGAAATAATAGAGATACATATATATAGGTAGCGCAGCCTGATTACATGATAAATACAAAATAGAAAGTAAATAAAAGGGGGATCAGATTAAATCAAAGAGATTTGATTCTGACCCAAAATAACAAATCAGATAAGATCAGATTATTCAGGTAAGATTAGATAATTCAAATTAGAATAATCTGATCTTGATCTTAATTATTTAATGCTAACAAAAAAAAAAAATATACAGCTGTCAACACCCTCTCTCAAGTTGGTGCATAGATGTCTAGCATGCCCAACTTGCTTACAAGGAACTCAAAGTTGGGTATAAACAGTCCTTTTGTGAGAATGTCGGCAACTTGCTGTGAAGTAGGAATATAAGGCATGCAAATTAGGCCTGTGTCCACCTTTTCCTTTATAAAATGTCCATCGATTTCAACATGCTTGGTTCGGTCATGTTGAACAAGGTTCTGGGAGATACTAATTGCAGCCTTGTTATCACAATACAGCTTCATCAGAAGAGTCATAGGAAGCTGCAACTCTTCTAGAATCCTTTTAAGTCATAGAATCTCACAAACACCTTGGGCCATTGCCTTATACTCAGCCTCAGCACTACTCCTGGCTACTACATCTTGTTTTTTGCTCCTCCAAGTAACCAAGTTTCCCCAAACAAATGTGCAGTAACCGGATGTTGATTTTCTATTAGTGATGGAACCTGCCCAATCTGCATCTGTGAATACCTCAATAGCTTGCTGCCCAATTTTTTTTAAAGAACAGTCCTATACCTGGAGCACTTTTAAGGTATCTTAAAATTCTGTAGACAGCCTCCAGATGTTCTTCATGTGGTGACTTCATGAATTGGCTCACTAGACTAACCGCAAAGGCTATATCTGGACGGGTATGAGATAGATAAATTAACCTCCCCACTAACCTTTGATACCGGGCTGTGTCTATAGGGTCTCCTTTGCCTTCACTCCCAAGTTTCTGGTTGGGATCAATAGGAGTATCAGCTAGTCTGCAACCCATCATCCCAATTTCTTTAAGAAGGTCCAGGATATACTTTTGTTGAGACACCACAATTCCTTTTCTTGATCTTGCAACCTCCATCCTCAAAAAATATTTTAGGGATCCAAGATCTTTAATCTCAAACTCAGCAGCAAGGGATGCCTTCAGATTATTTATTTCTCTAGAATCATCCTTGGTAATTATAATATCATCCACATAAATAATTAACACAACCATCCTTCCTTCAAAAAAGTGTTTCACAAACATGGTGTGATCACTCTGACATTGAGAATATCCCTGCTTCTTAATAATCTAGGCAAATCTTTCAAACCACGCTCTAGGTGACTGTTTCAAGCCGTAGAGAGACTTTTGAAGCTTGCAAACCTTTTGATTGAACTTAGATTCAAAACCAGGGGGTGAGTCCATGTAGACTTCCTCTTCTAAGTCCCTATTTAAAAATGCATTCTTCACATCAAGTTGCGGTAATGACCAATCTAAATTTATAGCCAATGATAAGAGGACTCTAATAGTATTAAGTTTTGCAACAGGAGCAAAAGTTTCTGAGTAATCAATACCATAAGTCTGGGTGAAGTCTTTGGCAACTAGCCTTGCCTTGTACCACTCAACAGATCCATCTGCCTTATACTTGATGGTAAATACCCATTTGCATCCCACAGTTATTTTTCCTCTAGGCAAGTCCACCTCTTTCCAAGTCTGATATTTTTTAAAGATCTCATGTCCTCCAAGACAGTTTCCTTCCACTTAGGAACCCTTAGAACCTCCTGTATATCTCTTGGAATTTCTGTTTTTGTCAGTTCACAAGTAAAAGCTCTAAAGGTAGGAGACAATTTATCATAAGATATAAAATTGGAAATAGGATGCTTTGTACAAGACCTTATACCTTTCCTAACAGCAATAGGAAGGTCAGAATTGTCAAAAACGGGTTCAACAAGGACAGAATCAATAAGAACAAGTTCAGGTTCATCAGTATTTTGAATGGGTTGAACAGAATTAGAAGAGTTCTTACTTGATGGATCCTCGGATGCCTGGCAGTTTTGAGGATCATTTGGTTCTATTCTTTGACGTCTTTCTTTTTCTTGAGTAAACATGGTCAAAGGGTTGGATACCTTTGTTACCAACTCTAATTGTCTCATTTTCAACTTCTGGTTCTAACAAGACAGCTTCTTGAATATCATATTCATGGCTGTCTTGACTTGGTTGGCTTGAGTCACCCAATTTTTTTGTTTTTTCAATATCTCCTAAATTTTCCAAAAGATCCAAATTGTTTAAGAAGTCTAAGTTTTGTGTTTCAAAATATTGAACATCTTCCTCTTGTCTCCCCCTGAAGATGATTACTAAAAAAAGGAGTTTTCTCAAAAAAGGTAACATCCATGGTAACAAGGGTTTTCTTGGAAATGGGATCAAAGCATTTGTATCCCTTTTGGTTGGGAGCATAGCCAACAAAAACACATTTTTTTGCTTTAGGCTCAAGTTTCCCATGGTTTGGTTCAACAAAAACTGGGGATGATTCTAGAGTTGCCCTTTTCCTCTACATTTTCTTCATTTGAGGTCTGGAAAGCCCGACCCTCTCCAATTGGTTTCTTTTTCAAATTCGGGGTCTTCCATGAAGTTTCCAGCAGGTTTCCTTAGTGTGCCATGGCCTTCTACAATGATCACACCAAGGTCGCTTCTTTTTCTCCCCTTCTAGTTCATGTCCCTTGGTAGTCAAGGCTAAACTTTCAGCTTCCTGCACCCTTGTACCATCAGAGTTTCGCAACATAATCTTCCTCTAGGATTCCTCTCTTCTAATTTCAGAGAACACTTCCCGCATTGACGGCAACGGTTTTCTGCCAAGAATTCTACCGCGAACTTCATCCAATTCTTGGTTGAGACCTGCTAGAAACATGTAAACTTTATCATTCTCTTCCCTCTTCTTGAATCTGGTTGCATCATTGGGATTTCCCAATCATCCTCATAGCACTAGTCTAGCTCTTGCCAAAGAGTGACCATGAGATTGTAAAAGGTTGTGACATCCTTGTCTCCTTGTTTGGATTGCCACAGTCGAGTCTTAAGTTCATAAATTTGAGAAGAGTTCTCCAAGTCAAAATAGCAATCACGGACTGCCTCCTACACATCTTTCGCAGTTGGGAGGAATAAGTATGGCTTCCCGTTGGAAGAGTCCATCGAGTTGATCAACCACGCAATGATTAGTGCATTTTCTGACTTCCATCTTGGGAAAGAGGGTTGGTTGTTTCTGGTTGGGGAGTCGCTCCTGTCAAGTAGCCTAGTTTCCCTTTGCTGTCAAGGGCTAGTTTGACAGATTGAGACCACTCGACATAGTTTTTACCATTCAGTTTTTGGATCAAAAGCTGTAAGTTGGTACCCGTGGACAGAGAATCAGATATGATAGGGACTGATGCGGTTTCAAGACTACCAAAATTAATGGAAGACATGGTGGAGGAATTTCCTCTAGTCGTGGAGGTATTTTCCATGGCGAGCTACCACAGGATTAGAGTCGAAGCTTTGATACCATGTGATTTTAGGGACTGCTAGGGTAAAATAAAATATAGGGAAGGCAAAATACTATTCTATTATTTCAGAAATAATAAAGATACATATATATAGGCAGCGCAACCTGATTACATGATAAATGCAAAATAAAAAGGGGATCAAATCATATCAAAGAGATTTGATTCTGACCCAAAATAACAAATCATATAAGATCAGATTATTCAGGTAAGATTAGATAATTCATATTAGAATAATCTAATCTTGATCTTAATTATTTAATGCTAACAAAAAAAAATATACAACTGTCAACACTGCTCATCAAAATCACCAAATTCTTCTTCAACCATTGGCTTCCAAAGACGCACCCTTGCATTAATGAACCAATTTGCCCCTAACATGAATCAAATAAAGATTAGCAAACATTGCATAAGACTAAAACTTTAAGTGGTCACTTATTTTGACTGTTGGATCCGAATCAGAAACCAATTAGTGTGTTTGATTTACCTTATTTTGAAGAAATAATTGTTTTCCTTTTATCAGTTTCGTTAGAGAGCTTTTGAAAAAATGGTTATTTCCCCATAGCAAGACCAAAGTAGTGATCATAGAACCTTGCAAGACCCTTAAAAATTTGTTTCTCTGGGTTAAAGACAAATCATAAAACAGGACCATAAAACCTCTTTTTGTTTCATAGCAAATTATATCATCAAACCTTGCAACTCCAAGAATGACATAAATTAGATGGAGTAGCCGAATTTTTTTTTTAATTGTGTATCATTTTTCTATTAAGAAAATAGAGAAGGGAACAAAAAATGAGACTATTAATTTCTATCAAAATCCATGAGCTTACATAAGTAGGGTATAAAATGGTCCAGATATGTGAACAAAGTAGAAGTTTACTACTACCTTCTGAAACCGCTCAATAGAGTGAATAGATATGACAATCATAAAACTCTAATGGAGTGAAATATTTCCTTTACATTTTGAGGTCAAATTCAGAAAAATGGTGGGTGATATCATATATTCACCTAATGATGAAATGTAAAAATAAGGGCATGTCATGTAAACACAAATTAATAGACTTCAACTCAAAGCACAAAAATTAAAAATTAAGTTGTAATGAACCTACCAGTATGATGGTCTGTGAGACTGATTACCATGACAAAAACCACTTTCTTCTGCAAACCTTGACACTTTAGAACCCACAATGGAATATGTTGCATCAAGGAAGGACATAAATGATAATATTTGGCTTGTACTCCATCAACCCCACCTCCACCTTGTTGAAGAATGAAACTGTGATACCAAATTAAAAAAAAAAACACTTAATTTTGTAAGATATAAAATGTGATTTAAAAATTCTTTATCCATACAAATTAAAAAATTAAAATAGAGAAGTTCTACAACTACAGAAATTAAAACTTATTGGCTTCAGAATTAGCAAATATAAATGACCATTATTGCAATACTTGACAAAAGAACAGTGATTGAAGGCCAAGTTGTTCATAAAGTGAAGCTTTTTTTTACTGTAAAAAATATATTAGATTTTGATGACAACTACTGATCAAAGTTAATTATTATAAAAAAAAAAAAAAAGTGTTCGAGCAATAACATGAAACAATGCTTCCTCACTATTTTTCATTGCAGCCATTAAGTGGAAATAAATAATTTTAACATCTTTGTTGCAGCAACAAAAGGTCATTTCTTTGTATTAACTTGAAATTTTATGGATAGCTTACTGGCAAACAGAAAAGAAAAGCATCATGACTGCCATTGTAACGACAACAAACCATAATCTAGGGCTCTGTACATTTTGTACAACACCAGGGCACTCTAGCCACTGTAGGTCAAGGGGATTAATGGTGACACCACCAACCCCTTCTTCATCCTCCTCGTCTTCTTCTTGAGAGGCAAAAATTAGAAAACGGAAATAGGGAATCGATTGACTGTTGAGTGAACGAAAGAGAAATGAGAGGCAAAATTAGAAAAAGGGGGATGAGAGATCGTGAGTAGCTTGATAAACAAAATCAAAATTGAAAAGATAACGTGTTTGTAAAGATAAATTTTTGAAATATAGCGTGCAATAAGAGAGAAATTTGGCAGGATTTTGAAGCTAACAGTGTCACTCATAGGGACAGAATTCATTACGTAACAATCAAAACATCAGTAAAAAATCATGTATGTAAATTGTAACCCATGTGCCCGTGGATAAAGCCAACACTGTGTTCCTCAAATGAAAGATAAAATCGAAATGAGCAACTCCCAAATCACACTCAAACACGGAAGAGAAAAATTTAAAGGACATATAATATGGCATTCAGCCTGCAAAAGAACACTCAGCAGCAACCACTATACTGTTACAATTGTACAATTTTACAGAAATTGATGGAAAGGGTCACATGACACAAACACGAATACGTTAGGTATTCAGAACTTTTGCCTCCCAAATGTTAGCGTGTGTAAGTAGAAAATTAGGAGAAAAAATAGGTTAACAAAATATTAAAATAATAACCCATAGATAAAAGTAGAAAATGGGTTGGCCCATAAGAGTAAACAGTACCCGGTACAGTATTTTGAGAAGTATTGCTTTGTAATGTTAATAGATTTTAGTCATTTCATATTATTTGATATTAACCTTTTCATCAATACAATTTTTGCTAGTGCTTCACTCAGTAATTGTTAAAAGTTTAAAACCTAAATAATTATTGCTCTGATATATGCAGCACACAACATATGAAATTAGTACCTCTTTGAGATCATCAACCCATTCCCAAGTCTCATTTCCTTTAGTAATATCATAAACCAAAGCATGCCGGTCCTGCAAGGAAAGCACAATCCAAAAAAATTGTATAAAAGTTTACTGAAAAGTTATTAAAGAAAAAGTCAATATCATGCTGCCATGCACTTCCATGTTTAGGCTTTAATCACATTTAAGCCTTTTTATTTCCATCTGGATGAAATACATATTTCCAACAGAGAGACAAAACAATAGAATTTTTTCTTATTTTAACTCATTTTATTTTATAGTAAAATCTCATATTAGTTGTATTAATAAAGAGTATGTCTAAATAAAACTAATATAAAATTTTACTTAAAAATAAGAAAAAAAAACTTTAAATATCACACTTTAGACTATTAAAAAAATTAATAATAAAATTTTTAGACTATTAAAAAATTAAAATTGAAAGTTTCAACCCACCTTAGTCATGTAGCACTCTAGTATAATATTTGTCTATGTGTCCAATGTGGTATTTCAAATAACCAAGAAGAAGAAAGTAATGTTAGACACAGATTTTAAATATAAAAATATATAGGCTAAATTGTAATTTTGGTCCCCCTAGTTTCACAAAATAGCAATTTTGGTCCCCTAGTTTATAATTGGCGGATTTGGTTCCCCTACTTTTAAAAATTATAATTTTTTATCTTTATCTTTTTTAATATTAGCACTCCAGTATAATATTTGTCTATGTGTCCAATGTGGTATTTCAAATTACCAAGAAGAAAGTAATGTTAGACTCAGATTTTAAATATAAAAATATATAATTAATAGGCATACAATTGCTACAGGTTTGGGGTTCAATTCATCTATAATTATGTATATAACCTCTAAGGGGACGTTTGGTAGAGGATAAATTTTTAGATTTCCAGGAATGTTAGATTAGGAATGTTAGTTTCCCATGTTTGATTTCTATTTTTAAAAAAATAAGATTCCTGGTAAAGGGTATTTCCTGGGAATGTTTTTTAATTAATATCCCACAATAACTTTCTCACAAGGGAAGGTGGGAATCTAACTTTCCCGACTAAGGGGAAAGTTTTAATGATATGAAAAGACTGCATTACCCCTTTCTTAAGTACAAAATATCCTCGTATAGGGTTCATCTTTATCTATAAGCTTATCTCCATTGTTAAACGTTGCATTTATCTACATGATTCTATCTTTAATTTTGAAAAAAATATTAATTTTAAAATTTGTAATTTTTTATCTTTATCTTTTTTTTAAACATAGATCCAACTACTTTATTATCTAAGTTTATCTCATTATTTATTATTTCATCTTTTGTATTATTATATTATAATATTATAATTCAACCTCTAATATGATAGTAAGCCATAATAATATTTCAATCATGTAAAACAATGTCATAATTAAATTAAATAATTAATATTTGTAAAAAAAAAATTGAAATTAGTTTTGTTCGATTTTCTCTTGCAAATGTTTTTTCATATATAAATTTATTTAAATCTTGTAATTAAATTAGGTAAGTGTCATATTTGTAATAAAATTTGAGTGAAAAAAATATTTAATGAAGTTATTTTAATAAAGGGTATATTTGTAAAAATTTCTTATATACCTAGAAAAGTTCTACTGTAACCAAACATAGGAAACTTTAATTTCCAAGAAACATACTATGACTAACCAAACATATTTTAATCGAATTATGGTTCATAGGAATTGACTTTTCCTAGTAATCATCATTTCCAATATGAAAAAACTTCTCCCCTATCAAACACTCCCTAAAAGTAAACCTTCCTTTGACTTTGAATGTTATATTGAATTTCTTGAAGCTCATCTTATACCGTTTATGGGCCCTATATGATGCAGGATGTGTTCTTAGAAAAATAAAAACAAATCAGCGCCAAAGAATAAAGAAAATTGGTTTTTCCTATTCAAAACAAATCTCATACTTGGTGCTTTTCTTACCACTGACTGCTTTGCCAAAAACCGATCTATAAGATTAACCGTGAGAAACAATGTCTCGTGCATGAGGTCAAATTTGTCGTGAACTTGAAGGATAAAAAATTATATTTAATCCTTAAGGCCAAAATATTGACAATTTTTACGCACAGTGACTTAGGAGGGAACATTTAACCACTACAAAGATAAGTGTAGGCCCTATGGCGGACGCAATTAGAGTCCGCCAAGCGGACTCTTAAGCGACACTAATAAATTTTAAAATCATTTATTATTAATTTTATGAAATGTTCATATCTGTGTCGGATAAGCCAACACCAATTTATTAATTTTTTTGTTTTTAAAAATAATTTTTACTTTTTGCGTTAAATAAGCCGACGCGTAACTAATTTATTTTTATTTTTAAAATATTTTTAATTTTGTGCGTCGGACAAGCTGACACTGATTATTAATTTATTTTTTTAAAATAATATTGATTCTTAATGTCGGATTAGCCGACGCTTTATGGCAATAAAATTTCCATCTATCCCGCTTTCATTCCAAGGAAATTTAACCCAAAATACAAAATTTTCCCTCTTTCTCTCATTAACCTAAACCTAAATACAATTTCCCCCCTTTCCCTCTCTTTCACGGACAAGCCTCCTTCTCTCACTGACGAAGCCCTTCCTCTTATTCTCGAACCTCTTTCTCAAGTTGTTTTCGACTCTCGCTCAACCCTCGTTCACACAAAGCCCGTTAACTTCGAGGGTCTCTTTTGTCGTTGAGAGACATAACCTGCTACGAGGCTCTGTCACCACATAATACCCTGGTTCAAGCCTTCGTTCAGCGGCGCCGACAAGAACGCCACTACGAGCCACCGTCAATGCAACCACAGGCATGCATCAACTACGCTCGAACACAGAGGTGAACGACATCTCCCTCAAACCCTAACTCGATGTAGTATCTTGTATTTTTATTTTATTTGAAGGCGATTAGGGTTTATTTGAGATTTGGGGTTTGTTTCAAATTTACTAATTTTATTCAATTGCACAAGTGTTTTTCATGCTATGTTTGGCTTACTACTGTTGGAGTTTCTGATGGCTTGAATTAAAACGGTTATATTACTCTAATGACATAAGTATTTGGATTAAATCTTCAACTATTTTGTTAGTTTTGAAACTACCGCACTAGTTTAGCATTATTTGAGAAATTTCCAAATTGTTTATGAGCTTTCTTGTCTATCAGTCTATATAATATATGTACTTGTTGGCTGTTGCCTTCTTGGACACTGAGAATTTGTATGCTAGCAGTTCAGCTTCTAGATCCTTATTAGTGTGTTTAATATGAACAATTAGCTGATTTTGATATTTTGCTTGACTTTGTAGGGAAGTTCGGTACACTTGTAAATCACCAAGAATCTCTCAGGTCAAAGGTTAATGAGACTAAGTCCATGGTCAAATTCCAGCTTATGAAGGAGCTCTGCATGGGAGTAGCTGCGGGGAATGTTAGCATGGAGGAAAAGCAAGTCTTGCAAAATGTACAACTAAGCGTTAACTTCTTTGTCTCATTATTGATAAGGAAACTGGCAGAATGTGAGTAGTCCACTCTTAAAATTGAGTAAAATTGTCACATTGTTGCCTTGTATTTCATTATTGACATTGGTATGCATTGGTGTTCATATTACAGCTGTTACCTGCCCTGATGCCACGTTAGTTTTTATATCATCAACCCTGAACAATAAAATCTTTTAAATAATATTAATAGTGATGATAAACTTATCCGTGGCTTATATTTGATTAGGTAAAAGCAAGATGAGTAGAGGTGTATTGTACGGGTTTCACTTTTTTAGATTAAGGTGTAAGGTTGATGAGGAAGTTGATCCTTTATTTCCTAATGCAATTGGTGACTAAAATCTATCTCTACTAAATTATAATTGGACTCATAGTCTCCACTTATCCAATACATTTAAATGAGACTGCTTTTCGGGTGAGAGTTTGATCTTACTATGTCCATTCTGAATATATTCTTTTGTTAACTCATCATTATCGATAAAAAAGCTTAATTTAGTTAGGAACACTCTTAAAAAGATCAGGGACCTCATAACAGTTTGCAAGCAAAGGTTTAACATAGAATAAGATTACTAAAATACTTCAAGGCATTGAGTGTGATTCATTGGTTACTAAAATCCCCTTATCAAATATGTTTAGGGAATATTTCTGAAACAAGTTTATAATATAGCTGGTGTCCTTATATGTTAATTATATTATCAATATTGAAATGTGTTAGCAGATATATCTTGACTAGGTAGCTTCAGTCTAATATGACCCTCCATTAAATTGGAGTTTTTTTTAATCTCATACATGACAGTTTAGAAATCAGAATTATGTCAATCTTTGTTAAATTAAGTCTCATCCTAATTCAGGACTCACAAACTTAGGTGAGTTGATGTGTGGACCAAATTAGATTGGTAATCTTGCACTCTATAGTCATGTGATTTAAACAAATATTCTCAGCCAGTGATATTAAAGCTACCATGGAGAATTGCCTTCTGGAATGTTCAGTTTTTGTTCTGTTATTTTTCCTTTGTTTTTTTTTGTGGGGGGGGGGGGGGGGGGGGTTCTATGTCTTTGTATGTGCATGATTAGAGGATAGCAGAGACAAACAGTGCTTTTTATATACCATAAGTACAAAACTATTAAACTATGCCACCCATAAGAATCTATATTCTATGGGCACAAAATTATTTAACATTGGCAATGTGATTAGTATTTACTCTCAAGCTTTTATGGCTTCAGTTTAGAAAAGATTTATACTTTTTTGCTTATAATTTTTATAATGCTATGCAGCTCAAAGACAGTGGACAATTCTAGGAAGCAGTGGGAAAGTGCCAACTTGTCCCTCTGTAATCTCCAGAAGAACAATCTTACAGAGATAAAATCTTCAGTGAAGTAAGTTTTGCTAGTTAATGTTACACAGACTTGTTCTTCATGAGCTAGAATCTAAAGAAGTCATAGTGTTTTAAACTTTTAATAATGTGTAACAGGGAAAACATCTTTGACAAATCATGCTCTGAATCAACAATTTGTGTTTGCATCATTATCTATGGATTCAGATTATGATGCAGTAACACGCAACATGCTGGTAGATGTAAATGGTAAATTTTCTCGCATTACTACATTACTAGTTTATTCCCATTTGATTATTCTCTGTCGTCTCTGTGTCTTATTGAACTGAGTCAAACAAACTTGCATTACTCCAGGTGTACTGATGCTGGACCATGAGAATAAGAAGACAATTGATTCCATGACTACAAGATGGTTGGAGAAGCTTAACTCATTACAAGATAAGCATGGTGAAGATGTATCGAATATCCATGTTCAAGCAGAAAAAAGCCTGGTTAAAGATTACTTGGTACATATTTTTTTCTTGTTAATGTATATAGTGTCTATCATGGGGTTTTAGAAATGCTTGTATGGGCTGTGTTAGGAAATGAGGAAACTAGTTCAATTGGCAGTAGGGTTGGTTTGACTCATACATAGTTATCAGTGGCAATAGGGGTGTTTGACTGATACATGGTTATCAGTGGGTGGGTTTACATTTATTAATTTATTTGATAGCTGATGCATCTTTATCACGCCTGGAAAGGGTGGCCTGACTTGTGACACTAGCCCAAGCTTAGTTTATAATATGATTTCGTTTTGCTAATGTTCCCATAGAATTTGAGCCAGCAGCAATTTGGCCAAGATATACTTGTTTACTTCTATTCTCCCATTTGGATATGACATTGATAATTGTGATATTTTTATTCATTTACAGCTGTCAGACTTCTTTTACAACTAGCATAGCTTGATATTCAGAAAGGTCATATAGGAGCAAAATAAAATTTATTTTAAAAACAATTAGAGTCGGCTAATCCGACACAATGAAATGAAAATTAAAAATAAAATAAATTAGAGTCGGCTAAGTCGACACAAAGTGAGACAAACTTAAAAAAATAAAATAATCTAGAGTGGGCTAAAACGGACGCTATTTATGAATATTTAATTTGAAAAGAAAATCAATGTTAGTGTCGGTATGAGTGCTATGACGGCTTAAGTGTCGGCTAGGCCGACTGAACTAGCATCCACCTCGAAAACCGACGCAACAAAATTTAGCTTCGAGGGTTTTAGCGTCAACATACCTCAACTAGCCAGTCAATCAGTATAGCCCTCATCCTTTCATTAATGTCAACACAGCACCGTACCATCCTGCCAACAACACAGTAATAATCATTATACCCAGAAATTGATCAACAAAATTGGAAAAAAAAAAAAAAAAAAACTTGAGTGGAAAATTTTCAGATGGAAACTTACCTTGCATAAGGAAAATTCCATTGACATGAAACTTACCAAGCGTTAGGCAAATTATTGGTATACACCCAAGTCAAGAATTCCAACACCTGATACGAAAAAATAACATAACCTGCTTCCACAATTGCCTCCTGTTCATTGCTTAATATCCCAAGTAAGAATTAAATACTCACAACAAAAAGTAAATCAATAAAATAAAAAACTCAACAACAAAAATAGATAGAATACCGGTGCTCATCTGATAATGGCAGTCTCCAATCCCATACCCATAAAGGGAAATAAACTTAAAGATAGATGTGAATGAGTGAGTTGGGATGAAAACCTGCAAAAACGCAAATACATGAATAGATTAGTGAAGAACCGTAATGTAATTTAGGAGAAGACGAAGGGGGCAAAGAGGGTTCAACCGTAAGAGAGAGATTGAAAGCGAGAAAGTCATGCATAGCAAGTTAGCAACAGTCAAAAAATTGTTATTGGCTTTTGATTTGAGCATTAAAACCTGAAGCCCACGTAGCAAAATGTGCAGTTACATTTGAAACAGTTAACTGATAAAATAGAAAAACTAGTGATGACTAAAATAAAAAAATTGAAGGGTATTGCAGTTGCTTCTGATTTTCTGGGTCTTCGAATACATTGTAATCTCCTTATGTATATTGTGCCATGCTATATTTTTTTTAATAGTTTTTTTATCAGTTTTTCTAATTTTATTTTTTAATTTTGAAGATTTCTCTCTTTCGTCAATAATTTTAAATCCTTAACTCAATTTACTTTTCAATTTTTAAAGTTAATATAAAAAAAATTAAAGCTATATCATTACATGTTCCCTTATTTTCTTTTTTAAAAAAATTATAGTTTCTAATTTCTTTTATAATTATCTCTTTTTTAAAATTTCTTTGGATGTGTTATATAATCTTTTTTTTTCTTTCAAATTTTATAGTTTCTAATCTTTTTGATTTTTTTTTAATATTTCTTTTATCAGTTTTTCTAACTCTATTATTTAACTCCGAATATTTATCTCTTTTATCAATAATTTCAAATCCTTAATTCAATTTAGTTTTCAATTTTCAAATTTAATATTAAAAAAATTAAAACTACATCATTACATCTTCCCTTATCTTTTTTTTTAAAATGTTATAGTTTATAATTTCTTTTATAATTATCTCTTTTTTAAAATTTCTTTCGATGTACTATATAATTCTTTATTTTTTTAAATTTCTTTTTATTGACTATATAAATAAAGTAGTGGAAATTTGAATAAGTCCGCGCAATGCAAGGACTAAAACACTAGTAATGAAACAAAATAGTGGGAAATTACAATATTGTTTGAGGGGCAAATATGTTTATGGAAATGTGTACACCAAAAACAGTTAAGAGGTATTCCCTTTATTAATTGTTATTAGATTATTATTAAATTTTATATATATATATATATATATATATATATATATATATATATAATATATTATATGAAATAAGAAATAAAATTAATATTTAAAATATTTTATTATTATTTATATAAAAAATTTATCATAAACATTTTATTATTATCTGTACATACATAATTAGCGACTGTTCAATAAATTATTTTTTCATAATTTTCTTACGGTTTATATGTTTTTTTTCTCACTATATTTTACCTGTTTACATAATTTTCACTTATTTCCTTCTACATTTTATTTTTTATTTATTTGAAAAAACACTATTTTTACTTGTTTATATATATTTTCACTCATTTTCTTAAACATTTTTATATTTTTTCTTTATTTGATGTTTGTTTCACCTATTTGAATGGCTCTTTTTCCTAGTAATTTGAATAATTTTTCTCATTAGTTTTTTATACTTATTTTATAATTTGAGTTTAATGGTGATGCACTAACATTGTAAAACTATTTTACACTTTCAACCAATCACAAATCACCATTGGTATGACTTTTAAGGTAATTATTATAAAAATCAACAAACTTATCATAGTGGATTGTGATTGGATGATCGTGTAAAACTTTTTTACACTGTCAGTGCATTACTTATTTTCTCTTAATATATCATTAGAGTGGGGACCAAGCTATAAACTACTAAAATTATGCGGAATGTTAGACATAAAGCAAAGGATTACACATTCTATTCAACAATTAGTAATAAAGTTGTTACACATGATAATTTTTGTAACAACATTCAGTAATCTAACTGTTATAATGCAAAGGGTAGTTGTAAAATAAAAGGATATTTTTTTAGTGATTCTTCAAACACTCAGTTCAATTTTGTGTTCTCTGTTAAAATGTTTGCCGTGAATATTGTCACTGAAGTGCTGAAATGATTGTGCGATGTACTTGTATACAAAATAAAATTGTATGTGTAGTGAGATCCTAGAGTTAATCTGGCAATGCCAATGATACATCATTGCATATTTTTCATATTTTTCAGGCATGAGTAAGGGGCACAGTATTATCTAAAAGACTTAACTAATAAAATTGAAGTTAGGGAATTACATTCAGATTGCAATTGTATTCATCATGTCCAGGAACATTGTGAAAATGAACTATGTTCTACTTTTTTGCTGGCATGTTGATGTTTTATCAATAATTGTGAGTAAGCTATAAACTACTATTAATTATCATGCAAATTATGGAAGAATAACTTACAAATTAATTTGTGCAAAAAAGTTTGTTTAAGTGTACAAAAATTATAAGATTTAATTATAAATTAATGTTATATTTTGCATGTTGCATGTACAAAGAGCCATGTTTAGATTAGATTAGATTCATTTTGCATTTAAAAAGAACAAGTTTATATTAGATTAATTATAAATTTGTTTTGCATGTACAAAGATCCAGTGTTTTAGTTATTTTGATTTTTTGTTTTTATCATCAAATGATTCTGTTAAGGATCCTCCAATGTATACCAAATAATGTCATACCAATTTTACTGATTCGTGATTTAAACATGAGTTCTTCAATTCCAAAAAAAAAAATGCTACTATCTTGAACCCATAAAGAACACTACACAACTATGGTCATTATCAAAAGAACTAGAACCCAAGTCCCTTTTTTTTTCCTCCACCATGAACCAAAGTGATGACCTGGGTTTATGAAGACTTTCTAAATCTTAATGAATTAAAAAATGGAACATATGTTGGTATACACTTATAAAAAAGTTGGCTATTATAATGAATAGAATGAGATACTTACAAATCAATAATTTTTTATCATATGTTGTTGTCCCCCTATAATTCAGTAATCATAAAGCTATAAACTACTAATTGTATTGAAATTTTACATATCTTTTCCAAAAAATTAAATTGTTTCAGACTAATTTGATTGAGACTCAAATAACTTGAGACCAAGCATGCATGATCGACTCTTGAGTTTAGTTAGCACTTTGCGCCTATAACTAAAGAAGAAGAAAAGCAGATAAAAGTAACTTGATCAAAATTTCATACTGTAAGCTTCATATAATTTTTTTACCAACTGTGATCATGTGGATGAGCATAAAACGATAAAATAAATGGCTATAACAAGTGAAAAGAGACCTTCCTTAATTTTTTATTATCTGTCTGAAAACTAGCACTAGGCACGTGAAGTTTCAATTGTGGGAATGCTTTTGCCAAGTAAACTCCTCGGTCCCACTCTCCAATCCATGTCCTACCTATATGCTCCACGTACGAATCATCATAAAATAATTTTAAAATTAACCACCCTCATGCCCCTCGCGGCAAATATATATAACCCACTGGTTCCATTATATGAAAGCATGCTACATTATTATTTTTTTTTATGAATAAATATTAGTTGTTAATTGATTAATTTTTGTTAACGGAGGATTTGAATCCGCGACTTCTCCCTCCTTCCCTTCCTTTCTCCCTTCACCGCCAAACCAACCTTATAACTCCGGAAGCATGCTAGATAAGTGGAACTGCCTGGTAGGTATCAACCTTTTAGCCAACGAGAGGTTGCAACATATTCCAGGTATCCAAATTTGGAACTCTCCACTCCAACATCTTAAGATTTGTATCTTTATGGTAAGTAAGGAATTACATTGATGTTTCTAATACCATACATTGGTGTTTTTAATTAATACCATGGTTGGTTGGTTAGTTCTAAGTTCTAACATTCCGTTTTCATGTGTTCTGCCCCCATCTAGTACTCAACCCCAAAGAAAATAGAACAAACTGAAAATGGGACTCCTTTCTTCTACAATATTACTGCTTCCAATTATTGTGCTGCTCTCTCTTCTTTGCACAGCTTGTGCCACAAATTCAGCTGAAAACAATTTTGTTCACTGCCTTGTGAACAATTCTGAGCCCTCTCACCCCATATCTGCAGCAATTTTCACACAAAACAGTTCCTTGTTCTCTTCAGTGTTGCAAGCCTATATCAGAAACCTTCGTTTCAACACCTCCACAACCCGGAAGTCACTGTTTGTGCCAAAAAGCACAACTTGTTGATGAAAATTCGCAGTGGTGGCCATGACTATGAAGGGATGTCCTATGTGGCTTAAGAGCCATTTTTCCTCCTTATTAACATGTTCAATCTCCGGTCCATTGAGATCGACATGGACACCAAGATCGCTTGGGTCGAAGCTGGTGCAAAGCTCGGTGAAGTTTACTATAGAATTGCTGAGAAGAGTGAAACTCATGGTTTCCCAGCAGGGGTTTGTCCCGCTGTTGGGGTGGGAGGTCACATTAGTGGTGGTGGCTATGGCAATCTCATGAGAAAATATGGCACTTCAGTGGATAATGTTGTTGATGCACAAATAGTGGATGCTCAAGGTAGGTTGCTCAATAGAAGAACCATGGGTGAGGATCTCTTTTGGGCTGTTAGAGGTGGTGGTGGAGGTAGCTTTGGTGTGGTACTTGCTTACAAAATAAAGCTAGTTCCAGTTCCTCAAACAGTCACTGTTTTCCAAATTGGGAGAACCTTGGAGCAAAATGCCTCCTTTTGGTGAGAGAACCTTGGAGCAGAACACCACATAAACTTGGTGAGAGAACTTCATAGATACATGGCTCCTTTTGTCTCCCAGAACCCAAGACAGGCTTTCATATGTTACAAGGACTTGGATTTGGGCATCAACCACCATGGTTTTTATGGCTACTCTGAAGGGAGTGCTTATGGAGTCCAGTACTTCCATGATAATTTCAAAAGGTTGGTTCAAATAAAAACCAAGGTTGATCCTACCAATTTCTTCAGGACTGAACAAAGCATCCCGGTACATAGCCATGTGGAATTTGTTAGAATCGTTACTGAAAAATCGCTGGTTTCTGTTTTGTTCGGGTTGTTTGCATTAAATTGGATTCGGAACCTCAAGTAACATGTGGAATAAGAATTATAGGGAGACAAAAAATTACAATTTAGCCTTTTTTTTTATAATAGAATTAGAATAATGTAATTAGAAGGCAGAAACTCTTCTATGACGAAATCATGCATGGTGCATTTACAGCAGTAATGTTTGTCACGCGTTTTAGGACGCATTAATTCTAGGGGAGCCACATCCCTGTATGAATTCATTGAGTTCCAATAATTAAGAGTACGATTGGAGTGACTATTAGCACAAATCACTTGTAAATTATTGTTAAATATTAAATATATTTAAGCACTCTACACAAAAACTTCAATACTAAGGTTGATAAAATGAGTGCTTAACTTAATTTTGTGAGTCTTACAATGCTTGAAAAATATGTTATTTATAGTATAAATTTTGTTAAGCAACATTACTTATATAAGCAACGGTGCTTGTATAAGCAACTTTATGTCATTTGCTCCAATTGAAAAAAAAAAAAAAAAAGTTAAGCAATGTTGCTTAGAGTTAAGCAACTTATATAAGCACCTACACTAGAGATGTTCTAAGTTGTTATAAATTTTTGGTATCAGAATTTGACTCCTTTTAAATTAAAAAAATAATTGTTTTTGAAACATAAATAAATTATTTGACTAAACTTTACATGTTAGTGACAAAATGGTCTCACGAAAACTTAACGGTAAGATATAATTGTCACACTTTTTGCACATTCAGGGAGTAAATTAGAATTTTCATTTTTTCGTGGACTAAATTGTCACCGGTTTACAAATCCAGGAACCAAAATGATCATTTACCCTAAAAAAATGATTTAACCTTAGAATTCTTATGGATTTTAATGGCTTATATTTAAAATTAAGATAATTATTAATTGGATTTAATATTAAAAAAAAAAACAAAAATTATTAACATAAATAAATAACTAATACTTTTTTTTTCCATAATTTATTATATAAAAGTTTTTTTGTTGTTGTATCCAAACGAATCTTAAAATTGTTTTTATAATAAATATATCTAAACAAAAACAGATTCTGATTATAATTTATTATAATAATAATTGAAATAATAATTAAAATATATATATATATATATATATATATATATATATATCAATCATTGAAATAATCAAAAAAATTTCAATTGTCCTAAACATAAATATTATTGAAATCAGTTTTTCATTAAAAAAAAAAAAGCTAAAATGAAGAATTTTAAATTGTTCCAAACATTAATCTTCAAGAAAAAAAGAAACTTATGCACTTAGCTTTTATAGAAGTTTTCTCAATTAACTTCAAAAATTGAATTGTATAAATTGATTTTAGCTTACAAAAGAAGCTCAATTCATTTTATCTTCTTCTATAATATTTATATAAAGATTTATCCAAATAAAACCTTAATATCTTTAATTATTTATTCTTTTTATAAATATTATACAACTTTCCTAGTTTAAAAAATATATATTCACATTTCTTTTCTTTTAAAATTTCACACCCAAGAATGATTTTCTAAACTAAAGGTGGAGAATGAAAATTGAAAACTTGTAACGAAACTAAGAATTACAAAACCACATAAATATTGGTAACTACTAAATTTATGGGTGCACTTCCTTATAACTCAAATATAAGTACGAAAAAAATGAATAAAAAAATTAACCAAATAAAAAAAATATAAGTAAAAAAATCACATGTTAATTAAGAAAATTAGGCAATGTTTGACAAGGCATTTCAGCTAGCTTCTAGCTTTTTTTTACTAGTTAAAAAACATGTTTGACTGTTTGGTAAATAAGTTTTTTTTAGTAGTTTTTAGGATTTTTTCAGACGCTACTTGAAGTAGCATTTTTAAAACGTTAGTTTCTAGCTTCTAGCTTTTTATATTTATTCCCTTTTTGACCTTGAACATTTATTAGATTTCCTTTTTAATATTTTCTATTTAAGGTAAGAATTTATTATTTTTACTCTTTTTTACATATGATAGGGTTTTCTCATTTTTACTTATATATATATATATATATATATATATATATATATATATATATATATAATAAGTTTATTTTATTTTAATTATTATTTTTTGATATTTTATAAATAAAAAGCTACAAGTGTTTAAAATTAATTAAAAACTAAAATTATAAATACTACAAAATATATTTTTATCAAGAAAATTAAATTAAAATTTGTATAAAAACGTTACATAAATATGTCAATTATGTCATTTTACATTTTTCAACTACTTCAACAAATAATTTTACCAAACATTTATGATTCAATAAGCTAGCTTAACAGCTTTCAGCTACCAGTTAGTTTTTTAGCTAGTTTTGCCAAACATAGTCTTAGTTAACAACATCTAACTTTACTAATCTCATTTAAAAATAAACTTTATATAAAAAATAAAAAAGAATTATTTAAAATAGAATCTCAATTAAATGAAGAGTATTTTTGAAATGATATCATTAAATATGATATATTAGTTAAATTTTCCTTAATTATATTTTTTTTATTCAGTTTTCTTAATTATATTTTTTATTCATCATTCAATTTTTTTTTTATATTTTTAAGTCCGATTGAAGTATAAAACAAGCGACCAACTGTGCTATCAAAGAGGTCTGACTTAGTTGGTAGAACAGGTCATGGTCTTAACATGAAATAGGCCATGGTTTTTACTTGTAGGCAATAAGCGTGGCCTATTTATATTAGGTCACATTTTAAAAATTGTTCATTGAGAATAGACTACAGTTTTCTACCCATGGACACATTAGACCATGACTTATAAAATTTGTAATTTATTTGTTTCAGGCAGCATTGCTTAAACCGTAGATTTAAAATAGACTACGGGTATAAAAGTGTAGATATATAAAACCACATCTAAATAAGTACTGTGGCTTAAATTTTTTTATTTTTAATAAAAAAGGTGGCTTTAAGGGGACTAAAAAAACTTTAAAAAATTGGGGGGGGGGGGGGGGGGGGGGGGGTATACCTATATCTATATCTATATTATATATATTTGGAAGTCATTGTTGGGAAAACTTTTTCCACATGGCAAGCTCTCATGCATTCCTTCCGAAACCTCCTTTTCAAATTCATATCACTTTTAGTCAATTCTTGGAATCTGTGTATTTCTATATTATTTTTGGAAAACTCTACAATTATCTATTTTCTTTTCAATAAATATTTATGTTTTTCATTTAAAAAAATTGTAAATTCCTCAAAGAATATGTTTAAATATTTACAAACATGACAATTCATTGTTTGCTAGAAAATGTTTTCTTTGAATAAATTAATTATCTCCATATTATTCTTCAAAAAAAAATTATCTCTATATTAGCTAAATTTAAAAATACAATAATGACCTATTGACTAGAAAATTCGATTTATTTAATTATCTACAGTAGCCCTTTCCTATTATTAACTAGAAATTTTGAATTATTTAATTATCTTTAGATTAGTTAAATTTCTTATTTTAAACCACTTAATTTGTAACTATTATTGAATTTTATTTTTTAAAAATTTAACTTAATATAGTTTACTTCATTCCAAATTATCTATACATTATTTGTTAAATTTAATTTGTGGATAATGTTAGATATTTGGCTAGAAAACACAATTTTAGACATTTGACAAGTAGTCCTTTTCTTATTGACTAGAAAATTCAATTTATTTAATTATCTTTAGATTGGTTAAATTTCTTATTTCAAACCACTTAATTTGCAACTATTATTGACTTCTTTTTTTTAAGAATTTCCATTAATATAGATTACTTCATTCTAAATTATCTATACATTATTTGTTAAATTTAATTTGTGGATAATATTAAAATTTTGGCTAGAAAACACAATTTTAGACATTGACAAGTAGTCCTTTCCTATTATTGGCTAGAAAATTCTAATTGTAAAGTATAAGTAACTCTTAACTTAAATTTTGTTAATAAAAAAAATCTAAGATGTATAATTTTTAAAAATTTCTCTCTAAATTTTATTGAAATTTCCTTTTTAAGATAAGTTATCTTTTTTCTCCATAATAATCCATGTCTCCTTTTTTTTTAAAGATTTGTTTTAAACATAATCTATAATGCATATTAATTTGAATTTTAATAGATGCGGATGGAAAGGTTTTCAACTTCATAAACCCAGTAACTAACAACAGAGACAGACAAAAGGTATATATATTGTTTCATCTCAAAATTTCTTTAATAAGTTTAGAAATAACAGGTTCTATGGTTAGCATTTTAAATTAGTTGTGCATGTGATTTTTTACACAGGTTATTACATTGAACTTGTTTGTTACATACATGTAAAAAACAATTGGGCATATCTATTGTTATAATTAGAGAATAGAGAATTTTCTTTTTTTGTCACTCATGTCATAGGTTTCTTTAATATTTGATTAATACCAATGTTTTTTTTTTTTACAAACACAAACTAAGTGAATGATACAGTGTGTTTGTTTAGTTGCTGGAGGATTTGGTGATATCAGATACAGTGCACAAAGCTGCTGGAGTATTTGGTGACATCAGAATTAGAAGCTGCCCCTTCCTTCCTATCCCTTTTCTGGATCTTGATGGAGACTTTATCATACTTGCTAGAGATTGATTCTAGTTAAACCATTGTGTAAACCCTTACATTCATTATCTTTTCTCCTACCTTCAATTTTGACTCTTTTCTCATATTTTTAAGAGTTATTGTAGTTTAGAGCTTATGTGATTTCTTCAAATGAACTATTGCTTTGTGTATGCAATTGCATTGCTGGATAGTTTAAACTAAGGGGACATTTGGTAGGGAAGAAGTTTTTTCATACCGGGAATGATGATTCTTGGAAAAGTCAAATTCCTACGAATCATGGTTCCTGGGAATGGTTAAAATATGTTTGGTTAGTCATAGTATGTTTCTTGAGAATTAAAGTTTCCTATGTTTGGTTACAGTAGAACTTTCCTGGGTATATAAGAAATTTTTACAAATATACCCTTAATTAAAATAACTTCATTAAATATTTTTTCACTCAAATTTTATTACAAATAGGACACTTACCTAATTCATTACCTAATTTAAAATATAAGATTAAGGGATGGGTATTTTTCATGAAATATGAAGAGAAATTTAGATTTAATTAATAGAATGAACAATTTATTTTAAATTGTCTTAAAATTTGAATGGGAAGAAATCATGCTCTATTATAATTTTAGAAAATTTTAATTGTTGTTATAATAATTTTAGCATAAATTTATTTTTCTCTTGCTTACTATCTCTTCACTTAACTAATTTAATGAATTTTTTCTTTTATGCAATCAAATTTTAATTTTCACTTGCTTACATTAATTTAAATGGCATAAACAAAAATTCAATTCAAGGTTAGTTTCATTTTTTTTTTACATGATATTTAAAATCTTAAAAAAATGTTGGTAAATGATTAGTAGAAAAAATATGCGTAAAACATAACAAAAGAGGATAAACGTTAGCATGAAATAATGCGTATGAATACTATACTTTAAACTATGTTAACATCTAAATTATTAAGATGAATTTATACTTTTTTTAATTTATTATTATAATAATTTTAATATAAATACATTTTTCTACTCATTCTTTTATAACTTAATTTATTTATTGAACGTTTTATTCTTTCTAACATATGAAGGATAAGTAAAATATAATAAACGGGGATGAACATTTTCCATGAAAGAACGAAAAGAAACATTTGAATAATTTGCCTTAAATTATGTTAACATTTGAATTACTTAGGAAAAATAATGCTTTATTATAATTTTAGTATTTTAAATTTATTGTTGTAAAATTTTTTAGGCAGATTTATTGAATGTTCAATATCTAACATAAAAAGTGTGACTAATATTAGTTTCTAAATCAATTTTTAGGCAAGTTATTATTCATTCCTTATTTAATATTTATTATCTTCCCATTTATGATGAAACTTTTTTTACCTAAGTAAATTTAAGTTTATTATATATATATATATAGGCAAATCATTAGGCATTTCTTATTTATTATCTTCTCAGTTTATATATATATATATATATATATATATATATATATATATATATATATCTATTAATACAGAAATACAGAAATTATATATAAATAAAACTCACAAGGTGAACATTTTATTTTTACATGAAATCAAGTAGGAAAATTTAAACTTATGGAGTTACGGAGATGAACAATTTTTCTGAAATCACAATAACATTTAAATTATTAGAGTAATTGTTTTAATTCATTGTTTTCATAACTTTAATATAAATGTACTTCCTTTTTCTTGCTATCATTTAACTTAACTAATTTATTGAATGTTTCATTTTATCTAACATAGAAAGTATGTGTAAAATTAATATCAAAAATCAATTTATGACAAATCGTTGTTCATTCTTTATTTGTTATCTTCCCACTTTATGTAACTTATTGAAGTTTTTTCTTTTCTCTCATAAATTTAAGTTTTCTATTATACATTGATATCTGTATGTAAACTTACTAATATAGAAATTATATATAAAATAAAACTCATAGGAAATAACTTTTTTTTTCTTCAAAATCAAGTAGGAAAATTGACACTTCACTCACAAGATAAACAATTTACCTGAAACCACATTAACAACTAAATTATTAGAGTTAAATTAAATATATTCAATTCATTATTATAATAATTTAATATAAATGTATTTTTCCTTGGTTATTATCTTCTCACTTAACCAATTTATTGAATGTATTATTTTATCTAACATAGAAAGTATAAGTAAAATTAATGTCTAAAATCAATTTTTAGGCAAATCATTAGGCATTTCTTATTTATTATCTTCTCACTAATATAAGTAAATTATTGAAAATTTTCTTTTACTTGGAAAAATTTTAACTTTCTTTTATACATTAATATGTATATGTAAATTTATCGAAATATAAATTATATATAATTTATAACACAAGGATGGACATTTTGTTTTATGAAAGCAAGTAAGAAAACTTACACTTAATTCACGGGGATGAGCAATTTACCTAAAATCAAATTAACATCTAAATCATTATGGTAAAAACACATTTTTAATTCATTTTTATAAGAATTTTAATCTAAATGTTCTTTTTTTCTTTATTTTTTGTTTACTAATTTATTGAATATTTTGTTTTTATTTTACATAGAGAGTATGAATAAAATATAACAAATGAGAATGGATATTTTCCATTAAGTATGGAGAAAAAATTAATTAGACGCAATTCACAGGATTAACAATTTTCTTTAAATCACCCTAAAATTTGAATTACTTGAAAGAAATTAAGTTGTATTATAATTTTACATTTATAGTATTGTTATAATAATTTTGATATATTTTTTTCTTTTAAGTTTTTACTATCTTCTGACTTAACTAACATAATGAACATTTTCTTTTATCGAAACAAATTTTAATTTTCTCTCAAGTAATTGGTTCATATTGAATTAAATGTCAAAAACTAAAATTCAATTTAAGAATTTGTTTCAATTTTTTCATATGGTATTTAAATTTTAAAATCATAAGAAAATTTAGATAAATCATTCCTTTTTTTATTTTTACATTAGCGTATGAATTACTATAAAATTGATATTTATTATAATTTATATTTCAAAATTTATTTCATTATTAAATGCAAGAAAATTAGACGTGAGTAGCATATGCAATATCAAAGTCTCTAATTTTACATCAAATTGCTTTTAATGATAATTTCAATTGATTTTCTTATGTTAACAAAAATATATCATTAATATACTAATTAATACACTCTATATAGCACATCATGCGCAATAAACCTATTTGTTATCTGAAGTATATATTTATCAGTTAATTGAATTAGTGTATTATAAGAAATAGTGGACTAATATATACAACATGTTAGTGTGTTATAAGTATTTGATAGACTAATATACGCCATATATCAACGAATGCAATGCATGATATGAAGGTATATATCTGTTTCCCACACTTTCCTCACGGCGTGCTATGGACTTTACCCCTAAACCCTTGGTTCCCTCTGTTTCTCTTTAAAAATTGCAGGAGGTTTTGTTGACTATTAGCAAAGGGTTAATGGCGGTATGCATTGTTTGTTCAAGCTTGGAAAATCCGACGAGGCAATTTGCGTTTTCAAGGACGTTGTGCTCTGTGCAAGAATAATTACGGTAGTTTGTCAATTTACTTATAGTTTGTCAATTTAACAGAGAGGGATAGTTGTTAATAAACTGACAGAGGAAACTTTTAAGAGACTAGAACCATTTTACTGAATCTATTTTTTTGTTTTACCTTTTTACAAATTTTTTGTCCAGTTAGAGCTAATTGCTTACAGCTTACTTATCCTTCAATTGATTGCGTTTTTGCAGCTCAAAGGCAGATAGGGGAGACATCACTGAATGAAGCAAGCTCCAGATGTCATCAAATTCTAAGACTTGTATTTTATGTTACTATCTTGAATTGCTTTTTGTTTCTAAAATATAAGAAACTTTTGGCATCATGACAGATAGGTATTAAATTTATTTATTCATTTATTAGTCGGTGGCAAGAATTCATTGCGGGGTTCCTTTCAGCAAAATTGAATATAGGAACATTCTAGAATACAAACATAAGAATATATTATGTGGATTGGCTTTCTTTGGTTTTAGCAATTCTATTTCTGAGTAGTCATTGAATTTGCTTAGATGGTACAAAGTGAGTTTTCTGATCCTGCTGATTCATATTTAGAAAATATTGTCTTAAGCTGGTTGATTAGCAAGTTCAACGGAAAATTAAAAATAATTTCTTTTTAGTGTTTATTTCTTATTGGATCTCTTGCAGCATCACAGAGGTTCTATTCCTATGTTGTTGGCTTGAATATTTCTTGTTATTTCTTATTAGAATATTTCAAATTTTAATACTTGTGTTGGCTCTATGCTCTTGCACTGTCAATTAGTTGTCATGTCACCAGAGAAACCATTTCTTTTTACATGTTAATGTTACATTTAAATATGATTTCTAGTTCTATATTTCTTTTGTCATATGATAAACCAAATGTATTTTCTTTCTTATTTACTTACTTTCTTATTTCATTCCCCTTTCTCTCCCTCGAGACTTGAGAGATTAAAATGTGCAAACACCAAAAGTAAGGTAAGATTGAATTATCTAATTGAGAATCCATTGGTAGAGATATATGGTTGTTATTTTTTTTTTTTTTTTTGTTGTTGTGAAAGATAATAATCTATTAATCATGTCTGCTTAATTGAGTTAGCTTGCTTTTTATTTTCTGCTACCCACTATTTGAAGTAGCTTATATTGTCATTTTTTTTACTATCTTGGTGGTATGGAGATGGGAGGATCATGAGAGGGAAGTCTAAAGAAGCTCTGCATAATTACACGGTGAGTGTTCAAAGGACGTGAATCAAATAGTTGGTGTGCAGGCTGTTTTGGATATTGAAAGTTGGTGCTGGGGCAAATAACGATATACAAATTATGATGCAACAGACAAGCAAATTAACAATTTCAAAAGGAAAAGGAAAAGAGTTATGAGCAAAATTGCCACTGATGTGATTCTGCGCGTGTTTTTTGGTCTGTTGTTATATTCGGTGCTTATAATTGTTGGGGTGCAAGGTTTTGGTGCATGAAAATATTACTGAGTTACATTTTATGCTTTTGATCATATGTGAGGTTTGAACGAAAAATAGGTGCTGGGGTGGGGGCAGGAGTGATGTAATCGGGTTGCTGTTTTTTTTTTTGGCAGCAACAGAAACTTCTTTGTAATACCTGTATTGTCATATGAGTATTGAGCAGGGTACATGCTCTACTACATCTTTTGCTCAATTTATTTCACTCTGAATCTTTGCCCTTGGCATTTTATCTTTTCAATCAAGGATTCTATTTAAATAGAATTCTTTTTTTCTCTGAATTTAAATAGAATTCTATTAATGCTATTCTGGCTATTTTGTTTACCTACTTATTTTGTAGATTGACATGTATTACTTTTTTATTTTCAGAACAGCTTAAATCTTCTATTAATAGTTAAGAGCCAAGTTATAAAAATTACTCAATTAATTTAACAATAAGCCACGGGTCACAAATCTTGTTTGTAATAATGGTATATAAGGTTGCTGACAATTCATCTTAGCCGTTTAATAATATAATAATAAATCTAATGGTAATTATAAAGTGGTCTACCCTAAACCATTTCATGTACTAGACCACCCTAGCCTGCGCCCAAGAGATCTTGGTCTTTGAGATTGATTGTTAATTAGATGGGGGTGGCCAGCTATAAAGTCCGGATTTTGTAATTTTGGGTATTATGCCTTAAGTTGTAAATACAAGACTGGAAAATACATTTTTAAGCTTGGATGTGTAAAGACCTTTAGGCCATGATTCTTCGGCTAACTAATCCGAACCATGTGTATGTTAAATTCTCATGTATCGTATCTATTTATTTCTAACATCTATATAATCATTCAAGCAACTGATCAACTTTCTTTAATGGCTTCTAAATTCTAATAGGTCGAGACTAAAAGAAAATAGGATGATGAATCAAACTTTACATAAAAAAAAGGTAACTAAATTACGTCTCACGATGTAATCGATGCTTTTTTCTTCTTAAATCACAAATTATATTTCTTCGTCACCTTCTAATAGTTGAGTTTTATGTATAATAAGTTAATGTGGCACATGGACTTATGACTACAATAACTTAAAAACTTACGACTTATGCTTTGGAGAGCTTATATTTGAATCATGACTCCTAGACTTGGATAGCCAAAGATGCACTAAACTAATCACACTGAACTTAGAAGAGTCTTAATTTGATGACAAAGGCGTGAAACTTAAGGGCTGTAAAAGGGTTAGATATTGGGTCTGAATGGTGATTTGAGGCATGATTATTACACTTGTTAACACTGACATCTACTAGTAGGAACTTGGTCTTTAAATGCCCTGATATTTACAGGTTATGATGCATTGGATTTTTGGCATTATAGATGCGGATTTTCATGGTTCATTTCATATGCGGTGATGGGAGGTCTAAATGATTTAGTTTGATAGGGAACACAGTGCTTTACTCCCTTAACTGGAGATACTGTAAAGGCAAGAATGGTTCTGTTGGGGTTTTGAATCGGGCAAAGGTGTGACTAGGGGTGTAAATGAGTCGAGCCGAGTCTAGTACTAGAAATTTTGGCTTGACTTGTGAAAAAAAATGGATGGTTCAAGTTTGGCTCATTTATTTCAACGAGTCTAATTAAAAGCTTGGGCTTGCTTGTTTAAAAAAATTAAAGCTTGAGCTTGCCTAGTTTAATTCATTTGTAACTTGATTATTTTTTAATTTGCAAAAAAAATTCTTAAATTATTTTTTAACTTTACCAATTTAGTATTTAATGAAACATTTTAATACTAGATAATAATCTACAAATAAAAATAAGTGATAAACATGTGGTATGATATTGTGAAATCTATGTAATTTTAATTTTTTACGATATATATATAAACGAGCTATTCACAAGTTATTGATGTCAAGCTTGTAAAGCTTGGGCTTGACTCATTTAAATAATCGAGCACAATCTCAAGTTTGAGTTTGTTTATTTAATTAAACAAACGAGCTTCGAGCATTTAACGAGTCGAGCTCGAGTAGTTCACGAATAGTTTGGTTCATTTACACCCCTAGGTGTGACAACATGCTGATTACTTAGTCAGAAGATCATGCATGTGTTTTGAAGGGTCTTTGTAGATGAGTTAAGAAAAGGGAAATTAAGTTGTGGTGATAAATCAGCTTAATTACACACTTAAAGGATGGTGTCTGCTGGGAGTGTTAGATGGAATTTGTTAAGTGGTTGAAGTCAGGGATGAGAAGGTGGCAGAAGGGGATGTTTTTACTGGGTTTAATCAATTTGGATTTAAGGGAGAAATGGTATATATATGATGATCATACTAGTCAACATTGAATTATACCTTAGCATATATTTGGATTTTAACTGATATATAGAATTTTAAACGCCTTGGATTCCATGATGCAGTAAGTCAAAGTGGATATTACAACAATTTCGAAAAGGTTGATGCTTTGTTCATTCTGTTTTGGAAGTACTATTTGGTTACAAGAAAGTGCTAGGTAGTAGGTACTATTGAGTCTGGTGCAAAATTGATGTGTTTGGGCACACCTTGTGCTTAAGCATTGGTCATTTGATCATTAATGAAACTGTTTGCTTATTTAAATAAATAAATAAAACTTGATTGTGGTGCTTTGTACTAAGCTTGATTTGACGGAAAAAGATTGAGGATGCAGAGAGGATTTGGTATAGAAAGTTAAAAGAGGTTGGCCATGAGAGGAAATGTCAAAGATGAAGGGAAAATCCTAGAGAGGGGAATGAGGATTCGATTATGCAAATATATAATATTTGTCACTGGCTCACTTAATCTGATCTTCTTAATGTTGGAATAAAAAAAAACAACTTAACCTTATTATCTTTAGTTTTTATACGAAAGTCAAAATTTTATTGGCATATATCATAGAACAATACACTAAAGATCTTAGGATCTACATAAAATAAATAATTGGATTCATAACTATTGATTATTTGATCAATGTAGAAGATTATTGTAATAACGAGCTCGAACCAAAGGAGTTGATAGTATGGTTCTTCTTCAACTGAAGTCTCTTGATTCTTCAATGAAACTTTTATAACTCTTCGCATGGAAAGAATTAAGACATTTGTTCATTAGAAACCATAACCATTGTTCCTTATTTATTGATTCTACTAGGATTCCCATTATGCTGAAGCCATGTCACATCCTTCGGTAATCTAATGGATTCACTTAAACATATTACTTAAAATACAAACCACTAAATATAAATAACTAACATAATTGTTATAAAAATATGAGCACACATTAGATAAGGAAATATAGATTTCCAACAATCTCTCATTTGGGCTCCATATCGTTCCTTAAACAGTTATATCACAAATTCCTTAAGCTTGCATTCGTATGCTATTTTAGACATCTACTCAATATATTAATAATGAAACCACCACAACTGTCATCACAATCAAGCTTGATTAAACTACGATGATCACATATCAAGACACTTGATGACATAGATCAAATATGGATGAGTGACATGAAAATTACATGCAATGCAATCTCAATCATGCATATTTCCAACTAGTCCTTATTTATTCTTTAGCGATATAAATTCAAAATTTCTTAATTGCAATTTAAATATTGTACATAAATAAATAAGTCTAATAATAAACTCATAAAGTATGATAATTATTTTTGCAAAAAAATAAATACATAAATACTGAATCCAAACATAGAACATAAAAATTGTCACTAAACTAAGGTAGCATCTGAAACAATAACCACAGGAGCAACACGCTCACGAAAAACCTTAGGTGTCAACCTCTTAGTGGATAGGCTAACATACAGTCTGTTTCTATATGTTCTATAGATTAGGGATGGCAACGGGGTGGGTTTATAAAAGGCAGGGACGAAAAAATTAAACACATCCCCATCTCCATCGGGTTTTATCGAGTTCGGGGAAACCCGCGGGGAACCCACTTCACAAATGTAAATTTTAAATATAACAAATAAATTTAAGTTATCATAAGAGGAATTTCAGATAGGAATCCAGATGGATTTTATCGCAAAATTTGAAATGGAAATCAACTGCAAACAAAATATCCGTTAGTTTTTTTCTGTGCTGTTTTCTTTTCTGAAAGATAAAAAAAAATGCGAACAAAATATCTGTGGAGTTTATAATGCTTGTACATGTTAAATGCAGTGCTGTATTTTTTTTATTCATAAATGCAGTGTTGTTTGCACATTAATTCAAAATCAAAGGGGTATAGAAACGTTGAATATTATGCCATGAGTTAATCATTTTAAAAATGTAAATTATTAGATAAAAATATATGAATAACTTGCATCCAGTGACAACAAATAACAATATGTGAAAAAGATGAAAACATAAGTGACATTATTAATAATATAAAAATTTGTATTATAATATATAGCGGGGCGGGTTCGGGGACGGGGCCAGGACAGGTAGTTGTATCCCTGAACCTGACCCGAACCCGACTTTACAAATCGAGGAAAACCCGAACCCGACCCCAACCCTTGTCAAAGCGGGTTTTTCCCGTCAAAGTCTGGGTGGGGTCGGACAGGTACCCGCAGGGTCAGATTTAATTGCCATGCCTAGTATAGATATTTGTTTGTCTTTAACTCTTTCATTAACAACCATATCAATAAACTTATATATTTGCACAAGATGGATTGGATTGGGAGCTTTGAGTTTTTGTTTTTGTTTTTTTCTTTTTCTAATCCTTATTATTCCTAACTAACTTATGAATAGTGTTGATGGTCTTCTCAATTTTTGGATCAAAGAAGAGTTTCGTCTAACTATTATTGCACATATACTAACTACTATTTAAGTTACTATACTATAACTCTAACTATTTAAACAAATAAAAGTAAGCAAAGCATAGAATAGTTACATTAAGGAAAGCAAGTAAAGTACTTAAAATAGAAACGAGATAAAAACATGAAATGCAAGAAATGTTGTTCTAGTGGGTCTCTCACACTTATCACAGGCTTGTCCTTGCTTTGCGAGTTAGACGTTGGTGCCCAGTGCGACCCATTGTCTCTTAGCACCCTCATGCAGAAAGTCCCGAACCTATCTACTTAGATCTCTTGCTTAGCGATTAACAACCTCGCTTAACAAACCTCCATGAGCTTTCCAGGGTTGCTCTTTGGAGTCCCTTGTCGCTCAACACATCGTGGATGTGCTTAGTGAGGAAAAACACATTCTTTGTAAGTATTTTCACTTAGTGAGGACATCCACTCGCTTAGTGTGAGTACAACAACCTTTCTCCTCATTTTTGCTTAGCGAGAGAGGTCCCTCGCTTAGTGCAAGAACTCCGAGTCATAGACCCTTGCCTTGTATGATCCTTGCTTAGTGAGTATTGGCGATCAAATATACCAGTTGCGATTTTCGTGAATATGCTCACCCATGGCCATTAATGGCCACCTAATCACTCAAATTCAACATAAATCCATCATAAATGTTCCTTAATGCTTGTAAACATAAGATTTCCATCAAATAACTATTAAATCATGCAAAACAATAAAAAGCCCCCCAAAATCCCATGTTAGGCTTCCAAAACCCATTCACTCTCTAAGATAAACAACAACACATAAATCATATGGGAGAGGGGGAATAGATGAAGAAGCAATCACAAAAGGTTCCCAGTATATGGGTGTGTGTGGGTCCTCTTGCTCTTTCATTTCTCTCTTATCATCTTCTTCCTTCTTCTATTTTCTAAGTGTAGTGTGTGTTATAGTGGATGGAGAAAGGTTTGAGTCTTGGCCCTCATTGGGCTCATAAGCCTTTTTCTCAACTATTCTAACTTTGGCCTACTCATCACACTTAACACAAAGTACGGTTCTATATTTTGCAGAACACATACATAAAACAAACATAGAAAGACATTATGTATGTATGTATGTATGCATGTATGTGTACATACAGACATACATACAAAGAGAGATGAGGGATCAAGTTATTTCAAGAGTAACTTTAAAAGAGTTACTCTTTATTCTTATCTTTCTTTCTTTTTAATCTAATGCTTATAGTGAGTAATTAATCTTTGACCATTTAATTAAAAGAAAAAGAAGAGTGGGGATGGAGAGTAACTTTTTTAAAGTTACTCTTAGAGTAATTTGATCCCTATTATTATTATTATTATTATTTTTTTTTTTTTTTTTTTTTTTTTTTTTGAGAAAATGAGAGAGAGAGAACGTTGTTGAATTTTTTTTTCAATTTTTAATATTTTTTATATAAATTTATTTTTTTCTTCGGGTAAAAACTGCATACTACCAATCATTTAAATGTCTCACGAATAAGGCACTACCCAAGATACTTTACCGTAGAATGACCCATAATGTAGGCATTATTTAACTACTAAAATAATCATTTTCTTGTAGGGTATTCAAAAAGGAATGTGGAATAATTAAGGTTGCTTGGAATAAGTTATATGTAAACCTAATTTTCAGACTTTGGGAACTTTTATTTTGTGGATTCCATGTATTTTTCTTTTGTTAGGGGCTATCTTTATTTACTCTTTTCCCAAGTATTTGAAGAGGTGAATTTTACTTATCATTTGATTCTAACTCACCATTCCAACCTGCCTTATTTATTCTTTTCCCATACCCTTAGTTTAGGTATATTATTCTCTTGTTATTCTCAAACACACTTTGAGTTTGCTTTTTGCTTGTGCTTTCTCAAGCAAGTGTAGTTTGTTTCTAGAGCGAATATAAAATGGCTCTCAAGGTCAGAAAATTCAAGCAATCATATAATTGAAAGTTGAAACAACGTTTGCTATATATTTTATCTCCTTCATTTTATTTTGTGCATTGTGATTTTACATCACAAATACACAAGTTTCTTCAAAATATTTATAGGCATGCAACCATTATATCATTTATTTCTTGATAACAAATTACTTTGACTCAACGTTGTTACCTAATTTAACACAATTAATTGTTGATTTGAGACCTAAACCTTCATATTACAAACCCTTATTTCTTTCTTAAGTGTTTCAACATAATTTATGTTTATTTTGTTGCTATATTTTTATTTAGGGTATATTTTTTCCTTGCAGTTATAACGTGAATTTATTATGATGGAAAAAACTTCCTCGTCTAATGAGGTAAGGACACTAGTTTTAGTTGGACGTACTGGCAATGGCAAAAGTGCAACGGGAAATAGTGTTCTTGGAAGGAGAGCCTTCAAGTCAAGGACAAGCTCTTCTAGTGTAACAAGTGTGTGTGAATTGCAGAAAACTATTATAAAAGATGGACCAATTGTTAATGTTATTGACACCCCAGGTGAAGCATAGTAACTTGTCACTTATTACATAATTGTGTATTTGATTTGAGTTAAAGGAGTGTGATTGCTTAACTATTTTTGTCTTTGCTTCATGAAAATTTTATCATGTATAAATTTAAGGCTTAAATATATTCCAGGTTCCTAAATATAAGTGCTTTGTGTTTTTAGATCCAACAATTTTTCTTTTTGGTTTTTGTTCCTTGCAAATTTTGTTATTACTTGTTTTGGTCTCTGCCTTGAACATGCCATTAGGAAAATCATGTTTTTAAGTCCTTGCAAATATAACAATTTTGTTTCTATGTCCTTGCATAATATGGTGAATTTTGTTTTAATCCCTCTAAATATAAATGTTTTTATTTTTAGTCCATGCCATTATGTCCTTGTCATTATGTCTATTTGCATTGTGAGGGCCAAAACAAAAAGCATTGGGGAGATGAAATACCAAAAAATAATTATTGGAACTAAAAGCAAAAAAACAATTATATTTGCATGAACATAAACATATTTAATCCTAAATCTAAAACCTATCAAGTGTTGTAGGACTATTTGCTGGAACTGATTTTGCTGGGGAGGAAATAGTCAAATGTATTGATATGGCCAAGGATGGAATTCATGCTATCCTTATGGTGTTCTCTGTTAGAGCTTGCTTTTCTGAAGAGGAACAAGCTACTTTTCTCACCTTACAAGCTTTGTTTGGACACAAAATTGTTGACTACATGATTGTGGTCTTCACTGGAAGGGATGATCTAGAAGCTAATGAGGAGACACTTGATGATTATTTAGGTTGTGAGTGTCCACAACCTCTTAAGGTTTCTTACTATTATCATTTAGCTCAATATATGCTCATTTCATTCTCTTAATTCTCAAGTGTGAACTCTTATTATTATGAGAAATGAGAATCATAAATATAAATAATTAAATCATATTTGAATAATTTGGATTAAAGTTTTAATATTGACTATCTATGTACGGTTATATGGTCCAAATTTATAGTTCTCATTTCTCACAATAACCAAAAGTTCTCACTTGATATACATTGTATATATAAGGATTTGTTAACATACACTCACTTGTTTTTAAGAAGTACGTCAGCAACCTACACTTGAGTGTATTTTGAGATCAATCGTAGTTATATTTTGCTAACATACTCCTTCTAAGAAAGAAGTGGGTTTATGTTAGCAAATCCGACAGACATTTGCTAATGTACACCCACTTATTTTTTAAAAGGAGTATGTTAGCAAGCTACACCCGGGTGTATTTTAAGATTAGTTTTAGTTATAATTTGCTAATGTACTCCTTTTAAAAAATAAGTGAATGATTTGCAACATACATTTACTTGTTTTTTTTAATTGGAATACGTTAGCAAGTTAAAACTAGAGATTATTTTAAAATATATCGACGGTATAACTTGCTAACATGCTCTAACTAAAAAACAAGTAAGTGTACGTTAGTAAACCCCACAAGGGTTTACTAACGCACATCCACTTGTTTTTTAGTTGGAGCACATTAAATTGACTTACATGAAAATAAATTATTATACATGTAGAGGATGCATGTTTGCTAATGTACTCCAACTAAAAATAGTGCATGTTAACAAATTCAAATATATATATATATATATATATATATATATATATATATATATATATATATATATATATATATATATATATATTCTAAATGTAATATATTTATTAAATGTATGACTATTCATATTTATAAAATTTATTAAAAACAAGAATAAGTAAACAAAGTAATTAATATAAAATTCAAATATATTAAAAGTTTTATAGATTTTTTTTTATTATTTAGAAAAAATAGCTTATAAAATATATTACAAAATAATAAATTTAAACCAACAATAATATAATAAATATTAATTGATAAATAAAGATAATAATTTACCTCTTATTTTATATGTATAATATTGTTATTTCAAATAAACTAAGATGGGTTATTCTAAATTTAAATAGATATTAATACTACTCTTATATTTAATAATTGTTATTCATAAAAATAACTCAAAGTAAAAAAATTAAATTATATTAATATAATTTTTAAATTATTGAAAATTTTGTTGTATGCTAACCATTTAATAAAAATATTTTTTATTCATTTCATTTTATTTTATATATTTAATTATAATAAGTTAGGTTTGATTTGTTACAAGTAATTAAATAAATTAATAAAGACTTACATATTATACAACTTATATGATCTTTTATATGTTAAAATAAATCACCCTATTTTATATATAGTAAATAGATATACAAGTTTTAACAAATAATTTATAAACTTACATGTATTATTGAAAATATAATAAATACAAATTTCAAAAGTTATGATATTACAAATTTATTTTTTATTTTTATGAAAAATATGCTAAATCAAGTTTTACAAATTGTATTTTTACATCTTTTATTATTTTATTAAATAACATATACATAATTTTACTTTTTATTTTTATTTATTGTCTCATATATATTTTTGTTTATAACTATGTATATTGCATTACCATTACACCTAAGTGGTACAATTACCAATTGATTTCAAATATTATTAGATGTTTTTGAAAATAACACATGCTTAAATGAACATTTATGTTTTTAATTTAGCTTATTTTGAAGAAATAATAACTTTGTTTTTTGTTGTTTTTGTTTTAGAAAGTCAACTTTAAAAATGTTTATTTTTTAAAAAAAATATTCAATTTTTCTTGTTCTCATAAAATTAATTGTATTTTAAATAAAATAACTTAAAATATTTTAACGTGTTTGTTTAGTTTCAAAAAATTAAAATTTAAGAAGGAATAATATTTTTAATTATCTTTGAAAAGTTAATTTGAATAGTTTTTTAAATAAATTTATAATTACAAATGTCTTTTAAAATAAAAGTACTTTTATAATTGTAACCAAACGAAGAATAAGTTCGAATTTAAGTAAAATATTTATAAATAAACTATTTTTTTAATATATTCTTAAAATTGTTTTTAAAAAATGTAAATACATTCATTTAGTTAAATTAAGAAACATAGTTCAAAATTCTTAATTTGTAAAAGATTTGCTTAAGGTTCTTAATTTGTCATTTAAAGATGTTGCTGCCTATAAATATGTTAATACTTACATTGTCACTATGCTCAATTAAATATATGTTTCATTATTAATAGTGATATTATCAGAAGAGTTGAAAATTCACATTGTTGAGTAGGATAATAATTATATAGACATTAAAAATATTGTATATGATAAAGTGTTATACACTATTTTAATGTAGTTAATTACATATATTTTAATTTTAACTTTACTAAAAATTAAAAATTTATATTGTTGATCATATTGAAAAATATAAATACTATGCTCAAAATAACTATAAATTAATAAAATATTTATTTCTTAATTTTTTTATGTGTTTAAATTATTTTTTTATATTTAAATAAACTCACGATATTATAACTTGTTGAATGACATTCTTGATTATTATTGCTAGTTTTAATACTATTTGCACAAATATCTTGGAGTATACAAGACCCCTTTATGTGCTAAATCTACAATGTACACTTTAGATTTTTGTTGATTATCATAGAGTTTTAACATTATTGTAGGATATTCTAACTCTATGTGGCAATCGTAAAGTGCTTTTTGATAATAAGACTACGGATGAAGAAAAGCGATTAAGACAAGTTCAACAGCTTCTCAGTCTTGTGAACATGATTATATCACAAAATGGTGGACGACCATTTACAAATGAGTTGTTTATAGAGTTGAAGGTAAAAATTTTATAAAATTTGAAAGTGTTTATTGAATATTGAGACTTGGGTAAATAATATATATGATGTCAATGAATATTTCATCATTTAATTGCACAGGAGATAGCAACAATGCGAGATAACCAACAAAAATTGGTTGACTCCATGGAAGGATATTCAAAAACTGAATCGTTGGGGATTAAAATGCAAATGCAACAAAAATATGATGATGAGCTAAAACGAATTACTAATATGGTACATACTATATCTTCTAATATTTATTTCATAACATTTGTTTTTATTTACTTATTTAAAGTTAAACATATGAACATTTTCTTAGATTTTATTGAAAATTTGAAAGTAAAGTGACTTATAGCTACAAACACACGTAAAATGTCACTTGGAGCGAAATATATATGCAAAAGAGGACTATTTAAAATCAACATATATTTTAAATGTTATTTTACATCAAACAATAACATTGATATTATTTTGTGTCTTCTAATTTTTTTCTTCTTCTAATTATATACCATAGTGTTTATCATATTATGAAATACTATTTTATGCTTCTTTTTTTCTTTCAGTACTAATTAATAATCATTGTTATATTGAAATATAGATGTAATTTTAAGGATGACAAAATGGGTCAACCCAATCTTATTCACCCTCAACTCTCTAAAAAACAGATTGGGTTGAATTCAACCCATCTTGATTGGTAATATAAATCAAGTAATAAAGATACTCATATATATTGTAATTAACATCTAATTAGTTAAATACACGTAAAATCTCACTTGATGCATAATATATATGCAAAAGTTAGATTATTGAAAATCAACATATACTTAATTATTTTTCATTTAATAATTGCATGGAGAATATTGTGTCTTCTAGTTTTCTTCTAATTTTATACCATAGTTTTTACCGTATTATGAATTAGCATTTTATGTTTTTTCAGCATTGATTAATAATCATTGTTATTTTGAAATCAATGTGTAATTTTCAATAAAAATGACAAAATAGTTACCATAGATTGACCTACCAAATAAATAAATAATAATAAAAACATAAATTATTTAAACAAAATCATAATAACAATTAATTAGTCCATCAAAACATTTAAATACTTAAAACATCAAATACATCTATTGATTACCTTAAAAGGGCAAAATTAAAAACATTAATACTTTAGTTTACTATTGCTAATAAGTTCATAACCACAAAAAAGCCTTGACAGGTTACAATAAATATAAGAAAATTAAAAAGAAAATTTAACCCAATACCCTCCAAAAAATAAGTTAGATTGGATTGAACTCATTTTAAGAGTGAATTGGAAATTCCAACCCGCCCCATTTAGTAGCTTAAATGGGTCAACCTTATAGATTTAACCTATTTTACCATTTTTAATTTGAAGGATTTATTATTACTATCTTGATTGATATCATAATTAAGTAATAAAACATTCAAATCTATTTTAAGTATTGACAATCTTATTTTATAAATTGAATGCATGCATGCAATTGATTCTACAACCTAATATTATAATATGCATCTAATTAATTAAAACATGAGTGAAAAAAAATAGTGTTAATGGATATTATTTCATTATTGTTCTTTCAAATAATAATTTTATTTTAATATATAGGTTGAATCAAAGTTGAAGGAAGAAAGTGCAAATCTTATGAAAAACTTGGAAGAAGAGAGAGTTGCTAGCTAGACTTAAGGCTGAGGAAAATAATAGGTCGATCCAAATTACATCGAATAATGAAATTCAGAAACTCAAATGTGATCTTGAAGTGGCAAAGAGGAGACCCACTCGCACTAGGTCTCGAAATCGTTGTGTCATTATGTGATTGTAGTACCTTCAAATATTTATGTTTTACCTTCACGATTGTAAGTATTTGTATTGGCTAATACTCCTCAAAATGTTGTATTTAATTACTAAGGATTGCTATGTAACTAAATTGTGTTTGAATTTAATTTGTTAATTTGTCATAATTCTTTTATTAATATGGTTATTTTTATATTTTAAATTCATGGCAATGTCTATGGTGAACCTATAAACAATGTGGTTCACTAGTGAGCCAATATATAAATGTCGTTAGATATAATATATAATAATAAATGGAGAATAGACAGTATAGATCATTCACCGATGACTTAATTAGAATGTTATTACAAATTATATTAAAATTAAAAATTAAATTAAAATGCATGTGAAATTACTAACTAATTCTCCTTAACCTTCAAACTCAAATTCCCTTTTTCTGGCACCTCTAAATCCATTCTCGTTAAGTGTCACAATCTTCATTGCTTCTTCATTTCTTCATACAATTGAATCACATCTGACTACAATAGACATCAGAATGAAAACCCAGATCAGATTAACATCAAAACGTAATAAATTTTACAGCTTGTTTGTTTGGGCTGAAAGTGTACATATGAAAGTGTTTCATGTATAGAAGGTGAAGCACTTTCGGCTCTGGTGTTTGGTTCAACCAAAATGTGGTGAAAGTTGCAAAAAAAAAAATGTGGGTCCCATCGTCATTACTTTCACCTCAAAAATGGGGTGAAAGTTAGCTGAAAGCTACAACAAAGTGAACGTTAGTATGTGAATACTGATTATTTTACAAGTTGTCTACTCAACATTTCTTCATTTTTTTATCAGCAAGCATTTATTCTTCACAAGGTACATGAATGTCGAGGTTCTTGTGATTTTGCATCATTATTGTTAATTTACATGGTTTAAAATGTTGGACCTGCATGTATCTGACATCCACATCATGCATTGTTAGCCATGGCAGCTTCCCTAAGCTTCAGACCCTGATCTGCATGTGTTTGAGGAGATCATAATCGATTATGCTGAGAGCATAATTCATTATGCCCCTTGAATAAGCTCCCGCGGTTGCAATTTAAAAGGCCAACATCGATTATGCCTAGCATAATCGATTATGGTAACTTGCAAAATTATTTAGAGCTTAGCTAGTGTTATATTAGGACACATGTCACACATGAAGGCTGCAAATTGCAATTACACTCCGTGATGGAGCTCACCCCTCTAATTATTAGTTAACTAATTAATATGTAATCATAACCACAAACAATTTTGAGTAGTTATTATGTCAATATGACTTTGGTTGTTAAAAAAAATGTGAATACATCTTCAACTTCAACATTAGCTCCATGTTGATGGTTTTTTAAATTGGTAGTGTGATGGATTTAGCTCGTCTTTTTTTTTTTTGCAAGGCAAAAGGAAGATAATATATTATATGATAGACTAGTTTTATGTCACAAAGTGTGCCATTCATTTTCTTTTTAAAAAAGTTAACGTCGAGCAAATTTTTTTTAGGGTTGGGGGTAAAATTTGGATTTCATAAACGTTTAATCTTAGTTTTTTTCTTTTGTTACCCACATAACCACTTTAATTCAAATATTTCATCTCTTTTTAACTCTCTTACATCTATACCAAACAACTCCACTTTCATCTCTCTTTCATCTTTTTTCATTCCTCACACTTTTATTCCTTTTCATTCATCTCTACCAAACACTATGTTTGATTTGTTAAAAAGTAAGGGACAGGGCAAAAATTATTTGTTCCATGTTTGATTTCAAAAATGAATGTGAGACAAAACAAAAGAGGGGTTGAGGAACAGGGCAAAAACTTCTTTTATTGTTGTTCAGTAATCCATGGAACAACTTTTTGTTTCCAATAAAAGATATTCGAAAGATCAAAACACCCACATATCTCTATTCTCTTTCCCCCACGTCTCCCTCTCCTCAATTTCTTGTTCCCACTATCATAATAATAAATAAACCGCCAATACTATACAACGCTGCATATTGCTTCTTCATAAAAAAAAACTGAAACACAACATTTTACGTTAGAATACAAAAAACTTTTTCATAATATAAAAACCTGGAAAAATATTTGATACGTAAACCTTTATATATATAAATTACAATATGTATATATAATATATTTTATATATTATATTAATTAATATTTATGATATATATTATATAATATACATTAAAATATATTACTTTATAATAATAATAATATAAATTATATCAAGATAATATTAAAAAGGATATTATAGTAAATTTTATATTATTTTTCCTGTGTGTTGTCTAGGGATGGCAACGGGGCGGGTCGGGACTGATTTGGCTCTCCCTGTCCCCGTCCCCACAAAAGGCGGAGCAGGTACGGGTTCAGGTATAAAAGATGCGGGTCTAAAATTTTAATACCCATCCCCATCCCTATCGGGTTTATTGGGTTCGGGTATAAAAGATGCGGATCTAAAATTTTAATACCCATCCCCATCCCTGTCAGGTTTTATCGAGTTCGGGTATACCCGCGGGTAACCCCCTACACCATCTTTTATAATTTTAATTTACTTATATATATTTAAATAAATTATATAAAAAATAATGAATAACAAATAA
The DNA here is from genome assembly GCA_026413185.1 of Pueraria montana var. lobata. Lineage (NCBI taxonomy): Eukaryota > Viridiplantae > Streptophyta > Magnoliopsida > Fabales > Fabaceae > Pueraria > Pueraria montana. The sequence continues at coordinate 70,725,438 of CM048654.1, forward strand.
ATTAAAGACAAAGAATTAAGAATTGAATTATATTTTTAGTTAAATGTATAATTTTAAGTTTGTTATTTAACTATTATTATAATTTAAATTATTTAACTATTAAGATAATTAATTTATATTTTTAAAAATTATAACAATAAAATCTTTAATATATATATATATATATATATATATATATATATATATATATATATATATATATATATATATATATATATATATATATATATATGTGTGTGTGTGTGTGTGTTGTGACAAAAAAAAGAATGTAACGGTGGCGGGTATACGGGTACGGGTATAGTTTGATACCCATCCCCATTTAAAAAATTCGGGTAATACCCATACTCGTACCCATACTTAGTCAAAGCGGGTATTCCCTGTTAAAGTCGGGGCGGGTTCGGGACGGTACCCACGGGTACGGGTTTATTTGCCATGCCTAGTGTTGTCCATTTTACATCAAACAATGAACTGAATAAAAAGTTGTTCTGTAACTTATATTTTTGTTCTGTGTTGTTCTACTTGTACTGTATGTCAAAGCACATCAAACGCATCCAGGCAAACATCCAATTGTTCCTGCTAAACCAGTTGGTTTTTATCCTATCCCACGATCCATTAGTCTAGCTAACCCAAAATCTCCAAGCTTTGCATCAAAATTAGAATCCAACATAACATTGCTGGATTTTGTCTCTACGAAGCACACATTCTTCCCACTCTTTCGTGCAGGTATAATAATGCTGAGGCCAGAACTCTAGCAATATTATACCTTACTATCCATGTCAGCAGCACTTTGCCTTTGAACAGATAAGAACCCAAGCTTCCATTTTCCATGAACTCATAAATCAGCAACAGGTCATTATGCTAATGGCACCACTCAAAGAGTTGCAACAATTTTTTTTGCCTCGGTTGACTAATGATCTTTACTTCATATGCATACTCCTTCACCCCTTGTTTAGATCCACGTCGAGATACCCTCTTAAGGCAACATGGGTGTTCAACTCTCTTATAAATCCTATGTCCTCCCTCTCCAATTTTGTTTTCTCTGGCAAAGTTATTAGTTGCTCTGGCAAGTTCTTCATAGGAAAACATCTTGGGAATAGGCATTTTTTAAGGCAATGATGGTAAAAAGAAAAGGTTAAGTAAAAAAAAAAAAGAGACAATTGATGAATGGAAAAGGAAGAAGAAAAGAGTTTTGGTCGTGTAGGAGTGGATAGTTCCTCCTTATTTGTGCTTCCATTCACCAAATCAATCTCCAATTTGAAATTGAATGGGGATACTATACGGGCTGGTAAGTCGAAGATCGGTGGTGCTGGCAGAGATTTTTTTTTTTTTAAATCCCTAATTTATTTGTTTTTATTTTGAATTAATTTGTTGTACAGATAATTTCTTTCTATTGCGTTTTTGGAGGATATTCATCAGAAGTCGAAGATCGGTTGTTCACACTACGGTGGTCGTCCCTGGCTGCGAAGGTAAGGTGCGATGGCGACGCTGTTGCGGTGGCGGTGCTGTCGCGGAGACTGAACCCACACACCACCGTTCTTCCACATGTGACTTTTAGGGGTTTATTTGTCATTTGCTGTTTCATTTTTTTTTTAAAAAAATTAGATGACCTATTAAAATTGTTAGTTACCTTCCATATCCAGTAAACTCGTTGGATCACCTGTGGACCACTTATATTTATGAAGTTGATAAATTATGTTTTGACTTTTGATTTCGGGTTTCCATTTTCTTTAAAATGATTTATTAAACTCAATATTATGATAGTCAACTTCTTGTAATTATAGAATGAGTGTTTATATTTGAACATCATCAAATTCCAAACACTCTATCAACACCTCTAATTTCTCTCTATCTCTCTCTTTCTATCACATTACATCACAAATCAAATCAAGCACTTATCTATTATCTCTCTTTCTATCTCTCTCAAGGTATTGGACACCCAAGGGTGTCCGTCCAACAACCATTTTCCTTATAGAATTTGGCATTTTCCATTTATCTCTTTTCTTATTTAAATAATTTACTAAATGTTTTATGTTACCATCTTAGAAAGTATAAAAAAATGTAATAAATAGGGATGGATATTTTTCATGAAAGTATGAAAAGAAATTTAGACTTAACTTATCATATAAAATATATAAAATATAACACAGGGAATGAACATTTTTTTATAAAAACAAATAGGAAAATTTACACTGAATTCAAAGGGATAAAATTTTTAACTAAGAATTTTTGTCCAATCAAATTTTAAATTTCTTAATCATAATTAATATATTTAACTACATAAAAATAAAATTAAATCGCCATAATCACTACTATTTTCTTTACACAAAATTAGTGTGAAAAATTAATTTTTAGACAAATAATTATTTGTTTTTATTTATTATTTTCTCACTTAAATAAATTATTCATGATTTTCTTCTGCTTAGACAAATTTTAATTTTCTTTTATACATTGATATGTATATGCCAATATATTAAAATAAAAATTATATATAAAATATAATACATAGGGATGGACAATTTAGCTGAAGTCGCATTAATATCAAAATTATTATAGTGAAATTATATATTTTTATTATTATAATTTTAATTTGAATGTATTTTTTTTATGGTTGTCTCTTTCCTTGTTTAAATATTTCTATTCAATGTTTTATTTTACAAACATAGAAAGTATGAAAAAAAATATAACAAATGGGAATGAATATTTTAAATGAAAGTATCAAGAGAAATTTAGACTTAACTTACTATATAAAGTATATAAAATATAACACACGGGAATAACCATTTTTTATAAAAAAGAAAATAGAAAATTTACACTAAATTCACGGTGATACACTTTTTTACTTAAGATTTTTTTTCTAATTAAAGTTAATTTTTATTTTACATAATTAATATATACTTAATTACATAGCAAAAATCAAATATCAATATAATCACTATTATTTTCTCCACGCAAAATTAGTGTCAAAAATTAATTTTTAAGCAAATAGTTAATTGTTTTTTGTTTATTATCTTCTCACTTAAATAAATTATTCATGATTTTCTTCTAGCTGGACAATTTTTAAATTTCTTTTATACATTGATATGTATATGCCAATATATTAAAATAAAATTATATATAAAATATACCACATATGGATGAATTTTTTTATTTATAAAAGCAAGTAGAAAATTTCTATTTAATTCATGGGATGAAAAAATTACCTAAAATCACAATAATATCTAAATTATGATGGTTGAATTGTATTTTTATTATAATAATTAAAATTTGAATGTATTTTTTTATGGCTGTCGCTTTCCTAATTTAAATAATTTATTGAATATTTTATTTTATGATCATAGAAAGTATAAAAATAATATAACAAATGAAGATGAATATTTTTTATCAAAATATGAAGAAAAAATTAGACTTAAGTTTCCATATAAAATATAACATACGAAGATGAACATTCTTTATAAAAACAAGTAGGAAAATTACATTGAATTCATAGGGATAAACTTTTTTACTAAATATTTTTGTCGAATCAAAATTAATATTTCTTTTACATAATTAATATATATCTAATTACATAAAAAATCAAATATCAACATAATCACTATTATTTTCTCCACACAATGATTTTTAAGCAAATAATTATTAATTTTTAATTTATTATCTTCTCACTTAAATAATTATTCATGATTATCTTCTATCTGGACAAATTTTAATTTTCTTTTATAAATTAATATGTAAATGCCAATATATTAAAATAAAAATTATATATAAAATATAGCACATAGGGGTGAATTTTTTTTTATCAAAAAAGGATTAATTTTTTTATTTATAAACGCAAGTAGAAAATTTTCACTTAATTCATGGATATGAACATTTTATCTTACGTCATATTAATATCTAAATTATTATGATGAAATTATATTTTTTTTATGAAAATATGAAAATAAAAATATAACACATTACATTACATACAATACAAAATCTAAATAAAAAATCTTATACTGTCACGAGATCAAAATCTAGTAAAACGATAAAAATAAATGGCTATAACAAGTGAAAAGACTAAAGAGACCTTCCTTGGCAAGTAAGTTTCAACTTTCAATTGGGGGAATGCTTTGGCCAAGTAAACTCCTCGATCCCACTCTCCATGTTCTATGCAGTGTTGTGAAAATCGGCTCAGACTAGCCAATCGAACCGATTCGACCGGGAACCGGTGCATGGACCGGTCCGAGCTAGTAGTTGAATCGGTCATGCATACGATCAGGTTTCACCCGCTTCGACTTGGCAGATTTTCGTCAAAACCGGTGACCCGGTCGGGTCTTGTGACCCGAACCGGGTTATACATGTTTTCTTCTTCTTTTTTTGTTTTGTTTTTGAAACAAACGTTTCCCTTTTGGTTTTGATTCTCGCCTCCCTCTCGTCGTTTCCTCTCTGGTTCTCGCAACTCACCGGCGTCGCCGCACCTTACGAAGGCCGGACCTGTTGTCGCCGCCGCACCGCACCGCACCGCACAAAGGCACCCAAGGAGAAAGTGCATATCTGTTGTCGTTGCCGCATCACACTGCACGGAGGCACCCAATGAGAAACGACAGAAGGGTGTATGAATCATCTATGCTCCACCTTGATCTAGGGACGACGATGGTGTAGAAGCTTTGTGCCATTGGAGAACAGCACTGTTTGGACGTTTGGTGTTTGTGAACAACGATGTCATTGATGTTTCTTTGATCGGGTGTTTCATGTTTGTGCTTTAGGGTTTTTTTGGGCCTATTGAATTTTCTATTATTTTATTCTCCGAAGCCCAACTTCAAATTGATAATAAATAAGAAAAAAAAAAAGGAAAGATCAATTAATAGATAATTCAAAATAAAATAATTTTTTAAATGTAAAAATATAGAGACAAATATTTTTTTAAACATAATTTACTTTAATTATTTTGAGAATAAATAACTAAACAAATAAGGAGATTCATTTTAAAATAACTAAAGTTATTCTACAAATAATTAAAATATATAAGTTTCATCATTTTAAAAAGGCTTAAATATGTTTTGGGTACCTTATATATTAACAAATGTTGTGTTAGGTCCTTATTAAATTATTGCTTTGTATTGGGTCCCTAATAATTTTTTTATTTTGATTTTGGTCCCTAAAACGCTATCTAAACCACTTTTTAAAGCAATTTAAATTTAATTTTTTTTAATAGAATTAGAATAATATAATTAGAAGGCAGAAACTCTTCTATGACGAAATCATGCATGGTGCATTTACAGCAGTAAACTAGTATGCATGTGATTAATGTGTGAAGGATATTTATGTCCTCTACACTATATTGTACTGCAGCCCAGTGTACTTAATATTAATATTTAATACACAGACCTGCACCCGCATAACTTTCACTTGTTCCAAACATATCAATTTGATCATGAGGAGGATTTAGGAAACCATAAGTCCCACTCTCTAGAAGGGTGACCCATCACAGTTCATGATGATTGCACAAATAATTCCAAATAAGAAAGTACTGAAACCATAACAAGAGGAACCAAGTTTATTGACCTATTTTGGGATGTTACTATTTCTACCTGGAAATTACTATTGTTGTTATTTTAAAAAATAATAATTTTTAATCAACGATGCACAATTGAAATCACCAACCAATGTATCCTATACTTTTATTAGTGATGGCTCATAGAATTGCTAATAAATATGTATTCTAAACAATTAAGAGCATGTTTGGTTTTCAATTTGTCCACCTCAAAAGTACGTTTGAAGGGCTAAACTCAGTTTGCCCACATGTTTGGCTATCCACAAAATTAAGTTTTCTACCTCAGTTTGTGTCCAACTTAAGTTTAGCACAAAAGCAAGTGATAGCATGCTTTTGCATTCTTCATTTCCCGTTGAGACCATTTATAGGAATTAATTTCCAAATTTACCCATTGGCCATTGCCACGCAACATTGGCAGCCATGCTTTAATCATTGCAGGAAGCCGTGGAGTATGACACTCGGCTATATTATTTTTTATTACCATGTAGTAGAAACTCATGGATGGGTATATAGAAATAATATTTAAATAATAATTTGTGTCAGATTTAATTCTCATTTTTACCATCACATTTTGTTTTCCTTTTTTATCTACTATAATTAATATGTATTGCACCCATTTTCTTATATTAGTAAAAATCAGATTATATATATGAAGAGACACACTTTTTTTTTTACAGAATATGAAGAGAAACACTTAAAAATATATTAGATATACAGAAAATGAAAAAGGGATTTATTAATGAAAATATTTAATATTATTTTATTAATGAGACAATACATGGGATGAATATTAATGAAAATATTCATGATTTTGGTGCTTGATACTACTTCCAGTATGTCTTATTATATATTAATGAAAATATTTAATATTTTTTTAGTGATTTATTAATTATTTTTAACAATATATTACTAGTTCATTTTTAATATTACATTATGAATTTCATACCCTTTACAGTAATTACACATTTAAAAGTACTTTTGATTAGTATTATCCAAACAAGTTTCATTTTATGAAACGTACTTTTGAGCAAAGAAATATCCAAACATAAATTACGTTGTGTAAACTCATTTTTTAGCAAATTTAAGTTTCCAACATACTTTTAATTCAAAGTTAAGTTCATGAAATTTAATCCAAACATGCACTAAATGACCTACATTAAAGAGGTGTTTGTTTCACAAATTTATTATATTCTTGAGAATAATATTCCTAGGAATGCTACTAATGGGAATATTATTTCCATCAAATATATTTGGTAAATATTTATTATTCCTTAGAATATTTTTAAATTTTTTAATTTAAAAAAGATATTAAATAAATAAATAAAGTAGAATAAGAGGAAAGTGGGAAGTTTTTTTTTTAGAGGAGGAAAGTGGGAAGTTATTTTAGAAAATAACTTCTATTACAAGATTCACACCCTTTTACATGGGAATATATGAAGCATGTATGATATAGATTCCTGGGAATGAGTTATATCTGGGAATAATTTTTCAAAACTTGTAATAAACATGAGAATGTTACATTCCCATGTTAACATTCCCGGAAATGTATTTTTAATCTGTGAAACAAACATACTCTAGGGATTCCTAAATAGAACTGCGAACATAGGTGAACCTTTCTTGACAGTTTTTTATTTAACTGCTAACAAATGTTTAACATTCACCTACATTAGAGATTTGGAATTGCTGATGTATGTTCTTTTTTTTTTTTGTATAGACCACAGGTATCCTCCATTGGAGGCAATCTTGCTCGAGCCGAGTAGGACCACTATGGGCAAAAAAGATCTTTCTCCGAATATTTAACACAGCGGCATACACAGAACTCGAATCCAAGACCTTTGATTAAGCTGGAACAACCCCGCGCCAATTGATTCACGCGCTCGATGATAACTACTGATGTATGTGCTCTTTACCTTAGCGATCACATAGTGGTTGTATAATGTAGACATTATTTAACGGCTAAAATAGTAATTTTCTTGTGTGTATCCACAAAGGAAGATGTATGTGGAATAATTAAGGTTGCTTGGAATAAGTTATATGTGAACCTAACTTACAGACTTTGGGAACTTTTATTTTGGGAATTCCATGTATTTTTCTTTTGTTAGAGGCTATCTTTATTTACTCTTTTCCCACGTCTTTGAAGAGGTGAATTTTACTTCTCTTTTGATTCTAACTCACCGTTTCAACCTGCCCTATTTATTCTTTTCTCATACCCTTAGTTTGGGTATATTATTATCTTGTTATTCGCAAACACACTTTGATTTTGCTTTTTGAGATACTTGGCTTTTTGTTTGTGTTTTCTCAAGCAAGTGTACTTTGTTTCTAGAGCGAATATAAAATGGCTCTCAAGGTCAGAAAATTCAAGCAATCATATAATTGAAAGTTGAAACAATGTTTGCTATATATTTTATCTCCTTCATTTTATTTTGTGCATCGTGATTTTACATCATAGATACACAAGTTTCTTCAAAATATTTTTATAGGCATGCAACCATTATATCATTTATTTCTTGATAACAAATTACTTTGACTCAACACTGTTACCTAATTTAACACAATTAATTGTTAATTTGAGACCTAAACCTTCATATTCCAAACCCTTATTTCTTTCTTAAATGTTTCAACATAATTTATGTTTATTTTGTTGCTATATTTTTATTTAGGATATATTTTTTCCTTGCAGTTATAACGTGAATTTATTATGGTGGAAAAAACTTCCTCCTCTAATGAGGTAAGGACACTAGTTTTAGTTGGACGTACTGGCAATGGCAAAAGTGCAACGGGAAATAGTGTTCTTGGAAGGAGAGCCTTCAAATCAAAGACAAGCTCTTCTGGTGTAACAAGTGTGTGTGAATTGCAGAAAACTATTATAAAAGATGGACCAATTGTTAATGTTATTGACACCCCAGGTGAAGCATAGTAACTTGTCACTTATTACATAACTATGTATTTGATTTGAGTTAAAGGAGTGTGATTGCTTAACTATTTTTGTCTTTGTTTCATGAAAATTTTATCATGTATAAATTTAAGGCTTAAATATATTCCATGTTCCTAAAAATAAGTGCTTTATGTTCTTAGTTTCAATAATTTTTCTTTTTGGTTTTTGTTCCTTGCAAATTTCATTGTTACTTGTTTTGGTCTCTACCTTGAACATGTCATTAGCAAAAACATGTTTTTCATCCTTGCAAATATAACATTTTTTTTTATGTCCTTGCATTAGTATGGTGAATTTTGTTTTGATCCTTGTAAATATAATTGTTTTATTTTTAGTCAATGTCGTTATGTCCTTGTCATTATGTCTATTTGCATTGTGAGGGCCAAAACAAAGAGCATTGGGGAGATGAAATACCAAAAAATAATTATTGTAACTAAAAGCAAAAAAACAATTTTATTTGCATGAACGTAAACATATTTAATCCTAAATCTAAAACCTATCAAGTGTTGTAGGGCTATTTGATGGAACTGATTCTGCTGGGAAGGAAATAGTCAAATGTATTGATATGGCCAAGGATGGAATTCATGCTATCCTTATGGTGTTCTCTGTTAGAACTCGCTTTTCCGAAGAGGAACAAGCTACTTTTCTCACCTTACAAGCTTTGTTTGGACACAAAATTGTTGACTACATGATTGTGGTCTTCACTGGAGGGGATGATCTAGAAGCTAATGAGGAGACACTTGATGATTATTTAGGTTGTGAGTGTCCACAACCTCTTAAGGTTTCTTACTATTATCATTTAGATCAATATATGCTCATTTCTTTCTCTTAATTCTCAAGTGTGAACTCTTATTATTATGAGAAATGAGAATCATAAATATAAATAATTAAATCATATTTGAATAATCTAGATTAATGTTTTCAATATTGACTATCTATGTATGGTTATATGGTCCGGAATTATAGTTCTCATTTCTCACAATAACCAAAAGTTCTCACTTGATATACATTATATATATAGGGATTTGCTAACGTACACTCACTTGTTTTTAAGGAGTACGTTAGCAACCTACACCTGGGTGTATTTTGAGATCAATCGTAGTTTATTTTGCTAACATACTCCTTCTAAGAAAGAAGTGGGTGTACGTTAGCAAATCCGACATACATTTTCTAATGTACACCCACTTATTTTTTAAAAAGGAGTATGTTAGCAAGCTACACCCGGGTGTATTTTAAGATTAGTTGTAGTTATAATTTGCTAATGTACTCTTTTTAAAAAATAAGTGAATGATTTGCAACATACATTTACTTGTTTTTTTAATTAGAATACGTTAGCAAGTTATAACTAGAGATTATTTTAAAAAATATCAACGGTATAACTTGCTAACATGCTCTAACTAAAAAACAAGTGGGTGTACGTTAGCAAACCCCACAAGGGTTTACTAACATACACTTACTTGTTTTTTAGTTGGAGTACATTAAATTGACTTACGTGAAAATAAAATATCATACATGTAGAGGATGCATGTTTGCTAATGTACTCCAACTAAAAATAGTGCATGTTAACAAATTCAAATATATATATATATATATATATATATATATATATATATATATATATATATATATATATATATATATATATATATATATTTGACTTGCATATTATACAATAGATAATAAACTTAAATAATACGATCAAATGGTATATTCATTAAAAATAGTATATTTATTATTTTTTTAAATGTAATATATTTATTAAATATATGACTATTCATATTTATAAAATTTATTAAAAACAAGAATAAGTAAACAAAGTAATTAATATAAAATTCAAATATATTAAAATTTTTATAGATTTTTTCTTATTATTTAGAAAAAATAGCTTACAAAATATATTACAAGATAATAAATTTAAACTAACAATAATATAATAAATATTAATTGATAAATATGGATAATAATTTACCTCTTATTTTATATGTTTAATATTGTTATTTCAAATAAACTAAGATGGGTTATTCTAAATCTAAATAGATATTAATACTACTCTTATATTTAATTATTGTTATTCATAAAAATAACTCAAAGTAAAAAAATTTAATTATATTAATATTATTTTAAAATTATTGAAAATTTTGTTGTATGCTAACCATTTAATATAAATATTTTTATTCATTTCATTTCATTTTATACATTTAATTATAATAAGTTAAGTTTGATTTGTTACAAGTAACTAAATAAATTAATAAAGACTTACATATTATACAACTTATATGATCTTTTATATGTTAAAATAAATCACCCTATTTTATATAAAGTAAATAGATATACAAGTTTTAACAAATAATTTATAAATCTTACATGTATTATTGAAAATATAATAAATAAAAATTTCAAATGTTATGATATTACAAATTTATTTTTTATTTTATGAAAAATATGCTAAATCAAGTTTTACAAATTGTATTTTTACATCTTTTATTATTTTAGTAAATAGAATATACATAATTTTACTTTTTATTTATTGTCTCTTATATATTTTTTGTTTATAACTATTTATATTGCATTACCATTACACCTAAGTGGTACAATTACCAATTGATTTCAAATATTATTAGATGTTTTTGAAAATAACACATGCTTAAATGAACATTTATGTTTTTAATTTAGCTTATTTTAAAGAAATAATAACTTTTTTTTGTTGTTTTTGTTTTAGAAAGTCAACTTTAAAACTCTTTATTTTTATAAAAAAAATCATTTTTTCTTGTTCGCATAAAATTAATTGTATTTTGAATAAAATAACTTAAAATATTTTAACGTGTTTGTTTAGTTTCAAAAAATTAAAATTTAAGAAGGAATAATATTTCTGATTATCTCTGAAAAGTTAATTTGAATAGTTTTTGAAATAAAGTTATAATTACAAATGTCTTTTAAAATAAAAGTACTTTTATAATTGTAACCAAACGAAGAATAAGTTTGAATTTAAGTAAAATATTTATAAATAAACTTTTTTTATATATTCTTAAAAATGTTTTTAAAAAATGTAAATACAGTTGTTTAGTTAAATTAAGAAACATAGTTCAAAATTCTTAATTTGTAAAAGATTTACGTAAAGTTCTTAATATGTCATTCAAAGATGTTGTTGCCTATAAATATGTTAATACTTACATTGTCGCTATGCTCAATTAAATATATGTTTCATTATTAATAGTGATATTATCAGAAGAGTTGAAAATTCACATTGTTGAGTAGGATAATACTTATATAGACATTAAAAATATTGTATATGATAAAGTGTTATGCACTATTTTAATGTAGTTAATTAGATATATTTTAATTATAACTTCACTAAAAATAAAAAATTTATATTGTTGACCATATTGAAAAATATAAATACTATGCTCAAAATAACTTAAATTAATAAAATATTTATTTCTTAACTTTTTTTATATGTTTAAATTTTTTTCAAATTTAAATAAACTCACGATATTATAACTTGTTGAATCACATTCTTGATTATTATTGTTAGTTTTAATACTATTTGCACAAATATCTTGGAATATATAGGACTCCTCTATGTGCTAAATCTACAATATACACTTTAGATTTTTGTTGATTATGATAGAGTTTTAACATTCTTGTAGGATATTCTAACTCTATGTGGCAATCGTAAAGTGCTTTTTGATAATAAGACTACGGATGAAGAAAAGCGATTAGGACAAGTTCAACAGCTTCTCAGTCTTGTGAACATGATTATATCACAAAATGGTGGACGACCATTTACAAATGAGTTGTTTAAAGAGTTGAAGGTAAAATTTTTATAAAATTTGAAAGTGTTTATTGAATATTGAGACATGGGTAAATAATATATATGATGTCAATGAATATTTCATCATTTAATTGTACAGGAGAAAGCAACAATACGAGATAACCAACAAAAATTGGTTGACTCCATGGAAGGATATTCAAAAGCAGAATCGTTGGGGATTAAAATGCAAATGCAACAAAAATATGATGAAGAGCTAAAACGAATTACTAATATGGTACATCCTATATCTTCTAATATTTATTTTATAATATTTGTTTTTATTTACTTATTTAAAGTTAAACATATTAACACTTTCTTAGATTTTATTGAAAATTTGAAAGTAGAGTGACTTATAGCTACAAACACACGTAAAATGTCACTTGGTGTGAAATATATATGCAAAAGTGGACTATTGGAGATCAACATATATTTTAAATGTTATTTTACATCAAATAATAACATTAATATTATTTTGTGTCTTCTAATTTTTTCTTCTTCTAATTTTATACCATAGTGTTTATCATATTATGAAATACTATTTTATGCTTCTTTTTTTCTTTCAGTAATAATTAATAATCAGTGTTATATTAAAATATAGATGTAATTTTAAGAAAGGATGACAAAATGGGTCAACCCAATCTAATTCACCCTCAACTCTCTAAAAAGCGGATTGGATTGAATTCAACCCATCTTGATTGGTAATATAAATCAAGTAATAAAGATAATCATATATATTGTAATTAACATCTAATTAGTTAAATACACGTAAAATCTCACTTGATGCATAATATATATGCAAAAGTGAGATTATTGAAAATCAACATATACTTAATTATTTTTCATTTAATAATTGCACTAAAAGTACTGTGTCTTTTAGTTTTCTTCTAATTTTATACCATAGTATTTACCGTATTATGAATTAGCATTTTATGTTTTTTTAGCATTGATTAATAATCATTGTTATTTTGAAATCAATATGTAATTTTCAATAAAAATGACAAAATAGTTACCATAGATTGACCTACCAAATAAATAAATAATAATAAAACATATATTATTTAAACAAAATCATAATAACAATTAATTAGTCCATCAAAACATTTAAATACTTAAAACATCAAATACATCTATTGATTACCTTAAAAGGGCAAAACTAAAAACATTAATACTTTAGTTTATTAATGCTAATAAGTTCATAACCACAAAAAAGTCTTGACGGGTTACAATAAATATAAGAAAATTTAACCCAATACCCTGCAAAAAATAAGTTAGATTGGATTGAACTCATTTTGAGAGTGGATTGGAAATTCCAACCCACCCCATTTAGTAGGTTAAATGGGTCAACCTTATAGATTTAACCTATTTTACCATTTTTAATTTGAAGGATTTATTATTACTATCTTGACTGATATCATAATTAAGTAATAAAACATTCAAATCTATTTTAAGTATTGACAATCTTATTTTATAAATTGAATGCATGCATGCAATTGATTCTAGAACCTAATATTATAATATGCTTCTAGTTAATTAAAACATGAGAGTGAAAAAAATAGTGTTAATGGATATTATTTCGTTATTGTTCTTTCAAATAATAATTTTATTTTAATATATAGGTTGAATCAAAGTTGAAGGAAGAAATTGCAAAACTTATGAAAAGCTTGGAAGAAGAGAGAGTTGTTAGACTTAAGGCTGAGGAAAATTATAGGTCGATACAAATTACATCGAATAATGAAATTCAGAAACTCAAATGTGATCTTGAAGTGGCAAATAGGAGACCCACTCACACTAGGTCTCGAAATCGTTGTGTCATTATGTGATTGTAGTACTTTCAAATATTTATGTTTTACCTTCACGATTGTAAGTATTTGTATTGGCTAATACTCCTCAAAATGTTGTATATAATTACTAAGGATTGCTATGTAACTAAATTGTGTTTGAATTTAATTTGTTAATTTGTCATACTTCTTTTATTATTATGGTTATTTTTATATTTTAAATTCATGGCAATGTCTATGGTGAACCCATAAACAATGTGGTTCACTAGTGAGTCAATATATAAATGTCGTTAGATATATAATATATAATAATAAATGGTGAATAGACAATATAGATCATTCACCAATGACTTAATTAGAACGTTATTACATATTATATTAAAATTAAAAATTAAATTAAAATGCATGTGAAATTACTAACTAATTCTCCTTATCCTTCAAACTCAAATTCCCTTTTTCTGGCACCTCTAAATCCGTTCTCGTAAAGTGTCACCATCTTCATTGCTTCTTCATTTCTTCATACATTTGAATCACATCTAACTACAATAGACATCAAAATGAAAACCTAGATCAGATTAACATGAAAACATAATAAATAAATTTTACAGCTTGTTTGTTTGGGCTGAAAGTGTACATATGAAAGTGTTTCATGTATAGAAGTTGAAGCACTTACAGCTCTGGTGTTTGGTTCAACCAAAATGTGATGAAAGTTCCAAAAAAAATGTGGGTCCCATCGTCATTACTTTCACCTCAAAAATGAGGTGAAAGTTAGCTGATAGCTACAACAAAGTGAACGTGAGTGAGTGAATACCAATTATTTTACAAGTTGTCTACTCAACATTTCTTCTTCATTTTTTTATCAGCAAGCATTTATTCTTCGCAAGCTACACGAATGTGGAGGTTCTTGTGATTTTGCAACATTATTGTTAATTTACATGGTTTAAAATGTTGGATCTGCATGTATCTGACATCCACATCATGCATCGTTAGCCATGGCAGCTTCCCTGAGCTTCAGACCCTGGTCTGCATGTGTTTAAGGAGATCATAATCGATTATGCTGAGAGCATAATTCATTATGCCCCTTGAATAACCTCCCGCAGTTGCAATTTAAAAGGCCAACATCTATTATGCCTAGCATAATCGATTATGGTAACTTGCAAAATTATTTAGAGCTTAGCTAGTGCTATATTAGGACACATGTCACACATGAGGGCTGCAAATTGCAATTACACTCCGTGATGGAGGTCACCCCTCTAAGTATTAGTTAACCAATTAATCTGTAATCATAACCGCAAACAATTTTGAGTAGTTATTATGTCAATATGACTTCGGCTATTAAAAAAATGTCAATATGTCTTCAACTTCAACATTAGCTCCATGTCGATGGTTTTTTAAATTGGTAGTGTGATGGATTTAGCTCGTCTTTTTTTTTTTTTTTGCAAGGCAAAAGGTAGATAATATATTATATGATAGACTAGTTTTTTTGTCACAAGGTGTGCCATTCATTTTAAAAAGAAAAAAAAAAGTTAATGTCGAGCAAATTTTTTTTAGGGTTGGGGGTAAAATTTGGATTTCATAAACATTTAATTTTAGCTTTTTTTTCTTTTATTACCCCCAGAACCACTTTAATTCAAATATTTCATCTCTTTTTAACTCTCTTACATCTATACCAAACAACTCCACTTTCATCTCTCTTTCATCTTTTTTCAGTCCTCTCTTTCACCTCCATAACCCGAAAGTCGTTCCTCATAGTCAACCCATTCCATGTCTCTCATGTGCAACCAACCATTGTTTGTGCCAAAAAGCACAACTTGTTGATGAAAATTCGCAATGGCGACCATGACTATGAAGGGGTGTCATATATGGCTTCACAGCCATTCTTCCTCCTTGACATGTTCAATCTCCGATCCATTGAGATCGACATGGTAATCTTATGAGAAAATGTGGCACTTCAGTGGACAATGTTGTTGATGCACAAATAGTGGATGCTCAAGGTAGGTTGCTCAATAGAAGAACCATGGGTGAAGATCTCGTTTGGGCTGTTAGAGGTGGTGGTGGAGGTAGCTTTGGTGTGGTACTTGCTTACGAAATAAAGCTAGTTCCAGTTCCTAAAACAGACACTGTTTTCCAAGTTAGGAGAACCTTAGAGCAAAATGACACTGACATAGTTTACAATTGGCAGCATGTTGCTCCTAGCATTGACAGTGACCTCTTCCTTAGGCTCATCTTAGAGGTGGTATATGGCACACAACAAATTGCAACAAAGACTACGAGGGCTACTTTTATAGCCCTTTTCCTTGGTGACTCCAAAAGACTCGTTTCTCTCATGAATGACAAGTTTCCTCAATTGGGGTTGAAGCATTCTGATTGCATTGAAACATGTTGGATCCGATCCGTGCTATTTTGGGACAACGTAGACATTAATGCTGCAACCCCAGTTGAGATCTTGCTTGAAAGACAACCTCGGTCTTTTAAGTACTTGAAAAGGAAATCTAACTATGTGAAGAAGCCAATTTCCAAGGAGAGTTGGGAGGGGATTTGGAACAAGATGATTGAATTGGAGAAAGCAGTGATGTATTTCAACCCTTATGGTGGAAAGAATGGCTGAGATTCCATCAACATAAACTCTTTTTCCTCACCGTGCTGGGAACCTATGGAAGATCCAATACCAAGCAAATTGGTTTGAGGCAGGGGAAGAGGTAGCAGAACAACACATAAACTTGGTAAGAGAACTTCACAAATACATGACTCCTTTTGTGTCCCAGAACCCAAGACAGGCTTTTATATGTTACAAGGACTTGGATTTGGGCATCAACCACCATGGCTACTTTGAAGGGAGTGCTTATGGAGTCCAGTACTTCCATGATAACTTCAAAAGGTTGGTTCAAATAAAGACCAAGGTTGATCCTAGCAATTTCTTTAGGGCTAAACAAAACATCTTGGTACATAGCCATGTGGAATTTGTTAGAATGGTTATTGAAAAATCCTTGGTTTCTGTTTTGTTCGGGTAGTTTGCATTAAATTGGATTCAGAACCTCAAGAAACATCAAAATAAGAATTATAGGAGGACCAAAATTGCAATTTAGTTTTTTTTAATAGAATTAGAATAATATAATTAGAAGGCATAAACTCTTCTATGACGAAATCATGCATGGTGCATTTACAGTAATAAACTAGTATGCATGTGATTAATGTGCGAAGGATATTTATGTCCTCTACACTATATTGTACTGCAGCCCAGTGTACTTAATATTAATACAAAGACCTGCACCAGCATAACTTTCACTTGTTCCAAACATATCAGGTTGATCATGAGGAGGATTTAGGAAACCATAAGCCCCACTCTCTAGAAGGGTGACCCATCACAGTTCATGATGGTTGGACAAATAATTCCAAATAAGAAAGTACCGAAACCACAACAAGAGGAACCAAGTTATTGACCTATTTTGGGATGTTACTATTTCTACCTGGTAAATATTTATTATTCCTTAGAATATTTTTAAATTTTTTAATTTAAAAAAGATATTAAATAAATAAATAAAGTAGAATAAGAGGAAAGTCGGAAGTTTTTTTTTAGAGGAGGAAAGTGGGAAGTTATTTTAGAAAAAACTTCTATTACAAGATTCACACCCTTTTTAACATGGGAATATGAAGCATGTATAATATAGATTCTTGGGAATGGGTTATATCTAGGAATAATATTTCAAAACTTGTAACAAACATGAGAATATTACATTCCCATGTTAACATTCTCGGAAATGCATTTTTAATCCGTGAAACAAACATACTCTAGGGGTTCCTAAATAGAACTGCAAACATAGGTTAACCTTTTTTGACAATTTTTTTATTTAACTGCTAATAAATGTTTAACATTCACCTTCATTAGCAATTTGGAATTGCCGATGTATGTTCTTTTTTTTGTATAAACCACAGGTATCCTCCATTGGAGGCAATCTTGCTCAAGCTGAGTAGGACCACTATGGGTGACAAAGCTCTTTCTCTGAATATTTAACACAACTGTATACACAGGACTCGAATCCAAGACCTCTGATTAAGCTGGAACAATCCCGCGCCAATTGATTCACACATTCGATGGTAACTACTGATGTATGCGCTCTTTACCTTAGCGATCACATAGTGGTTGTATAATGTAGACATTATTTAACTGCTAAAATAGTAATTTTCTTGTAGTGTATCCACAAAGGAAGATGTATGTGGAATAATTAAGGTTGCTTGGAATAACTTATATGTGAACCTAAAGGAGTGTGATTGCTTAACTATTTTTGCCTTTGCTTCATGAAAATTTTATCATGCATAAATTTAAGGCATAAATATATTCCAGGTTCCTAAAAAGAAATGATTTATGTTTTTAGTTTCAATAATTTTTCTTTTTGGTTTTTGTTCCTTGCAAATTTCATTGTTACTTGTTTTGGTCTTTGCCTTGAACATGTCATTAGCAAAAACATGTTTTTCGTCCTTGCAAATATAACAATTTTTTTTATGTCCTTGCATAGTATGGTGAATTTTGTTTTGATCCCTATAAATATAATTGTTTTATTTTTAGTCAATGTCATTATGTCGTTGCAAAATATAATGATTTCTATTTGCATTGGAGAGATCAAGTACCAAAAAATAATTATTGGGATTAAAAGTAAAAATAATTATATTTGCATGAACATAAACAAATTTAATACTAAATCTAAAACCAATCAAGTTTTGTAGGACTATTTGATGGAACTGATTCTGCTAGGAAGGAAATACTCAAATGTATTGATATGGCCAAGGATGGAATTCATGCTATGCTTGTAGTGTTCTCTTTTAGAACTCGTTTTTCTAAAGAGGAACAAACTACTCTTCCCACCTTGCAAGCATTCTTTGGACACAAAATTGTTGACTACATGATTGTAGTCTTCACTGGAGGGGATGATCTAGAAGCTAATGAGGAGACACTTGATGATTATTTAGGTTGTGAGTGTCCACAACCTCTTAAGGTTTCTTGCTCTTATCTTTTTTTTTCCTTGCTATTATCATTCATATCAATATATATTCATTTTGTTCTCGTAATTGTCGAGTGAGAACTCTTATTATTGTTGGGAATGAGAATTATAAATATAAATCATTAGATCATATTTGAATAATCCGTATTAAAAATTTTAATTTTTATTGCCTATATATGATTATATGGTCCAAATTTATAGTTATCATTTCTAACAATAACCAAGAGTTCTCACCTAATGTACATTGTGTGTGTGTGTGTGTGTGTGTGTGTGTGTGTGTTAGATAATAAACTTAAATAATATCATCAAATGGTATATTCATTAAATATAGTATATTTAATATTTTTGTAAATATAATATATTATTAAATTTATGACTTTTCATTTTTATAAAAATTATTGAAAACAAGTATAAGTAAACAAAAGAAAGTAATTATTATAAAATTCAAATATATTAAAAGCTTTAGAGATTTTTTGTTATTATTTAGAAAAAATAGCTTATGAAATATATTACAAAATAATAAATTTAAATTTACATTAATATAATAGGTATAAATTGATAAATATAGATAATAATTTACCTCTTATTTAATATATTTAATATTGTCATTTCAGATAAACTAAGATGGGCTATTCTAAATTTAAATAGATATTAAAACAATTCTTATATTTAATTACTTTTTATTTATAAAAATAATTCCAAGTAAAAAATTTAAATTATATTAATATAATTTTAAAATTATTGAAAATTTTGTTGTATGCTAACCATTTAATATAAATATCTTTTACTCATTTCATTTTATTTTATATATTTAATTATAGTAATTTAAGTTTGATTTGTTCCAAGTAATTAAATAAATTAATAAAGACTTACATATTATACAACTTATACAGTCTTTTTATATATTAAAATAAATCACCCTATTTTATATACAGTAAATAGATTACAAGTTTAAACAAACAATTTATAAATCTTAATTACATGTATTATTGAAAATATATAATGCATACAAATTTCAAATGTTATGATATTACAAATTTATTTTGTATTTGTATGGAAAATATACTAAACCTAGTTTTATAAATAATATTTTTTACATCTTTAATTCTTTTATTAAATAACATACATAATTTTACATTTTATTTATCGTCTCATACATTTTTTTTATAAATCTATATATTGCATTACCATTACACTAAGTGGTACAATTACCAATAGATTTCAAAAATTATTAGATTTTTTTGAAGATAATACAAGCTTAAATAAACAGTTATGTTTTTAATTTAGCTTATTTTGAATAAATAATAGCTTTTTTGTTGTCTTTTTTAAATAGTCAACTTTAAAAATGTTTATTTTTTAAAAATTTCAATTTTTTGTTTTCATAAAATTAATTGTATTTTGAATAAAATAAATTAAAATTTTGTAATGTGATTGCTTAGTTTCGAAAAATTAAATTTAAAAAGGAATACTATTTTTGATTATTTTTTAAATTTTAATTTAAATAGTTTTTTAAATAAAGTTATAATTACAATTGTCTTTTAAAATAAAAGTATTTTTATAATTGTAATCAAACAAAGAATAAGTTTTAGTTTAAGTAAAATATTTGTAAATAAACTATTTTTTATATATTCTTAAAATTGTTTGTAAAAAATGTAAACATAATCGTTTAGTTATATAAACATAGTTCAAAATTCTTAATTTGTAAAAACTCTACTTAAAGTCCTTAATATGTCATTCAAAGATGTTGTTGCCTATAAATATGTTAATACTTGCATTGTCACTATGCCCAATTAAATACATGTTTCATTATTAAGAGTGATATTATCATAAGAGTTAAAAATTCGCATTGTTGAGTAGGATAATAAGTATACAAAAAACATTAAAAAAGTTGTATATGATAAAGTGTTATGCACTATTTTAATGTAGTTAATTAGATATATTTCAATTTTAATTATAACTTCACTAAAAATTAAAAATTTATATTGATGATCATGTTGAAAAATATACATACTATGCTTAACTTTTTTATATATTTAAATTATTTTTTTATATTTAAATAAACTCATAGTAATATACCTTGTTGAATCACATTCTTGATTATTATTGATACTTTTAATTCTATTTGCATAAATAACTTAGAGAATATATATGACTCCTCTATATGCTAAATCTATAATGTAAAAGTTTTGTTAATTATGATAGTGTTTTAACATTGTTATAGGATATTCTTACTCTATGTGGCAATCGTAAAGTGGTTTTTGATAATAAGACTAGGGATGAAAAAAAGCAATTAGGACAAGTTCAATAGCTTCTCAGTCTTGTGAACATGGTTATATCACATAATGATGGACGACAATTTACAAATGAGTTGTTTATAGAGTTGAAGGTCAAAAATTTATAAATTTTGAAAGTGTTTATTGAATATTGAGACTTGGGTAAATAATATATATGATATCAATGAATTTATCCCTTGATTGTGCAGGAGAAAGAGACAATACAAGATAATCAAAAAAAATTGGTTGACTCCATGGAAGGATATTCAAATGTAGAAACATTGGGGATTAAAATGCAAACGCAACAAAAATATGATGATGAGCTAAAACGAATTACTAATATGGTACATAGTATATCTTCTAATATTTATTTCATAACATTTGATTTTTCTTTACTTATTTAAAGTGTTTATATTAACATTTTCTTATATTTTATTGAAAATTTGAAAGTAGTGAATTATAGTTATAAACACAAGTAAAATGTCACTTGGTACGAAATATATATGCAAAAGTGAACTATTGAAAATCAACATATACTTTAAATGTTATTTTACATCAAATAATTGCATTGATATTATTTTGTGTCTTCTAGTTTTTTTTTCTTTTTTTTTCTTCTAATTTTATACCATAGTGTTTATCATATTATGAAATATCATTTTATGATTTTTTTTCAGCACAAATGAATATCACTATTGTCTTGAAATAAGTATGTAATTTTAAGTAGGGATAACAAATGGGTCAACCCAACCTAATTCACCTTCAACTCTCTAAAAAACGGGTTGGGTTAGGTTCAACCTATCTTTGTTGGTATCATAAGTCTTGACGGATTAAAATAAATACAAGAAAGTTAAAAAGAAAATTCAACCCAATACCCTCCAAAATTAGCTAGATTGGATTGAACTCGTTTTAAGAGTGGGTTGGAAATTCCAACCCGCCCTATTTAGTAGGTTAAATGGGCCAACCTTACATATTTAACCCATTTTGTCATTTCTAATTTGAAGAATTTATTATCAATATATTCATTGGTATCATAAATTAAGTAATAAAACACTCAAATCTATTTTAAGTATTGGCAATTTTATTTTATAAATTGAATTTATGCAATTGATTCGACAACCTAATATTATAATTGACATCTATTAATTAAAACATAGAGAGTGAAAAAAAATGAGCGTTAATGGATTTTATTCCATTATTGTTTTGTCAAATAATAATTTATTTTAATATAAAGGCTAAATCAAAGTTGAAGTAAGAAAGTGCAAATCTTTTGAAAAACTTAGAAGAAGAGAGAGTTGCTAGATTTAAGGCTGAGGAAAATTATAAGTCGATTCAAAGTGCATCGAATAATGAAATTCAGAAACTCAAATGCGATCTTGAGGTGGCAAATAGGGGACCCCCTACATACACGGTATCGCTCTGGGTCTCGTTGTGTCATTATGTGATTGTAGTACCTTCAAACATTTGTATTTTACATTTGCAATTGTAAGTATTTGTATCAGCTAATACTCCTCCAATTGTTGTATATAATTACTATGGATTGCTATGTAATTAAATTGTGTTTGAATTAAATTTGTTAATTTGTCAGAATTCTTTTATTATTATGGTTATCATTTATTTTAAATTCATATTTACTATGATTTTTTAGATCATGTATAATGAGATTCTGTATATTTTTTCTTACTTGGCTTTCATATTTCTCTCAATTTTAATTTTATATTCTATGTTTTGTTTCAAATTCTTATGTACATAAAAAGATCTTATATTTATGAAGTTGATAACATAATGACCTATGGTCGCTATAAGTTAACTAAATAACTGATATAGCGGAAAAATTTATTTTAGTCCATTTAAAAATATTCAATTTAATTTATATATGAAAATACTAATGAACTTTTCGCATTTAAAAAATCAATCGCTAAAAATTCACAACTTCAAGATAATGCATCCATCCATTGTAAAATCAATTGAATAACAACCATGTGTCTTATGGTACTATAACATGTCGTCACAAGATACAACATCATAGTAACTCAACACGTAACTGTATATATAGGATTTGCTAACATACACACACTTGTTTTTTAGTATGAGTACATTAGCAAGCTACATCATTGGTGTTTTTTAAGATAATCTCTAATTATAGCTTGCTAACGTACTCATACTAAAAAACAAGTGTGTGAACGTTAGCAAACCCCACTTTTTTTTAGTATGAGTATATTAGCAAGCTACACCATTGATGTATTTTATGATAATATCTAGTTATAACATGTTGAGTACTCATACTAAAAAACAAGTGCTTGTACGTTAGCAAACCTCTCTCTCTCTCTCTCTCTCTCTCTCTCTCTATATATATATATATATATATATATATATATATATGACTCTTGAAAAGATAAATACCTTCAACACCTAGCTTATCAACATTATACATAAAACAAATCAAAGAAAAGGAAAGGAAGGATCACATCTTCACTCCTATGTATGACTTTACTATGCTCCCAAGAGAAGGATCAATCTTGCCCAACCATCTGCTCCCATGAACACATTGTTCGAGATCATCACAGTCACAACATATGGATAAGCTTACCAAATTTAAATATACTCCCTCCGTTCCTAAACTCTTAATGTTTAAGGTTAATGCACACAGCTTAAGAAACATTTAATACTACTCATAAACAATACATTTAGTCTAAAATATCCTCATTTAATATCCATGATGGAAGTTGTTGTGAAAATGTAGGTCATGTTAAATATGGGTATATGTGGAAAAAAATAATTAATGAGACTTGAAATATGTAAAACATCAAGAGTTTTGGAATAAAAACAAGAAACTAAAACATCAAGAGTTTAGGAACGGAGAGAGTACTTAACTACAATTTAAAACTCAATTGATAGCAATTAATTAAACTTTATCATCTTTAAAACTTGGTATTGAAAAACCAAGTAGCAACAACATTCAACCCGCATAAGAGAATATCCTATGTATAACCATTAAAATTCAATAATCAAGTATCACCATAAAAGAAATTCCACAATAGAGTACTACCTTTACAATAATAATAATGTCATGCAATGAAATGCACATTCAACTCCATTGATATTTTCACTAGAGCTGTCAAACGGGTCGGCCAGACTTGGCTCGACCTAGCCCGTCAGGCCAATGGTGAAAATGGGTTGGCCTGGCCTGGCCCGTATTTCTTATAGGCCATGTTTTTCGTGGCCCGGCCTGGCCCATTAGGTTGGACCAAATTGGCTTACTCTTTTTTTTGCTTAAATTTACACTAATTTTAAAAGGAAAAAAAAATTACGTCAGGCCTAATAGGCCCAAAAGTGTTTAGGCCAAGATTTTATGGGTCCGGCCTGACCCGTTTGACCAGGCCAAATTGACCTGGTTCTTTTTAAGCCAGTTTTTTAATAGCCCCGCCTGGCCTGGCGGGCCAGCCCAATTTTGACAACTCTAATTTTCACCACATGAGCGATCATAGGCCCTATCCCTTAACATGGTACTCATCTTCGACCATTAAGGAGTCCCCTGACTGATCCTATGGAAGGATTGTGATTTTGTTGGAATAGATAAGCGTGTGTGGTGGCTTATCTTTGTAGTATCCTAAAAATTTGGAAATAATAATAATAATAATAATAATATGATGATGATGATGATGATGATGATGATGATGGTGGTGGTGGTGGTGGTGGTGGTGGTGGTCTAATTTTAGCCTTTAGATTAAACACCTCACGTATCATCACTTTGCACTTGAATTCCCTAATAAAAATATTGCACGGCGTCAAAGAGGTAGATTTTATTTCTCTTTGGATTCTAACTTACAGTTTAAAGATGCTTTATTTATTCTTTTCCAATATCCTTAGTTTAGGTATATTATTCTCTTGTTACTCTAAAACACACTTTGATTTTGCTTTATGAGATGCTTTGTCTTTTGTTTGTGTTTTCACCACCAAGGTAGTTTGTTTCTCGAGCAAATATATAAAAAGGCTCTCAAGGTTAGAAAATTCAAGTAATCATATAACTGAAAGTTGAAATAACATTTGCTATATAATTTATCTCCTTCATTTTACTTTTGTGTGTGATTTTACATCACACATACACAAGTTTCTTCGAATTATTTATAGGCATGCAATCATTAAAGCGTTTATTTCTTGATAACAAATTACTTTGGCTCAATGGTGCTACTTCATATTACAAACTTACATTACAGTGTTTATAGGCATGCTACCATTAACACAATTATTTACTGATTTGAGACCCACACTTCATATTACAAACTTATTTCTTTCTTAAATGTTTCAACATATAACTTGTCATTACAATCTATGTTTATATTTTGTTGCTATATTTTTATTTAGGATGCCTTTTTTCCACACTGTTGTAACCTAATTTTTTATGATGGTAAAAACTCCCTTGGCTAATGAGATTAGGACACTAGTTTTAGTTGGACGTATAAGCAATGGCAAGAGTACAACAAGAAATAGTGTTTTTGGAAGGAAGGCCTTCAAGGGCAAGCTCCTCTTGTGTAACAGGTGTTTATGAATTGCAAAGAATTATTATAAAAAAAATAGATCAATTGTTAATGTTAATGACACCCCAAGTAAAGCATAGTAACTTGTCATTCATTACATAATTGTGTATTTTTGTTAAAGAAGTGTGATTACTTCATTATTTCTACCTTTACTTCTTGAAAATTTTATTATATAAATCCAAGGCATAAATATGTTAGGTACCTAGAAAGACGATGATAACCTATACAATAAATCCTATGTTTTCAATTCTATGTAATTTTTTTTCCTTGCAAATTTTAGACACAAAAACATGTCTTAAGAATGACGATGATAACCTATGCAATAAATCCTTAGGTGGCGAGTTCGCAATGAGACTTACAAAAAAAGAGAAAGTTTGTTATAATCCTTTGAAAACTTAGTGCTAGAATGTACAATTAATGGATTGGCATTTAGAGGGAGAAAAAAAATCAGACATTAAAGAAATAAATTGTATCTTAAAATAATGGATCTCTCTATAGAAGTCATGAACATGTTCGCTCAATGTAAACCTTCAAAAACATACTTTGTCGAATCGATGATATTATGCTTTGATTTAAAATAATAAAAAGTAACTCGCTTTATTACTAACATATTCAAACATAAAACCAATTTTATATAACCAATTATATCTATAAATAGTTGAAATAATCTTTCCATAATTAATCCAATATTAGAACATATATTTGATTCGAGATTTTCAGTTTTATCTATTTATTCATCTATTTCATGAGAAGTGACAAAAATGTTGGGTCAGTTTTTTTAAAAAAAAAAAACATGTCAAATAAATAATTATTACTTTAAAGTTTTAAAACCATTTTTCAGGAGTGGTGAATGTCAACAAATTCCCATGACAAGCACTTCCCATTTAACAAGCAAAATCACTATATAATTGTTTAACAAAACTAACTACAGATTGACTCAAATTAAAGGAAGTGATTGTAAATTTTCCATCATACGTTCCACTTGACCTAGTAAAAGTTCTATTCCTCCAAGACATGCAAAAGAATTTGGTCACAAAGCACGAAAATGAAGGGTGGTGACTCAACAAAGAATCACAATGAAAATTCACATCATGTCCTTGAACTCTTTTGTCCCCTCTACATTTTTTCCCTTTCGTTGGAGGGGGCAGTCATATGGTGACTTTCCATTTTTTCCTTTCTCCCTATTCTCTTCAAATCAAAGCAATACTATGCTTCAATAACCTGTGCCTAACCAGCAAAAAAGAGATAAAAAAAAAAAAAAAATCTATGCCTACAAAGTTGGAAAAGTGCTTTGAGGATGTCCACCAGAAATGAGCAACCTCTCACATAAAAGCAGTTCGTCCACCCCTTCTGCTATGCCTATCATACGCCGTATTAAATTTGTCCACCAGCTCATTCATTGCACTACACCAAGGCAAGATAAAAAAGAATATTTATTAATATCATAAATAAGCATTCAAGGTTACACTTCTGAACTAACATAGTGATCACATTTCTTTTCTTGAAAAATATATTTAAACATCTTGGGAGACATGGAGATAATATGACTATCTGAGGGCTAGTCCAACCAACCAGTCAACATTTTCTATATAGCAAAAAGTGAAGAAAGTGTTTAAGAGATCGTTAGACAAGACTTAAAGGGAGGATTTACGGAAGATTGGACTTCATGATTCAACAATACAAGATCGAGCATAATGACATAGTAGAATCCATTTATATATAGGAACTGGAGACCCCACTCAAACATTTCTGATTGTCCTTGTGATTTGAACAGGTATAAGGAATGGCAAGCATAGTAACATGGAAGAAAAACTTACAGCAATCTGGTAATGGTGTTTCTAACTATTTGCTTCATTAGATTATTATCAAAAATGGTCCCACCACACTGATTTTCAAGGAAGTTTGGCTAAAAGAACACTAGGAGCTTTTTTGTTATAAAACTAAAAATTAATAAAATTACAAAACCTGATAATAAAAAAAGAACCAAGACAAAGTACATCATACCTTGAGCAGTTGGTCAGCATTGCCAGGTAACTAATCAATAAGGTGTCATTGTACTCCTACAAGGGAAAAAAGATATTGTAAGCTAAAGAAAAGTTTACATAAGCATTTATACTTCCTTAATTACATTAAGCTCACTAATTAGCTCAGATGTCATGTTACAGCAATATGAAACCTTCAACAAAACCAACTTTATTTAGCTATATAATAATAAAATTAACTTGTGTAAAGAGTCGTTATATAATTCTACCAGTGTCTAATTCCTTGCAACAAATCAGCTATAGCACAATTACCATGGATAATTTGAGAGTCATGAACAACTTCCTAAACCAATGCATTCTTATGGCAGACCAATGTGTGTTTATATTCTGGCAACCCATTACATATTTAGCTACTAAAAACATGTAGATTAGAAGGATATGCAGTTGTATGCACCAATTCCGTGAACCTTTCATCCTCGCATTGATGACATTATGCAAAGATGGGCTCTGTTAGCTAAGCCCTGCCAGTTGAGAGGTCTTATAATCTGTTAGAATAAGTAATTAGTTAGGCTGTTATAAATAGAGGGAGAAGATGATACGGGAAGAGAGTTAGTTGGTGAGAATTAGTTTTGAAAGGGAGAAATCAGGCTCTGAAATTCCTGGGAGTTCATTCTATCATTCTTGTTGATTTTGCCCTTGCCCATTTTGCTATCACACTGGTACAGATTGGCAATTAGGGATTTGATCAATAAAAGGTGAGTTTGTTTAAACTTTAAAAAAGTGCTTCTTAAAAAAGTGCTTTTTTACGAAGCAGAAAGGATTTGCTTCTTAAAAAAAGCAGAAAACTGCTTTTCTGCTTTTTTTAAGAAAAAGCTGAAAACTTTTTTTTTTTAAGAAAAAGCAGTTTAGACAAACACATCAAAAAAGCAGAAAACTGCTTATTTTATTAAAAAACCGCTTTTTTAAGAAAATAAGTTTAAACAAACAGGTCCAAAATCTCATTTCATTCTAGTTTCTATCAACTGTTATCAGAACACTGATCTTGGAGTTGTGGGTACTGGGTAGTACATAAAGATTCAGGATTTGTTCAGGCCCTCGGGGTCCAGCAAGAATGAAAAACATTCTTGACATTATTGAAGAAATGAGGAAAAAGATTGTGAGTTTCAGTAAAGAACTCAAGGAGGAACATCTAGGAATCCCAGTCTTTCAAGAAGATGATGCATATGGCTGTCTGACTCACCTCAAGCAGCACTTTGCCTGTTCTCCATGAAAGGAATAATGGAGGACATGCTGCAGTTTGCTGGAGAAGCACTAGGACATGCCTATCATCAATACCAACAATGTAAGGATAGCATTCCTAAGGAGGGACCCAAAGGGCACTGCTCAAACAACTCCAACCTGAGTATGATCTGGATATGCCAGTTTGGGTTCAAGATGAAGTTTCTTGGGGGCAAGAAAACAGAACAGAAAATGAAGGTTCAGTGAGCTCAATTTTCATTGGGCTGCTATGTTAAACATCAGACAGAACTCTTTTAAGGCATGCGAAAGGAGAGCTACAAATCACAGGATTCTTCACAGAGAATGAACATGATAAAGTAAGTTACTCTGATGCAAACAAGATTGGATCTTATATATTAAAAACCAACCTCTATCAATATTGTGTTGGAGGAAATTGGATTTCTTGGTGAGATTGGGTTCTAGGGCCCTCTCTACCTAGGAAGCTTTGGTGTTATTAATATTACCTTGAAGCCAGTGATTCATGACAAAACAGATAGAAGCCAATTGCCACATAATTTGGGAAAAGATTCAGCAAGGACTTGTATCCATCCACCATGTTAGGACTGGAGAACTAATAGCTCACCAAGGCACTTCAGGAGTAGGGTTAAAGTTGGGCATGAATAACATTTATGATCCAACTTGTAGGGGGGTATTAAGTGAACTATGCATGTGATTAATGTGCGAAGGATATTTATGCCCTCTATACTATATTGTACTGCTAGCCTAGTGTACTAATTAATACAAAGACCTGCACCCAAATAGCTTTCACTTGTTCCAAATATATCTGTTTTATAATTAGGATTTAGGAAACCATAACCCACTCTCTAGTTCCAAGAAGGGTGACCCATCACAGTTCATGATGGTTGCACAAATAATTCCAAATATGAAAGTACTGAAACCATAACAAGAGGAACCAACTTTATTGACCCTCCTTCCCCATTACATGCAAAGGCTATTTCAACACACCAACAGGCATGCCATCAAGTCCAAAATTCAGAATGGAACACACTCACCATCAAGAAATCATCTTGAAATTTCCCAGATTCAATAGCAGGCAATCTTCTCAGGAGACTTGACACTTGTCTTAATAGTGAATTCTCACAAGGAACATCACCTGCTTTTAAACAGTAAGGTTAATGATCTTATTTATTGGAGTTTGAATATATGAACATGTATAATTTATATTTGAAGCAGGAAATGGAAATATTGCTCACGGGATCACTGAGCACTTATTATACTGTTTTGAAACTGTGATTCTGGAAATATAAATATAAATACTTAAAACCATGCCATGCTGCTGAAACTGGATCTCTGACTTTAAAAAACCATGTTTACAAAATTTTAAGATAATTGGTTAAGTTGTTCGTTAAAAAAAATGTTTTGGTATATCATAATTATAAGAGAGGATCTAATTTGCTAAAATTGGAAGACATGTACAAAGATATATGGCAGTTATAACTATAGAAAATTCTACTATTACAGTGATTCACCTAAAGCCTAATCATTATCATTAATCTATTACAATTTCAATCAGAATCTGGTCTTGAACTTATCAAGCTAATCCAGCTTATAATTATAGGGCGAAGATTTTATTTGCAAGTCACCCTCTTTGCAATAATAGAAAAATATATAATTTGAAACTTAGTCAGACACTTAAGTATTATCATGTATATAATTTATTCTCACTTTTATTTATTTATCTCTTTAAACACTATTAGTAAAGAATTAGCAACTTGAAAGGCTTAAGGAGTTCACAGATCAAAAGAATAATATTTTTTATAAGACTTGAAAGATTTCTAATAACAAATAATATCTTATTGTCAAATGCTATTTTTGCAGAAAGGATACCCTTGTACCTTTTTGCATTGCAAGAAGATAGTGATGTAGCACCTTTATTCTGCTATGAAGCATTTTGATGGCACTGTGTATACCAGTAAGGTGAGCAGCCACTGCAATAAGAAAACATTGTGTATTAGATACAACTAAAAAACCCACACCTTATCCCACTAGGTGGAGTCACTTACATGCATCAATCAACACCATTGGACTTTAACAAAAACCAAAATTCATTCCTCTACTCGTTTTAATTTGAATATATTCCAATTCAAGCTGCTTTACTTACTGAAACCTTCACTGGTTTTAGTTAAACTCAACAAAATTTCATGTTCGCTATTAACTGCCCAAGATAACCCTCCCCTATTATCCAGACTCGTGACAAGCTATGTATAATTAAATAGAAGAATATAACATAGGTAAAATTACCTAACAATAAGAACAGAAATCAAAAAAATTTCCCTACTCCAAAGGCTTAGTGAAAGATAATAAGGCCATAATGCAAAGAAGAGTCAAGAAAAACACTCACATTGTGTAGCAGCTGAACCACCATCAGATGGCTTAAGATGAGCAACATGATCAACTGATATCCGTTCTGCTTCAACAGTCTTCAGCAAAGTAAGAGGGAGAGAGAAGGGAACCCAGGTCAATCAATCAATTGAGAAACAGTGATTTAAAATGTGAAAAGTGATAGCAGAAGTCATAAAACCCAACCTCAATAGTATAGCTTGAGCTAACAAAGATAAGTTGTGGAATCCCATCTATGACATGCAGTTCTGTAGTTGTAATAGCAAGCACCAGCAGTAACACAATTAATTTCCTCAGTACAATAAGCAGGCAAAACAACAACAAAATTGACCAAAATGTATACCAATAAAACAGAACAGAGTCTTGCTTTTGAAAGAATAGAAAGCAGTAAAGTTCACATGAAAAGAAGGAAAAAAGAAGAAAGAATTTGGCAAATTAGCCTACTACAAATCTCCTGATATGGATCAACAATTATGATTCTATTATGTAGTAGCAACATGCCACTATCAATAACTAAAGGTCATACAGGGATTTCAAGGGAGAAAATATTCCAGGAAGTATGAAATGTGAATACAAACAACAAAAACAAACAAATCTTTTCCCACACTAGGTAGGGTCAGCTACATGGATCAAACAACACTATAGTCTTCTGTAGTGAAACATGTTTACAAACAAACTATTGACCTCTAAATCCTTCTTAATGATTTGCCTATAGTTTTTCTCAGTCTCCTACCTCTAGTGATGGCTAACCTCAATTTGATCTACTCTCCTTACTAGGACCTCTACAGGTGCCTCCCATGTAGTGATTTGATCTACTCTCCAACCTCTAGCAATGGCTACCCTATCATTTGCACTTCCTTGTGCCTGCTAACACACTTCCTCCATAACTATTTGCTGAAAGATCCTTTGTTTTCCACCCTTTAATTACCACCAATTGATCCTTGGAATCCTATCTTGGTTTTCCTCTTCATTTTCTTCTCAACTCTTACATCCA
The DNA here is from genome assembly GCA_026413185.1 of Pueraria montana var. lobata. Taxonomy (NCBI): domain Eukaryota; kingdom Viridiplantae; phylum Streptophyta; class Magnoliopsida; order Fabales; family Fabaceae; genus Pueraria; species Pueraria montana. The sequence continues at coordinate 70,757,909 of CM048654.1, forward strand.
TCACCAACCAAGGCTCTGTGTTGGGTAGTAATGGTCTCCCCAGGTTTGACATTATAGTGCAAGCATGGTTTTATTTTTTATTTATTGGTAAAAATTTCAATTCGAAAGCGTGTCACCCCACTTTTGTAGATGATAAGATGCTCTTCCCTCTTCCCAAATGAAGTGTTGGCAATTGTAAAGTTGTGAGCTAATACGAAATCTAAGATAGATTATTAGATTTGCCTTCTACATTTGCTTCTCCTAGATCATAAACCCCATATGAACCCTCATGTCCTCTAGATGTGCTCCCTACATGACCATTTAGATCCCCTCCTAAGAAAATCTTATTCTCCTAATGGTACTCCCTGGACTAAAGCTTCTAAATCCTCCCAAAATTTTATTTCGCAGTGCTCTTCTAATCATACCTGAGTGTATAAGTACTCATAATATCGAAGGTCTCCCCTTCCGCTACAAGCGTTAGAACTATGATCCAATCTCCTAACCTTTTTACATCCACAACATCACTCCTCCAACACTTTTCTACAATTATACCCACCCATTTCTTGATTTAATTTTGCCAGTGTACCCCAACTTAAAACTAGAAGCATTGCATTTTCTCCTATCCACTTGGTTTCTTATGGACACACAGAATTTATCCTCCTAATCACAGTGTCTACTATTCCATTGATATACCTTAAGTGCGACTACATTCCATGTTCCAAAATTAATCCTCCTCATGTGAACTAACTCCTTTACCCACATTTTCTCACGAAAGACCCTTTTGCTTATTTTTCACTACAACTAGGTGTCAATGCAGTGGATCATGTTCATTTAACATTGTGCTTGAGCCATAAGCGTGTTTCTTCCGAGTAACAACCTAGCATTAACACTATCACGTCATTGATCCATATCATAGTTTTAGTTGGTTGTAAACTACCTAACACAACCCTAACCTTTATTCATGGACCAGCTATGTAAAGATTTGAAGCAAAGCACAGCATAGGGACATTTATTAGTCGTGGCCAATTTTATGCCTGTAATCCTATTTATGTAATTGAAAGTTCGCATAATGTAAATAAATTCCACAAACCACCAAAAATATGCACACCAAAATAGATTACATTAGAAAATTTATCAGCAATGACATACTCATTTATGCAAGCAAAACTAACATTTCTACATCAAAATAGGTATGTTAATTTAGCAAAAAATCCAAGATTTTACAAGAAACTAGTTGGAACAAAAATCCAGGATTAATTGGGCTTTGGTCAGGGATGCAAATACAAAATTTTCATACAATGGCCAATGGTAGAACGAGAAAGAGTTTCATCAAGGAATTGGAGGGGAGGTTAGTTACTGGTATTGGGGGCATAGCAAATGAAGTCACCTGCCTCTACTATAACCTTAATTCCAAAGAGAATTATTGTAGAACTTTTATGGAAAACTTGGATTGATCCCCCATTTCAGATGATAATGATGTTTGGTTGGAGAAGTCTTTTGAAGAGTAAGTAAGAAAGCTGTTTGGGACTTGGCTAAGGACTAAGGATAAAGTGCCTCATTCTTATGGTTTCACTGTGGCTTTTTTCAAGGATATTTCAATATTGCCAGGGGGGTCTCTTAAAGGAGTTTGTAGAATTATTTTCTTCTTAATGGTAAAATCACAGATATTTAATTGCACCAAATAACTGTGGTACTATACAACCAGAGCAGCACAGGGTAGATGTTATCTGCTCCTAGGAAACAATCACATTGTATGTCAGCATAGTAGGCATGGCTACTGCAATGGCAGTTGTCACAGTAGGGGTTCACAGCCACTAGCAGCTGCGATAGTGAACCTACAGCTGAAAACCCCAATTCTGTTGTTTGGTGGAGTAAATTCCTTTAAATTACCCCTATTAAAACTCAACTAGAAGCACCAAATTATTTGATTGTGCTCCCTTTTCTTCTAATCTTGATATGAGAATTTGGAACCTTAATAGCTGCTGTTTTTTCTTGCAAATCTTATTCAGTTTCTCATACATTATCTCATAAGGGATAGATTTGCCTTGGATAAGCCAATTTGGAATTCTAAAGATCCTACTGCTAAGGTCAAATTACTTGAACAGCTTATGTGTACATCCATGTCTGAAACTGTGCCTCATTCATTTCTACATTGCACAGCTGTGCAATTCCTCTCAAAAAAAAATGTCATCTTGGTGAATGGTGAGCATTGGGTTAGTCACTTTGTCCTAGTTCACTGGATCATTTCCACAAATTTGTTTTCAAGGGTTTGGTAATTAGGAAAGTAAAATCTTGTGGCAATGTGCTGTTTATCAGATTCTATGGCTTTTGTTGTTGGAAAGAAATGCCTGAATCATCATGGGTGTGTTTCTCACCTTTGAATTTTATATGGGATAGAATGATTTTCATGGTTTCTCGTGTTCACTGTTCAGTACATGGCCTGTGTTAAACATGACTTCACTGGCTCTGTTTTTCTGTTTGTATTACCTTTGTTGAGAATTTTTTTATCCTTCAATCTTTTGTACTTCTATTTCTTTCTCCAATAAAATTTATTCTTTTATCAAAAAAAAAAATTGTAAACAAATAAAAGAATGGAAATACAGTACAAGTAACTAAAGCTCTTTCCTTGTTAATGTTTTTTTCATTTTTGCAACTGTGGTTGAAAAAAAATCACATACTAAACAACACAATGATGGAGATTACGTACCACTTTCATAAATACAGACTGGTAGATCTTTCTGAGAATGATTGATAGAAGGATTGAGAAGAACATAAACTGGACTTTCATTGATATCCATCAACTGTTACAGCAGAGGTCCAGATATAATCAGAAACTAAAGTAACTTGAATTTGAATGTATTTGATTTCTGAATAAATCACTGGAAGAGAATTTCAGATGAACAAAGGCACAAATTTGTAAATTATGTAAATCAAAATCCAAACCAGGGAAATGTCATTAACCTGTACAAAATAGAAGCTATAATAAAGCATAAAAGGAAACTACATTCAACATAGTGATAACACTTTGTAAAAGCAGTGCAGTAAGGTCTTATAACAGACCATAGAGCATGACAATGGCACTACAGAAAACATAGAAGGAAAAACTAATAAAAGTTTCAATTATATAAATTAAGCCCTTCACATCTTTTGGACATAATATACAAGAACCAAAATTACTAAGAACAGGTGCCAAAGGCAATAAGTAGAAATGCAAGTGAGATCAAAAAAACAAAAAGTTGAGGTGCGAGTGTTCCTAGTGGTGTGTAGACAAGGATTGTGAAGAAATAAGAAAGGAGCTATTATGGATGCCACAGTGGAGGCAGAAAGAGCTGACTGGAATTTAGTCCCTCCATGGTGGAGGGAGGAATTCCACTTTATCATATCCTTCTTCAAAGCATATTTCCAAACAAAACCATCTTCAAGCAGCAGCTACTCCTCTTCCATGTGAATTGAACTCGTACAATAACACTCCACATCTAAAGTCCTCAAAACCTCCTCATTCCACTCCCTTCATCATCTAAACAATTTACTAAAATTCCCTCATGAACCTAAACCAACCTACCAATCTATTCGCAGGCATGCTTAAATTCAGACAAATTGCAATAACACAAACTTACAGCTTTGTGAATATGCATATCTGATTCCTCCGCATCACTCCCAGTCGAATACCACCCCAGTATGTAGAAGTGCGGGAACACCTTCTTATCTGGAGAAAAAAAACAATCAGCTTCCAATACAATCAACACCTCCAAAACACAATTTTGAGAGAAAAAAAAGAAGAAAAAATATGCTTAAATAAATAAAACCGAATTTCAGAAATTATCGCCACATTGAAATTATAAATCAAACAAGGCCATTGTTAGATCAAGGTCGTTTATGGTTTTAAATTGCGGTCGTGGAAATTACGAACAAATGCAGTCACAATTGCAGTCACATATTCAAAAAAAAAAAAAAACAAACTTGATGTTGTGGTCGTAATCGCCATCACAAACCATTAAAAAAAAACACTCAAATTAAACTTAGCATAAAATTTAAAATTAAAAGTGAGAGAGAGAAAGGAATACTGAACAGAGTTCTTGCTTCTTCTCGAGGAAGGTGCGGTCGAGGGAATGGGTGGAAGGATCGTAGAGGAGTTCGAAGCTGTTGAAGATCTCGACGGTGCGACCCTTCTGGACCCCTATGACGCACCCATAGACCCGCGGTGGCAGGGGCGAAACGACGCCGTCGCCGCCGTTCGCGTTGTTGTTGTTGTTGTTGTTGTGCGGTGGCGCGTGGGTTGGGTTCATCTGAGACTTGACCCTCGTATAATGGTCTGAGATGTTCACGATCACCAGAGGGTGCATCTTGAACGTCAATCCGCTACTCGACGAAGAAGCCATCACGAATCAAATGAATTTGGGGGTTTAGGGTTTAACGAACGCTTCAAATTCAATCGGTTCGTTAGGGTTTCGAGGCTATACTATACTACTATACTACAAGAGTCACAAGACGTTTGGTTTGGTTTGGTTTCACAAACACTCTTCTCTTCTCTTCTCTGGTTGTGTTGTGTCGTGTCGTGTTGATACTACTACTCGGTACTGTCCCGTCTTTTGAAAGCAAACCATGACACAAGTAAAAGTTTTTAATTATTAGGTTTAATATTTCACCAAGTATTTTGAGAATTTTTAAGTAGGTATCTCAATTATAATTAAATCCTTAATTTTCTATAATTTTTTAGATTGAGTTTTTATAACTAATAAAATCGTCATAAATTTTATTTTATTTTTATAGTTTTAAGCCGCTATAAACTAATTTTAAGGATTCAATTACAAAAATTGTAAAAGATTAAGGGTGTATTTAAATTTAATGACCTAATTAAAAAATTTCAAAAAATAAAAAAAATCAAGGACCAACAAATATATTAAATTTTTTTTTGTCCTATCTGAATGCAGCGGACCTTACACCACTACGTGAATCCTATGTAGGGACAAACCTAGGATTTCATGTCTAGGGGGCCAAAATCATTTTTTTTTTCTTCGATGGAAAGATAAAAATAAATAAAAATATAAGTATTAAAATTCATGCAAAATATTTATATATTTTCTAAAAAATCTAAGAACATATAATAGAGAATATATTTACATAGAAGGTATTAAATATATTTTTAAATATTATCTAGAAAAAAAATGCAATTATCTCTGTAATAAAAATTACAAAAAAAATAGAATATTTTATTAAAATATAAAAAATAACACTTAAATGATATTATTTACATACTTAAATTTCCTAAATAAAAAAAATTATCTAATTTTAATTTTTTTACGAACATTACCTTTTTTTTTTAATTTTGAAAAGCTAAGATGGCAAATTTTATTAATAAATAAATCTCAAGCACAAAATGTGCCCAAAAAACAATACAAAAATGGCATTTGCTGTTAAATGCTTTGGAATATATAACATCTTATCCGCCTATGCTGCCTTGTTTATGCAAAAATTCCCCACCTAGGCATGCTACTAATAAATGAATATTCATCACCCAACACCAAATTTCATAAAAGTGAACCCCAATATACAACCAATTTGAAATTCGTGAATCTCATATGTGCTCCAAATCCACCACTTTATACTATGCCATTGAGTTGAATCCCATTTCTACAAGCCTTTCACACTCTGCGATATGTGACATTTTGCATGCAGCTCCACTCTAGTCTTACTAATTAATGAAAAAAAAGTCAGGGGGGTCAAGGCCCCCCAATGGGAAACGTAGGTCTGCCCCTGATCCTATGGGTTAACTAATATATTAAATCTAATTATTATTATTATTATTATTATTATTATTATTATTATTATTATTATTATTATTATTATATGCATTAATACTCGTTAGAGTTAGTCTAAGGGTGGGTTTTGGATAATTTGTACGAGATTTTAGGTGTTACTGCGACTATACACTAAAAATTATACTTGAAGGAAGGAGGTGTTTTTATTATTAGTAGTAAAAAGGAAGGAGTTTTATGTTGACAAACTTGGGTTTAACAATAAATTTTAACCTAATATCAAAGTTTATTAATAACATTTTTAATTACAGGTGTCGAATGGGTGTGGCTTAGTTAAAAATGTAGGTTGAGTTTGTGGGAAGAGTTAGGAGTTTGATTCTTACAAAACATACCTTTCAAAGAGAGATGAGAAGCTTCAACAATGATTAAGCCTCGACCAGGATTGTTTTTGAAGAATGATATCGTTTTTTGGTACAAGGACAACGATATGTATCATAAGAGGTAGTCATGTTCTAGTGAAGTAAGACTACTATGGACAACAATGTTCTCCATTTCTGTATTTAACGCATCTGCATACCCAAGCCTCAAACTTAAGACCACTAATTAAACTATAACAACCTCATGCTACTTGATCTAAATGCATGATGGTATGAAGATACAAAAGAAAAAATTATTTACAGATTGGGTGATTATAGCACATAATCCATAAAAAATTGAGATTCTGTAAAAAAAAAATGTATAAACCAAAAGTATCCTTCACAAGAAGCTATCCTGCTCGAACCGAATAAGACCATTTTGTTGAAGCAAAACCCTTTATGAGATGAATGTTTTAATGACAACAAACTTTTAAGAAGCAGATTTTAAGTACGTTAGACTTTTGCTACTAATGGTTTACCTTGAAGTGCTTTCAAAGAAACAGGACTTATCAAGAAGCATGGAGAACAAGGTATGAAGCATTTGCCTACAGCCTTGGTTTCCCAAATATGAAGCATGCCCAACTTCATAAGCAGGAAACCAGAAGAAAAAATGCAATCATGTTTTCTATGTCAAAGTGCAGATATCAAAAGATGTATATGACTAGAAGCATGACTCTGGAGGTAGTTTAAGTCAAGGGGTAGATGTCATAAGCTACACATGACTTAAGGATCATTAGAAGATGCGATGCTGAGACATCAAGTGAAGACAAACGTGTCTACACAGTAGAGAAGCACATACCAAGCGCTGTAATGGTCAATACCATGCAGTAGTGTATTGATGCACTATCTTAATGAAGCTCTCTTGATTCAACAGATCTATTAAAAAAAAAAGAGAACTAAGTCCTACTTTAGCAAGACAACCATGAAGACGAAAAGTAGTTATTCACAATCTACAATGGTCAAAAAGGAATCAACATCATTATGCATAAGACTTACTTTTCTGAAGAAGTAGCAAACCTCATGACTAAGCTGGAATAAAGGAGAAGTCATAAGTTCTGAACCAGCAGCAAGTGCCAATGGACATAATTCAAAATTCAAGTTGTGTGCATGCTGTTCCAGCTAAGGAAGGAGGAGGAATGAGTTGTGTGATAGAGACAACTCACAACGGATCCCCTTGGCCTCCAAGAGTAACGGATCTCCTTGGCCTCCAAGACAAGGTGCAACAATCATCTTCAAGAAAGTTTATATAAGGACATTAAAGTGCAGCTAAAGTTCTTTGCTAGGAAGGAAACAACTTAAGAGGACATAGGTCAGAAGTCTCATCAACTTCTAATGCTAAACTTCCTTAGCCCAGGCTCTCTTGATAGGGGTGTTCATAAACCGATACAATCCAATAAAAACCGAAAAAACCGACCCAAAAAATCAAAAAATTGAATAAATCGAAAACCCCGAACGGATAAAAAATTTGAAAACCCGAAATTTTTTATTGGATTGGATCGGATTTCGGATTTGATTTTCAAAACCGATTCAATCCAATCCAAACCGAACTTTTATATATGTATATATTTTTATTCATAAATTGACAATATTACTCATATTTATATTTTTATTTCTTATATATTTGTAAAATTATCACATAATTTATACCTATTTAAAAAATATTTAATTAAAGATAATTTTTTACTAACTATTTGAGTTAAGATGCATAAATATAATTATCAAGTTGTATAAATTCTTTTTTGATATAGTTATATAATGACGTATAAATGAAATATTTGATATTTTGAATTATTTTTTATTATATGTATTATATATCTTACCATTTATTTAATATTTTCTTTAAAAAATAAAATTAAGATTAAAATCAAAAACTGATCCAATCCAAACCACTTTAAATTGATCGGATTGGATCGGATTAAAATCTTGAACAAAACCGATTAGATGATGAATTAGGAAAACCGAAGTAATTGGATCGAATGATTTTTCCTTCAAAATCAATCCAATCCAATTCGCGAACACCCATATCTCTTGATTTGTATAGCCAAATCTATCTAGCCATAGAGAGTCTGTAAACATCTTCTCAAGGGGAGCTTACTGATGAGTTTCTCCTTGTGAGATGTATTAGGTACCTGTCCAAATAGAACTCGTTTAGGAGAAGGAACCTTAGAAGAGTAGTCAGGGGACTGCTGCTTCCGAAGGTTGAGTGTGACCACAACAGGTTGTTGTGAGGGTCAAGTAGTAGTTGCTACTAAGGGTTCAAAGCCTGGAGAGGCTTTTCAAAAGAATACTTGGATAGATAGCCTGTAGAAGCTTAGAGAATACTGGGGTTAAGCCTAGAGAGGCTTGTTGAAAATATACTCGGGGGAGCCTGCAAAAGCTTAGAGAATATTGAGGTGTAGGAGCCTGGGGAGGCTTCAGGAAAGAAAGAATACCTTGTTGGTGCTTGTGTTAGTGGAAAGCCTACAGTTGTAGGGACTGGACGTAGCCCAAGTGAGTGAACCAAGATAATTCATCTGTGTGCTTTATCCTTCTTACTACTTCTGATTTGTGTGTTTTTTAATCTTTACCTTGAGTAGCTTGGTTTTTAAATTGTTATATCTTTGATATAAAATTCTTTTAAGCTACTCAAACTATTTTTAAATGTCTAGAAGCATAACCTACTCATTGTTCTTAACTTTCAAAAACATATTCTACCTACCCTGAATCTAACCTTTTATATATAAGTAGCTTCTGAAGCAGTATACAAGAGTATTTTTGTATAGTTATTATTGAAAAACTATGTTATACGAAAGTATTATCAAATGATATTATTTGCTCTCAACAATGCTTCTTAAAGTTGATTCTCTAATATATCCTAAAACTTCAGAAGTTGAGTGTTCTTTTGTAGAAAAATCCATAGTCGGTTAAGTGTTACTCCCTCCGTTCCAAATTATATGACGTTTTAGAGAAAAAAATTTGTTCCAAAATAGATGTCGTTTTACAAAACCAATGCTGCATTAAATGTCTTTTTCCAGGACTACCCTTAATTAATACTTAGTGGGAGTAGTGTACTATGAGTAATTAATTAGAGAGATAAAGGGTATATTAGGAAGTTACCTAATATTTTATAGGAAATTCAACAAATTAATTACATTCCTTAATACCTGTGCCAAAACCTTAAACGTCATATAATTTGGAACGGAGGGAGTACTATTCAACCCCCCTTCTAGTGACCTTCTGATCCACTTCATATTACGGGCAACATTGCTCTCCTCCTAAATATTTAACGCAGGTGCATACTATACTTAGCACTCAAATCCAAGACCATTGGTTAAGTGGAACAACCCACATAAACTGATTCACACACTCAGTGATTTTTCTATAATTTTTTTGGGTACAAATTAAGAATATTGTAAATGGAATTAAAATCATAGTTATTAAAACATAATCAAACCAAACATTCAACTAATTTAACTAAGAATCAGTCTAGCATCTTATTAGAATAAACCATATAATCGTTTTTTAAAGAATTGGGTTAAATTTGGTAAAATTGACAGTTTACCGAGTTCAACCAGTTCTCCCTAGCTTGAAGCTAATAGAAACAACTACTAGGAGAGGAAAGCTGCATCAACAACACTATTAAAGAAGGCCACCTTGACGTGGGATCACTGCACATAAGCTAACAAAGATGTGGTGAAGAGATGCAAAGGGAGAGAAAGCTTATAGTGATACACATGAAGGAGGATGATTCAATGTGAATGTCTAAATAGGAGGAAGAAAATGGTTGTTGTTGTGCATTGAAGGGGGAGTAAACACCAAGGAGACCTTCATCAATGGGCTACGAGCAAACCACACAAGTGAACCTGACACCACCTTCAACCCAAAATGTTAAGGCATTAGGTTTGTGGGTCTTCCTCACTTATATGTTACTTAACTTTCCCATTCCTACCCAATGAGGGACTTCACCTTCACACTTGGACTCCCAACAATCTCCCCCTCAAGTGTGAGTCTCTTTCACATGGTAGCTCCCCCTCAAGTGGAAGCCATTTTCACCACGAGTATCCAATGATGGGGCCTTTAGAGCTTAATGCTCTAATACCTTGCACCGCTACCTCCACCGTTTCACGGCCATGGGACACGCTGCCTGGCCTCCATGTATGGACCCACCGCTAGGAAGACTTTCGACATAAGGGATCCTTATGCCTATGCTTGGATCCATCACCAATCCATCTTACTCGTCTGAGCCGGTCACCTGGTCAAACCATAGGCTCTAATACCAATTGTTGTGCATCAAAGGGGGATTAAACACCAGGGAGACCTTCAACAATGGGCTACGAGCAAACCACATAAGTGAACCTGACACCACCTTCAACCTATGTGGGACTTCACCTTCATACTTGGACTCCCAACAGTTGCAAACTTAGTTCCGATGACATAATGGTGGTGAACCAAATTCATTATGGTAGCTTGTGTTGAAATAATGACGGAAAAACTCATTGCCAAACAAATGCGAAGAATGAATAGAAGCTCAAAAGTGCATACCAAACACGATAAATGAAGAAAGAAAGGTCTTTTATATTTCTTTATATCTTTCTTTCTCTCTCTCTGTATATATATACATACACACTAGAACACGCATACGTGCAATGCACGAACGAATATTAGGGGATATTTTGAGTAATTGTTGGATGAATTAAAAGTCATATACATTTCATTACATTGCTTAGAAAATATTTAATAAGAGTGCATTGTAACAAAATCATATGAATTTAAATATTATTAAATAGGAATAAATTAATTATATTGAAAAGGTTGACAATGTAACATCTTCAAATTTTATGCTTGTATTTATTTAATAAATATTGCTTATATGATTGTCTTGTGATTTTGATTGGAAATCTAGATAGAAACTTGGAAATTGTGAAAGATTTATTCTACTTAGAAGGACAAATAATATCTAGATTTAGTAATAATAAAAAGTGCTTTAACATAGAGAGGATTAAATAATTAACAAAAATACTTTAAAATTTGAGAAAAAATATATTTTAGACTTAGAATAGTATTAGAAAGGTGTTTGAGACACAAAAATAATTATTATGATTCTCTAGATAAAATTTGAATGAATTAATTATATATATATATATAAATTAAACTAGAAAGAGTAAAATTATGAAATGAATACCAAATAAATTAAAAACCAATAAAATGATATTTTAAGCATAGAAATATGTTTAGATTATTATTTTATATTTTTGGGAATGTTCTAGGAATTTTTAGAATTCTCTAAATATTTACTTTAATGATAGCGATTAAATTTGGTACAAGGAAGTTTTTTCATGCCTAGGAATCATCATCCATGGGAATGACTAAGGGGTTGTATTCAATTAGGATTTTAAAAGACTTTTTTTTGCGTAAAAAAGTCTTGTTGATTTTAAAAGATTTTGTAGGAATGTAAAGATTTTAAAGATTTTTTTAAAAGATTTTTATGATCAGGATTTTGTAGTTTAGATTTTGATGGATTTATAAAATATGAATTCATAAGATTTGAAAGGACTTTATGAATTTATGGATTTACAATATTTCAAAGGATTCTATTGATTTTTAGAAAACATTCAAAATTACCATAGTAGGTAAGAAAGATAACAAGTAAACGATAAAGTTTGGATAAAGAAAAGTAAAATCAATACAAAATTTTCCAATTTTTTTATATTGATTCTAGCTTCTTTTCCTCTTATAAAGCTATAGGAACCCTTCATCCATTAACATCTTCTTGTTCCTACTATGGCATATGAAAAATAGGTTTAATTGCTTTTTTTTTTCGTGATAGTTAGAAACTATACACACAGGTTAGAGAACTTGTGTGATGGAAAAAAGAAATTCTAGAACAAAAGTAGAAAAATCTCAAGGATTTGAACTAGATTATTTGATGGGTGTGTTATTTATAATATAACTAAAAAGTCACACAAAATCCATCAAAATCTATATGATTTTGAATACCATGTGACTTTTTTTAAGTCGTAAAAAATCTTAATTGAATACCACTAGATTTTCTTTAGAAATGTTTTTGGATGTGATAAGATTTGATTTGATTTTTGTTTAGTGAATCTTTTAGAGATTTGATGGCTATATTATATTTTAATTTGAATTTTAAATATTTTAATCTCAACCGTTTATTATTTTTAATCTTGATCCGATGGTTGTTATTTGAATTTTATTTTTCTCATATTTTAATATCATAAACTAATTTCAAATATATATATTTTATCTTCAAAATTCAAATACACTCTTAATATGTATATGATATATCCCTTTATGTTTTTAATATCAACTAAACTATTTAACAAGCTGTAACTGAATATTAGAACTAATTTCAAATATATATTTTATCTTCAAAATTCAAACACGCTATTAGAACTAAATTATTTAAATTAACAATTTATCTTTTTTTCAATCTATCATTTTTAATATCTATATCTTTAGTTCTACTTTTGAAAAAATATCTTTAGTTCTAACTTGGATTTTAATATAAAAGAAATTATCAATAATTAAAAATAATCAAAACTAAACAAAAATTTGAAAAAAGGAAATTGAGATAAAAATAAATAAAAATAAAAAAGAGTAAAAAGAACAAAAAAAATTAAAAAAAAAAAAAAAAGACTGAGCATGATGCTATTTTTGACTTTGAGCCATATGCTCTTTTGGCTTGTCTTTGGCCATTGCCATTCTCGTCCCACAGAGCCAGGGAATGGTTACGCTCTTGGCATCCCTACCACGCCAAATGAGGACAATACATTACAGATTGGTCTTCATTGGTTGCATCGTACATCATCACTTTAGCACTGCTCCATTTGGCTCAGTATATATGTAAGAGACAATTAATGCTCTATTAGCATAAAAAAAGAAAGAAAAAGAAAACAACTTGAAATAACAAAGGGAGGAGTAGCTAGGGGGCTGGAACACACTCACTTTGATCACAAAACAACTCTCCTTTCCTTTCATCACGGACACAACAGAAACTTCATTTTCGCATGCACCGATCCAAGCACAAAACCAGTTGCTTGCACTATCATGTTTGCCTGCGTGGTATATATACACTTTCTGAGTTAGAAATTCTCATTCTCTCTTTTGTTGGCATTATATTTGTTACTATACTCGACTTCATTCACGTTGTGAATAATGGGTGTTGAATCTCCTTTTGTTGTTCAAATTCTTTTGTTATCTCTCTTTTCTTTAAAGCGTGTAAATAATGTTTTTTTTTTTTTTAGTTTCAATGTTTATCAAATGTTTCCTTCCCTCTACCTAACTTCTTGCTCCATGAAATGAAGCCCTTTTTTCTTTTCATTCACTTGTTTTATTGTTATGTTAAATGTACGTATTTAAAGCTTTCTTTCTTAAAAAAATTGTAGCTCATTCTATTCGTTTTTCATTATACCCTTTTTATGTGGGCAGAAATTGTTAGATAAGGTGGATATAACAAAATGAAACTTTGTAACATCTTAAAAAATAAAAAATAAAAATACTCTAACACCGTATTCGAATTTTGATTTATGGTATTTAAAAGCAAATAGTTATAATTTGATCTAAAAAACAAAGTTAAGTAAATGAATGGTAGGGAGGAAGTCATGGCTTCATTTTAATAATCTTGATGTGGTTTAATTAATTGATTGATAATTTTTTTTTCTGTTGCTGTAAATTTCTTCCTTTATTTGCTTTGACTGAGATTGTTCCTTGTTTCCTTGGATATCTCTATTTAATTAATTGGTTTTGCTGTTGATACTTGATAGGCCTTCTTGAGCAATGATATATTTGGTTTTCCTCTATTAATCAAATTGATTGTTAATTGGGGGGTAAATTAATTAGTACAGTGAATGAATATTTCAGTTTGAGAATTTTATTTTTTACCAATAAATGAGAAACTGAGAGGAAGAGAGATAGAATTTGGTAGTTGTTTATTTGGATGGGATTTTGGTCTTCATATTGTATTCTGTTTATGCCCGGATTTAACATATCTTATGTTAAATATGTTTTCACTTTCATCTTAATAAAATTGTTTTGTTTTGCCTTAAAAAAAAAGAAAGAAACTAAGGTAATGAAATGGTAAAGTTCAGATTAAGGATTTACTTAGATAGAATAATTAATAGATTAATTGAATTAATAGATGAAACAAATAAATTAATGAAGGTGAATTGGTCCCCTGTTGTTAGTATTAATTATATTAAGTAATTAGTAAGAATAAAATTTAGAGAAGTTAGTAAAATTATTTAGTTTGCCCTTGAGGTCTAAGTTAAATATAGGTATAATTTTGTTAATTTTATGCTAATAATTAATATTTAATTTATTAATATAGTATAAGTAAATTAGATTAACCAACAAAGGAAAATTTGATTGAGATTTAGCTAATTAAGTTAGCTTGGCCGAATGGCCTATTAAATTAGACAAGGAGTTTTAGTCTATTTCTTTAAATTAAAAGACAAGGTTGAACAAATTAATAAATTACAAGTAAATTAATAGTGTGATTCTATTATTTTGAATTATGTTTAAACTTTAAATAAGTGTAATAAATAATTTATAATTTGATTTTGTTACTGTGAATGACAATGGATTTGAACTTGAAAAATGAGCTTGTGGAATTATATTAATTTGTTATGTGATTTTTTTTACTTTTTTAAGGCAGATATAAAATTTTCAAATTTTTTAATACAGACCGGGTCATGCGGGTCAATTAGTGATCCACTGGTTCGACCATTGATCCAGTAACCCAGTGCCTTAACCGCGTCGATCACCATTCGATTTTTAAAACTTGGCTGCTACTTTTTATTCATCTTATTTGTATCTTGTTATGCTAAGTATTAAATTGAATTTGATTGTTTTTACGTGTGTGTGTGTGTATATAGAAGCTAATTAATGAAAAGAATTAAAAAATCTGAATCAAGTAAATAGGATCCTTTTTTTTTCCTGAACTAATCTCCTTTTTTTTTAGTACCATGAAAATTATAAAGTAAAACTACAAACAAATAAAAACATCATTTATTTAATAATAATAAAAATAATAATCTTTCTATGATTACGTACATTAATAAAAACAAGGCTTTAGTGGTGACTATTGTGGATGCACTTCCGATTTAGTTATTACACACAAGCTATAAAAGGTCAACGATAATCACTTAGAATGCACTTCCAATTTGATTATCGCAAAAGCCTTTTAAATTTAAAAAGATAAAGAATACAAAATATTTAAATAAATAAACATTTAAAGAAATAAAATGATAAATGATTTTAGAATTTGAAGAGGAACAAAATATAATAAGAGTTTAGCGATAGCCACTTTAGTTGCACTTCTAACTTGGTTTATTGTGAAAGCCATTAAAAGCTAATGATAATCACTTTGTATGCACTTCTGATTTGGTTATCATTAAAGCTTTTAAATAAAAAATTAAATTAAAAAGATTAAAAATATCAACACACAATTATTTTCTACAAAGAACTACATAACTTTGATTATCCATTGCACCTGGAGATACGTAGGAGCAAGGGACCACTCCTGTCGAGCTAAAAAGATAAAAAAAATATTATAAATTGATAAGATAAAAAATACAATAATGATCCTTTTTTTATAATAAGCTTTCTTAATAAATATCTCATGTTAAAAAAATTACTAATAAAAATATATAAAATATCTAAAGTATGGAAGTATATAAATTATTTATTATAATATAGGGATTGATTTAGATCTTGCTATGTATGTATTTTGAATTAGCTTCGTATGGAAGTGTTTGACAAACCTAGACCTTTTGACAATGGGTTGTATGTTTTAATTGAAGCTAATGCATATATTTTTTATGAGATAAAAAAAATCACCAAGTTTTTCTAATAACTTATTTAACTTTTTTTAAATATTGAATAACAAATTAAATTAAATAGCAAATATTAGTAGGATTAGTCAATGTGTTAAAGGGTGTTACATACAACACTTGTAATATGTTTAAGCAAAAAATATTGTAAAGAAAATTCAAAAAATGAATTAATGAGAGCTTCTTCCACCGGACATTAATGGCGGGGAAGATGGTTGGCATCACAATGGGATTTATTTCCCCGTGTAAAGTCGTCTATGGTAGCATGATATCTATCAAAGATGGATTCAAAGCGTTGAAAGAACTCGATTATATCACGAAACTCAATGTTGCTTCTCCTACTGATGTTTCTATCAAGGTTTCCCCCAGCATTCCTTCAGTGGTTACTCCATTCCCAGGCCCTCCTCCCTTCAAAGATGGAGAATCCATCTTTGATAGCTATCACGCTATCTTAGACGGCTTTACACGGGGAAATAAATCCCATCACGATGCCAGCCATCTTCCCCGTCATTAATGTCAGGTGGAGGAAGCTCTCATTAACATCCATCATATCATCGGCCACCAACAATTCCAGTTTGTATAAATTTGGACCAAGCTGCACAAGACCAGCTACCCACACCCCAACAACAGCAAAAATGTTTTATAGCATTGAGTCTTGATTTGGAAACTCATGCGCTCAATATATAATTATAAACTCATGAGCCAAGGGGGGTGAGAATGGGCTTGATAATGAGCAGTGAGGTGAGTTCTTCTGCTTCCTTTTCTTTTACTACTTTTGTTTGATTTTAGTTTTGCGAAATAATGATGTGGCTTGTGTAATTACTGGCTTGTCCCAATGAGCATGAATTGAATGATGATTTTAAAATTGATTTGGATTTGAGGTATGTTTTGTGGTTGAACTCCTAGTCATTGGTGTTTGGTTCAAATTGTGGTTAATGTGTTTGACATGTTGCATAAGCACCTTTGTTCCTTGGTGAGACCAACCATGGTGAGAAGTAATTGAATGAAATTGAGTGACACTGTTGATACCAACATTCATATGATTTTGCTTAAATCTCTTGAATCTTGTTGCTTGCATGTTGCTTGGAAGTGATCAAGGCCATCTTTGTTATTTTAGCCATTGGCCTTTCTAGCTTACCTTTCATAATAAAATCCCTTGCACCCATCTTTGAACTAAACATCAAAATTCTGTATGCATGAATGAAGCTTTAGCCGGAAGTGAAAAATAATTGCTTTCCCAATCTTAGGAATAGGAGAAAAATTGAGAGATGAAGTCTTGCATTAAGTTTAGGGTGTCTTGTCAGACACCTAAAAATAGATGAAAAGGTGCCCAAAGGGACTTTAGTGTCACAGTTGGTGAACTATCCAAAAAAAAAAAATCAGGATCAGAATTAGAAAGTGTTGCTCACCCTTGTCCCACAGTGTAATGTTGTTAAAAAAATGAAAAAGAAGAAAGCAAATGAATAAAGTGAGACTTAGGTGGGGATTAATAATTGGTTTGGGTTATTAAAGGAAGTTGGGGTATAGATTGTTATGATTGTTGAGGTAAGTTGAGTTCTCTCTCTTTGTTCTCATATTCTCTAAGATATTTGAATCCCAAGAAAAAAAAAACATTGTTGTTTGTTAGCCCAGCCACGTTACAGGCTCATAAAGTCCTTAGTGATCCTTGTTGGCATGTATGTGGATAATGAACTTTGAGAGATGAATAGCAAAACTGATGTGTGGTGTTAATGTGTGGTAGAGGGATACACTCACCTTGTCTTGTGTTCATGAGAAATACAGCTTGTGAGGACCAAGGAACTTGGGTTGTTGATTGCAATTGTATCATTCATGTTAATCCCTTAATGAACTGTTTTATGAATGCTTTGTGTGGGCACCACAACATGCCTTGGATTGGAATTGATAAACTGAACTTATGAAAAGTGAAGTATGCTAAGTGGTGATGAGTTTGTGAGTACTTTGAGTCATGTCTTGTTGTTGGTTTTCGTTAGGATTTGAGTCTAAGTTTGTTTTCATGTTTTAATTGCTTTAGGATTTGGTTTTTCTTTCTGTTTTATTTCTTGTTTTGTTGCTTGAGGACGAACAAAGTTCTAAGTTTGGGGCATTGATAATTACCTTATATTCCTATATTAAGTGGTAGTTTATGGACAATTATTTGATATCTTTCATGCTTTTGAGCTTTGTTTATGTTCGTTTTAGTAGAGTTTTTAATAAAAGCTTGGTTTAGTTAGGTTTTTTAGTTTTTACCCTTTTACGCTTGATCTTTGGGTTATTTTCTTGTGTTTTTAAGAACTTTGTTGAAGCTTGGAGCAAGTAATGGAGATGTCCCAAGAGTGATTAATGTGTTAAGGATCAATTTGGTTGAAGTTTAGAGCTTTGAAGGTCTTGCAAAAACAAAAGAAGCTTGTGTGAAGCCTTAATATACATCTATGCAACCAACTTGTGCACCTGTGCAAATTCTGAAATTTGCTGAAATTCTGAAGACAGAGAGTTGCACAGCCTGTGCAACTTTGTGTGTAAAAATTTGTGCACCCGTGCATTGAGCTCTGCGAGAATAATATTTATTTTTCTGTTTTGCTTTCTTTTGGGCTTGTACCCTCATTGGCTCATAGCTTTAAATAGGGATTTTCTTGTCTAGCCTAGGGTTCCGAACCTTGTGTATTGAAAGGAAGAGAAATTTGATACGTTGTGTGACAACTTTCATGCGTTTGGATTTGTTAAAATAGGAGAAAACAAAGGTATAATGGAGTGAAAATTGTATGTCTGAATTACACAGTGATGCCTCTTTATATAGATTAATTACAATCAATACAATTAATTATAGAAGATATTGTTCCTATAATTTTGATATGATAATAAAGACAAAATCTAAAATTGATCTTATTCTAATCTTATTCTGATCCATTTCCGATTCTCAACACTCCCCCTCAAGCTGAAGCATACTAAGCTCTCAGCTTGTTATAAGAGAATAATTTATTCCCGACAAAAACATAAAAAATGAGCTCCACTAAAAACAATATTTTGAAGACAACTCAGGGATCTTGGTGAAGTCAGGGAATATTGCTAGCTAACATTGCCAGAGAGTTGGAATACCCATCAGCCTAAGAAAATTCATGGCAAGCAAAGCAAGTTCCGACTTTCTTAAAACCAACATTTAGAAGCTTTAAACCAATAGTGAAGTTATTTAAAACTTGAAAAAAGAGAAAATCTTCATCAATAGCAAGATTTGCCCTAGGGTCATAACGGGCTAAAACAAGATGAGCACAACACGTGCAATTGCAACAGTGGTGCTAGGGTTTTGAAGCCATCAAGGGAAAGAAACCGTATACGAGTAAACAACAACTGCAAAAGAAACATGTATGCAAAACCTAGGCTAAAGAGCTGGGCATGCAAAACAACTTCGATCGAGGTGAAACTGCAGGGTTAAAGGCGCAATGAAGGAGTAACCAAGCTGGTGAAGTCGTAGCCTGAATGGCACCATCACACGTCGCCACGTGCTGTAACAATGGGGAGCTCAAATGGTGTTTAGCGCGCAAAGGAAGGGTACGTAAGGGAGCGTCGGATCTTTGATGAGGTCGTTGTCACCACCATCATGTAGATCGGTGGATGGCTATGCTGGTGGTGGGGCCACTGACCAAAAAGGTCGCTTGAGCTTCGACAACGGCTATCGAATAATGTTTCAGAAAGGGGGGGAAATGTCGCCAGAAAGCATAAACAAGTCACCGAAAAAAGACAATGAGCAAAAAGGTCCACTGGGGACAGTAGGTCCCTAGTGGGGCACGGTTTTTGTTATTCCTCTGTTAGGCTCTAGATACCATGTTAAAATAGGAGAAAACATAGGTATAATGGAGTGAAAACTGTATGTCTAAATTACACAATGGTGTCTCTTTATATAGATTAATTACAACCAATGTAATTAATTTTAGAAGATATTGTTCCTATAATTCTGATATGATAATAAAGACAGAATTTGAAACTGATCCTTTTCTAATCTTATTATGATCCTATTCCGATTCTTAACAGGATTCATCTTCCATTCTTTCTCCATCTATTGCTTTTTCTCCCACGGCTATGAGTAGCTAAGTTCTCAATTCATTAGGCTTTAATGTAGTTGGACCTATTTTCATGTAATTATTACTTTTCTCTTTATTCAATTAAGTATTGTTATTATTCTTCTTCTATGCTTAATGCTTGTGTTTTGCCTGATCAACCAATTACTTGATTCTTTAATTCCATTGGTAATTGGGAAATTCTTTTGGATTGCGAACTAAAAAGGACAATTAATTTTGTTTATGCCTAGGGATAAGGCAAAGAGGATTAGTCATCGCTAAACACTTTTTCTTAATGCAAATCGCTCGGTTATGCTAATTCAAGGGGTTGATAATATAATCAAGGGATTTAGGTTTCTTCACTTAAGGAATTAAGGTTGGGATAAATTTTTGGGTTGATGATAACATAAATTTAATTGAATGAAAGCGAATAGTGATTGCATGTTAGAAAGTCCAACGAAGTTAAACCCTGACAATTTATTTTAATTGATTTAAACCACATTTTCTATGCGTACCAAGTGTTTGTTAAATTTCCAAAACCAAATTTCTCTTACTTTTCCCTTTTATTTTTATGCAATTGTCTTTTAATTTTGGTTACTAAATTTCTCAACATTTATAGTCTATTAAATTTATTATTAATTACCCAATTATCGTACCAGTTCCTGTGGAGACAATACTTGACTTATCACTTTGTTACTTGTATGATTTGGTACACTTGCCAAAATCCCAACAAGTTTCTGCACCTCCTTATATAGAAAACATGAGCTTATCTTAATCCCCATACAATATTTGATTTGATAAAATCTAATCTAATATTCTATCAATCAATCATGTCATATCTAATCAATTATCTTCTAATTAAATCAAATCTTATCTTATCAGATTAAATCACATTTGATCAATAATGATTAGATCATATCTAATTATTTATCTCTTATCAATTAATCAAAACATATTTAATCAATTAATATATTGATTTGATCTTATCTAATCCATTATCTTTTATCAATTAATTAAATCATATTTGATTAATTAAAATGTTGATTAGATCTTATCTAATCAAATATTTTATTAATTAATTAAATCATATTTAATTAGTCAATCTTTGACTCGATTTAATTAACTGCTCCAATATTCACTCTATGTGTGGGATCCTATAGGTTCCCACTAGACTGATAATAATATTAAATATTATCTTTATAACATTAAATATTATAGACAGTGATTGACTTCTAGCAATGCATCACTGCCACCCAGCCCTATGGGAAAATCGGTGGTTCGATTTCAACCTTACTGCAATCATATCCACTGTGTAGCCTTTGTCCTTTCATCTAAATGTCTTGATCGAACATGAGGCATAAGAGTGTCATCCTCGTTATGTTCGATCATTTATTCCTTTATACCCGAGTGAACGCATAAACACAAACGGACCAAATATCTCATATTTGTCCATTTCTGCGTGGCCACGCATATAGCGCGTCTCACTCTATCGAGAGACCCAAAGACATGACTCCTGTTATGGAAGAGGGGTGAATCCTATCTACATCACTCACATCCCTCAACATGATTCATTGTAGACCCAAGTACTACCTTTTATGATCACCCTGTTACAAATGACATTTGATAGCATTAAAGCTCACAACTCCTACATGTAGGAATCGTAGTGACTTCAAGTCGAAGGACTATTATCACTTTATGGTTGCCATGAATAGTGCTTATGACACTTACATAACTATTATAAAGCCTTCTCATAGTGGGTCTTTCCAGTATAAATATTACTCCTAATATTTATACTTGTGTGCTGACTTGATATCTCATATCCATGACCTGTGAGATGTGGTCATCAATCTATTCACACAATATTCTCAATGCATTATTGTCGTCCTAGTCAACAATAATACTTGACTACAAATATTTTTAGAATAGCATTTCATGGTTCAATGAATCTCACAATCAAGTCCCACTTCATTTGCCATCAAACGAATAGCCTATTATAAGGACATTATTATGCTATACAATTAATAACATAATAATTGACATGCCTCATGTATATATAAAATCTATAAACCAAAGTCACGATACAAATGTAGCCAAAAAGTGGATTGGCCACTAGGGCTCACTCCAACATAGGATCCCTTGACACTAGGTGTAAGTCCACTAAATCTCAATCACTTAATTTAATTAATCTAAAGGCTACAATTGATTCACTTGAAAAAATTTTAAAAACTTGGATTAGTAAGTCACGTGCCATGATTTTGCCATATCTCATTAAACTTTTGATCAAAAGGTATCACTGCGATAATATTTCCTAATATAATTTTGATCAAAATAAGAGAGCAAGACGACATCTTTGCTAAATCCTAAAGCAACTTGTCTACCAATTGTTTGGTCGATATTGAAATTCTTTTTAGCCAATTTCCTAATCTAATTTTAATTTGCTTGTGCCAATATTAGAATTCTTTGCAATCAACAATTTATTTTTAGCTACAAGCAATTATTTCCAATTTTTAAGATTGATTCATCAATGACTTTTCGATTCAGCCATTTGGAATCATTTGTGTTTGTTTACTCATATTTGTATTTTTTTCCTCCATTAATTATCATTGAATTGTACCAATTATTTCTCGCATGATCTTATTTGATGAAATAAAATAATTGAAATTGATATTATTCAACCAATATGTAATGCCACAATTTTATTCAACTAGAATTTTCTTTTCAAATACATGGCCAATATGATTCAATTACTTGGTTTGTTTCAACATGATATTAATTGGAATTGATCCTAATCTTATGAATAGACAATGCTTTTATTGTGTGCAAATATTGATACATGCTTTTTTGCTAATTTCAATTTATTTTTGTTTGCTTAATTTATAGGCTTAATTGTAATTTTTACCCCCAACTTTTTAATTTTTGACAAATTTTACCCCCAACAAATTAATTTAGCGCATTTTTCCCCCAACTTTTTAAAAAAGTTGCAAATTTTACCTTCTACTGTTGTGTTAATGTGGCATGCTGACATAAGCATAAAAATGAGGGTAAAATTCATCAAAAAGTAAATAGTTAGGGGGTAAAATTTGCCAAAAATGAAAAAATTATGGGTAAAATTTGACAAAAAGTAAAAAATTTGGGGTAAAAAATATAATTATTTTAGCATGCCACGTCAACAAAACTGTGAAAGGTAAAATTTGCAACTTTTTTAAAAAGTTGTGGGTAAAATGTGCCAAATTAATTTGTTAGGGGTAAAATTCGTCATAAAATAAAAAGTTAGGGGTGAAAATTGTAATTAAGCCTAATTTATATCCTTTAGGAATTTTTTTTTTTGGATTGTGAAGTTTGTCTTGTTACATAGAGACAGAGATAAATGTTATACTTTTAAGGATATAAAAAATCATGAGACAATTGTTGATCTTGAGTCTAATAATGTAGAAACTATTTAGAAAATAATTCAATACACAGGATTAATGTTGATGCATAATCTGATCTTTTTCCATGTATTGGAATGGAATTTGACTCCATTGATGAAATTAAAGAATTATACACAACATTTGCTAGGAAAGAGGGTTTTGGAATTCGGACTCGATCAATTAAGAAAAAAAATTGTATTCCCATATGTAACAATGAAGGTAGAAATATAGTAAAAAATGGTAAGAAAGAATAGTGCAATACTTGTTTAAGAAAAACTAAAGAACATCTCTTGTTTCAAGAGCATGGAAGAGAAGTAAATGTCATGTCATGGTTAGCCCCAAGAGTGTGAGTTATCTTTGATGCCATAAAAAAATGGGTATAGCGGCTAAGAGTCTTATAGAGAAGTTTAATGAAAAAGTATCCACAGGAAAGATTGTTACAATGTTTAAAAGTAGATAAATGCCTTGTTCCAACAATGATTGTTGGAATTATTTTAGAATTCTTAGAAGAAAGAATTTTGACATTGGAGATGATCAAGTTGTTCTTAACCTTTGCAAGCAAAAGTAAGCTGGGATCCAAACTTTTTTTATGCAATACAATGTGATGATGAAGATAAAATAATTTTTTTTATAGACATAATTGGCCTATAAAATGTTTGGAGATGTTGTTTCTTTTAATACAACATATAAAACCAATAAGTACAACATGCCATTTGCATCGTTTATCGAGTTGAATTGTCATTATCAATCTATCTTATTTGGTTGTGCTTTGTTGCAAGATGAAATTGAGAAGTCTTTTGAATGACTATTTCAAACTTGACTTAAGGTGATGAATGGAAAAAGTCTTATCTCAATAATAACACCAAGGTATTTCCATACACTCATATCATTGATTATGCTTGTGGCACATTCGAAAAAAAATCTTGAGAAGCTTTCACATTTATACCATAAAAAATCAGTTTTCAAGCGTGAATTGAAGTTATGCATTCATGGTTCACCATTTATAAAATATTTTGAAGACGAGTAGCAATGTATAATGGGTAATTATGATTTGAAGAAGAATGAATGGCTTTATGGTCTATACAACATAAGAGAGTCATGGGTACCTTTTTATAATAGAAAAAAAAATGTTAGGATGAACACCATAGGAAAAAGCAAGAGTGTCAATTCTTTTTTTGATTCTTTTGTTAACTCTTAAACAACATTGCAAGATTTTGTCTTGAAATTTGACAAGGCAATGGATAGTCACTATGAATAAAGAAAAGAAGGAAAATTTTGAATCAAGACATTGTTTGCATCTCTTAGATATCAAGTCAAAGATTAAGAAGTATGTTGTATAAATTTATACAAGAACCATTTTGGGAAGTTTCGTGATGAACATGTAAAGATTGGGCAATTTACAAAGTAGAAAATTCAAAAGAATGAGTCTCAATATACATACAGGTATCTAATTGTTACGACTCTCAGGATACCTTTATTGATTGTGTGGATCCTGATACCAAAGTTGCTAATTGTGATTGTCAACTTTATGAATTAATGAGAATATTATGTAGACATATCTTAGTGATTTTTCAAGCAAAAAATGTCATTAAGATTCCCAGTAATTATATTCTATAGAGTTGGACAAAAGAACCTAACAAGGGCATTAGATTTAATGAGAATGGAACAAGTTTTTCCTATGAGAACATCAATTCAACAACTTTACAAAGAATGCATGTCCACAATCAAGCCAATTTATTCTTTGATCTTATTGAAAAATCTAAAGCCAATTTTATATTAGCCTTGCTAATAAAGAATGGACCCAAATTATTTAGTGAGGCCCATATAAAATTTCACCAAATAATAAAAGAGTATTGAAACAACGTGTTGCTAGCCTTCCTTATAAGTCACAAACGTAATTTTTTTTGGAATGACACAAACATATTAAATAAGTGAAACGAGATCGTTTTATGTAAAAAAATATAGAGTATGTAAAAAACAAAACCATAAGTTGTACCCATCATAATTTAAATATGGCATCATTTTATGCTGTGAAAAAACCCAAAAATTGAAACGCTCGTCTCACTCACTCTATAGGTCTTGCCCTCTTGCCTCACGAAGTTAGAATCGCCTCCAAACCCTCATTGCATGTCTCGAAAACACACACCTTTGACTTACTTCCTCACCACAACACACTGCACTCACACAAAGCTTTGAACTCACGCGTTCCTAGTGGTGTTTACTTTCCTTTTCTCAGTTTCTTATTTCTGTTAATACTTACAAATTCCCTTATTTTTGGTGGTTGATGTTGATGACTATGGTGTGTGTATGCCCCTGGTAGTTGATTGAGTTTTGTTTTGCTTTGGTTTATTTATTTTTTAGTTGGCTTTTTCGAAATATCTCAGGCTTCTGTAAATAATTTTTCAGTTAGGGTTTCAGTATTGCATGCTTTTTGGCGGTCTTTGATTGTTAATCTTGTAGTTAGGGGTGTGCAAAAAAATCGATTCAAACCAAATTACCGGAGAATCGAACCGCACCAGTTTAAAACTGAACTGTTTGAATAAAATCGAACCAAACTGTTTTTATAAAAATAGTTCGGTTCACTAATAACCGAACTATTTTTTTTCCTCTTTAGTATCATAGCTTCTATCAAATTTTAAAACCAGTTCGAAACTAGTTTGGTTCTTAAAACCAATTTAAAACTAGTTCAGTTCAGAACCAATTCTTCCAAACCAATTCAGTTTCGAACCGATTCTCTAAAGCAATTCGCATTTTTCGGATTATGAACCGAACTATTTTAAATAGTTTGGTTCAGTTTGATTTTTTTTTTAAATCAAATTTTGTACACCTCTACTTGTAGTCTTACTACTAAGGAGTCTATATAGCGTTGAGTCTTGATCTGGAAACTCATGCGCTCAATAAACAATTATAGACCTTGTTAGTATAGTGTCCCTAAATATACACAAAAGATCTACCAAGTCCGTACATTTTATAGAAATATTTAGGTGGTCTAATGTAGTAATGTTAGTTATATTTGTGTAATGATATTCCGAAAAGAATGATATTTGTACTTATGAATTATGATGTAGCAATAATGTTATAAGAAGATTGATATTTGTGCTTATGCCTATGGAAATATTCAAGTGGTCATTGAGTTGGTGCATTTTAAATTATTGTGTGAAGTTGTGATGTGAACTAAAAAAATACATATTGCATGGTCTTTAATATTTCTGCATTGTTTTTGTTTGCTTTAGGTTGTGAATTATTTAGATTTTTTTTAATATAGACCGGGTTATGCGGGTCAACTAGTGACTCTCTAGGTTGATCCTTGACTACCCCGACTGAGTCAATGATCAACCCAAGTCTAATAACATTGCTAAAATCATAAAAAAAAACAACTTTTAGTGTCCTTTAAAATATTTTTTTACCTTGTTTTATTTTAATAAAATGCTGAACATGGAGACATAATTTTAAAAATCGGATCGACCCTGCTGATCCAACTGGGATATTGTTAGGGATGGCAAAACGGGCCAACCTTCCTCGACCCGCCATCGACCCGCCAAAAATGGATTGGCCGCCAGGCCCTGCATAAGAAAAGTGAGTTGCAAATCCAAGCCACCCATTATGTTCGGGTTGGCGAAAACCAAAAAATTAAAAAAATATATATATATTTTAATTAATTTTATCTTTTAAATATTAAATAATAAATACTTATGAAAAAATTAAATATAATAATTTATTATATTTAGACAAAAAATTAAATAAATATTAATAATATATGTACAAAATATAAAAATAAATATTAATTTATTTATTTTTCTATAAAAATGGATTGATGGGTTGACCCGCCTTCAACTCTTTTTTTGACGGGTCAAAACAGGACGGGTCAAAGCGAGTTGACGGATTAAAAACCTCAACTTGGCTGGCAAAAAAAAAGGGTCAAAATGATTTGACCTGACGGGTCAATCTTGTTTTGCCCCCTAGATCCAGTGGACCAACTGGTTTGGTCTACCTATCGGAATGGGAATGCTATCAGCCGGTACGATCAGGCCGAATTGTTAGTCGGACCAGTGAACCGCAGGTGAATGTGACCCAGCCCAGTTCAAATATATATATATATATATATATATATATATATATATATATATATATATATATATATTTTTTTTTTTTAAAAAAAAAGTCAAAATGACGCCGTTTTGAAGTAAAGGCTGAAAAAATTAAAAAACGAAAATGAGAATGAAAGAAGGGCACACATGAACACAGTCGCAACACATGAGCTCTCAAACTCAAATCTCTCAACATTGAACCCTAGTACCAGCGCCGTTGTCGGACTCAAACCACCGCCGCCGTCGCAGACACCAGGTCGTCGGCGTCGGACCAGGTTGTTTTCTTTTAGGTTGGGATTTTGGGTAACTATGGCTACACTTTGTTACTGTTGGTGATTTGCTTCACTTCTACCTACATCATAATCATGTGTCTGTAATTTTATTTTTCCTCTAATATGAAACTTATTGGCTGGTTTTTGTATCTGTGCTGACAGAAATTATCAGTTTCATGCGAATTAAGCCTATCTCGGGCACGAATTAAGTCTTCTAAATTGTTTATTTATTCTCTGGTTATGGACACTCCTATAGTGTAATTTAAGTTATTATTGTTTCTATGGTGCATCTACGATGAACTTGTTAAGATTGTGCACTTGTGATTTTGAGTCTTGCGTAAATCATGTGTCTGTAATTTTATTTTTCCTCTAATATGAAACTTATTGGCTGATTTTTGTATCTGTGCTGACAGAAATTATCAGTTTCATGCGAATTAAGCCTATCTCGGGCACGAATTAAGTCTTCTAAATTGTTTATTTATTCTCTGGTTATGGACACTCCTATAGTGTAATTTAAGTTATTATTGTTTCTATGGTGCATCTACGATGAACTTGTTAAGATTGTGCACTTGTGATTTTGAGTCTTGCGTAGATAAAAGGAAGTTGCATTTTGATATCTCTGGTTAGTGTAATTTAAGTTATTATTCTCTGGTTATGGACATGGGGGTTTTGTATTTACCTTGTTATCTTCCTCCTCAGTAGTGTTAGGGTTTGGAGAGTGGCACTTAATTTGCAGCAATCTTGAACATCACCTCAAACTAATGCAGCTTCTCGATACTCCATTCTTTCAAGCAATAATTAACTTCGCTTAATCCAATCAGCAATTACAAGCATCGAAGTTCCTCTACAGTTTTGTTCCGGTAACTCCCAACTTTGATGATCTCTTATTTTTTCTTTTTGGTTGAATTGTCAATAATTTTTTTTATTCAAATTTCGCGTTCGCTTCACTTCCTCTGGAAATCTCCTTCAATTTGTGGCTATGTTCAACGATTACCTGATATTGTTGTTTAACCACAGCAATGGCAGCGAGACTTGTGATTGTGAGGAGCACCGGAGGGAGATTGGGCAGCGTTTTAGGGTTCAATAGGTTGATTCATTCGGTGCCCCAATCTCCTCCTTTAGCTGGGAGCATTGATATCGGGGTTTGGTCACCGCAACCCGTTTTGCCTGAGTTTAGTTCCCCAAGTTTCTCTTTTGGGGGCTCTATGGAGCTCATGGCTGTCCCAAAACGCAAGGTACCATGTTCACTTCTCTGTCGTTTTTGATTTCTTATTCTTGCTGCTGGGAATAAAAATATCAACCGATAGAGTATGGTGATGCAATGTAGTGTGTTTTATGCAGGATTTTTTGTGTGTGCATTGTGTTATTGTTTAGATTTTGTGTTTTTACATTTTTAATGGTTTTGCCTGGCTTGCAGGTTTCTCCCCATAAAAGAGGAATAAGGAATGGACCAAAAGCTCTTAAACCTATTCCTGTCATTGTCCTATGCAAGTAAGATTTACTCTCTTTCCCAATAGTGTTTGCTGTAATCTATTATGTTCTGCAAATATCTAGTGATTTCTTTTTATTAGCTATATTAGAGCATTTGAATGTTTGGTTTTTGAAATATACAGTTCAATTTTGGTGTAAATACCAATTCATCATGCCTGGTCATATTTTAGAAATTTCTCACAACTTGTGGTCTATGTCCTCTCCTTGTTTCTTTGTACTCTTTTTAAGATATATCCTGCATCAGAAATGGTTCAAGTTTCTGTTTTGGAACAAATTGAATGGTCAATCTGTTTAGCTGAAGAAAAGCTAAGGATCACAAAAATGAAAATACATCTTTTTAACTTATTGCTGCCTTGCTGGTCAGATGAGATACAATAAATTTTTAAAGTATATAATAATTTTATATTATTAAGAGTTCATACCCAATTGGCTAAAATATTTTTTATTGAACCTACCAGAGTAGTTATATAAATGTTGGAGAAAAAAAGAAAGAGGCTGGAAGGGAGGGGTGGGGTTTCTTTATTTGTGGGGGTCTATGGTGAAAACTTTATCCTTGATGTTTGTGCTGAAGTTAAACTACCCTGAAGTTTGGAGTGCAATGAAACTGTTTAGTCTCCTATGAACAATGTAAACCATTTTATTTATTACATGCCATTGTTGCGATCCCCATTCTTGCTCTCATTCACTTCCACCCTCAGTCAAACCTGCAAAAACAGTCTAGAAAAGAGAAAATTATGGTAACATCCAGAGGAAGCCTGAATGGGTTCCTACACCGCACTCCCCTAAACTATTATTGTACTTGGTTTCTTTCTTGCTTAGTCACCCTTACCCTCAAATCTCATTCATTGGGATCATCATGCTATGTGCTACCACTTCAAAAGGAATTAATCCATAAAGTCACTAATATGCTCTAGTTTTGTTTAAAAACTGTATGAAGCTAGCAAATAACTGAAATTGATTTTGTTTCTACTGCTACTCAAACTGTTCACTGAAGTTAGAAAGTTGCTGACAATATCATTCCTTTCCAAATTCTTCTTGATACGTAGGTTGAAGGAGGACAACTCTAGAAAGTAGTTGAGAATCATCAGATCAAGGATTTGGTAGCACTTAAACTAGAGTACCTATATGTAAATTATTTAATCACACTTGGTTTTTCTTAGGACAATGGATTTCACAGTAAAAAGATCTCTCAATATCTATGTGGGAGTTTCCAAATTTTTTCTGAACATTAGAAAATATAGTTTGGGAACTTCACTTTTAACTTGGTTCATGAATAGCCTTATCCATGATTTCTTAGGCCCTCGTTTTAGCCAACTCTGCATTTTGAAAGAAGTTCACTTAGTATTTCTCTGAACCAGAGGGATAAGAGAGAAGGAGGGGAGGGTAAACTGTAAAATGTATTTCCCATATCTTCTATGTGGGATTCCATCATCTACTGCCTGTGAAGTACTTATGACAGGCTTGCACTGATAAAATTCAAAATGCATGTCTATTGTCTACATGTGACATGCATGATGCATAGGTAGGTTTACTAAGTGTATGTCCATTCTATACTTTTGCCAAAAGATTAAAATATTAAATTTTTGTATTTTTCCAGTTCAAATATGAGTAGTTAACCTCACTTTTTCTGCAGGAGTTGTGGTCGGGCTAGGCTTCCACACTTCTTCTGTTGTGGTGGGAAACCAAATCAGGGTAATACTGGTGAACAGAAAGGTAGTACAAGCCAATCAAGCTGTTTGTGAAGCAGCAGATTTTGGTTCATGTGCAGGGCCTCATATAAGTAGGTTCGTTTGGTAGTAATGCTTTATTTCCTTATTTCTTAACCAATGTCGTCATTGGATCCGAGGATTTTTGCTTTAGAAGATAAATGGAGTGGTTGGTGGGTAAAATACTAAAATTTATGAATTTTGGAGATGATATTTTACTTCCATTGAAGAATAGCAGCTTTAGTGCTTTACTATTGATCTCATGGCTAATTTATTTTTAACCTATAAAAAATATTGTTCCTTTGAAGCTAAATAGAGGTAATCATATTCTCATATCTAAACTAGCTAAATAGCAATAATCATTCATATTTATACTATCATTTTAAATTAAAGAGAAAAATATGTTTTTAGTCTCAGTACTTTGTAAAATTTTTTATTTTAGTCCTTGTATTTTGCCATCAAACATTTTGGTCTCTGAATTTTTAAAATTTAGTGTTTTTAATCCTTCATGATAGATGTTGATGTCTGTCATGAGGGACTAAAAACATTTATTTTTAAAAGTTCAAGATCAAAATGTTCGACGGTGAAGTACAAGGACTAAAATCAAGAATTTTACAAAGTATGGGAAACTAAAAAAAATTAAATGATAAATGATAAAAGCACACGAATCTGAATTCACCAGACCAGTGCAGAAGCTTACAAATTTTAGGCCGAACGGCCTGTGTTATGTGTACTGAATCACTCCACCAAACAATGGCAGGTGTCCTTATTCACCCTTTTTATACATCAGTGGAGGACCAAAAAACTTGTCAAAATCTGCTACTTAGTGAAAAATACGAATTTGAACAAAGCTCCCCAACTCTATTGTGAATCTGTGATTCACATTCTTGGATACTAAATGCGTAGTCTTATTCTTATCAATAATTTTATTTGGTATGTGAGTTTTAAAAAAATTTGGTAACTGATATTTGCAACAACTTTTTAAAAATTAAAAAAAAAAAACTGAAACTAAAATCTAGAACTGGTTTTGATTTTTAAAAATTTCAAAACAAAAAACAGAAAATCAACCCGAACAGGGCTTTAATTACACCGTTTTCATTTCCTAATGAACACCCTAAAAATATCAGTTTGACATTCCAGAATCAGCAATGTTCTATGGTACAGAGCAAATTCTACACCAATAAATAAATGTCTATGTATGATTAGATAGATGTTAATTTTTTTTTATTTTAAAAAAAAGGTATTTGACGGAATTTACGGATGGTTACTTTATATACAAATTCATCTCATACGAATTCGTACTCTGTAACATTTTTCTTTCAGAGGTAAGAGCGGGCATAAATTTAGTTAAATCTCGTGAGCCTGATCTACTTCACCCAAACCAAAGCTTAAAATTGGGTAAGATATTGTAAAAAATGATAAACATGATTGGTTAATGCCTAGTTTCGAGTCAATAAATATCAAGCACGTTCAACCATACTCAAAATCCTATGTTTTATTTTATTTTTCAATTAATATTTTTTAAAAGGTTAAATTTTGATGCAACCTAATGAGTAATGACTCAACTTGAGTAAAGAAAATATCAACTAGTTAATTCAAATATCCCACAAAGGATTGGGTTGGACCATCAATTTTATGGACTTGAAGTTTTTTGAACCCATTATGACCCAATCCACAATGAGTTGATCCAAACGGGTTAACTGTTAACCCAAGTTGATACTTCTATTAATACTCAAAGTTATGCTTAATTCAAAAAGAAAGCTTAAAGTTGTTCTTCAGTTCTTCTCATGTTTTTATGATAGCACTCCATGAGACAAAGATGGTGGACATATTATAGGCATAACTGGTGGTAAGACTAGCCGCATAAATAGAACCATAAGCACATGGGAATGACTAGTGGTATGGGAAGTGGAACTAGGATTGCGCCACTATTAAGCCTTTGTTTGATAGAGGAGAAATAGGACAAAGGAGAGGAAAGATGAAAATAAGTATGTTTGTTTGGTAGAAATGATTAGGGTGGAAATATTTTAAAAAATTGTAGGGTTCACATGTATTTTTTCTGTTCTAAAATAATAGTCTTTTAAGCTTATGGTACAATGATTAAGAAATATTCAATTGATATATATTTAGACAAAAATACTCTAATTTTTTCAACTACTTTTGTTATAAATTATCCCACTATCTATCAATAACAAATACATTCTACTATCCACCTACTTATTTTTATAACTAATATCTCTTTTCAATACAAGTATTAATTGATCTTCTTAATTATATTTAAGGGTATTGTTGAAAAAAAAAATAGCTTAAAAAGACTAAAAGAGCTATTATTTTGGAACAAAAACAAAGGCTAAAAAGATTATTATTTTGGAACAAAGGAAGTATTATTTTTCACCTATTTCCACTCATCTCTCTATTTCTCTATTTCTCTTCAACCAAACATTTTTCATTTCTAACTTTATTTCTCACATATTTTCACTCATTCATTTTTTTTCATCCCCTTATTTCTCTCCTCTCTACCAAATAGGACATAGAGTAAAATACTAAACTGCATTAAAAATGTATAAAAATATTTTTTTAATTATGATTTTCAAATTATAATAATATTATTATGTTTCAAAATTTTAATTATCAATTAAATAAATAACGTTTTAATGTGATATTTATAAATAACTTTCTTATTAAATTTAAAATTTTATATCTAAATAATAGATTTTCACGTTTTAATTCTTTGTACAATTTAAATATAAAAATATAAATGGTAAAATATGTTTTGGATCCCTATAAAATATGCAAAATATTAATTTCATTTTCCAAATTTTTTTTGTATTAATTTGGTCCCTTTAAAATTAAAATCTATTTTTGTAAGTCCTTATTGGTAACTCTGTTAAATGATAATCTGACGTGATTATCGATTTACACATGGAAATGAATTATAAATTTTATATTTATCAAATTTCCATATTTTGTTATCGTAAATTTAGATAATTAAAAAAAGAAAAATAAAGTTATTGGCATTCACAGGAACCTACAAAAATAGATTTCAATTTTAGAGGAAAAAAATTAATACGAAAAGTATTTTAGAAACAAAATTAATATTTTACATATTTTTCAGGGTCCAAAACATATTTTATCCAAAATATAATTCTGAAATTCTAATTTTAACAGAATTAAAATTGAAATTGAAAATTCAAATCACAATTTTAATTTCGTCGTCCGAAAGAATTTTAAACTTACTGTATCTTAGACCATCCAGTTCCCAAATTGTTAATTGTTTTTAGTGGCAATCTAATTGAAATTAAACAATGATTAAGGGGAGATAGGTGTGGCATGTGGATGCGGTAGATAAATCCAAATCCAAAGTTTGACTGAACCTAGATAAATGAGAAAATAAAGTAAGAAAATCTAGAGAAGTGGGGGCACCACTTTCCCTTATTCTCCGTAACCTGTCCTCGCGCGCTGTGTTTTACTCTTTTTTTCTTCACCCCTTTTATTATAGTAATCTGTTTTAAACTTTTTAATTCACCTATTAGTTCACTTGTGGTATATGCATTCAAATTTTACTTTATCCTTGTCCATTTCCTATGTGCAACATTTTCTTGCAAATCGAGGTGTCTCCTCTACTATTCTTCTTCTTAATTACCCATGCCAGTATATATCATATCAAAGGCATAGTAGTTGATTATGATTATGATTAATTAACTCGGAATCGTAAATAGCAAATTTTGCCAAAACAAACGGTGCCAGTGTTGTTTCCCTTACCTTTACCCCACCAATTCCATCGCGGTGCATGTTACGTGCACATGATATTGATATTGAAGTTTTTTGTTTTGTATATTTGTCTTGCTTGAAACATCCCCACAAATCTAGCAATTGTTTTTAGTTAGCACAGTGGCAGCCACTAGACACGACCTGAAACATCGTACCTGCTTCACGCACACTGTCAAATTCCAAAAGGTATTTTCCAGACCCCGTTGTGCTGCAGATATTCAGATAAGCAAGCAAGGTTGTTGTTTTTTTGTACTTTCTATTTTTTCTAATACACTCCACCATCTTGCAGCATACGGGGTGTGTATGTGGCCTCGCTCCACACGTATGGATAAACAAATACTCATAAATGACCATTTCAACTACTTTTTATAGAGAAATTATTGCAAGCTCCCGAACTCACGATTAATGTGTGTTTCATAATGATTTCCATCATTGCTTTCATATAAATTTTACATAATTAACTTAAGTTTAATGGCAGAGATATTATTAAAGCGTGTAGTATTAATTATTGCTCCAAAAATAGTATCCTTTTACAAATATACTACAACATGATTGTTTATTAAAACAACTTACTCCTTTTGGACTCAAGCAAAAAGAAAAAAAAAAAAATAATGTATCTTGATTCCAAATACAACTAAATCTTAACTAATTTATCCTATTTAATGAAATTATAGACAAAATATCTTTTATTTAATTTATATTTTTTTAAGAAATCAAATTTTTTTTTATTAGAGACAATTTTATTCGAGCCAAATAGACATGAACAACAAAGTTCTCTTACTAAATATTTATCACAGTTGCATATTTCTAATTTAAACTTGAGATCACTGATTAAACTAAAATAATCTTGTAGTACTAGTTAATTCACATGCTAGATGATAGTAACTCATATTTTAGATTTAATAACTCTTTTATTCTCATTAAAGTAATCACATGATGTTCAAAATGAAAAAAAAAAATGTTTAATACAAAACAAGTTTCCATAAAATTAAAGTCTTTCAATAGAGAAAAATAAAATAAAATTAAAGTCTTTCATCTATTCAAAAAGAGAATAATTGAAGTCTTCTACTATCAATTAGCATGAATGGTAGTTTAAAAACTCAATTTTAAATGAGATTGAAAAAATTAAATGAAGTTAATCAATTCTCTTAACTAGTGTGAAGTAGTTTTTTTTTTTTTTTTTTTGAGTCTAAGAAGTAAATATCAAAACTAAAACGACAATACTATTAATGATGTTAATTATCACCAAATAATTAACGTTATTATAGTATAATAAAAACTTTACTCAATAAAACATTTTGTAATTAATACACATGAACTACTCCCCACTATTCAACTCAACTCACTAGTCAATAGGCATTACTAGCTTACATAAGCTTCTTGAATTTCTCGTGGCCCTTTCCTCTAATTTTGACACCGGGTTCCCCGTTTACACATTTTCAAAACCCAAAGTTTTGGGTGATAATTACGTCTTTGAAACCGGAAAGCGATTTGGACTACTTTTTTAAAAGGATGGCCAACATTAATCTTTTTTAAAATTTTCATTTTTTATTATAATAATAATAATAATACCCCTCGACGATTCCTTCCCCTCACGTAATTTCAGCTTCCCCAACAAGTCCGTCATCTTTATTTATTTATTTTTCTCCCCCTAAAAAGAAAACGTTGAAAAAGCAAACCCAAAATCAAAGCTATTAGCTGAGGGTAGGTACACGTACAGCCACACAAGTCTGAAAATCGGGACAAGAAAAAGGAAAATAAAGGAAGCCACACCCCCCCCCCCACACTCTTCTGTCCTATTCGTGAAAAGAAAAAGACAAAAACAAAATTGAGAAATTCCCCTTCTAGTTTTGGATTTAGACGCACGGACAGTGTTTGGTTGGGTTTTGAAAATAGTAGTATTGATTAATGCCAAGGGAGCAAGCATAATATTATGCATAAGCTAAAACTAATCATTATCTTATTTTCCATGAAGCGAGAGTGAAAAAACAAACCTCAAAAAGGTGAAAAAAAAATGAAAAGAGAGAAACCATACCTTACGAGGAAGATGTCATGGTCACCACCACGAGAAGCACCAATAGTAGTGGGGTTCGTTGTTGTTGTGATTGCCTTATTGATGATAACTGTACCAAAACCAACAGCAGCTGCTTCAACAACAACCTCTGATGCGGTTTTATTGATACGGTTCAAGCAGTTATACGTTTCCTCCGATCCCCACAACTTCCTCTCCGACTGGGACCCCCACGCGCCATCCCCGTGCGCGTGGCGCGGCGTCAATTGCTCCTCCGGCGAAGTCACCGCCCTCGACCTCGCCGGCGCCGCCCTCTCCGGCACCCTCCACCTCCCCACTCTCACGTCCCTTCCCTCGCTCCAAAACCTAATCCTACGTGGCAACTCCTTCAACTCTTTCAACCTCACCGTTTCGCTCTCTTGCACGCTCCAAACACTCGACCTCTCTTATAACAACTTCTCCGGCAAGTTTCCCTTCTCAAACCTCGCTCCCTGTAACCGCCTTAGCTACCTCAACCTCTCGAATAACCTCATAACAGGTGGGCCTGGGCCTGGGCCTGGGCCATGGCCCGCACTGGCCCAACTCGACTTGTCCAGAAACCGTGTTTCCGACGTGGACCTTCTCGTGTCCACTCTCGGAAGCTCTACTCTCGTTCTGCTTAACTTCTCCGACAACAAACTCGCGGGTCAACTCAGCGAAACGCTCGTTTCGAAAAGCGCGAACCTCTCCACTTTGGACCTCTCTTATAACCTTTTCTCCGGGAAGGTTCCGCCGAAGCTTGTAAACGACGCCGTTCAGGTCCTCGATTTCTCGTTCAACAATTTCTCGGAATTCGATTTCACTTCGTGCAGGAATCTCGTTCGGTTGAGTTTCTCGCGCAATGCGATTTCTTCAAACGAGTTTCCGCGCGGGTTGAGTAACTGCAACAATCTCGAGGTTCTAGATCTTTCTCGCAATGAACTCAGAATGGAGATTCCATCGGAGATTCTTCTGAATTTGAAGAGTTTGAAGTCTCTGTTTCTCGAACACAACAAATTTTCCGGCGAAATACCGAGTGAACTTGGAAGCCTTTGTGAAACTCTCGTGGAACTTGATCTCTCCGAGAACAAGCTTTCTGGTTCGTTGCCTTTGAGTTTCACTCAGTGTTCTTCTCTTCAGAGTCTGAACCTCGCGAGAAACTATCTCTCCGGGAACTTCCTTGTTTCCGTGGTGAGCAAGCTTCAGAGTCTCGAGGTTCTAAACGCAGCGTTTAACAACATAACGGGACCAGTTCCGGTGTCGCTTGTTAACTTGAAGCAGCTTCGGGTTCTTGACCTGAGCTCGAACCGGTTCAACGGCAATGTTCCGTCGTCGTTTTGTCCTTCGGAGTTGGAGAAGTTGATCCTCGCTGGCAATTACCTTTCAGGGACGGTGCCGTCACAGCTCGGTGAGTGTAAGAAGTTGAAAACCATCGATTTAAGCTTTAACAGTTTGAACGGTTCGATACCGTGGGAGGTGTGGGCTTTGCCTAATTTATCTGATTTGATTATGTGGGCGAATAATCTAACTGGTGAAATCCCAGAGGGAATTTGTGTTAAAGGAGGGAACTTGGAGACGTTGATTTTGAACAATAATTTGATTTCGGGGTCCATTCCGAAGTCAATTGCGAATTGCACCAACATGATATGGGTGTCGTTGGCGAGCAACCGGTTAACCGGGGAGATACCGGCTGGGATTGGGAATTTGATTGCATTGGCGATTCTTCAGCTGGGGAATAACTCGCTGAGTGGGAGGATTCCACCGGAGATGGGCAAGTGTAGGAGGTTGATATGGTTGGATTTGAATAGCAATAACCTAACTGGGGATATCCCTTTCGAGCTTGCTGATCAATCTGGGTTGGTTATCCCGGGGAGGGTTTCGGGGAAGCAGTTTGTGTTTGTGAGGAATGAGGGTGGGACTAGTTGCAGGGGTGCTGGTGGGTTGGTTGAGTTTGAGGATATCAGGACAGAGAGGCTTGAAGGTTTTCCCATGGTGCATTCGTGCCCTTTGACGCGGCTTTACTCCGGTTGGACTGTTTATACTTTTGCTTCCAATGGTAGCATGATCTACGTTGATCTTTCCTACAACTTGTTGTCTGGGAGTATTCCTGAGAATTTGGGTGGGATGACATATTTGCAGGTGTTGAATTTGGGGCACAATAGGTTGAGTGGGAACATTCCAGATAGTTTTGGTGGTTTGAAAGCAATAGGGGTGCTTGATCTTTCTCATAACAGTCTTAATGGGTCCATCCCTGGGGCATTGGAGAGTCTTTCTTTTCTCAGTGACCTTGATGTGTCTAATAACAACCTTACTGGGTCCATTCCTTCTGGAGGTCAGTTAACTACTTTTCCAGCTTCCAGATATGAGAACAACTC
Organism: Pueraria montana var. lobata; assembly: GCA_026413185.1. Classification (NCBI taxonomy): domain Eukaryota; kingdom Viridiplantae; phylum Streptophyta; class Magnoliopsida; order Fabales; family Fabaceae; genus Pueraria; species Pueraria montana. The sequence goes on from CM048654.1 coordinate 70,797,081, forward strand.
TGGCCTTTGTGGCTTGCCGTTGCCGTCATGTGGCCCTTCAAAGAACCACTCGGTTGCTGTTGGGGGTTGGAAGAAGAAGCAGCCTGTTGCAGCTGGGGTTGTCATTGGTTTGCTCTGCTTCCTCTTGTTTGCGCTTGGGTTTGTGTTGGCTTTGTATAGGGTGAGGAAAGCGCAGAGGAAGGAGGAGATGAGGGAAAAGTATATAGAGAGTCTTCCGACTTCAGGGAGCAGTAGTTGGAAGCTTTCCAGCTTTCCTGAGCCTTTGAGTATCAATGTTGCTACCTTTGAGAAGCCTCTGCGGAAGCTGACGTTTGCACATCTTCTTGAGGCTACTAATGGTTTCAGTGCTGAGAGTTTGATAGGTTCTGGGGGATTTGGTGAGGTTTACAAAGCTAAGCTGAAAGATGGTTGTGTTGTTGCCATCAAGAAGCTCATTCATGTGACAGGTCAGGGAGATAGGGAGTTCATGGCTGAGATGGAAACTATTGGGAAGATTAAGCATAGGAACCTGGTTCAGCTGCTGGGTTACTGTAAAGTTGGAGAGGAGAGGCTGCTTGTGTATGAGTACATGAAATTGGGAAGTCTTGAGGCTGTTTTACATGAGAGGGCAAAAGGAGGAGGTTCAAAGCTTGATTGGGCTGCAAGAAAGAAGATTGCCATAGGGTCAGCAAGAGGTCTTGCATTTCTTCACCATAGTTGCATTCCTCACATTATACACAGGGACATGAAGTCCAGCAATATTCTTCTTGATGAAAACTTTGAGGCCAGAGTTTCTGATTTTGGCATGGCTAGATTGGTTAATGCCCTTGACACTCATCTCACTGTCAGCACACTTGCGGGAACACCAGGTTATGTACCTCCTGAGTACTACCAGAGTTTTAGATGTACAGCAAAAGGGGATGTCTATAGCTATGGTGTCATACTGCTAGAGCTTCTATCGGGGAAGAGACCAATTGACTCTTCTGAGTTTGGTGATGACAGCAATCTTGTTGGATGGTCTAAGAAGCTTTACAAAGAGAAAAGAATTAATGAAATACTTGATCCTGATTTAATTGTGCAAACATCTAGTGATGGTGAACTATTACAATATTTGAGAATTGCTTTTGAATGTCTGGATGAGAGACCATACCGGCGGCCGACCATGATACAAGTGATGGCCATGTTTAAAGAGCTTCAGGTTGACACAGATAATGATATGCTTGATAGCTTCTCTCTGAGAGACAATGTTATTGATGAAGCATGAGGAGAGGGTCTTTACTATAAAGACTCAAAGCCCTTTGACAGTTGAGAAGGAAATAAAAAGGTTCTCAACATTTGGAGTGTTGCTGGACTAAGTTGACAATTCTGGTGACACTGATCTATCCTATCTGAAACTGGAGGAGGGTTCTTTGACCTTTTTTTGCTGTATATAAGACACTTAATGAGACCAAGAGATCAAAGGCAATCATGGACTGGATGGAAGGTTGAAACTTGAGGTTATAGACAGAGTTTTGTATGCTTTTGTGCTGATCTAGTGTTCGGTCACTTGAAATTGGTAGATATATATATATTTTTTTCCTATGAACTTCTGTCACTCCATCATCAACCCCACTTCTGCTGATGACTTAAATATTTTGTTTGCCATTTCCATTGGGTTCTGATACTACCACAGTTTTGCTCATTTTGTGTTTTGGTTCACATTGCAACTGCCAATTTTTATTGTTTGTAGAAACCTAGAATCTGTTGTAAATATAAATGAAATATGCTATGGTTTTACCGTTTATTTGGTTCTACATTTATTTGGGCATGCTATTCCTCACCTATATGGAAAGCCTAATTGCATATTATCTGGATTAACATCAAATGATCAATGTTCTGTAAGATAAAATAGAGGTTGAAGTTTGGAATGCCAATCAACAAACACATTTTCTCTTTTCAGGTTTCTTAGTAACTACTCAAATTTCAAATAGAATCTTGGTAACCTTAAAAAGAAAGGCATATCACAGGGACATGAACAGGGTCAAAGACTACAGAATATTGAAAATACATGCTCCTTTATTCTTACTTGTGGTTTGCCTTTGTTCTGGTATATTACTGGATAGCAATCTTAAAACAACAATAACAACAAAAGCTTTTTTGCCTTGTATTTTTCTTTTTTTGGTTATTCGAGTTTGTTTTGTTGGGGTTAATACTGGTTAAATTTAATGTACTAAATTCCCTTTTTATAATGCATAGTTGATAAATTCATAGGATAAGGTGTAAGATTTCTTATATTAACATTTTAATCATTTGTGGAGGTTAAATATCATGTGATAACCTCACCAGGTATACAAATACCCCAATCTTTAAACTGCACTCTCTCGTAGCTGGTGGAAGTTTTTTTTCCCAACTATTGCTCGTATGATGATGAGAGAGAGCTATGGGAATGCCAGTGCTGTTGCTGTGGCAATTACTTGAATAGAGAAGCTACCTGCATTCATGTGGTACTATTATTTATCATCTCATTTTTGTCGCATTTTAGAATATTGCACGCATAAAAATCACATATGGAAGTTGTATATGTTTCTTTTTTTTTCCAACTGTACCTTTATTTTATTGTTAATTGCTGCTTTGCCCTAACTCTGATGTTTCCAATTTTCCAAGTATACCAGGTATGTCAAATGACTTGTTATGAAATAGATATCTATTTCTGGACTCAGTCTATGAGCTTTGTTTGAATTTTTCATTTGATATTTGCAATACACGGACTGTTTTTGGTACTGTTTTCTAATCAGAATTGAAGTGTTATAACTTTCACAATTGTGGAACACCAACGTTGAAGAGAAATTTTCTGAAATTCAATTTATAGTTACTTGCGTTGATCAAAGTTAAAGGGTCCTCTCGAATATGCACCCTTTTAACTTTACAAAAATATGCAATTTAGTCTCATGTAACTTTTACAACAAGCAAGATGGTCCTCAAAGTTCCCAACATGTGTGAGATGATGTTCTCGTGACTCACATTTGTCCCAAATTTGATCGACTTTGTCATTTAAAGTAACGTGTTTGGTTAGAATTTTTTGTCTTCAATGGACACTTTGTCAAATGGATGAGCTGTCATTTGGGAGGACTATTTGGCATACTTTGAGAAGATAGAACCATCTTATACAGTTATACGTTTTGAAGTTGAAGGACGAAATTGCGTATCATGTAATGTTGAATGGTATAATATTGGACTTTAAAGAAAGAGCATCATCATACTACAGTAGAAGAATCTATTCTAAATCTCCTTATGATGACTCACAAAGTTTTGCTCCTGGCATTATAAATTTTGATTGAAAACCAGAAACGGTTGCTGGGTTTGAGTTTGTTTATAGACATCAGTTACCACATAATATTATGGCTGGTGTGATATATATACAAAATTTTGTATTAATCTAAAATTTTGGATAATATTTTTTTAAAACTCACCGTTGGATTGAAAGTTCATTTCATATAGATCATATATACAAAATTTCATATTAATCCAAAATTATTTACTATCTCATTTATACAAATTAAAATCGACGTAATATAAACTTTTTAAAATATACTAAAATATGAATAATTTGATTACCTTCTTATTGTTCTTCAATTTTGACAAAATTTGACACTGACAATCTTGGTAATATATAGATATAATTCAACGGTTGGATCGATAAAAATCACATTCTATATCAAGTTATTGAAGCTATAATAATTGTTTAAGTTATATCAGTGTAATTTGATTCTCTTTATATATATATATATATATATATAAGGAGGGATCCACTTACTCCAAGAGTAATTCTAAAAGAGTTATTTCTCATTCTCACCATTTATTTTATTGAGATCTAATAGTTGTAATGAATAACTAATCTTAACCATTAGATCTCAAGAAAATGAATGATGAGGATGATGAGTAACTCTATTAGAGTTACTCTTGGAGTAAGTGGATCCCTCTCTCTCTATATATATATATTGAAAAATTTACATGAGTTGGGTCGAAGAGCTCACTAAGTTATGATAGATTTCAAGGTTCTAAGAGCACTTATAAAGATACTTACTATGAGATCTTCACATCGATAATAAGATTTAAATTCACATCCTTGTTAAGCCATATTTTTATCAATTTGACCAATCTTTATTGGCGGCTCATGTGATTAATGTAGTATGATATGATTCTACTCAACGAAAAAAAATAAAAATAAAAGCTTAGTTGTTTGAGTTTTACTAGGTGTGTAATCTAACAACTCAGAGACAGATAGTTCACTCAAATCACTGCAGATACTGATCTCGCTTCCTAGTTTTACCTTATTTTGCAATAATAATAATAGATTAATCAATGTTGGTCCAAATCAGACACTGCTGCATTCTCATTTCTACAATAGTCGGAAAGATTGAATTGGTCTGGTTATACATGATGGGGTGTGGAAAACTAGTTGTTACTGAAAATAAATGGTGATCTGACACTTCTCAAACAGTCCCCCCCCCCCCCCCTCACAATTATCTTTTTCAAATAGCTCGTCGATAGTCCTTAAGTTTACTCTTAATTAACAGAAAACGTGCAATTGATGATAGATTATAGGAATTAAGAGGTGCTTTTTTTTTATCAGTGAATTTTAGAGGTGCATGCTTGCAAAGGTAGAAATGACAAGTAATAAAGCGTAGCCGACGAAAAATATAAAGTGCATAAATATAAATGTCAGTAAATGTAAACTTAATTAAGAATGTCTTTATGCTAACGTCTCTTTTTTCTTTTTCTTTTTTTATTTTTATACACCATTATATATCACTCATTATAATTTTTATAACTTAAGTAATTCTTCTTTTTAACTCTATAATTTTAAAACTTTTATTGAATGAGTCTCAAATAATTTCATATTCTTACATATTCATCTGACTAATTTTTATTTGTTACTTTTTTTAATTTTATTATGATGTAATTGAGCCCAAAACAAAATAAGTACTGCTTTTTTCTATTCAATGGAAAAGAATACAAAAAGATCCTACTCTAGACCATCCTTATAGAGAAGGGTTAATATACCTATATATTCAATGTTTTTTTTTTTATAGGCAAATATTAGTATACCCATATATTCAATGGTAACAAACCACTCTCTATGAAGCCATTCGAAAACTCCAAGAATGAGTGCTGCATGTGGTTTTTGAAAATGTCCACTACTAGGGGCTGGTTGTCTATCTGGCAGCAGATATGATTGAAGCCTTTCTCCCAAGCAAGATTTAAACCATGGGTCGAAGCCATAATTTCAGCTTTCATAATGTCCCCATTTCCATAAGAAGCATAAAAGCCTGTTATCAGATAAACCTTGATCTTTAATTAGTGAATAAGATCAGATCATCATGGAAGTATTGGATGTTTCTAATGACGTGCTGGATGATAAAAAATTCTGTTGTTTCTCCATTTCTATATCCAGTAGACAGTTAAAGTGAAAATTAGGAAGCCTTTGTCACCAGTAAGATGAAATCTTAACCAGTTTTTAACATTGGAATTAAGGAATCTGGGTTGTGATAAGAAGCCCAGTCTGGTCCAAACTTCCTTTGCATAAGGACAATTTCTAAGGCTTAGGGTTTAGGAATGGGTTTGTAGGGTGAGAATTGTGGAGAATTAGTGAGGACATCTTCATTCTGGTTATTTACCTTTCTATTTACTTTTTATATCTGAATTGAAGATAATCTTGGTACATCACATTTTTTTTATGAGATTTGACTCTAGGCCTTTGACAGTTTTGTAAAGTATGAAACATAGCATAATTGTTTCATTATGAACTTGATTAGTGAAGCAGGACCAATGTAGTTTAATGATATATTTTGAATCAAGCAAATAACCTATCTATCTTGTGTGGCACTTTTTGACCTCTACCATAACATGGTATTATAGCAGATGTTTAGAATGTTATGTATAAACCCTAGAATAGATAATTTGTTACTGAAATAGTATAAAATTGTTTCTGAAATCATTTTTATTCTGGAAGAGTATTGGTGTACAAAACATGCTGCTATGATAACGATGGCAGCGATTGATGCGTTTGTTTCTGGAAATAAGTCTCCGGAACGTAATGTGTTATATGCATTCCGGAAATTTATTTCTGGAACATTAATCTTGACAAAAATCTATTCCGATAATTATTTTTTGAAAAGGGGTATTTTTGAGAAAAAAAAAACAAAAATATAAAAAGGAGGTACACGTAACAATTTATGGGAGTTTATTTAACAATTGCCTTTGCAAGTGAATGAGTTAAAGCTAACGGCCTCAAATTGGAATTCCATCATAGCTATCATCATCTGACTAAGTTAAGGTGTCACACATGCATTCAAGCACATGCCTTCTTCATTTATAGGCGCCAAAGAAATATTTACAGTATTCTCTTATAACAGAATGTACATTTTCTGTTCTTATTATAAATTTAAGCATGTTATGTACTATTTATTTATTTATCACTATCAGCCCATGGACCACCGAGGGCTTTTCATCAAACTGTTGAGTACTATCTAGCATCAAACCATTGTCCTCATGTCAATATTCCGGGATTTATTTAAGCCACCTCCCATTTTTTCCCGGGACACCCCATTACCATTATTTAATGGGGTGTAGTGACTATTATACTCTTTACCCTTTTTAAATCCTCAGCGCACCCCATCAACTCTATACCTCCCTTACCCGCACCTGTCTTCGTCGGCGCACCCCAAGCATAGTTTTCTTCCATCCCGTATGTTTTCTCGTGGAACAGCTCGCACCAAGAGTCACACCGGAGCATCTTTGTAGAAGGCGAGAGTTGTCTTTCTCGTCCTCAATCTCTCAATCTCTGCCATTGAAGCCAGGAGGTAAGTGTTTGGTGCTTTAATTTTTTTTTTTTTTGTATAACGGATTGTATAATCCGTAATAGGAAATTTTGGTTGTTGTATATGGAAAGGCAAATCCGTAACTTAACAACGTATATTACGGATTTGCTAATCCGTAATATATGTTGTTAAGTTACGGATTTTCCTTTCCGTAATACAACATGTCTTACGGATTATACAATCCGGAATGGGAAATGTGTATTACGGAATGCCGAATCTGTAATACATTATTGTATTACGGAATGGGTATTCCGTAATACATTTTCGGAAAATTAAAAAATGTTCTGGATTTGTAAATCCGTAATAAATTTAAAATATATAATTTAATTTGTAATAATTTAATTTAATTTGTAATTGTGTAATTTAATTTGTAATTATGTAATTTAATATGCAATTGTAATAATATAATTGAATTCTGGATTTATATAATTAAATTTGTAATGCGTAAGAAAGTTAACTTGTATAATTTAATATGTAATTGTATGATTTAATTTGTGATTGTATAAGTTGATATTAAAGTAAATTAAATTATAATTGTATAGGAAAATATAATGAGGGGTGTCATGGATTGGTAAAAAAAAAAAAAGGGAAAAGTTAAGATACACTCATTAAGATAATATTCAAATATTAATGAAATTTGTATGTGATTGTTGTTATAGACTTTAACATGTGATTTAGTTGTGATTGTTATATAGTGGATTTTATATTTGTGCAGAAATGCCACTGACTAGAGGTGGGAGTGCCAATCGATCTGAACGTGTGAGACCCACTGCATCTGCACGTAGGCGCCGAGCTGTTGATGTTGTTCAGCATGAGGAGAATGAGGAGATGGAGCAACATGAGGAGGCAGAAGCAGCTGATATTGGTGAGTTTGGTGGCGGGCCTGAGGACACATCAATCTTGACATTATATGCTGATCACGTAGCCCGAGATTTGTGGCAGGGATTGGTATACATCTTTCCATAATTAATTTTATTAAATAATATTAAATAATACATGTTTTATTTTCATTGATTTATTAATTTAAATTATTTATGATTTGTAATTACTTGTAGGAACGGGGTGAGTTAAAGGTGGTATCACACGGACGTAAATTGAAACGCTTTGGGCCCCCACACGAGCAAATAATAGATATTGTGAAGGATTCTGGCTTATTCCCATTGACTGAATGTACTTATGAAACTGGAGATAAGGGATTGGTGTGTGCTTTTGTTGAGAGGTGGCATAAGGAGACCAACACATTCCATTTGCCCTTCGGAGAGATGACCATCACACTTGATGATGTGTCATCTTTGCTACATATCCCCGTTATTGGAGCTTTTTATAGTTACCATAATTTGGATGCTTCAAGTGCTAATCCCGTGCTGATGGAGTTATTAGGAGTGTCATTGAAAGATGCAGATGCAGAGACCAGGTTCACGAGAGGGGGACATGTGCGCCTAAAGTTTTTGCGAGATGTGTATGCAAATAAGTGCTCAATGATGCAATGGACGCAGGCTGCTAGAGCATACTTGTTGCATCTAGTGGGGTCTACCATATTTGCTGACAAGAGTTTCGGTGCTGTTAGCGTGAAATTCTTACCGCTTTTCCATGACCTTTAGCTGTGTGGTGGTTATGCATGGGGTGCAGCTGCACTGGTTCATATGTATGAGCATCTGGGTGATGCCTGTTTTGCTACGACAAAGCAGGTCGGCGGCTATGTTACTCTTCTACAGGTAAGTACTATTTTGGTAAACTTGTTATATTTGATGTGTATTAATTATATGTATTAACCATAATTTTTGGTTAATTTTTTTTGACACAGGGATGGATCTACGAGCATTTCCCGACTATTGGGTTTAGGACAGTTGCTAAGAGATACAGTGAGTCATTACCACGATGCAGTCGTTGGGTGCCTGGGAAGTTGTTATTAGTAAACCATTATCGCTCACAGTTGGATGAGCTGACCACAGATAAAGTTTGTTGGAGGCCATATGATGAGCATCGTGTAGTTCGTCCATTTGAGTTGATATCTTTATTCTCCGGGTTCATTAGATGGGGGTTTGACATGCATTTGCATTTGCTAGAGAGGGTATTGCGCCAATATGGTTATATGCAGACTATACCTCGACACCCGAATGTGTTCACAGCTGTTTATCCATCCGCAGAAGAAGTTGATGAGAGGTGGTTGCATTTTGCAAATCACTTGATCAGGCCAGTAGAGCAGGCAGTACATCCCTCAGATTGTGCCCCAGGGTACATGGAGTGGTACTTTAGGATCTCTCACCCAATTGTGGACCCATCTAATGCAGGTCTCCATCATTTAGTCCCACCGATGATACCAGCCAACAGACACGAGCCCGAGCATGTGGTAGAAGAGGCCGAATCTAGTAGCCGTGCAAATACATCTGCTGTTGTAAGTACATATGTCATTAATTTTGATCATACATTAGTAATTACTTGTGACAATAATATGTGATATGTTTGTTATGTTTCTATGTTCATAGGTTGTATGTCGTAGGATAGCTACACAGTTACAGCGTATGATTGATTTAAGGATGGTGACTGAAGGCACTGATGCCTGGGATGCTACACATGCAGCATTATTGTTAGCTCAAGGGGTCACTGAGGAAGGAAATGTTTATAACAGGAGAGGTCGTGGTGGTAGGAGAGGTCATGGTGGTCACCAAGGTCGGGCCGGGACACAATGAATAATGTTCTAATTTGTGTTTAATTTACAAAAATGTTGTAATTGGACAACGGTTGTTTTAAGACATGATAATTGTAGGAACTTCATGACATTGATACGTTAAGGCTTCTATGCCATTGTTAGTTTATCATCCGAATGAAATGTTTAGACATTTGTTGGTACTTAAAGGCATTTATGTCATGTGCAAGTTGGTACTTAAATGATTGTATGCCATTTGTTCTGTTGCTAGTACTGTTTTATGTTAATTGACACAGGTACCATTCACTGTTGTATGATGTCCATATTTTAGGGGAGGTTCTGGCAATTTTTTGTTGTTGTGGAAAAATGTTAACATTTTCATAGAAATAACTAACAATCACAGTTAAGTACATTGTCTTTTAACCAATAAAACTTTATAAAGTACAAATAACTAATCAATCTTCTGCAATGTTCACATAATCACGTGTGACCCCAATTAATTGTGCGAATTGTTGCATTCGTCCAATGTAAGGTGATACCCATGCTTTGGCAATATGATGACAATATGTAGACCACAACACATCAGCATTTGGTATCGGACATTGATCTTGCAAAAAGACCTGCATAATAATAAATACCTTCAAGTTAACATGGATATTTTATTAACAATAGTTATAACATAATGCGGGATTGTACCCTATTAAATACCTGTACAAAATGATTGCCATTTACATGGCCTAAACATATCATACGATGAACTGAGCTGTCTATGGGAGGTTGACTTCTAAGAGGGAAGAATGTGATGCTTTGTTTCAGCGATAAGAAAACAAGTATCACATTATACCTAGAAGCAATAACATATCCCATGTCTGGTATAGTCATCCATTTTTCCACAGATGCCTGTTCATAGTCAAGTTAGTCAAACGGAACTAATTATAAGACATGAAGGAGAAATTTCTGAAAGTCATGTTATATTATTGTACCATTGAAAGATGATCAACAAGCAATGATCGCTTGAGTTTCTCAAAACGCTCATAACCACCAAATATAGTGGCATACTCATCACGCCACTGACCAAGTTCTTTATGCAAATCATTACGCACTAAGGGCCAAGAGTCTTCACCCATACCTAGTAGTCCCGCAATTGCACGGTAGCCACAATGTCCATCAGCTTTGACATCAACAATATCCATTATATATGGGTGCATGATTACATTAAATTGATTGATCATGCCAGGTTTTCTCTGGCGTCTTGTTTGTTGAGATGATCTTTTGGAAGACCTTAAACTGGATGAGCTGTCATGCATAGAATGTAATGTATCCACATACTCAAAGTACGAAGGGTCACGCTTAGTTGACCTTTCCAATTTAGTTGCACGGCCCTTTTGTGAACCCTTAGTCTTCACCATCTCAGTAGGCGGACACATTGAAGTCATCTCAGGATATGCAATTTCGCGAAGTTTGGTTTTTATAGTCACTTTCCCACCAATGTCAACCTCTTTAAAAGGTTTAAGTATGACATCAACTTCTTGCTGCACAGACAATTCTGCATATTCCCCATTAGACCCTATGTCATTAAAGCTGAGTCTGGTCCAAAAAATATGAATTGCGTTCAGTGGTATGCTACCCACGACATACCTAGCTAGTTCACAAGCACACGGGAGACCATGTGTGGTTCTTACTATGCATCCACAACGAGCACTATCAACACCAACAAACCTCACTCGATCGAACTCATCTGCAATATGATTCAACGCATATCTTGAAACAAATCCGCGCACTCTCTTATACAAAGTCACATTGAAACTATGACCTACGACATTAATGTTGTTCTCAAATGAGGCTTTTATTTCGGTATGTTGCAATGTGATCAAGTTGTTCATGACATCCCAACAATTACACAAGTCCCCCATGCTACTTTGAAGCAACCTTTTTATGCTCCAATGCGCAGACTCAACTCTAACAATAATTAAAGTTCATGTTAGAATAATACAAGTATAATATTTGTTTGAAAATTACATTATGTATACCAAATTCACATACCTGTTGCTTGTTGTATTCCCTAAGTGCATAACTTTATCTGTCCATGCCTTTACAAATCTTTCCTTGTGAGGCAATAACCATGTATTTTTCACATAGTCGACAAAGAATGGCCATGGTGAACAAACAACTTCAAACTTCGTGACACGGTCTTCATACTCAGATTCAGTCGGACAATCCATAACACTACCCCATGCATCCATCACATGGTCCCATGCCTCTTTCGGAGTCACATATGTCTTGCACTTTGCTTTCACATTCTTGTCAATGTGAAACTTGCACAAAAGATTCGTAGACTCAGGAAAAACAATTTTCACTGCATTCATGAGGGCTATATCTCTGTCAGTCACAAACACTTGAGGCAATCCATCAAGTCTAAAAAAAAGTCCTCTAAGTCTCTCCAGTGCCCATACAAAGTTATCTTGTCGTTCAGCTTCTAAATACACAAAAGCTGCAGAAAAGGTCAATCCAGTAGGTGTCACACCAACTATCTCAAGTAATGGTAGTCTATATCTGTTTGTTTTGTATGTACTATCCATCATAAAAACAATGTTAAAGGCATTCACCAACTTCACTGCATCATGATGTGTCCAGAAAATATCTCGCATAACTTCGGATGTATCATGGATTCTATGCCAATGAATATACATATCACGCTCAAGTAGCTTCATCAAATGTTGCATTTGTGTCCTTGGGCCTCTTTCAGCATTCCGATATGCAGTCCTCGCATTATATACTTGTTTTATTGTAGTCACATTATTTTCATTATGATCTTTCAATGTGAGGAGAATATTTCTTGGTTTGATCTTGTTCTTAGTCATATCAACAAGCATTGTCTTCTCCTTAGATGTTAGACGACCCGCATATGGATGGTCAATCAATGTCTCAGCTAAATCATGATTATGAGACCCACACAATAACTTCAATGTCCATCCTTCACCATTCTTAAGTGGTATTCCTTTCAATCTAAAGGGACAATCACACTTTCTAGTCCCAGTCACTGTGCCCACTACATCTTTTTTTCTTTTGCCTATACTTTCCACCCCTCTCACAACCCAACAAAACAAATGTCTTCCTTCCTGGTATCCCATTTGATGTGTCTGACCTCAAAATCTCAATGACAAAACCCATGTTAAATGCAACCGCTCGAGCCCATTTTAGTAACTCATCACGAGTGGAAAAGACCTGCATAATGTAACATACAACATCACTATGTCTATTCACCTTTCCATTTTAGTAACAATACAATTATTTCACTAACTAATTAAACAAAACAATTACCTTATCTGTGAAGTCAACATCTTTTTTAATCTCTACTCCATATTTCATCATTATATCATCATCCAATGTCTCATCAACATCCATATCTACTTCATCCGACATCTTGTTCATATAATAGTCCTCCATAAAATCTAATATTTCACAAAATTAACAGTTAATTAAATAAACACAAAAAATAATCCAAAAAATGGGATTTTTGTTTAAATTTCTAACTATATTACGGATTCATCAATCCGTAATTGTATAAGATACATTACGGATTGTATAATCCGTAATTGTATATAGTATTACGGATTCATCAATCCGTAATTATATAAAATACATTACGGATTGTATAATCCGTAATTGTATAAAGTATTACGGATTGTACAATCCGTAATACTATTAATACAATTACGGATTATGCAATCCGTAAACATTGTAACACATTACGGATTGTGTAATCCGTAATGTATATGTACATATACATTACGGATTACACAATCCGTAATGTGTTACAATGTTTACGGATTGCATAATCCGTAATTGTATTAATAGTATTACGGATTGTACAATCCATAATACTTTATACAATTACGGATTATACAATCCGTAATTTATTTTATACGGATCCATCATTCCGTAGTTAAACTAAAAACAAAATTAATAACTTAACAGATGAAATTAAACAGAAATCTGCAAAGGAAGGAGGACGAGGCACAAACCTATGACACCTTCTTCGCCTAAAATGGATCCTTCGTCGAAGTTAATACATCAATCATGAACCATGAAGGCCGCAGACCCAAAAAAAAGAACGAATGTGCGGACGAACCAGACACTTTACTCGAAATCGCAGCAGCGAAGAACAATGGAATGGCTGCGAAGGAGAGCAGGATGCAAAGGAGACCACGATGCAATCAAGAAGAATGGGGACGAAGGACGCACAGCTTAACTGAGTAAGAGTAAGGTAAGGACATTACGGGAATATTAAAAATTATGGGGTGTACCGAGCAAAAAAGGAGGTGTCTTAAGTAAAGCCCCAATATTCCTTGTCCAAGTATACGAACCTTCATATTTGAACTTGTGAGGAATGCTAGAAAGAATTTCTCCAACATTTTTTTTAATATTATCCTTACTATTAACTAAAAATTTATTGAAAATCATAAATTTTAATGTATCTCACTTCTAAATTAAGAGAGTCATTAAATGATAAGTGAGATTCACTAAAATTTACTCTCTCTGTTCCAGTTAGTTTATATAATGTTTAAGGTTTTAGTACAGTAACTTTCTAATATACCTTTTATCTCTATAATTAATTACTCCTTATACATTACTCCTACTAAGTATTAATTAAGGGTAGTCATGGAAAAAAATATTTAATGCAGCATTGATTTTGTAAAATAACATCTATTTTGGAATAATTTTTTTTCTTCTAAAACGTCATATAATCTAAAACGAACGAGGAAGTAATAGTATAATTTTCAATAAACTCCTATCAATAATAAAGTGGCTTAAATATCATTTTAGTCCTTGCAATTTATTCCTTTTTTGTTTTTTGTCCTTGCAAATTTTTTTTTTGTTTTAGTCCTTGCAAATTATGTTTGTTCAAAGCGCTATCTAAACCACTTTAAGGACGAAAAATAAAACAAACATAATTTGCAAGAACTAAAAAAAAATTTGCAAGAACGAAAAACAAAAATACACTAAATTGTAAAGACTAAAAAGGTATTTAAATCTACTAAAGTGTCATAGAGTTGTTAACATTTCTCTTTAACTTATTGAGCACCTTACCTTTGCCAAACCTTCAATACATAACCTTTGTCTACCATTTATCCCCATTACAGTTATTAAACTTGTGAATCCAACGAATTTGGCCTTGTGTAAATCAGTTTCCTCTTTATTTTTCAAATCACATCTAGCGAAAAACGTGGAGGCATTTGTTTTACTAGTTGACCACCTAATCTATTAACTATATATGAAAAGTAAGTTTTTTGGACACCTGTTGCAATTTCATTAGCCACGTGTCACCATTCCTGAAATTGCTCCTTCTTTAATTTTTTTTCTCTCTCTCTCTCACGTTCCTTCTCTCTCTCTTTCTTATTTCCAATTTTTTTTGTTTATTCTTCTAATTTTATTACAATGAAACACTTTTGTGGTATTGATTCATTTGGGTATTATACCTTTTGAATTTTGCTCGGTACATGGGGGTTAAAAATGCTCGCTAGGTGCATGCTTTTCTTCCTTCTTCCTCTCTTTGTTTATGGATTTACCAGGAAAACTTATTTTTTAAAATTAAAAATAAAAATATAAAACAATTGTATCCTGATGGTAATTACGTTGTTTTGTAGAAGCTGATAGATGGACATTGTTGAGGACGATTAAATTTAATATTAAGGCTGGATTGTGCGAGATTAAGAAGTATGGTGGAGAGATAAAAATCAGGTTTTCAGAAGATTACTGACTTGCTTGCCTTCAATTGTTATTGCAATTAGATAATTTTTAGATTGTGCACTAGAACTTTGTGCTAATAAAATTGGGATGATTTAAAAAGGTATTGAAGGAACTCATTTAGCACAAAATTTCCTTAGGATAATATCCAGTTATTATCGACCTTAGTATGTATTCATAAATTTTGTCTTAGAAAGAAATGACTATGTTTGATTGTTAGTGTTCTGAAACAAAGAAAGACATTAATCTACTCACTCATTGTGATGTGCACTGCAGTAACACAAAAACACTCTTTGTGTAGTATTAGTTGGGTGTAGTATTATGATAGTATGTAAGAGTTTAGCAATAACATGGAGTAAGAACTCTTTGTCAGAAATAAAATCCTGATAGTGATATTTCTTACACTATAGTCAAGTGTACTCTAGAGCATGACAAGACCCATTGATTAGTCTTCTTTACCAACTCTGTAGTCAAGTCATTATCTCATGCTAAACTTGAATCTTTTATACTCCAGGAAGATGTATCTCTCAAATAAATGTTGGTCTAACTGAACTTAAGATACCCCATTGTTATTAAGATCTTTTCTCATGAGGTAAACGCTTTAGCTAACACTATGATATGCCAGGATCATATATTGGAACAACAAAGCAAAAAGATTGCATAGGAGCTTACTGAGATAAAATGATGCTCAAACTACATAAGAAACTGTGTTGGAGAGGTATGTCTTGACTCATTGCTTAAATTTCAAGTGGTTATCTTTTTTCCTTAATTATTTCTTCCTTTGTCTTTTGAGTAATACAATAAATCCAGAAAAAAAAAAATGAGACACAATGTAGGTAGAGTTACTTATATTTAAGGGTGTTTCTTGGATAAGAAAAGGATGGAGATCCTTGATTCATCCTAGAATCATTAATAGCATCAACTTATTTTGACTCCTATTCTGTCAAATATATTTTGTAGCATATTCCTTTATCTTTCTGTTTCCTATGGAATAATATGGTACATAAAAAATAGATAGACTAATTCTATTAAATAACCTATTTATCTGCTAAATACCAAAATTGGTTCAATACCAAGTCAGTGCACCTTATGGCCAATAAGAATAGTTGTCAGCCAAACCAGTTTGTATAGAACCAACTCTATGCTTTAACCATAAATTTCAACTTGACTCTTAGTATGCCTTTTGGTTTGCAGATTTGCTACTACCACTAATCAAAATGTAACTAAAATTATATTTGGCATGCAAAGAATTGTGCTACGGTGGATTGTGATTAGTTACTTTTGCTGTCCTTAGTGATTTCAGTGCATATTTAAAATGAATTGCAATAATAAATTATCTTTTTAAGTACTATGGCATAATTAGGATTACTTTTAGAAAAAAGCATATAGGTAGCAGAATCAGGATAGTGTGTTAGTTTGTTAAATTTTTGCTTAACAATAACGTGGAGAAATGATCAATGTATCATAATTTTTAGGGGAGTAGTAAAAAAATGAAAACGAAAGAATGTTAGTGTTAGGAGTGAGCAACGGTCGGATTTGGACGGGTTTGGGTTCAAAATCTTCAATCGGCAGAAAACCGCTCACGAAAAAATAAACCCATTATTGACTATTTAGCATTCGGATTATGGAGGGTTCGGTTTGAGTCGGTTTCGGACGAAAACGGGTGGGTTATGTTGGGTTTATCTTTTTCATCTACAAATCTTTCTGGTACAGAGAACTGGAAATCTCAAAAAGCAACCTCATCCCGCAAAGTCACAAACCCAAAAGGTAATGTAAAAAAAAAAAAGGAGGAGGAACAAGTAGCCGTTAGATCTAATGGAGATGGTGCACAAAGAGATATTCCATCCGTCATCGGGCTTGACAACAAGAGCATGACTTATCACATTCACAACATATACAATGGTGGAAGAAGTTATTTGAGTTGAGAGAATAAAAGGGTATAAAGATGCTTGCTTTGCTAGCTAAAACTACCGTGAGAAGATGAGTGAAGAGAAAGCAAAGGTGACTTTGTTAGGTGAAATTTGAAATTAATTTAGTTTTACTTTAATCAATAACCGTGACCACACAATAGAAAGAGAAAAGGTAACTGCAGAATTGAGGTGACTATTGACTACTAGTCAATCGGCGTTGTAGTGCATATGCTGTGATATTAGAATTTCTATACTTATAGTTTTGTGGTATAATCAATTCGGTCGGACTCGGTTTTTGACGGTGAAAAATTTCAAAACCGAGTTCGACCATGTTAACCCGTTATATTAGTTTTTACACCCGTCATATCCATCCCAACAGTTCGAATCCGACCGATAATCTTTTTTCTCCTTCGGATTGATCGGTTACAGGTCAGTTCTCAGTTATATGCTCACCCCTACTTAGTGTGTGATAAAAAGAATTTGAGAGAGAATAAGAGATAAAAGTGAGGGTGAGTGATGTCCAGAGTGAGACTCTTGCAGTGGGTGAGAGGGAATATGTGTATTTGGTTTGAGAAAGGGTGAGTTTTTCTGTGAATGTGGCAAATAATTAAAACAATTAAATTACAAAACAAACACAGAAAAACAGAAAGGGCAAGTACTTTTGCCTCCTAACCCAAAACAAAACAGAAAATCTTGCCTCCTAATAAGTAGCTTTCTTTGGCAGCTGATTTCTTAGCTTCAATCTAAAACTACAATAGGCTGGAAAAAGATATGGTAATTCTTAAACCTGAATTGTGTTATTGTTGTTTCTGTTGCACAAGAATAAGTTAGTTAGACTATTAGATATTGCATTTCTAACTATTGGCAACAACTTCTATACTTACTAGAACCTGTTCACGGGTTTAGAATGAGTCATACTAACGGATTGCAGATACCACTTTCTCTCAATTCTCTCATAATTTTTCTTATTTTTTCCTAGAGTCACAAAATGATACTCCTCTTGGCTGTAGACAAGTTCACTGTTCAATATGAGCATGGCATGGAATACTTTGTTATTAATATCCAAGCTGTCCATCAAAGTATTTTACCGCTCTTACAGATGACTTAAATTTGTTTGGAGATATGTATGGTGATTTCTGGAACGCTACTAAACAGGGGATGATGTGTTTTAGAAGTTCAGGGGCTGTGTTTTGATGGAGTTGATCATATCAAGCTTATCTCAAAATATTATTGGATCCTTTTTTAAGAGTTATATATATATATATATATTCTTTCGCTTCCTCTTATTTAAGGAGATTGCTTACAGAGCCGAAGCAAATGTAAGCTGTAGCCAGCAGCTTTGTTTATTTTAGAAGAAATATAATATACTATAATATAACTACAATTGGTAGTTGGTAGCACCATATTCAAAAGTTGACGTGTGACTGGGTTATCCTACATTTCAGTGAAGTGTTCAATGTAATATAAAGTTCAGCCAAACATATTTTATAAATATTTGAATTGAAATTAGTAATAAATTTTAGTGCCCATTATTCATATGTTAACAAATTTAAGAAACTATTTTATAAGTTTATCATCATGTTAGACTGTATAGTCTCTTTTCATATCTGTCATATGCTAGCTTTCAGGTACTTTAAAGGGAATTGAATTACTTGATAGTGTAAGCAGGAATGCATATACCTGTCCTTTACTTAATGATTATATCATCCCAGTCAATGATTATTAAGATGAAATGTCTATTTTGATTGCTGCAGTATCTAATTTGATAAATTCTACGGTACCCTTTAAGATTTAAGAATTTTGGTATTGTTATGGAGAAACTCTTTCTCCCTCAGTGTACCTGAACTCATTCTTGGTTCAAAAAATAACTATACCAAAATCCTTAGATTTCTCATAGTACAATAGCAACTCTCATACAAGTTAGTAGTATTTCATATTGAAAAAATGTTAATAATATACTTCCAAACAAACTCTTTCCTTTGCTTATAATTTGACAATTGACATGGTTAATTTGCATTATGCATGTGTGTGAACCTTAATTAATATGATGGTACATGAATGTGTGTGTATATCCCAGGTAATGCTGTTTGGAGCCAGCAACACCTACTCCAATGACAACGTAATGCAGATTACAGTGGCATTCAACCACTTTGGTCAGGGGCTGATCCAAAGAATGCCTAGATGCAGATGGGGTTTTGTCCATGTGATAAACAATGACTACATGCAACTGGCTGATGTATGCAATTGGTGGCAGTTCAGGGCCAACAATTCTGAGTCAGGGAATTTAATATGAACATTGTGCTCTTTTGAACATACATGAATCTGAGAAAAGAAGCCAAAAAAAAATTGTACTGATGCAGAGATGTATCTTTAAAATGGAAGAATTACTGGTAGGCTGGTAGCTAGCTTGATTCTTAACCTATAATGACTTGAATTAATCCCTGTTAGCATCAACTTAATAGGAATCAATTGTTATTGTCTCTTCAAAAATCCCATTGCTTGGTAAACATTATGAAGTGATCTATATTTGCTCCAATTCTTAGTCGAGCAATCACCTCTTTGACAATATTATTATTCACCACCCCATCTTTCTTCCCATGACATGAATTGCCATATAATGATAGATAGTTGTCTCCTTTGATGTCACATTCATTCGGTGCAGCATTCATCAAAGCGCTGACTAAGCACATAGCTCTTTGGCAAACCCAAAAATACCTTTGTAAAGAGTCATAAAAATAATTTTAATATAATTATTATTGATCTGCCAAATGTGATTGAAATATGTAATTATGTTAATTTGAATTATATATTTTGATCGAAACATATATATTTTATTAAAAATTTATATTAAGAATATAATATTTTCTTCTAACTTAAATTACGTGAGAGTGATTGAGATTGAAATATGCATTTAATTTAATTTGAATTATATATTTAGATGACGTGAGTGTACAAATGATTAAAATATGTATTTAAATTAATTTAAATTATAGATTTACATTGAAACATATATATTTTGTTAAAAAAAATATAATTTTTAATTTTCTAACTTAAAATAAAAAAGAATGCAAGTCCCTGAACAAGATGTGTGCTTACGTAAACTTTGTTCATCCTTTTGTATAAACTTTTTTATCCAAATTTATTATTACAAATAAAATAATATTTTTTATTGAAATCTATGTACATCAAATAAAATAATAGGTATTTTGCAAACTTTTTTAACCAAATTTATTATTACAAATAAAATAATTTTTTTTTATTGAAATCTATGTACATCAAATAAAATAATAGGTATTTTGCAAACTTTTTTAACCAAATTTATTATTACAAATAAAATAATATTTTTTTATTGAAATCTATGTACATCAAATCAAATATTAGGTATTTTGCAAATGAAATGTAATTTAACTAAGAATCTATCTATCTATTCTATTATCTAATATCTATTACTATTATGTAAAACTCTTCCCCTCAACTATTGGTAGCCACATGTCGCATCTTCATGAATAATTATTTTATTAGAAAATTGTTTTATTTCGTAATAATTTATATTAATAAATATTATATCATATTACATTAAACTTATTAAATAGATTTATTAGTGTAGATTGTAGACCAGTAATCTAAAATTATTTTTTAATTTAAAATTTTAAGGTTATAATTATTTCCAAAGTTATTTTAATCTTTGAATATGACTTTTTTTTTACCCACTTTGTGTATGACTTATAAACTATTATTTTCTCAACTATTATATTATATTATATTATATTTATACTTATATCTTAATTTAAGGGGTAAAATTTGCTATAAATTAAAAACAAATAATTAAATGAATATTCACTTATTAACAGGACAAGGACAAGTAGTAAGGTAGACACCATACTTTAGAATTATTTAAATTATTTAAACACCTTTATATATATATATATATATATATATATATATATATATATATATATATATATATATAAAATAAAATTCTCTAATTTATTTTTAGTACACCTATATAAATACCAACCAATATAAGGGACTATTGCCAATACCCGCCCCGCCATGCCCCAACCCATTGTCATCTCTATCCAAGTCGGTTCATCCACATGTTTGGTGTTAAAAATTATTTTATATTTCAATTTTATTATAAATCTTTAAATAGAAAATAATAATTTCAACCTTTTATGAAAGAAAATTTGATGGCATAATTGAACAATTATTATTATAATTACAATAATTATAGAATAAATAGACATTTCTCACAAAATACATTTTTGGAGAGGAACAAGAAGCTTAATTGTGGTTAAATTTCAAATTAAAGATTTGTATATATCAAACTAACGGGTGTGGATACATTAGTGAATATAGTATATATAATCTTATTAATATATTTACAAGTTATTTTAAAACATAGATAAAAATCAACGTGAATCGCACGGGTATCTTACTAATTTCACTAATAAATATTGATGCTCTACAAGTTTCTGCTTGTCGTATAGTATCTGGTCAGTCCCATGTGAAGCTATTTTGATAGTCCTTTAGGATGTGCTTAATCAATAAACTTTTATTACATCATAGCTTATGTCATAAATTTTAGTATAAATAAGTTATTAAAATAAATTAAAAAGAAACTTATTTCGTAAGTTTCACCACCAAGTATGAGTTAAAAAAATAATTGAGTTATAAGCCATTTTTATAAGAGTAATTCTAACAAAAGCATACTTACAAATGTCAGTCTTAACATCTTTCTCTGCTCCTAGTTTTATTTCTTCCAATTGGTTCTAGTACTTTAAGTTGTAAATGTACACTCTTAGCATTTTCCTAATTTCTTGTGAATTTTTTTGTAGGAATTTTATGTGGAATTTCCTATCGATCAATTTTAAGTTGCATTAATTAGAAATTGCAGGAAATATTTGTAGGAAAAATGCATTAATTAGAAATCAAAATTATAATAAAAATTAAAATACTAATTTATTAAGTTCAAATTAAAATTATAATAAAAATTAAAAATTGACTTTCTTTTTCTCTAGGCAAAAAAGAAATCTTAAGAAAAATGGATTTGTCACTTTTTTTTTATAATTAAAAAAGCCTAAGACACAACCCGACATAGTGGTTAGGCACTGTATGCTCATACAATTATGGGAACGATCTATTTAGCAAAGAATTCGTGTTCGATCCCTACCGTGTGCGAAAACCCTTTTGGCTAGCAGCAGTCACAGTACCGAGAACGAGATTAATCTCTAGCCTAGTAGTTGGAAGATATCCATGGCATGAAAAAAAAAACTAAGACACATCCGGTCTTTGAATCTGAGCAAGGTTCGGAATCATTTGCTTGCAAGAAGTATAGAGCTCCAATGAGATTTAAGAATCATTAATTTGATTTGACTACTTTTTTTGGCAAAATACGTAAAATTTGCTTCTTCCATTTTTACTTTAGTTTTTATCTAGAAAAGGGCGAGTTAAGTAAAAAAAAATACAAAAAAGTGAAAAAACTAATTAAAATAACAAAAATATTTTGTTTCTTTTGGGATAATAACCACCTCTATTATTGGGCACAACTCCTCTATTATCCGAGATCCATAAGACAATAAACATTGGGACCTAGAATGGCTTTGATCCTCTGTTCAATCTCCATCCATTCTTTCTTTAATTATCTTGTCTTTTTTAGTAAAGGTTTGCCCATTACCCTCCTCTATTGGTTGTCTAGCGATTAAAGCTAAACATACAAACTTACACGTTATTTCGAATTATATAATCTTTATTATTTAACTATAGCTAATATAATTACATTTTTTACATAAACATTCTTATTTTGATATATTTGGTGGTGAAGAAATGGCAAAGAAATGGAGAAGGAAGCATGGAATAAGAGAAAGTAATAAAAGAGAGTCTATTTGGTATATATAAAATATGGTAGAAAGAAATAAAAAAGTGGTGTGTCCGACTCTACTTATACTTGATTTTGCATAATGGCATAATCGATTTTGCACAATGTGTTACCAACTTACTCTCACCTGCATCCCGTACCGTTAGATGAATACACAATTTATATGTCTTTTGTTTTGACCAAATTGTACTACTCGAACTCGGCACTCCACCGAGTAGTCCAGTTGGCCGAGTAGAAACTCTTACTCGGACTCGGAGGATAATAACGGAAAGAACAGTTTTTACTATATGATAAGATAGAGAAAGATCAGGTCATAAGATAAGGATAGAAGATAGAATTATCTCTATCTTCATCACGAGATTTGAGGAGATTTGATAGAAAAATAATCCTATCAAATCTATCTCTTTACACTCTATAAAATCAGAACAACCCATCCCAATCGAGATACGAAAAATCTAATCCCAATTGTGATACCTGTTTCTTCCTCATTGCCTCTAACTTGAGCGTCGGAGTGCCTTTGCAGGTATACCCCCACCAGTCACGGAGGTGATCCCGGCGGAGCCACCGCACCGGAAGACTTACCAAAATTTGGTAAGAACATTTGGCGCCCACCGTGGGACTCGGTGAAACTATTCCCAGGCACACCAATCACAACAACATTATTCCAATGACGACAACCCAGAGTAAAACAGCGAACCACGAAAAGTGACCACAGGGGGTGGAAACCCACATCCTGGGCGTACCACCTCCAGGGGATACCCAGGGAGGTAACCCCGACAACGTGGCGCCCTTCCCGCGTCAGACGCTTGAGGATCACCCGTTGATCCAAGCCCTGCAAAGGGAAGTCAACATGCTGAAGCAGAACAACGCTAAGGAGATAGAAGACCTCCGCAAGAAGAACACTACCCTCCGAGAGC
The DNA here is from genome assembly GCA_026413185.1 of Pueraria montana var. lobata. NCBI lineage: Eukaryota > Viridiplantae > Streptophyta > Magnoliopsida > Fabales > Fabaceae > Pueraria > Pueraria montana. The sequence continues at coordinate 70,821,020 of CM048654.1, forward strand.
AGTATCAAAAACTGCGAGAGGACCGGAATGGACTTTCGGCAGCCCACGCCGCTATCAACGGGCTCTCGGCAGCCCACGTCGCTACCAACGGACTATCGGCGGCTCACGCAATCGCCAACAGACATCCTGACCGAACAGAGCAGGAAGATACCACTTGGAGCGAGGCAGACCGAGCAACAACCCATTTAGAGTCAAGACCCGCCTCAGGATCGCGAGCGGCCCCAAGACGAAGTATGATACATGAGACGACGAGGCGACACCCGTTTGTAGATGGAATCATGGAAACTCCACTACCGGCCGGGTGAAAGCCGTTATCCATGGACAGATACAATGGGCTGACCGACCCTAATGAGCACATAGACGCATTCGTCACACAGGTGAACCTCTACACAAACGACGACGCCATCATGTGCCGGGTATTCCCAACGACCTTGAAGGGAGCAGCGTTGAACTGGTACACACGACTTCCCCCCCCACTCAATTGACTCTTTTGCCATATTAGTCACTCGTTTCGGCGCTCAATACGCTACGAGTCGACCCCACCACCTGACGGCAGTAGCACTGGCCAACATACGGCAAGAAGACAACGAGTCTCTCAGGGATTTCATGGAAAGATTCGCCGAGATTTCCGTCAAGATCCGAGACTTGAATCCACAGGTGGCATTGACCGCCATGCTTATGGCGCTAAAATTCATACCTTTTTCGGACAGCCTCTGCAGGAAACCACCACATGACATGGACGAGCTCAGAGCTAGAGCAGCAGGATACATTCAGATGGAAGAAATGACCAAGTTCAAGGAACGAGTCAGGGGCGAATCCTATAAAAAACAGGAAGAACGAGAGAAACCAGGAGCAAACCGAGAGGGAGTAGCAAACCTAGAAGTGACAGACCACCCCGTGCAAGGTTTGCCCCTTTAACAGATAGCAGAGCGCAAGTTCTGGAAGAATCCTGCAGCGCCGAGCTGATAAGCTTGCCTACTCGAAACCGCTCCCCAGAGAAAGCAGATAGGTCCAAATTTTGCAGATACCATAGAGTACACGGACACACTACAGAGGAGTGCACCACCCTGAAGGATAAGATTGAAAAACTTATCCAACAAGGCAAATTACGACGCTTCGTCCGAGACGATAGCCGAAAGCCCGTGCGAGAACGAACCCGGGATAGGGAAGACGATCGTGATAGAAAAGCCAGACGCACGGAAGAGCCCCGCCAGGAACAACAGACCAAACCTCCCGAAGCTCGACTCCGAGGCGTTATCAACACAATAGCAGGAGGATTCGCTGGAGGAGGAAGTTCGAGCTCGGCAAGGAAGAGACACCTGCGCAGCCTCCGATCAATCAACTCGGCTTCAGCAAACCCCAGAGTACACAGGAAAATGCCCCCTGTAACTTTCAAAGACGCAGATTTCGAAGGCATAGAGCCCAATCATGATGACCCGCTGGTGGTCAAAGTTGAAGTCACAAACTGGTTGGTGTGCAAAGTTTTAGTCGACCAAGGCAGCTCGGTGGATATCCTGTACTGGTCGACTTTCCAACAGCTAGACATCCTCGAAAATAAAGTACAACCATACACCGAGCAGTTAGTCGGTTTTGCAGGCGAAAAGGTTGATACCAGAGGCTATATTGACCTCCTCACCACTTTTGGAGATGAGATGGGGTCCAAGACTATCACGGTCAGGTATCTCTTAGTCAACGCCCTCACTTCATACAACATTCTTATAGGCAGGCCAGCACTCAACAAACTAGGGGCAATAATCTCAACTCCAAATCTGGCAATGAAATTCCCAAATTCAGAAGGGAAGATAGTGACAGTCAAAGCTGATCAGGAGGCAGCCCGCGAGTGCTACTTAGAAAGTCTAAAAATAGCCAGCGGCAAAAAGGTACCAGAACTGACGATAAAACATGTAGCATGCGCCTCCCTCGCAACACCAATAGAGGAGGCCGACCTCGACCCCAGGGAGGCCGAGCCAAGAGCAGAACCCATAGAACAGGTAAAATCCTTCCAAATAGGAAGAGAATCAAGGCAATGCACAAAACTCGGGACTCAGCTAGCAAGCGAGACCGAAAAAGCAATTGCCAGAGTCCTGTTGGACAACGCCGACTTGTTCGCATGGTCAGCCGCCGACATGCCCAGAATCGACCCGAGCTTCCATTGCCACAAGCTTGCCATCTACCCAGAGGCCAAACCAATCTCCCAAAAGAAGAGGAAACTCGGAGCTGAAAGAGGAAAAGCGGTAAAAGAAGAAACTGAAAAACTACTCGGCGCCGGCTTCATAAGGGAAGTACAATACACCACGTGGCTCGCAAATGTGGTGATGGTGAAGAAGGCAAACGGAAGATGGAGAATGTGTACTGACTACACAGACCTTAACAAAGCATGCCTAAAAGACTCATACCCGTTGCCAAGCATAGATAAGTTAGTAGATGGAGCAGCCGACTATCCGATCCTCAGCTTTTTGGATGCATACTCCAGGTACAACCAGATACCAATGTACCCACCGGACGAGGAAAAAACGGCGTTCATAACTGACACGGCCAATTACTGCTACAAGGTAATGCCATTCGGACTGAAGAATGCATGAGCAACATATCAGCGTCTAATGGACAAGATCTTTACAGAGCAACTCGGCAGAAACCTGGAAGTCTACGTCGACGACATGGTGGTTAAAAGCAGAGAACCAAAATCACATCCAGGAGACCTGGCCGAAATTTTTGACGAGATCAGAAAACATAATATGAGGCTAAACCCTGAGAAATGCGTGTTCGGGGTGCATGGCGAAAAATTCTTAGGATTCATGCTCACCCACAGAGGCATAGAAGCCAATCCGGAGAAATGTGTGGCTATCATAGGCATGAGAAGTCCGGGTAATATAAAAGAAGTACAACGGCTAACTGGAAGACTGGCATCCCTGTCCCGTTTCTTGCCAAAAGCAGCAGAAATAGCCAGACCCTTTTTTCAACTACTCAAGAAACAACAGGGCTTCGGATGGGACGAAAAGTGTGAAGAAAACTTTCTAAAGATAAAAACACTACTCTCATCACCACCAATTCTAACGAGACCCGAACCCGACAAGGACTTAATACTATACCTAGCCGTCTCGGGAGACGCAATCAGTTCGATCATCATCCAGGAAGAAAATCAGACGCAAAAGCCAGTCTACTACATAAGCCGAGTGTTGAAAGATGCCGAAACCAAATATCAAATGATAGAAAAGCTAGCGCTAGCCCTGGTCACCTCAGCACGACGGCTACGACCATACTTTCAAAGCCACCCAATAGTGGTACGAACAGACCACCCAATACGACAAATACTGAGGAAACCAGAGCTAGCAGGACGAATGATAGCATGGTCGGTTGAATTATCCGAGTTCGACATCAAGTATGAACCGAGAGGACCTATCAAAGCACAATGCCTAGCCGACTTTATTGCTGAGCTAGCACCAGTAGCGGAGGCGCCCCTCCCATGTTGGACGCTTTATGTGGATGGCTCCTCGAACAAAAAAGGCAGCGGAGCAGGAGTCATAATTGAAAGCCCTGAAGGGATTATCCTGGAACAATCACTCAGGTTTGATTTCAACGCGTCCAACAACCAAGCCGAGTATGAAGCCCTATTAACAGGACTAAAACTCGCCAACGAAGTGGGGACGAAACACCTTAGATGCTGGAGCGATTCAAAATTAGTCACTGGGTAAATGAATGGATCCTACCAAACAAAGGACCCCCAGATGACAAGATATTACCACTTGGCCTCCCAGTTGAAAAAATGAGTTCATTAGTTTCGAGCTCGACCATATTTCGAGAGAACAAAATGAAAGAGCCGACCTGCTATCAAAATTGGCAAGTACAAAGAAGCAAGGCCAACATCGAACTGTCATACAGGAAACAATATCCGCTCCGAGCATCGAGAAAATTGTCTCTAACATCAACTCGACTGACAGAGAATGGATGACCGAGATATGGAACTTTCTAAAGAAAGGAACCCTCCCAGAAAACCGGGAAGAAGCTAAAAAGATCAGAAGAAGGGCCAGTTACTATGTCATAGAGGGAGAAGAACTTTATAGGAGAGGCTTCACTGCACCACTGCTGAAATGTGTCACGAAGGTTCAAGCCGAATACGTGGTAAATGAGATGCACAAAGGAATATGCGGAATGCACTCAGGAGGAAAGGCTATGGCCGCCCGAACTCTAAGAGTCGGGTACTACTGGCCAACAATGCGCCGCGACTGCGCCGAGTACGTCAAAAAATGCGAAGAATGCCAAAAATATGGCAACTTATCCCATATACCAGCAAAGGAATTGCACAATATCACAGCACCATGGCCCTTCGCCCTATGGGGAGTCGACATATTAGGCCCTTTTTCCACTCGCTAAAGGACAAGTGAAGTTCCTCCTCGTCGGAATTGATTACTTCACAAAGTGGATTGAAGTCGAACCCTTGGCAACTATCACCGCCCACAATGTGCAAAAATTCATATGGAAAAATATCATATGCTGGTTCGACATCCTTCACTCGGTAATATCCGACAACGGTAGACAGTTCACCGAAAAGAACCTGGAAGAGTTCTTCAAAAACCTAGGGATTCGGCACCGAGTGACCTCAGTGGAACATCCGCAGACCAACGGACAAACTGAAGCCGCAAATAAAGTGATACTTGGAGAACTGAAGAAGCGAGTAGGTGACGCTAAAGGAAGTTGGGCTGAGGAACTTCCCGCAATCCTATGGGCATATCGTTGCACACCACAATCAACAACGGGGGAAACCCCTTTCAGACTCTCATACGGATCAGACGCCATGATACCAGTAGAAGTCGGAGAACCCTCCCTACGAAGAACAAATTTCGTCCAGAAAAACAATGATCAATCACTAAGGCATGCACTCGACATGACCGAAGAGACGCTCAACGAGGTCCAAGTCAGAATAGAGGCCTGTAAAAGAAGAGCCGAGATGAGGTATAACACCAAGGTCAAGCCAAGAAACTTCGAAGCTGGAGACCTGGTTTGGAGAAAATGCGGGGAAGCCAGAAAAGCTACAGGAGAGGGTAAATTGGCAGCCAACTGGGAAGGCCCCTTCAGAATAATCGAGTCAATGGGAAATGGAGCCTATCGATTGGAGTACCCATCCGGCAAAACCATCCCCCGAACTTGGAACGCGACACACCTAAAGTTTTACTACAGTTAGAAAAATTGTAAGTGGTGATGTACTATTTTTCCTACTTTGACATTTTTTTCCAAGAGGTTTTTTGTCAAAGAGATTTTAACGAGGCACACCCAATTTCTCTCATTAATAAAACTCTTTGCTTCAAATTATCTATTTAGAGTTAACCGCGTAGACCTTTACAAGGATACGAAGGCGAGTTACAATTAACCGCGTAGACCTTTACAAGGATACAAAGAGCGAGTTAGATTTAACCGCATAGACCTTTACAAGGATACAAAAAGCGAGTTAGATCTAACCGAGTAAAGGATACAAAAGGCAAGTTACAATTAATCGCGTAGACCTTTACAAAGATACAAAAAAGCGAGTTAGACCTAACCGAGTAAAGGATACAAAAGGCGAGTTACAATTAATCGCGTAGACCTTTAAAAAGATACAAAAAAGTGGTTCAGACCTAACCGAGTAAACCTCGGATACAAAAGGCGAATTAGCCACGTAGACTTTTATAAGGGTAGAAAAAACGAGCTACACTTAACCGCGCAGACCTCTTGCGAGTCAGCGAAAAACCGCGAAAAAGGACCACACAAATAACGAAGAAAATTCATTAAACACCCTATTCGGAAGACCGGGTGCGAGCCTTGCAAGTAAATTTCATTAAGTACCCTATTCGATAGGCCGGGTACGAGCCTTACAAGAAGCAAGGAAAATTAAGACTAAAAAGCAGGAGCATCTCCCCCCTCCTGAGTAGAACAGCCCGGAGCATCCTCACCATCAAGTGCAGACTCCTCCACCAATTGCCCCTCTTTATTGACATCCTTATCAACGACAAAAAGAGAAGTGTCGGCATCCTTGAAGAAATAACGGACTTGGCGAAGTGCCTTGCTGAACCTTGCCTTGCTGAACCCGGCCTCATGGGTCTTAACAATCTCATCCAAGGCCTCACCCAGATCGGCTTTCAGCTTAGCCTTGGACTCGGCAGCCTCCGTTTTCGCCTGAGCAAGCTCGAAAATGAGCCTATCCACCTCAGCCTGCAACTCCCGAGCCGAGTTCTCGGACGCTGTTAAGGAAAGTTTTAAATCCTCCTCACGACTCTCAACTTCCCTTAACTTAGCCTCCACTCCCTCCTGGGACCTTCGAGATTCTTCGGCAGATTAGAGAAGAGTCTCGTTGGCCCGGGTAGCCTCCAACAGGGCCTGCTCGGCTTTAGCCGCAACCTCCTTCACCATAGCTAACTCTCGGTGGCCGCGGTCGAACTCCTCGGCCCAATATTGAGTAATGACCCATGACCGAGCTTGGAAGTGACAAACAGCCTCCATAGAGAGCACCGGCCCAGCATCCCTCAACATATCCCGATCAGCTTGACCGAGATTGTCGGCAGAAATGAGGGCCCCGGGGTTGAAGTCCTTCCCCCAAAGCGAGGTCCGCCCATCTTTCATAGAAAGGAAAGCCGGATGCCTCTCAACAGCAAACCCCGCAGCTTGAGCACCGGGCGGACTCGGTTTCGACTTCTTGGAGGGGCCATCCCCCCTTGAACAACCTCTCACTGATCCCTCTTCAGAGAAGGAGGAGGAGGAGGAGGAGGAGGAGGGATGGGCGGAGCAACTCGAACTGCCTCAGCAGCGGGCTCCTTACTCTTCAACTTCTCCAGCCTTTGCTTCTTGGTCGTCTTATAATCAAACTTCCCCATCACAATTGCAAAAGAAACAAGCATCAGTAAAAAACAAAGTAAAAGAAGAAAAACCGAATAAATAGAAGGTACTCACCGTCCCAATCCTCTCTCGGAGTCCGAGAAGTAGGAATTCCCACTACTGTCTTACAAGATAAAGAACGCGGCAACTTGCACAGCGTAACCATGTCATCCTGATCCTCAGGAGACATGTCCACGACCTGCCAAGACAGCCGTTTGTTTGGGGAACGGGTCCAATAAAGAGGGAACCTCGGTTTCTCACGGCTATCAAAAAACTCGACCTCCCCTTTCGGACCTGGTCGGACACGAAAGAAACCACTCTTGAAATTTTTCCAAGAAGAGGTATAGGGACTAAGGATTGACCGACCGGGAATCCCCGTCAGGGAGACCCAGCCCCCCCTCTGACTCTCTTTAACTTTATAGTGATACAAGAATTTAGGAGCAGTAGGAGTAATAAAGAATTTACTGCAGAGCACCCGGAAAGCCTGTAGAGAAGCCCAGGAGTTCAGATGCAACTGCGTTGGAGCGACATTCAGTGCCCGAAGAACGTCAGCCTCGAACTGATCAAACGGCACTGTAATGCCGAGAACTGAGAATAAGGCTTCATACACAAAAGTAAAATGAGGTTGGTGCGGGTCAGCAGACATAAAGACTCGGTCATCGGGACCACAAGGCTCGGCATGGACCATACCCGACCCTTTCGAGTGACACAAATCAATAGTTTCAAGAAGGGCAGACAAAGCCTCCTCGGTCTGATACCGAGAAGCATACGCACCCACCACCCCAGCCACCCAAGAATAGCCGAAAGTAGTAACAGGAGGATATACCTTTTTGTTACCCCTAGACTCAATAGGCTGGGGAAGGGAGGGAGGAAATAGAAGACGAGCACGCCGAGTCTCAAGAGGACGAACCTCAGTGGCCTCGAAATCGTCTAAGACCACCCCCCCCCCCCGACAGGAACGACCAAAGGTACTTGTGCAGGGTCGACGGATGGACGAACCACCCCGACACTCGCGACGGCAACGTTTGCCGCTGACGCACCATCGCTAATTCCATCAGAACTAAAGTGGTGCAAAGGAGAACCACCATCGGAACCCTCTCCGATAAGGTGAACCTCCGGCGTAAGCATACGACCCGCGCCGGAACGCCCAGAATCCCTGGAAAAAGAAGACATTATAGAATCACAGAAGAGAAATGGAAAGGAGAAGGGCGTACCTGAACAAGGAAAAAGAAAAAGCTAGAAGAAAGAGGACAAAATGGCAGAAGGGAGAGAAATCTCGCAGGAAGACAAAACACGCAGAAATGAAAATGAACGCCAGTGTCAACAATACCCTTTATATAGAACCCTAAGCGTCGCGAATACGAAAGGGCGAAACGGTCCGAATCGTTGGATCAAGACCCCTCACTAGGCCAATCAACGGCTAGGAAGGCTTGAGACCTTTGGGAATCCCTAGACCGTTTCAAAATTCAAAAAAGCAATCACTGACGCCGCCCTTGGGAATCGTTACGACTTCAATAAGTCTGAAACGACACCATCACCAAATGACGTGACGCTTCAAGAACCAAACTCGGACCCGTCCAAAACGAACAAACTCGTCTCGGCCAAATAAAATCTGAAATTGGTATAACCATACTTAAGCTCCTACATTACTTCAGAGCTTGGGGGGCATATGTACTACTCGAACTCGGCACTCCACCGAGTAGTCCAGTTGGCCGAGTAGAAACTCTCACTCGGAGGATAATAACGGAAAGAACAGTTTTAAGATAGAGAAAGATCAGGTCATAAGATAAGGATAGAAGATAGAATTATCTCTATCTTCATCACGAGATTTCAGGAGATTTGATAGGAAAATAACCCTATCAAATCTATCTCTTTAACTCTATAAAATCAGAACAACCCATCCCAATCGAGGTACGAAAAATCTAATCCCAATTGTGATACCTGTTTCTTCCTCATCGCCTCTAACTTGAGCGTTGGAGTGCCTTTGCAGGTACACCCCCCACCAGTCACGGAGGTGATCCCGGTAGAGCCACCGCACCGGAAGACTTACCAAAATTTGGTAAGAACACAAATCTCTATCATTCTCTGAAAATACACACAGTAACTTACCTCATTAATTATCTGCCTATTCTATACTATCTCATCTTCATTTTTTCTTTATTTCTCTTAAACCAAACACCTCTAAATTTATTACTCTTTTTCTCACTTAATTTCATTCACTTATTTCTCTCTTTCTTATTTTTATTTACTCTTTTTTTTTACTTATTTATTTTCTTCTCTCCTACTAAATGAGAGGTAAACGTGAGAGGTGAGAAGATGTAAGTTTTCCTATTAATAATTCAAAAAAAGACAAGCAACAGTATTAAAGCTTTACTAATGATTTTACTCCAGAAAAAAAAAGCTTTACTAATGAATATTAAAATATTAGCGAGTTCTCCTTCTCTTATAGATATATTTGTTCCAAAAAGATGCATCTGTTTGTCATTTTCTACTTATCGTTTTGTCGAGGTAATTACTTTTTAGACTGCAATTTAAGACTCGTCGATCGATATGCATATGTTATTTACTATATGCTCCTTCTTGTCCTATATATAAGCCTCAAAAGTCGTTGGAAATGACATTATTTACGAGTTGTGATGATTTGTAATTCAGTATTTGGCTTAGTCTTTGAGTGCTCCGGATATTTCACTGTGTTAACTTGTCTTTATCGCAATTCACAAACTGTCCTCGCCACGTTCACGTACACAACTATACCATTTAAAATGCGAACTTAATGCATTAATTAATAGTACTAGTTAAACTAATCTATAAGTCTATATAGCAAGTAAAACAGGAATGATGCATGCAAGGTAGCATGAACTCATACCCAAAATCGTTGGAGTTTAAGTTTTTATAATATTAGAGTGCATAAATTAATTTGTCATTTTTATGTGCAGATTAAAGGGAAACATACTTATATCCTATTTTATGTCTTAACAAAAAAAAAAAGTTGGGTTGTAATGTAACCAAAATCCTATTTTTTGTCACATTTAGTTTAACGAGGCATTTATATTACAAAATGACCATAGTAATTAGTTTAATTTCCCGGATTGAACATATTGATAATATAGTTTGGAGTGATTGTAATTTCCAGTTTTTTATTTTTATTTTTTCTCAAATAACTTTTGTTCCTATAAAATAGGGTGTTTTTTTTTAGTCCTTTAAATATTTAAATTTTTTTGCTTTAGTCCTTGCTATCAACCCTGCTATCAAGTAACAACGTTAATTGATGAAGTAACAACGACATTAACAACCCATTAACTTGCCATGTCGTCAAGGAGGCTGATGGATTGTCAGTCAAATGTAATTTTTTGGTAAGCTGTGTTTTAAAATATCTCATCAAGTAATCTGACATCATCTGTTTTGAACAAATGAGGATTTAAAAACAAAATTTACTAAAAAAAAATTACATGTGACTGTCTTGTCAGACTCCTTAATAATGTGACAAGTCAATGAACTATCAATGTCGTTGTTACATCATCATTTAACACTATTACTTGAAAACAAGGACTAAAAAAATCGATAAAAGACTAAAATCAAAACATAAATCTTTAAAGGACTAAAAAAAACCTATTTGTTATTATTATGTTAAGTGTTGTTGTTAGTATTATAATATCCTAGTGTTAGGAATTAGTAAGAGTGAGGTGATAGAACCTTAAGAGAGAAATTGAGGCCTAGTAAGGGACTAAGCCCACCCAAACATTACACCCCTCTAGGTTTTATAAAAAGAGAAGAAAGAGAGGGATGAGGGTCAGCCGTCATGAAATAGAAAGGAGAAAGAAAATAAGAGAAGAGAAGAAAAGATGAGGAGAAAGAAAAGAAAGAAGGGAGATTGGAGACCCAAACCCTAGAGCTTGTCTCTATGCTTTCTCAGGTGAGTGCTTCCCCTACCTTTCCCTAAGCTTTTACTATATGGTTTGGTTGACCCTCATCCCTCTCTTTCTTCTCTTTTTATAAATGGGGTTCGAATAAATGTTTGGTTGTAAGTAGTAGGGTTGATCTTAAACCCTAAATTAGTTGTGTAGTTTATATTTTGATTTATCATAACTATGCTTTTAATTTGATTGGATGGGTTGTGAATACCCCGAAACACCTTTTCTTGCTATCGTGAATTGATGGGTTGTGTTTGGCAATTTGCCTCTTTTGATGTTCTTAGAATTGAATTATATGATTTGATGTTTGTATGCATTTAATTTATTCTTCATGTGTATTTTGTGTTTGGTAATAGGTTAGACTTCAATCCTACAAATTTAGAGTGAGTTTTAGAATGTTAGGGACCCTTAGGGAAGGAATTATGCAGAAAAAAATGCAAAAATCGCAACTTAGAGTAACAGGGTAGCAAAACGGCCAGCCCATGAATTCTCTACTACCTATGAACCATATGCAACGTTCCTAGAAAACAGAGATCATGGTCAACCCGTGAATTCCTTGTTACTCGTAAATAACCTTGGTGCTTTCTGACACTAGTCAACAAAGTTCACAGGTAGTCCATGAAACATCACCTGCGACATTTTTTATGTTTTTATTTTGCTAGGGTCTAGACTTACATTGGCCCATTAGTTTAAATGAGACTTTTAGGCATAGTAAACGATTAAACTAGCTTTTGAGGCCAACATAGAAGTTGTAAATTGTCTTAGATTTCTAACAAGATAAGAATAAACTTGATAGGATTAGTACAACTCTAAATATCACGTTCACATTTTACAAAGGTCATAGCGTAATAGAAAATGAGTGAGATAACATCCAAAACTTAAGAAATGTTATATTATCCATAATACCAAGTAGATAGTTGTTGTGTTGAGTGAGTGGTATAGAACTAAGATGGATTGCCTTGAATATGACTTAGTTGAATTCATACCCGATATGTGTTGATGGATTATGCTTTAAAATGTTATTCCCTTGACTATGAACATGTGATATCATGCTATGAGAGGCATAATAATGATTGCTATGAGATATGTGTTGCAACAAGATGTCATTGTGACGAGTGACCAAGCCTATGAGATTGCGAGAATAGACCCGAGTAGTATCTTGGTAGGGAGTGACCTAACATGTGAGAGGCGAGAATGGACTCAATGTGTGCAATGAGAAGTCCAGTGGGACTAATGCTTGCCTTGAGATGTGACATGCATCATAACATTTAAGCGTTGTCAAATTTTTTTTTCAAAATTAAGCACTTCTCAAACATACATAAAATCAATTAAACCCCACTTTCTCACTCTTTAGAGTGGAATATCCTTAGCAAGGTATATATATTGTTATAATTTTAAGTATAAAAACTTCAAAAAAAAATACATTATTCTAAATTATACATAAGTCTAATCATTTAGTTGAATAATATTGACTTTGTTGCACTTTTGGCCCCCATTGTATTGTGATTGTGCAATTTTGGTCTTCTATGTTTCAATTACACCAATTAGATCCTTTAACTTTATTCTCATTTACAATTGACTTAATAGATCTTGTTAGAGGTGGGGCTCAAACCACCACCTCTTTACTTTAATAGGAACACTAAAGCCATTAAGTCAATGTGTTTGTTCAATATATATATATATATATATATATATATATATATATATATATATATATATATATATATATATTTGGCAAAAAGGTGAGCAACTTGATGGCAGCTGCCCCAACAGTGCAGGCACCGCAACCATCAACCAAAAGCACACCTAAACTTCAATAAAATAAAAAAAATATTACAAAGAAACATGGGGGGACATGTACCAAAACCCATGAGGTATCATCTGAACCTATACATAGGAAGAGCCAATCTATTTTGGTAGAAATCATGCTTAATGAAAGAGGGAATAAGATTCCACAAAAAAAAACCTTGAATTCTAGTACCATGAGAGACAAGTTTATCTACACAATTGTTTCCCTCTATGTAAATGTGAGTGTATTTGAAATTCATATTGTTAGTTAGAACTAAACAGTTAAGCCATCTATTTCTAATTCTCCAAGGAACCAAGCTCAATATATATTTGAAAATTATACTAGTACTATATATTAGGAGTGTTCGCGAATTGGATTTGGATCGGTTTTGAAGGAAAAAATAATATGATCCAATTACTTTTGTTTTTTTAATTCATCATCCAATCAGTTTGTTTCAAAATTTTAATATGATCCAATTTAAAGTGGTTTGGATTGGATTGATTTCCGATTTTAATCTTAATTTTATTATTTTTTAGAAAATATTAAATAAATGGTAAGGTATATAATAAATATAATAAAAAATAATTTAAAATATCAAATATTTCATTTATGTCATTATATAACTAATAATAGTATAATATTTTAAATATATAATATATAAAAAATAAATTTATACAACTTGATAATTATATTTATGCATCTTAACTCAAATAGTTAGTAAAAAATTATCTTTAATTAAATATTTTTTATAAATAGGTATAAGTTATGTGATAATTTTACAAATATATAAGAAATAAAAATATAAACATGATTGGCATTATCAATTTATAAATAAAAATATATGCATATGTACAAATTTGGTTTGGTTTGGATTGGATTGGTTTTGAAAATCAAATCCGAAATCCGATCCAATCCAATAAAAAATTCCAGTTTTTCAAATTTTTAATCTGTTTGATTTTCAGTTTTTTGGATCAATTTTTTTTTCTTCTGTTCTTATTGGATTAGATTAGTTTATTAACACCCCTACTATATTGTACTCCTTCCGTCCCTTTTTATAAGATAATTTCAACTAATTCACACCCTTTAAGTAAATTGATTAATTTAGTTAATTACATTAAACTTGTCAATAGTTTGTAGTATTCTTTCAAAATTATCCTTAATATTTTTTAAATTAATCTTCTCTCTCTTTCTACTTAATTGTTTCTTCCAAAATTATCCTTAATTTTTTAAATATAATCTTCTCACCTAATAAGAGAGAGAAACAGTTAATCTCTTTAATTTCCAACATTTATTATTTTTTGACTAAAAAATTGTTAATTAATTAAGGGTACTTGAGGAAAAATATAATTAATGTAATAGACAATTAGAAAAGAATCTTATAAAAAGGACAACAATGTTTTGAAAAAGGGTCTTATAAATGAGTTTAATGATCATGCACTAATAGTCTAAAATAATTTTACATTGTCATCTAATTATACATTATTATTGATATGACTTTTAAAGTTGTTATCATAAAAGTCAACAGACTTACAAATTTACAATATATGGTAGGTAGTGATTGAATGACTGTGTAAAATTATTTTACACTTTCAGTACATAATCTATTTTCTCCTTATAAAAATGGTCAGGGGGAACATAACTTAAATGGGTGATCAAAATTACATGTATATTTACTTTCACTAAATAATAAATATAAATTAATATATTAAAAATTAATAAATATTTATTAGTACATACTAATAATATTAAATATTATAAAATATATACTATAAATATTCTAAATATATACTATTAATATATATTAAATATATACTATTAATATCTACTAAATATTTAATAAATATTATCGCACATTAATTTACTAATATAATAATAATAATATTAAATATTAATGAATATAAATTAATAAATATATAACAATATTAAATATTAATAAATAAGTTTATAAATAGTATAATATTATAAAACCAAACAAACAATAACTTATATTTTTTTATACTACAAATTTTAATTATAACTTAATTACTCAATTTTAAATCATTTTTCTTTTATAAAATTGTGTTTTTTAATTTTTTAATTTTTCTTTGCATATTTTAGTAATTGAAATAAGATATTAATATTGATGTTATTTTTGTTTTCTGTATTTCACTAAAAATATTATATGTATGCCATATATTTTCAATTAACACTCGTCTAATATATTTATATCATATCCAACATAATATTATTTCTGTAGAAGTATATTATGTATACAAATTTATATTTATTTAGTTATATTTATTAATTTAAATTCATTCATATTGTTTATTAATATTAATTTTAATATTATTAGTATATTTTTATTAATTTATACTTTTTTATATTTAATATTTTTATATATTTATTAATATTTAATATTATGAGTATACATTAATAAATTAATGTACAATTTGTATTTATTGATATTTAGTATATATTTAATAAGATTTAATAATATTAGTATACATCAATAAACTGAGAAATGTTTATTAGTATTTATTTATATTTGTTATTTACCAAAAATAAATATATGCATATTTTTGGTTCTCCATTTAAGTAATATATTTAATATAATTTTCATTCATATACTAAAAAAAAGTATAGGGATAGTGGGTTTTTTTTCACCATGACATGGTGTGAAATATCTACTAGCTAGCTTTGTTAATGATTAATCTCTGTCGGGAAACCCGGTGGCCACCTTTAGTGGTCTCCCATCCAACCATGTTTTTTTATTCACAAGATTCGAACATGATACCTTACTTAAGGGGATCGAGCCTAATACCACTTAGACTAACTACTTGTTGTTATAGGGGTAGTGGTTTAAATCTCACATTCAACACTTTGTTAATTTTCCTCATTTTCACACGTCACATTAGTGTTACATTAGCATTCGTGTCAAAAGTAGTGCTAGAAACACACTCTCTAACATATTTCTTCAAACACACTATCTTTAATTGGTTAAAATTTATTAAAAATTATAAAATTAAAGAGAGATAATGATTAAATATGATGTGAGACCCACAAAATTTTGTCAATTTTAATAAAATTTAACCAATAAGAAAAAATGTATTAAAAAAAGTCTGTCAAATAGTATGCTCCTAACATTTCTCTTTGTGTCAAAAATATGTCAAAAGCTATGTCATTATGTTAGTGTCACGTTAACAAAATTTGTTTATTATTATTATTATTATTATTATTATTATTATTGCAAAACATTGACAAAGTGACTTGATTATAAATGAAAAAAAGTTGGAGAAATTAATTGACATAATTAAAATATGAAATACTAAAATTGACCAATCAACATACTTGAGGAACCAACAGTGATATTAAGCCACTAATATTACGATGAAAATTTTTTAATTAAAATTTAACTCATTTATAACATTTGATTTAGCTTCTACTTTAATAAAATATGGCTTCAAAATTGAATATTTAAATTATCCTTTTTAATTATTTAATTAATTACTTATATTTAATAATATTTGAATTTTCACATAAAAAGCTTATTACACTTAGTAATATATATTAAATAATTTTTAATCTAAAATGGAAAAAAAATTAATAACATTAAAAAAATGTGTATGACAGTGGTATGGATTACATATCTAATTCATTTTAATGTTGTAGTGCAAATTTTTATCTTTCTAGAAGGAAAAAAACTCACGTTAAAAACACTTGAGCAATGAGCATAGATGTCTCATGTCTCAACATGGCTATTGGCTAGTAGTGTTTCTAGTCGGTCTTAATCGTCGCTAACAAACAATACCCAACAGACACTAAAATTGGCATTCTAATTTCTAAGTCGACCTGTTATAATTCGATTTTCTCTCCCTTAGTTGTGTCTTTTTTTTTTTTTTTTATAATTTTTTATGAAAAAGCAAAATGGACTAAACTCCAAAATTTGTCTTAGAAAATTTGGAGGGGCATGCATTAATTTCTAAGAATGTAAAAGCTTCATGTTTATTGTCATGAATCAGTAATAGTAAAGCTATATTTAGTATATATCTTTTTTTGCTTACATAAATAAATAAACAGTTATATTAATCAGTACCAAATTAATAAGAAAACTGTTTTTCTAACGTGTGCAACATTGCACACGATAAGAGTAATTAATTACTCAATTTTACTTAATTTAGATTAATACTTATTTTTAATTATTCTTTCAAATTAATTGTTATCTTTTCCTTATTTAGATTAATAGATTCTCTTTCAATCAAAATAATAAATATCTCTCTTATTTATTAAATAGATTCATTATAAATAAGTATTGATTTAAATTAGGTAAAATTGAGTAATTAATTACTCTTATCATGTGTAATGTTGCACATGTTAGAAAAACTGATAAGAAAAACACAAATTCATAATTAACGAATGACAAACTCGCATGATCATTTAAGAAGGGACGGGATAAAAAGTTTTTTTTTTCTCCTCGTACAAAGATCACATATGAGATTCGTTGGAATTGAGTAAACGATTTTCATACTCTTTAGCAATTTATGATAATAACTACTTTAAATTCTTTTTATCCTCCAACTACTTTAAAAGTTTAAATTCTGTATCCACTAGAAGGTACTCTGTTCAATAATTTTTTTGTTGTCCTGAACTTGGCAATTGGCATGAGTTCTCAGCTGAATCAAATGACTGGGATTTTTCTCCCACTAATTTTAGGGCTCACTTGTCTCGGAAGAGGTAAGTGTCTCTTTCCTTTACAGTATACAGTATTAACATTAATTTTGATGAAACTATCTTTAAACATTTTACATATTAATGTTAGAATAGTATTTTAATTTGGAAAAAAGAGTATTTTTTAAAATTTACTTTTTTTTAAATAAATAGACACTTTAAACTTTAGTTTTGTTTTTAATTTTACTTTTTTTTTTATAAATAAATATCTTAAACTTTAATTTTATTCCAATTAATCTTTAAATTTTACCTTTTTTTATACATTAATACTTAAATTTAATTGTCATCTCAATTAATTCTTAAAATTTATCCCTTTTATAAATAGACTCCTATATTAAACTGGATTTAAATTATAAACAGAAAGGAAATATCAATCATTTATTTATTTTAAATCTCAATCATTTATTAGTTTTAGCTTTATAAATCTCTTTCCCAAACATTAAAACATTATAAAATTTAGAATTAAAGAAATTAAGATAAAGACTTTTTTATTTTTATTTTTTTAAGTCATATTTTTATTATATTTTAATATGCGTGGAAATGAATAATAAGAAAAGAAATAGTGAATAATTGATATTTAAGATAAATAAACTGTTAGAATTTCTATTTGTTAGTAATTTAACTTTAACTTGATAGATAGATCTATTTGTAAAAATAGATAGAATTTAAGGATTAATAGTTTTGGAATTAAAGTTCTATATATTTGCTTACAGAAAAGGTAAAATTTAAATATCAATGGAAACAAAATAAAAATTTAAAGTATTTACTTTAAAAAATAAAATTTTAAAAAGTTGAGTGCTCTTCTCCTTATTATGAAAAAAAAAATGCAAGAATTAATTTTCTATCCTTTAAACAAATCGGCTAAATTTTGCTTTCAATCTGAACCACAACATAGATTCATATAACGTATGAGTTTGGTGTTAATTATGGTAGTCTTTTAAAAAGCAATATATTAAATATTAAAAGATTAACACAAGTGATATCAATAATTTTGATTCTCTACATGTATGAGTATCTTTCTTTATAGCTAATATTGTCCAAGATTTTATTGGATAGAGTTGACACTTCTTACAACAAGAATTAACCTTAATTTATCATCACATGAGAGACTAGCTCACTCACCCAATCCCATTGGCAGTGACATCTATAATTATTAAAGTAAATTTTTTTTACAGTTTAAATATATCTAGTGCCAAATTTGTGACAGAAATATACCGAGATTTCTTGGCCAAAAATGGGAAATGTTTTGATATGAAGTGGTGGAGAACCACAATGTGCAAAACCAACTGATACGCCAAGCTGTATGGGATGTGAGAATTAGATGTTAAAGGAGGAAGAATAGCCATAGGTGGTTGGTTACAAGCTGCACTCGACATTTCATGATTCCAAGTGTTTGGCAACTAGGCATCTTCTGCTTTCTCCCTATTTTCTCACCCAACAACTAATAATTACTAGTTTAACTAGTACACTTTTTTAATAATTGTTTTCACTTTTACTAAATTTTATTTTGAATACTAATAGGATTATCTTTTAAGTCTAATGATCAGACGTTAACAGGTAAAACAGTTTTACATTGTTAATAAATCAGAAATCATCATTGATATAATTTTTAAGATAATTATTGTAAAAGTCAATCAACTTATAATTTATATATGATAATTTGTGGTTGAATGACGGTATAAAATTACTTTATATTATTGATGCAGAGCTTATTTTCTCTCTTTTTTTTTCATTTTAAACTAATGAAGAATTGAAAACCCTTATAGGACATCGACACTAACGTTAATATTGTACCGCATTATGGCATTCTTACTTAAGCAAAATGATTGAGAAAAAAGTGACATTTCACCGTATTTTAACTTATGTTACAGGAAAAAAAGAGGCAATGTCATGTAAGATTAACCACACTAAAAGGGTAATTAGTTAAATGTATAATACTATGGCAGTGTTAATTAACTCCTCTATCTAAGAACCAAGATCTTTTTCCCTATCCAACAACGCGGTTACTCATTTCCCAAAACTAATGACTACAAGGCCAGCTGTTATTGTTGTAGTGAAAGTGACAAAAATGGTGCCAACTCAACCCCTAAAATTGGGGTGGAAACAAACACTACAAATAAGCACTATTTTAAATTTAGAACTTAATAGGGATCCGTTCTCGGTGTAGTTTTCTTTTAAATTTAATTTCTCTGTATTTTACAAAAATCATTCTGAATTTTAAGATAATTATGGTAAAGTAAACAAATTTATGGTTGAATGAGGATATAAAATTTATATTGCTAATGAATAAACTATCTATTCAAAATTTTTATACGTTAATCAATGAACAATCATTTTTCATATAACTTTGAGATGAATATTATAAAAATTAACAAATTTATTATACGTTATAATCTGTAATTATAAGATAATGAAGTAAATTTTTACATTATATATAATATATAATTTATTCTTAAATTTATTATTTAATTACAAAAATGGTTAAAAAAAATATAATCTATTATATTCTATTATTGCAACATAGCTTCTAAAAGAAAACAAAACAAGAATTTGCCGGTGTCATTATTGATTAACATTATAATTAAATTGAAAAAAAAAAAACATTGGAAACGGAATGAGCAAGTGTCTGAAAAGAGAGTTAAAGATAGGATATGTTTGTGTGTCAAAGATTCCTTTGATTTTTGAGGTCCACCACCATTTCTCAATCATCTCTCTTTTCTCTTCCACCTTCCCCAAAAAGTCCTTCCCCCCTTTTGCTTTAACAAGAGTGGTAATAATTTATTAATTTCCAAATTAACAAAAATGCCATAATTAATTTAATCTATTAAAAAAAATTCATTCATTCATTTATTTATATAATAAAAAATTGGGTTCTCTTTTTGTAATTATTCTCCTTCCTCCTCCTCTTGCTCGTTTTTCTCCTTCAACAACACAATCATTTCATTTGTATATTTTGGGACAATTATTTCAAAAACACACAACACAGCCTGAGACAGACAACAAAACAACTGATAGGAACAACGACATCAACAACAACATGGTAAGAAAAGGTTGGATCAAATTCCATTAACAAAGGAAAAAGGAACCAACAAAACCCAAATAACTGGTTGGGTCGGGTTCGGGTTTTTGGATCCGTTTCTCTGGTTCAACCGTTGTTGTTGTGGTGATTATACTGGTCGTGCTTCTTCTCAACAATTCATCGTTTTCTAGGTATACGCATTCATCATTCTCTCTCTTTTGTCTCTTTCTCTCTCTCTCTGGTTTTGTTTTTTTATTTTCTCTTTTGCTTTTGTGTTTTTTTACCTTGTTTGTTTGGTGATTTAAAAGATTTTGAAACAATGTTGTTCGTTGCATTTGATGAATTGGGTCGTGTTTTTTTTGTTCGGTTTTTGGTTCCTTTTTGTCCCATTTTTTGTTTTTTATTATTTCTCGTTGCAAGGGACTGATAGAATAAAAAAAATAGGATCTTTTTTTTAATGATGATTTTGAGACTTTGTCAAATGGTGGACGAGCAAAGTGGGGGTTATGAATTTTTGGAATTTTTATTGTTAAAAGCATTGTCCTATGATTATTCATGTTGGCAGGGTTGTCTTTTATTTTGTCAGCAAATTAAGCAATTTGCATATATGTTTGTAAACAAAATCATTTGCCTTTTCTTTTGAATGGTTGTCATTTTGTGTTTCTGGAGCTGAAGGTGGGGTTTCTGTTTTCAGAAAATTTGGTTTTTGCAGGTTAGGTGTTTCTAAGGCGAGGGCTGAATGGCTGGGATTGATGATAATGTTGCCCTTACTGGTGATTGGGGTCTTCCTAGCCCAAGTACAAGGACCTTTTTCTCTAGAATGTTAGATGAAGATAGTGTGACAAGATCAATCTCAGAACATTCTGGAAGTGGTAGAACTGGGGATCTCTTTTCGGGAACTCGCGAGCCTAGTGAGACAGGGAAAGGAAACATGAAAGATAGGGCACAAGATGGTGATTCTGGAGCCCAATTGACCGATGTGAGCTTTCAGGCCGAGCAGAAGACGAGCTCTCGGGGTGGTCTTGTTGAAAGAATGGCTGCTAGAGCCGGGTTTAATGCTCCGAGGTTGAATACAGAAAGCATTAGATCTACTGACCTTTCGCTTAATTCTGACATTCAGTCTCCTTACTTGACCATCCCACCTGGTCTCAGTCCTACTACACTTTTAGATTCTCCAGTTTTTCTTGCCAATTCACTGGTGAGCTCTGGTTTATTTGTGCTGTGTGGCTTGTTTATTTGTTTATCTAATTTGATATTTGTTTCTCTCAAACCATAAGAGAAAAGGGGGAAATAATGGAAGGAAGGGATATAGGATAGTCTTAGATGTGGCTGTTAGCATGTTACACTACAAAACACAATCCATTATTGCTCCTGATGTGTATGTCTGATAGGACAGACAACAGTATGCACAGCTGTGTATTTAATTCTTCTGTGTAATTTTAATGTTGTAATTTGGATAATCTGAGAAGTCATCTGAGGTTATTTCTTCAATTTGTGTTAAGGGTTTTATTAGGTGATCTCAAGTTTTCCTATGACCTTGTCTGATTAACTTCTGGAATTTTCATGCTTGCACTTTCTTCCTTGTGTTTCTTTTCTGTCCTTTCTTAAGCTCCTCGAATTTCATCAGGGGCACACTGTTTGGTTAATAAGGTAACTCTTTTCTGACATCATAGTTTTGAACTATCCTCTAGAACAGGTTAAAAAAATGTCATGTCTTGTTGTGACTTTTTCTTTTCAATATACTTTTTGTAACAGTAGGTGGTGCACTCAGACATGGAGTATATAATTATTATATCTAAACTGTATGTTTGTACTTTAACTTTGAAAGAACTGGTAGGACCCTGTTGTCTTGGTAATGGTACGTGACTGTGCTTAAAATTTTGATTTGATTTTCATCTTGTAGTGCTACTCACATTGTCTAACTTGTGAACTATAAACCACTTAGATTCTTGATGCTCTGCATGCCGTGCAATGAGGCACTTTTTATGCTCTTAACACATGGTGTCAAATGTAGTTTTTAGAGTCCTATGTTATCGCTTTTTCTTTTAATTTCTGCCAGAGGCACCAATAGTGGTCTATCTGCTGTTGTAGGAAACTGATACCTGGTTCTGTTGAAATTGTTCTGCCTCCTATTGAGCTATGAATCTGTCTAATTTCAGGCACAGCCATCTCCCACAACTGGAAAGTTCCTGTTCATGTCAAATGGCAACATGCGGAACTCAGAATTATCATCTGATGCTCCAGGAAAATGTAAAGATAATGGCTTTGGTGACATCTATACATCATCCTTTGCTTTCAAGCCTACAACTGATTCAGGCTCCTCTTTTTATTATGGTGCTGGAAGAAAAGTAAGCACATTCTAATAATCATTTTTTACCACTGGAAATTTAGATAACTTTTTTATTTTTAGCAAATTGCTTTTCCAATCAACATGACATGCCATTTGTACACAGTCATAGGGTGTTATGCAGTTATAGATAATGATTCAAGTTAGATATCTTCTGATGCACATAGTATAGGATTTGTAGTGAGTTGAGTTGACACTTGACAGCGATGTCTTGGCAATAATATGCAGATATATTTCTTTGTTTTGGTCATTTATTCTGTCCTCTGTTTGCAGTTAAATCCATCTACACTTCCTCAACAATCCTTTCCTGGTATGGAGGTTTCGGCTCAGACAGAAAATTCTTTTCAATCTCAAAGTGTTGATGCTGTCAAAGTTCAAACTGAGAACAAAAGTGGCCTTCAACTTCAGGCAGACTTTGTCGAATCACCTCCTCAAAAAGATAATGGAATTAAAATGTTCTCAGCTGATCAAAGGGCTTTTGATGCTGTTGGTGGTGGCGTTGAACATTCGACACCAATTGAAGAGCAAGCAGATGAAGAAGGAGATCAAAGAGGCAATGGAGACTCGATGGCTGGTGGTGTTGGTGGTGCACCATCTGAAGATGGATATAACTGGAGAAAATATGGCCAAAAGCAAGTTAAGGGCAGCGAGTACCCTCGAAGTTACTACAAGTGTACACATCCAAACTGTCAGGTTAAGAAGAAAGTAGAAAGATCTCATGAGGGCCACATAACTGAGATCATCTACAAGGGAACGCACAACCATCCAAAACCTCCTCCAAATCGCCGGTCAGGTATGGGTTCGGTTAACCTTCATACTGACATGCAAGTGGATAACCCTGAACACATTGAACCACACAATGGTGGTGATGGCGACCAGGGCTGGGCTAATGTACAAAAGGGAAATATAGCTGGAGCTGCTAATTGGAAGCATGACAACCTTGAAGCAACTTCATCAGCATCTGTTGGCCCTGAATACTGCAACCAGGCCACCAATTTGCAGACTCAAAATGGTACTCACTTTGATTCAGGAGAGGCAGTGGATGCCTCATCTACTTTTTCTAACGAAGAAGATGAAGATGATCAAGGCACTCATGGTAGCGTATCATTAGGTTATGATGGGGAAGGAGATGAATCAGAGTCTAAGAGAAGGTACATACTTGTCATTAATTATTTTAAGTTTTCAAAACTAATATTTATTTGTCTAACATATTGAAATCAATTATTTATTTTCTCAGGAAACTGGAATCATATGCAGAGTTGAGTGGAGCTACAAGAGCCATTCGCGAGCCTAGAGTTGTTGTACAGACTACCAGCGAAGTAGATATCCTCGATGATGGTTATCGGTGGCGGAAATATGGACAAAAAGTTGTCAAAGGAAATCCCAACCCAAGGTGGTCATTCCTCTATGCATGCACAGATGTTATACAAACAATAACATCATTTATGTTACAAAGCTGAATGTAGCTGTTTTGTTGCAGGAGTTACTACAAGTGCACGAATGCAGGGTGCACGGTAAGGAAGCATGTGGAGAGAGCATCACATGACCTTAAATCCGTGATCACTACATACGAGGGAAAGCACAACCATGATGTTCCTGCTGCTCGTGCCAGCAGTCACGTCAATGCTAATGCTTCCAACGCTGTTCCTGGCCAAGCTTCTGGTGTTCTTCAGACCCATGTTCATAGACCTGAACCATCTCAAGTACACAAT
Organism: Pueraria montana var. lobata; assembly: GCA_026413185.1. Classification (NCBI taxonomy): domain Eukaryota; kingdom Viridiplantae; phylum Streptophyta; class Magnoliopsida; order Fabales; family Fabaceae; genus Pueraria; species Pueraria montana. Next base: position 70,845,345 of record CM048654.1, read on the forward strand.
GGCATTGGAAGGCTTGAGAGGCCTTCCCTTGGCTCATTCAACCTACCCGGGAGGCAGCAGCTAGGACCTTCCCATGGCTTCTCTTTCGGTATGAACCAATCCATGCTATCAAATCTGGCGATGTCAGGGTTAGGCCACGCGCAAGCAAAGCTTCCTGTCATGCCTGTTCATCCGTTCTTGGCGGCGCAACAACAACATCAACAACAACAACGCCCTGCAAATGATTTGGGTTTCATGTTGCCAAAGGGAGAGCCAAATGTGGAGGGTATTCCTGAACGCGGTGGCCTTAACCTGTCAAATGGCTTATCAGTGTACCAAGAAATTATGAGTCGCATGCCTCTTGGTCCTCATATGTAAAATTTTATTCCCTGATTCTTTAAAAAAAAAAAAACTAATGTTTACAGCTTATAACATACATATATATACATATGTAATGCCCAGGCATACATAGGTGGACTTTTCATTATTAGACTGTCATTGTAATGTTTGATATTCTTCATCACATGTCAAAGGTATATGTAGTTTATTTTGCTGATTTATTGCATTCAAGGCTACCAGGTCAATTTAAGAATTAGTGGCTATGATAGATTGTGTTCAATTAAGAATTATTCTTGATAGAGATTTTAGTTTATTAGATGTCAAAGGTTAAAGGATTTGTATGGAAACTTATTCATGATAGGATGCAGACAAAAGAAAATTTATATAAGAAAAATGTTCTCATTGATAGAAGTAATGTCTCATGGGCATGGTCGAAAGGTAAGTTAAAATTTTTGAAGTTTCTCTGTTTGAGTGGTTAATTGAGCCACTGGTTTGCCTTAAGCAGATTAGCTGATATGAAAATACACAGATGCTGTTAAAAGGGATTGATAAATCACCAATTGGTTGGCTGGGAAAGTTATTGAGTTATATAGGGGTTGGACAAATTGATGTTTTCTGTAAAGTGCTGGTATAAATTACTATAGGGGGTATTTTGCTGTGTATTATGGTTATATTCAAGTGTCCAATTCTGTCACAGCCCCTGCCAAGTTTTAATAAATATATCTTCTTTGCTTTGAAAAAAAAAAACTTTATAATATAATTTAATTATGTTTTGCAATATCTTTGTTAAATTATAACAAGATTCGCTTGTCTTAGTCCACCCATTTGTCTAAAGAGCGAGAAAGAAGTACTCTATATTATGACTTTTGTTTTGGATTCTGTTAGTGGTTTGACCGGCAAATAGAAAAAAATTGAGACTAAATGTAACTAGGAATACATGAAGTGTGGTTGAATATTTATTTTTAAGAAAAAATATATTTTTAGTCCTTATACTTTACAAAATTTTTAATTTTATTTCATATACTTCACTATTGTACATTTTGGTTTCTAAATTTTTAAAAATAAGTGTTTTTAGTCCATCAGGTTAACACAAATTTCTACATGAGGGATTAAAAACATATTTTTTTCTTATTTTTTTTAATATAATTAGTTAATATTTTTTAATTATAATTCAATTCCAAATCACGAGAGCCAATAATGTATTACTCTTTGTTTTGGCTTTTCTTGGGTTGCCACCGACAACTTTTTCTAAGGCAAGTTTTGTCAAACAAAATTTAACTTTCACCCGACGAATGTCGACAAAGGCTAACGATTTACCATAATCCTGTTTGCAGGCATTTTAACTAAGTTGAACAGAAGTAAAATTATTTGGCTAATTTTTTTTTATTTTTAAATTCTGCAATGACTATTTAATTTTGAGAGCAATAAAAGTTTTTAACTTTTCGATTTAAAGAAAAATGATGTTAGGTATATATAAAACTCTATTTATTTTTACACTTCAAAAGTGACTTCTTAAACAATTAATTCTTCTAAATCTATTTTTAAAATATCATTTCCAAATTCAAGTAAAATTGTCAATATCAATTCTACCATAATTTTTTTTTATCATTAATTGCTTTTTCAAAATAAAACTCTTCCAAAATTTATAACAAACATTTCCTCAATCCGTAAATTTTAAGGGATTGGTTTAATAGTAATGAGTATAATACCTACTTCAAATTTTAGCTACGTCAACAACTTTGATGCAGGTTTCAACCACGACTATGATTAACATATATAAAAAAAAAAAATACCAAAACTGTCAAACTTCTTATTAGATTAGCGAAGGGAAAAAAAAAGTGATTTGAAAGCATTGTATGTTTTAAGCAATACATGCAAAATTTGATAAATTAATTAAACAATGATAACTGAATACGAATAGAAAAAACAAAAGACTACAAGCAACAAGAGCAAGAGCTGATAAAATCATGAAAAATGTGAATGTGAATCCCACTGACACTAACCCAGGTGGAAGTGTGGTCCATCCAATATCTCCCAAACAATGTTTTGATTTGAACCCCACTTATCCATATAATGTGCATCATGATTGATTCCCCTCCGTATTAAAACTTCTTACTCCTACAACCTAACAATCCTTACATCATGTCTGAATGCACAATATTTGTAACAACTAACAACATTCAATCAGCACCATCTTTCCAAAGTCTAAAGAGTTAAGACCTTGGAAAAGAAAGCCAAAAGTTCAGCTTGTAGATTGGTCAATTATTTATGCCTTTTAAATAGCCAGAAAAGCCACGCACCCATTGCTAGGCTAGCTAGAGATAGCTAGAGTCTCCATCAATCCTACCTTGTTTTACATTTTCAAAATAAAATGCAAAATTTACCTCAAACAAGCAGGTGACCAAAACTGATGAACAGAAAACAAGCAAGACCACAGATCTATTACTAGCCACAATGCACTTCGAAATTGAACATATCAGAACATGTACATATTACTAAGTAGTAAATAAGAGGAATTGGGTGTCCCCAATTTCTTTAACAAATGCCAAACTTACCTTACACAAGTGACTTAACAAGCAAGGACCTAAAAACAACTTTAAAGGGAGTTGCTAACCTTACTTTTAATGTCTAAGAACAACTGTAATTTTATTAGGAATTCATCTTTAACTAACAATTTGCTATACAAAATATCAAACTTTGGTACTTATACCACTTAATAATTTTATGTAAAACATGAAACTAATTAACCTAACCTGTTGAATTGAAAATTCTTATAAAATAAATTAAGTTTATAACATATAATATGTGATTTAAAATAAAAATAAATATCCATATCTAGATAGCATAATAATGAATTTGATATACATAATCAAGAAAGATGATATTGACCAATTCAAAATTATTAATGCCACTACCATACCAACTAGTACAATCCAATCATAATCACAATTTAAACCCATGAGTGAACCAAGTTGGCAAGTGCTGTTGTAGAGGACCCAGATTCCCCAACTGCAGCCAAAGCCAATTGTTTTAACTTGAAACTTGTTTCTCTGACCTCTTTTGACTCCATCACCTCCCTCACCCTCTTCTCCACTTCTTCCCCACTCACAAACCCATCTTCTTCCCTTTGTTCCACGGCAACAGCCACCTTCATCTCTCCCACCATCACGTGCCTATTCACGTGCTGCTCCGCATACAGCGGCCATGCAATCATTGGCACCCCAGCAACCACCCCTTCCAACACCGAGTTCCACCCACAGTGACTCACAAACGCGCCCACCGAGTCGCGACTCAGCACCTCCACTTGTGGGGCCCACGACCTCACCACCAGGCCCCTATCCTTGGTTCTCTCAATGAACCCACTTGGCAGCACCGAACTCAGATCGAATTCCCCTGCTGTAACGTCGTGAATCTGCTTTGTTCCCTCGTCTTGTAATGGCCTTTTCACAACCCACAAGAACCTGTGGCCACTCCTCTCTAACCCGTTTGCTATCTCTCTCAATTGTGACACTGAGAATGATCCACGGCTTCCAAAACATAGGTACACCACGCTTCTACTTGGTTGTTCATCAAGCCATGACAAACATTGTTTACTGTCTGTTGCTACATCTGATTTTATAAAAAACCAAACTTTTCTTACAAACAAAGCAAAAGATTCAAGTAAATGAATTACTAATACTAACATATTCTTTTCAATTCAATCCATTAATTGAAATTTGTGTAGGTTTACTAAATGAAGATGAAATTCACACGAATTTCACTTAATAAAAAAGAGTGTCAAAATGTGCGTTATTAGTCTTTTTTTGCAAAAATATATGTTGTTCATAGTTTTTAATCTTTGATTCAATGCATACGATGGTTTAGTCTTTTTGTGTTACATAGCAGATAGGAGTATTAGATATAATTAATATGGAACGTTAATTTATAAATTGACCAAACTCGTTTCATATTAATTATATCTAATATATTTTAGGCAATAAGTAAAGATAAAACTTATACATCAAATATATATATTTGGTACGTACAATTCAATTTATAAAGTACCAAATATATTTATGAGAAATCAAGGACTAAAGTACCAAATATATTTGAGAAAACACATTCATATATAGTTCAATAAAAAATTATACATCAAGTACGAACTTTACTGAAAGAGAAAACTTTTTGAGATTCAATTATATTTTCTTTTTTATAACTCTGTTGTGGAGATGCAGACCTACTAGTGAGAGATTAAAAAAAAAATTAGTCAACAAAAATATGAGTTGTGTTATCTCTTCATCATATTACATCTCATCTGTATCTTTTTCTTAGTTGTATAATTTATCGTACATTTCTCTAAAAACATTTGAAAAAAAAATAATAGTATGTCTAGTTAACTTAAGAGTAACTTTGCAAAAAAATCTAAATTTAAGAGAAATTAAATATTATTAATTAAATTAACTAATTTTTTTAATACTTGTGAATTAATTAATTAAATCTTATAAAAAAGAACTTGAGAGAATATTTAAAACTAAAATATAAAAGAACTTAAAAAAGAATAAATGAAACAAAGAAGTTAACAATGGCATTCCTTATAACTTAAGTGACCAAAACGACAAAGAAAAATATCTTTCTCATCCTCTTGTCCCTGTAAGAACGGTGTATTTGGTCCATTAATGTTCTATTCATCAATCTAGAAAAAAAAGGGGCACCTATTTTTGTACTTAATGGTAAGAAGAAAGATTTTGAAGCGAATGAGAAAGACGAGATCATTAACCAAACCTGATTGTTGCGGTTCCGCAATGAGTGGTCCGATGTAGTAAACAGGAGACGCTTCTTTCGCGTTCGGAAAGCACGCGCCCTCCGACACGGCGTTAACCGCCACAGGCTCGAGCTCCGGGAACGAGTTCACGATTATCCCACGCGCCTTCGGAAGGTGCGTGCAGAAGTACAGCATGTCCCAGTAAGCAGGGTCGTCCCTCTCCAGCACGGGTTCCGGCATGTTCACCGCCCTCAGCGGCGCGTTACCCGGCACGCGCAGTTCCACTCCGACCATATCCTTAAACGATACGCTTGTTTCTTCGTGGAGTTTCGGGAAGTACAAGAATAGAGCGAGAACGGCGGCGCCGGAGGTGAAGAAGTAGTAGACGGGGATTCCCAATGAAGAAGCTGATTCCATGGCGGAGGTGCAGAAGAGGTCGATTACGAAGGCTTTTATGGTGGCGGATTTGGAGATTTGGGTGAGGGTGGTGGAAACATTGGGGGTGTTTCTTTTGATGAAGTCGAAGGCTTTCGCGGCCCTGCTCACGGTGGTGGGGGTGGCGGCGAGTGCGGTGTGGGGGAGGCGGTGGAAGGAGATGGAAGGGTGGGAGGTGGAGATTCGGTGTATGTAGGCGTCGATGGAGGGGTGGTCGAGGAAGCCGGTGGTGAGGAGGATGGTGATGGAGTAATGGTGTGTTTGGAGGAGCTTGGCCAGCTCAACCATGGAAACAATGTGGCCTATGCCTGGTGCTGGATACAACACTATTGTGTTTGTGTCTTGTTGTTCCATTTTGGTTTCTTGGGTGGGTTGGGGAAACCTTCCTAATGAATTGGTTCTATGTATGTGTTGGAGGTAGGTTTGGTGGAAAGTGCAAGAGGAAGAGGAAATGAGAACGTGTTTGTTCTCTAGGGGAAGTATTTATTGTTAGTGATAATCATTGATTTCTTTTTTTTTTTTTTTTTGAGAAAGGATAATCATTGGCTGTGGAAAATATTGGTGAAGTGAGCAGTGAGTCCAAGTGTTTGAGTGAGACTTAGGATGAGTCACTCTAAACTAATTCAATTTAACTCGTTTTTAATCAACTAAAAAATAATTAAATTGGGTTAGACTCATTTGAGATTGGATTAGAAAATTTGACCCATCAATGGGTTGGGGGTTTGAGGGGAGTTACTTCTTGCACTCTATTTTTTGTTTCTGCACCCCATAAAAACTTGAATGGACAAATATGTCCTTCCCTTCCCTTTCCCTTGCCCTGCAACACTGAACCTAGCCCCTTCTTGTTTGTGCACCGCGTCAGTACCAACAAGATCTCCACCCCCTAACCTCCTTTCTTCTTGGTTTTCTTCGCATCATAAATCCATTTCCTGTGTTAGTGTGTTTTGTTATAGAATGACAAATCCGTAAGCTTGAAGAGGTATAATAGTTTACAAATTACGTGATCCGAAACTATTGATTTTGTTGTCTAGATTAGCTTGTAACTTTCTGAATTAGGTATTCTTGAAAGCCTAAAAATTTAATCCAGATCATGTAATTCGGAATTGTTGATGGGTCATATTCACTTTTTCTCAGGATCTCTCTCACCTCCAAAAGCTGGTCTTTGGCTTTGAGGTGCGCCTTCATTGGCTACTGGTAATACGAAACATTTTGCATCATGTGGTGATGGTTGGGGAAATATGATTGTTGGAAAATGTGTGAAAGCGAGATTTTGGCATCAATGAGACAAGACCATGTAGTTTTTGTGAAATGGAGGTGTTGCATGATTGAATTTCTATGTTAGAAGTAGGGGTGGGCATGATTACATGACCCGTCCGAAAACCGAACTACCCGGTGTAAAAAACAAGTGCTTCGGGTGGGTGCGGACGGGTGTCGGGTTAGATTGTGTAAAAAAACGGTTTTATATGAATAGTTTCGGGCGGGTGCGGGTTGAAAAAAAAATTCAACGAAACCCACACCCGACCGAGTAAGGTATATTATATAAAAAAAGCTGAATTGAGTGGCCTTGTTCAATCACTCACGTCACATTTTGCAATGAGTCAGGCGACTATTGCAGTTTACAAACAATTAGCATCATGCTTTATAAAACTTATTAGCTTTTGCACTTGTGAAGTGCATCTTCTACCCACACCAAAAAAGCTTTTTGCTCAAATCTCAACAAGCCAACACCGTGATACCACTCATGCCCACCTCTCACCAGCGCACAACGCCTTGCACTGCCCACTCCATTGCACCTCACTCACCACCACACCAACTCGCACCACTGCTTACGACCTCCTCAAACCACCGCTCATCACCCACATAACACCACAGTTCACCACCCACATCCATCTACAAATTCCACCATGATTTACCTTGCACCACCACGCACCAAGGATGCAACACATTTGACAGAAAAAGTCAAGATAATATACCCGAAATAACCGATCCGCTTCAAACCGACCCCGTTTCAAACCGACCCGCTCTAATCCGAAGCGTTCATCGGACGATTGTGGGTTGTATTTTTCACTAGTCGGGTTTCGGTAGATTTAGCTTTTTTGGTCTGAATCCGTCCGGACCCGACCGTTGCCCATCCCTAGTTAGAAGTGAATAGTGCGTGTCTTATAATTGGGGGTGAATGGTTAGGTATAGAAGGGTTAAAGCTAGACATACATGGTCATTAGCTATATGAGGGAGGGTCTTGTGTGAAATACAATAGATGTAAATGGCTCTTGCCTTCGTCGCTTTCTCAAAACCAAAATAGGGAAGGGAAGAAGGCACAAGGGGAAAGGAAGAACATATTTGTCCATTCAAGTTTCCTATGGGGTGCAAAAAATAAAAAAAATGAAATACAGGAAGTAATTGTCCAGAATGAGTTGATTCACTAAAAATTCTTATATATATATATATATATATATATATATATATATATATATATATATAACTCATAAATTCACTCACTAAATAAATAAAAAAATATAAATACAAATTACCCAAACATAAATATATTGTCACAATTATAAAAATGTTATCTTGCAAAATTGTCTTTATACAAATGTTTTCTAGAAGTTATCATGGTGATAGTAAGTTAAATACATGTAGTATAAAATAACAAAAAAATTATCATAGTGCATAAAATGTTGTATCAAACAATACAATATTTAACCAAATTAAACAACACGTCAAAACATTCAACCAGAAAAAAAAAAAAAAAAAACTCAATTCAGTAAGTTAATCTAACCTAACTTGCCATTATATATAATAGAAAGAATTGGAAGAAAAGAGACACTTTGTGTCTTTTATATATATTAAAAAATAAAAATAAAATAAAAAGAGAGAAATTATGGAAGTTAAATAGGAAATGAGAGTGTATAGTTATTTTAAAATTAGACTTCGCATGTAGTTAGTGGAGAGGTTTTTTTATATGCAATTAAAACATAGCAGTGATGCAATTTTTTTTATATGAAGTTAAAATATAATAGCGGTGCAGTTTAAAATGTTAATTAAGGGACAAAATAGTCCAAAAATATAAAGACAAAAGGTAAGTATTATCATTACAATAGTTATAAAGGAAAGAATTAGGGGAAAAAAAACAGGCATTTTGTGCCTTTCTATATTTAAAAAAAAAATGGAGGTTAAATAGAAAATAAGAGTGTATATAGTTATTTTAAAATTGAACTTTATATACAACTATTGAGATGGTTTTTTATATACAATTAAAACATAACAATGGTACAATTATATTGTTAAATAAGAGAAAATTTGTCTAAAAAATATAGACACGAAATATTTTTTTTTCTACAAAAATAGATATTGTCGTTATAATAGTTATAAATGTTTATTATTATTATTATTACTAGGAAAAAAAGAGACATTTTGTGTCTCACTGTTTTTTTATATATTTTTTAAAATAAATAAATAAATAAATAATGTTATATAATAGTGGATGATTTGTAAAAATAGTTATAAAAATATGAAAGTGAAAAAAAGGATGTCATACAACGTGAAAAAGAATTAGAAATAATTATTATATGTATATATTATTTAAGAACAAAATGATCATAAAAATGTGAAGACCAAAAAGTGATTATTTATTGAATATAGTATCTTCTTCATATAGATTATTATTATTGAATGGTATAAGGGAGAATATTGAAGCACGTAGAAAACCGATTATTCAATGAAAAGGACGAGACCTGATTGTTGCGGTTCGGCGATGAGTGGACCGATGTAGTAAACCGGAGGTGCAAGTTTCGGGTTTGAAAAGCACGCGCCATCCGCTAAGGCCTTAAGCGCCACAGGCTCAAGCTCCGGAAACGTATTCACCACTATCCCACTCGCTTCACTAAGGTGCGTCCCCAGATACAACATGTCCCAGTACGCAGGGTCCTCCCTGTCCAACATGGGTTGCGGCATGTTCACCGCCTTCAGCGGCGCGTTGCCCGGCACGCGCAGTTCCACCCCGACCATATCCTTAAAGGATAAGCTTGTTTCTTCGTGGAGTTTCGGGAGGTACGAGACTATTGCGAGACCGGCGGCACAGGAAGCGAAGAAGTAGTAGGTAGGGATTTTCATTGAAGAAGCTGCTTCCATTGCGGGGAAGCAGAAGAGGTCGGTTATGAAGGCTTTTATGGTGGTGGATTTGGAGATTTGGGTGAGGCTGGTGGCTATGCTTGAGGTGTTTCTTTTGATGAAGTTGAAGCCTTTTGTGGCGAAGCTCGCGGTGGTTGTGGTGGTGGGGGCGGTGTGGGGGAGGCGGTGGAAGGAGATGGAAGGGTGGGAGGTGGAGATGCGGTGGATGTAGGCGTCGACGGAGGGGTGGTCGAGGAAGCCGGTGGAGAGGAGGATGGTGATGGAGTAATGGTGTGTTTGGAGGAGCTTGGCGAGTTCAACCATGGCAACAACGTGCCCTATGCCTGGTGCTGGATACAAAACTATTGTGTCTTGTTGTTCCATTTTGGATGGTTGGGTTGGGTGGGTGAAACCTTGCTAGTCAATTGGTTTTGTTAATGTTGTTTTATATACATGTAGGAGAGGTAACCCTTTATAGGTACGTAGGTTTGAATTTGGATAGTGTGCTTAAGGTCTTAAATTGGGTAATTTACATTAATAGTGATTTTTTTACTTTTTGGACATCCTATCTTGAGACACGAGATAAATAATTGATATAAATTATGAGTGATACCACAAAAGAAGAAATAAAACAAGAGATATATTGTTTGTTTGTAGTTTTGAGATGTTTAAAATTAAGACTTTATTTCTATAAACTTCATCAATACATTTTTTTCTTCTTTTATATTTCTCTTCTTATGACATCAAAATCTCTATTATATATATACTTTAATTTTTTTCTCTTTTATTTCTCTCGTACTCTCACTAAGCTCAAATATCAGAACTCATTAAGCTCACCTTAATAGTTTTGGAAGAGGAGGTAGGTTTGGATCGTTTGGTGGAATGTGGAAGAGGAGGAGGGGATAAGAACGTGCTTACTGGAGAAATAGACATACATTCATTTCAAAAGGGACGGCTGAGGAAAATATTGGTCAAGTGAGTGAGACAGTGTTTGAGTTCGAAATATTGGTCAAAGACGGAAGTTGGATAAAAAATCATTTAATAGAGTTAAACTCGTTTTTTATAAATTTTGATGAATTTCAATTAATAAATAGAAATATTTAGAAGAGTATATTAATAGTTCTCATCGGTCTAATATTGTGTTTGGAAAAGGGCTAAATTCTCTTGACAAATTTATGTTTGATTACAGTGAATTTAAATTAATTAGAATATTATACTAAAATTACTTTTAACAAAAATTTTAAATAAAAACAGTACGAGATTTGATTTTAAGCTTTTAACCAAATTCACTTTAAACTTGTATTAATTAACATAAAATTGTTGATGATTAAAATTAGTTATTCATTAGAACCATTATATTTTTAATAAATTATGAGGATAAAGAGAAATTCTAAAAATTAATCAGTATTTTAGTCGTATAAATATATTTTTTTAATTTTCAAACTTTATTTTTAAGTGTCACATGCATATATCATACCACATCAAACCAATTGAAACATAATTAAGCCTAAAAGAATAATTTAAGAAATTAATATAAAATCAAAATTAAAAAAAGTTTATAATTATAATGACACACTTTGAAGAGTCAGCAAAGGACAAACAAAATCTTTCCGATCTTGTCATACAATAAAATAGCGTATTTTGGTGAATTGGTCCACAGATGTTCTAATCATTGAAGAAAAAGAGGGAGAGGGAAATATTATTAAAATCATTAGAGGATAGAAAATTGTTAATTTTTAGGGTAAAATATGTTTTTATTCTTTATTTTATTTTGATTTCTGTTTTTAGTTTTTTAATTTTTTTTTTACTATTTTTAGTCTCTCATAAATTATTTTGTTCTATTTTTAGTCTCTGACGTTAATTTTAATTGTTAAGTGATGACATGACAGACATAAATTGTGTGTGTGAAAATTTCCTAATTAAGTTTTTAGTGACTTTTAACCGTTACAAATTTTTTGTTGATTAGAAATGTTTACTTTTGTAACATTTATTGTGATTTCAGAAAATCTGGTATTCGAGATTTTAATTTTTTTTTTTTTTAACATTTCTGACAGTTTTAATTTGTCAGAAAATTTACAGTAGTTAAAAATCGCTAGAAACTTAAACAGAAGTTTTTCAAGTACAAATTATGCTCGTCACGACATCACTTAACAGTTAAAATTAATGTCAATGACTAAAAACAAAAGAAAACCATTTTTGAGGGACTAAAAATACAGAAAAAATTTATGAGGGACTAAAAATAGAAAATTAGATAAAATGAAGGACCAAAAACATATTTTATCCTAATTTTAATTACCAAACTTAAAATAAAAGATTCTCGTGAATTAAAATAATCCAGAAACACTATAAATTTATAATACATTACTAAGCTTTATCCATCTTATTGTCTAAAGTTTTTATTTTCTTTTCAAATTACTGAGACTTAAATATCTTTTGGTCATAAAATTTGAGTTAAGTTTACTTTTGATCTCTTAAATTTAAAAATGATTGTTTTGTCACCTGATATAAAAATAACTCTCTCTTTTTTTATTCCTATTTTGTGATCTTTCTTAGTTTTGATAAGGACCAAAAGTGAACTATTTTTAAATTAAGAGAATAAAAAATTACTTTTTAAGGGAAAAAAATAATTTTGACTCAAATTTGAGAGATAAAAAATATATTTAAGGATTACTGTAATATGTTGACACCACATAAACATACGAGGCATTATTATCATAAGTTCATTCTTTTTATTTTATTTTTACTTTATTTTTTATTTTTTTTATCATATCTATATATTTTTTGGGCTATTATTATTGTATACCTATTTTCTCTTATATCTCACTTTCACACATTATTTGTCTCCAAAATCTTTCTTTATTTTTTGTCACACCATTGATCACATTTATCATTTTTTTTGTTATTTTAAAAAAAAAATTTAGTCCTTATATTATTTGTTAAACATGGTCATGGTCTCTATACTCTCATATTGATAAAAATGATCCTCAAACTAAAAAATATATGAATTTAATTCCTCCTAACTTTAAAATACATGAATTTTTCTTGAGCACAAAAAAAAAATATACATGAATTTTTAGAGAAGATAAACTAATTTCATGTTTTTTTATAAAAAAATAAAATTTAAAGACCAAATCATCGATATGAAAATATAAATACCTTAACCGCATTTGTCTGAAAATGTACGGTCTTAAAACACATTTTTTTTATATTAGTTACAAAAATAATAGAAACAATTGGGTTTAAATCTTGGAAGTGGCTCAGATGGCGTAAGAGATGTTTTGTGTATTCCTTGGGTTCTTGGATTTTAAATCCGGTGACATGTTTAGGAGGTAATGAATAACAATTAAAAACACAAAAGCTTTGAGTCTTAGTGGATGGATGACATTATGCCGGTGATCTTGGTGTAATAAACTGTGTAATAAATATTGCAGCAGGTGGGTAAATGCATGACATTTGGAATGTTGGATACGTGAAGAATATGTAGTTCTTGCAGTGTTTTTAATGTGCATTATCAAATATATTGTATTTGGTGGGTGGTTAAGGGTATAACTTGTACCCTTTTTCCTTATTAATATTTTTTTGGCTGATTAAAAAAAAAATTAGAGTTTAATTTTTATGCACTAGGTGTTATGACTGGATTGAGGAACAAAGGGTACTACCCACGGGGTGTAAAGATCATTTCTTTCAACACGGGGATAGTATAAAGGGAAACAAGGCAAATCAAGCATGGAATGTGGTATGGTTGGCAATTGTATGGTCCTTATGGAAAATGAGAAATGGAATTCTGTTTAATGAGGAAACTTGTAATGTGGAGGCACTTCTGGATCTCATCAAATATCGAGCTTGGAGCTGGTTGAATGCTAAATTTAGAGGTTTCAGATAGTCATTGTATGAGTAGTGGATTATGGAGCCAGTGATATGCTTAAGTATGCTATCATAATCCGCTTGGAATATCAGCAAATTTTTCTGGTGGAGACCACTACTTATTCTAGCAGGAACCTCTCGGTGACACACAATACCAACTAGACACTGGGGCCTTGACAGTGGTTTATTTTCTGTGTTGTTCAGATTAGAGTATATAGGGAGGTATGTAATTAAATTGGTATGTTGGATGCATATTTATGCAGAAATGAACCTTGAGCTGTGGGTATATAACAGTTTATGTTACACAAAACTGTTATTGCACCCAGCTGATGATATGTAGTTTTCTTGGGCTCGGGTGTTGGCACCCCTGGTGACATCCCTAGCCGTATATATATTATTTCTTTCACTATTAGTGTAAAGTTTAGGATTTATCATTAACTTATTGGCTCGATACTTTGATAACGTGAAAGAGCTGTCTAAATTTAATTACACTGGTGCAAGTAGACTATTTTCTATTACTATATATTATTAGTGATAATTGAATGGTATAAGGGAGAAAGTGGAATTGAAGCACGTAGAAAACTGATTATTAAAATATTATGAGACGAACGAGATAAAAGTTGAAACCTGATTGTTGTGGTTCAGCGATGAGTGGTCCGATGTAATAAACAGGAGGTGCATGCTTTGGGTCCGGAAAGCACGCGCCGTCCTCGACGGCGTTAACCGCCACAGGCTCAAGCTCTGCAAACGAGTTCACTATTATCCCACGCGCCTTCGGAAGGTGCGTGCAGAAGTACAACATGTCCCAGTACGCAGGGTCCTCCCTGTCCAATATAGGTTGCGGCATGTTCACCGCCTTCAGCGACGCGTTACCCGGCACGTGTAGTTCCACCCCGACCATATCCTTAAACGACACGCTCGTTTCCTCGTGGAGTTTGGGGAAGTACGAGTAAAGAGCGAGAACTGCGGCACCTGAAGTGAAGAAATAGTAGACGGGGATTCCCAATGAAGAAGCTGATTGCAAGGCGGTGGTGCAGAAGAGGTCGATTATGAAGGCTTTTATGGTGGTGGATTTGGAGATTTGGGTGAGGGTGGTGGCTACGTTGGGAGCGTTTCTTTTGATAAAGTTGAAGCCTTTCGCGGTGAAGCTGACGGTGGTTGGAGTGGTGGCTGGGGCGACGTGGGGGAAGCGGTGGAAGGAGATGGAAGGGTATGAGGTGGAGATTCGGTGGATGTAGGCATCGACGGAGGGGTCGTCGTAGAAGCCGGTAGTGAGGAGGATGGTGATGGAGTAATGGTGTGCTTGGAGAAGCTTGGCGAGTTCAACCATGGAAACAATGTGGCCTATGCCTGGGGCTGGAAACAAGACTATTGTTTCTTGTTCCATTTTAGTTGATTGGCTCGGTGACATCTTGCTAGTTTGCTTGGTTTTGTTGTTAATGTAGCTTTCAATATATATAATCATGGTGAAATTAGTATATGATTTGGTACTATATGTAGTATTATAATTCTTATCTTCATATAATATGATCTGTAAGTTTCGTGGAACCTCCCAAACCCTTGGATTTTGGTTGACTATTGGTTGGGTGGCATCTTGCTAGTTGCTTGCTTTTTTTAACGTGGCTTTAAAGAAATAAAGGCATGATATTGGTGCACTATTAAAAATGGAGAAATTATTATATCATTTTGACTATTATGATTTTTATGTGCTAATTAATTCATCTTCATATAATATAACACGTGGTGTGCCCTTCAAAAACTTATAGTTGAATATTGTTAATTTTTTTAATTTAATGATTGTACTTTTAGTGTGAAGACTTTTGGAGTTCGACAGTTACGAAATGATAGTGTAAATAATTTTATATTATTAATTAATTAAAATTATCATTAGTGTAATTTTTAAAATGATTATTATAAAAGTTAATAAACTTATCATACATAATTATTTATGATCTAATGACAGTATAAAATTGTTAGTGCATAAACTATTTTCTCAATCTTATATACTATCAAATAAAAAAAATTACTATTAGTATGACTTTCAATGCAGTAATTATAAAAGTTAACAAACTCATCATATATAATGTTATTTGATTAGATGACACTCTAAAATTGTTTTACATTATCAATGCATAATCTATTTTTTTTCTAATTTTTAAGGCAAATGATAATCAATGTAGTAAAACTATTGATTAAAGAAGTAAAAGTAGAAAGTTTATTTTATTGGAATGCATAAAAATACGCTCTTCCATAATTTTTATATGTGCTTCCATAGGATTCCCAATAAAAACTTTCTCTTTTTAATTTCTTATTGACTGCCATTAGAGCAATGATTAGCAAGACCATTTTTTAAATTGAAAAGAATTAGATGAATATATCTTGTCAATGTAAAGACAGAGGCTAGGGTGAGTCACCACTTCATGTTGTTTATGGTGCATCACAATTTTTAACCTTAAGACTAATCTCACTCTCATATTACTATGTGCACCCTCTACATCATATAACTTCTCCATCTCAGATCCACTCCCTTTTCCTTATCTCCATCGTTGCAGTTCTAATATGCTGTCTTGGTTTTGATGTCGTCATGCGCTTTGCTCCATCGTCGCCGCTCTGCTCTGTCATCATCTCTCTAACTTCGAAAATCCAGAGCATATTTTGTTTTAGTTCTCTGCTTCCCTCTCCCACACCTCCAGATCAAACCCCTCTCTTTCCAATTGTTCTAATGCCATCAACGTCTACTTTGAACCTCCCTTAGAAAGGTAATCATGTCACGAAGGCAACAAAGCTTTCATTTGATTATGAGAAGACAAGGGTTCTCCACCAGTTCACTTTGTCCCTTTTAGATCCAATCCCCTTTCCAAATCTCCACCGTCTTGCTCAATCGTCGCGACATTGATCTTGTCGTGTCGCTCCACTCCAACGTCACCACTACTCTCCTATGTCATCACTCTGCTCTGCCATTGCGGCTCCGAGTTTGCAAATCCAAAGCAGATTTTGTTTCCGTTCTTTGTTTCCCTCTCCAATCTCTTTATATTTGAATTTCCTTCCCTCTCTTCTTTTTTTGACATCATGTTTTTTTATAAACGGAAATGGCAATATCTGAGCAACTTTTCAAACGACGACGGCGAACGATGGTTGGAGGGCTTTACTAGATTGGGGTTGGGTAATCAGGTGTGGCATGACCTATAATAAAAAGATTGATCTAATGGTTAAAAATAATGGTCCACCATAGACCATATACAACACTAAATCACCCTAAAACTCATCCAGTGGTGTAAATAGTAAATATTGAGTTACACGCCAAAGTTCTTCATCCGCTTAATAAGTTTATGCATCCTAAATTGAACACATCTTTTCCAAATAAATTATTGAGTAAATTACACGAACACCCTCTCAGTTTTCTTCAAATTTCACTTGACACTCCTCTACTTTTTATCCCTACAAAAAAACTCCCTAATTGTTTAAAACGTATTACACTGGGCACCCCTGTGACTCAAACACTGTCAAATGAATTAACAGAATCCTTGCATGTGACCTACTCGTGATTTTTAATGAAAAATTGTTCCAAAAATGTCCTCTTCTTCCTTAAACTCACGTCAAAACACAAAGAAAGAAAAAATCCCCCCCTCCCGTCAATTGTTGAGAAGGAAGATAAGAACCATAGATGGCATCTCATGAACTGCAGCGACGATAAGTTCTTGAGGAGGTTCTGCAGTTCTGTTGGAAAATACGAAAGTGCCTAAAAAAGCCAAGTGTTTGGATTGTTGGGGAATTCATAACAGATGCTGTAAGTGTAAAAATAGCCAAGTTTCATTAACAACAAAGAATAACCCAAAATCTTGCACAGTTGCACTGACCCACCCACCCAAGAACAATGAACGCAAATTATGATAAATTACAGCAACCTCTTGCAAATTATGATAATATATTACAATATTATAATTAAATTTTATCATATAATTAAGTTGCTCTCATTTTTCCAATCAAAACATACAATAAATGAGAAAATTTAAATTTCCATTAAAAAAAACTCAAACTAAGATCGGAATCTGGATCTATAAATTTAAATCTATGGAGCAGAATCAATATACCCAGAAGACAAAATCGCTAGCCTAGTAGATAAGCACAATCATTCAAACACAAACAACCCACACAAGAAAAAAAAATTGGTGTGAGAAATCAAGAACAACTTATGCAATTTCATCAAATCGTCGCAATATCCAAAGCCGTGAACCACCGTGCGTCATCCTCCGCCACCGCCATGAACTACCATTGCCAAACCTAACCTGTCTCACTCAAAGATCGATTAAGAAAATTCCCCCTTTTGGATCCCCTGCTGTGCTAGGGGAAGCTGTTCTTCATAGGCAGCGACATGTGCTCTGACACACTTGTCTACCAGACCGCCACGAACCAGTGGATGCCGGCGGCGGTGATGCTGGAGCGAGGGGTTTCTTCACGGCGGAGGGAGTAGCCAGGAGGATCGGTTCTTTCTTTGGTTGGAGATATCCTCAGGGTTAAGTAAAAGGGTATTTTTGGTTTTACATAAAAAGGACAGGATAGTTTGGTCATTTAATATTAAATTAAAACTGTCAATTAATCCTGTTAATGAAAGGGATGTCAAAGTAATGTCAAAAAATTAAGAAATGTTAAGTGTAATATAAATAAAATATAGGGAGTGTCAGTATAATTTACTCTAAATTATTTGTACTGTTTGTTGATTGTTGCTTAAAGATAATTAATTTAGGTCATAAAAATCATTCGTGTTATTTGTTTAGGGACAATATTTTAGTCATAATTACTAACGTGACAATATTTTATTTTTACAACTAAAATAATGTTTTACAATAATATATATCAAATTGTGATTAAATAATCGTAGTCGGTCCGAATATGTTAATATTGGTGCGCGTAGACTTTTTTCTCTTATTATTATTGTTTAGTAAGAGGGAATCTTGAAGGTAGAAGACTGATTATTATAAAAATAAAAACAAAACTATTGAATGAAAGAAAGAGACGGGATAAAAGTTGAAACCTGATTGTTGCGGTGCAGCAATGAGTGGACTGGTCCTATATAGTAAAAAGGAGGTTCATGTTCGGGCATCGGAAAGCACGCGCCGTCCGCGACGGCGCTAACCGCCACAGGCTCAAGCTCCGGAAACGAGTTCACTATTATTCCATGCGACTTCGGAAGGTGCGTGCAGAAGTACAGCATGCCCCAGTACGCAGGGTTGTCCCTCTCTAACACCGGTTCCGGCATGTTCACCGCCCTCAGCGGCGCGTTACCCGGCACGTGCAGTTCCACCCCAACCATTTCTTTAAACGACACGTTTGTTTGTTCGTGAAGTTTAGGGAAGTAGGAGTAGAGTGCGAGAACGGCGGCGCCGGAGGTGAAGAAGTAGTAGACAATTTGATTGTATTTAGTACAATTTGATTTTAAATATGAATTAATTTGATTTTAAGCATCAATTTGATTGTAAGGAGAGAATGGAAAGAGACTGATCCGGATATAATCATCATTAACTTGATGTAGCTTCACAGTGTTGCAGATATCAACAAAAGTAGTCAAATGAGCATAAGGGTCCTCATGGTCAAGACCATGGAACTTGTTTTGCTGAATCAAGTGGATGAGAGATGTCTTCATTTCAACATTGTGAGCCTGCACCTCTGGTCTGGCAATGGTGTTGAAGAATCTCGGCCCTGTGTTGGCACAATAATCGTTCAAAGTACGCCTTGGTTGATTCACTTCTCCTTCTTCTGCCATAACGAAGTCTGCTTCTTCATGAATGGATGTCAAAGACAGATATGGTGAAATAGGAGATAGTGGTTCTTGGCTAGCAAGTCTTTCTAGAGCATTCCTCTTCCTTGTCCAGCTGTTGGTAAGTCTTGCTGTCCTCTCAATCTCCGGGTCGAAATACAAATGATCAGCCGAACTTCTTGTGTGCATAAACAAAGAAAAAGAAAACAGAACACTAGAACAGAAAGTTAGCACAAGAAAACAACAACCACAACAGAAATAAAAACGCAAAGAATAAAAGAATAAAGAATAAAGCCTAGGATTATATGAATGTGAAGTTGCCTAATAGTCAAATGCAAATCCCCGGCAACGGCGCCAAAAACTTGTTAGACGGATTGGCAAGTGCACCAGTCAAACAAGTAGTAAATGGATAAGTCCAAGTATCGTTTTCCCAAGGAATTTGCTTGATATAGGCAATGTTCACATAAATATTAGCTAGACTGAACTGTTTTTTCACAAGAAAGCGATAAAAACGTAAACTTTGGTTGGTTTTGTGAAAGATAAAAAAAACAGAACTAATGCAGAACAGAAATTAAAGAAGATATTTTTGTGGTTTTTAAGATAAACACAGCAGTAGACAGAGGTTAAAACAGATAGATGAAGATGTTGCAGGGGTTAGATCTCACCATTCTCTACTCTCTTCTTGCATGCACACAATATACATTCTATTTGCATTTAAATGTTAAAATTAGTCAATAAAAAACATTCTCAGCCCTAATTCCTTAGGTGCAGAGAGTCTTAGATTACTCCCCCAAGCCTTGATTCCTCAACAACTTAACGAAGCAACTAGCTTTAAGTCTAGAGACCACAAGATAACCCATAAACTAAGCTCCATTCCTAGACACGAAGTTCATGAGGTATATTGCTTCAGTTCTAAACAACGAAAGTGTTTCCCAACAACAATCATGTCCAAGGATCATGCTATGGGTGATCAAGCCACAACAAGCTTTAAGAAAAGAAGCAAAATACTAATTTTAAACACAAATATGCAGAATATATATATAGATAATATCAAAAGATACAAGAGAGTTTTGAGAATGGTTACATCTAACCCTTAACAACTACAGAACTCAGCCACTCATGGGAAGGAGATGAAGAGAAAACTAAGAACTAAAGAGAGAGTTTTTCTCTCCACTACAACAGTACAAAACGAGCTACAGAGTTTACTACTGAAAAATGTCCAAGCCAGCCTCCTGAACTTCTGAGGTCAGTCCTTTATATACATGTGCAGAATTTCTCTAAAGTGACATTTGGCTCAACCAGGGATTTTGGCTTGGCTGATTTGAAAATCATGCACTTCAACAGATTTCACTTGCAAAGGACCTTCCACTGCTTCCAAAGCTCAGAATGCAGCTCCCAAACGTGTTCTTCAACTTAAATCTCCAATTCCTACAAAAAGTGGGGCAAAACACTAAGACATAACCATAAAACTAGAAAAACTAAGGAAATTCTAACTAAATTGCAATATTACAGAAATTGAGTAAAACAACACTCCAAATGAGAGAAAAAGATAGATAATTGCCTTAAAAACTACTTGAAAAGTAAGTAATTATAGCAACTAACACAAGGTCCAAAGTGAAGCGGATGGCAATGTTAGGATGGCGGTCCAAATATGTTCTTAAAATTAAATGGTTAAAAGACTTTATAGGATAGAGTTAGATATTTGTATTATAAATTATAATTTTTATTATAAATAAATAATGAAATGTTGACACATGGGTAAATAGTATTCATTGGTTAGTATCAATTAAGACTATATAAATGTATCTCTTTATGAAGAAATCATCAATGAAAAAATATTTGAATCTTTATTTTATTCTCTTTTAGCTTTTCTTTGTAGCTTTAATGGTAGATTTTAGGAGTAGTATAGAATAGAGCTCTTTGAGTCTATCAGTGGAGTTGCAAACTTCATGTATGGGGCTTTCAGGAAGGCCTTCGGACTTTCACATGATCCGCCGAGCCTCGTCCTGCCGTTGGATATGCCCTTGGAGCAGGGGTGCCACTGCTTGCTGCGGCCTTTGGGTTGGGGTTGGGGGTAATGCTTGCCTTTGGAGCTTTGGCAGCCCTTTTAGGGAAATCACCGATGCTCATCCACTCCACTTTCAATGTTTTGATTGGGGGATGGATCACCATGGCAGCCACTTTTTGTTTCATGAAGCTAGGATACCATACCCTCTTGTAATTTTTTACTTTACCAGGTTGGACTTAGAATAGATGTAGGGTTTGGACTGTGTATTGGAAATCAATCAAAAATCTCAATGTTTATTTTATCTTCTTCTTAGTTCTTTAATAATGAGATTAGATTTCTCTTATGTTCCTTCTTGTTGTGTTCCATATATTTTGACCATTGTTTTCCATGATTTGTCAGTGATGCGAGAGGCAATAATTTGACTGGTATTATACCTGTCAGCATTGGGAACTGTACAAGTTTTGAAATCTTATATGTAAAGTATTTGATTTCCAATAATTTTGTCCTCATTGTCACTATATTGTTTCATTGAATTTCAGGGACATATCATATAATCAGATTACCGGGGAGATTCCATATCATATTGGATTTCTAGAAGTTGCTAATTTGTGAGTACTTTGACTGTGAAATTATTTTAATGTTAGCACTACTGTGAATTACTTGCTTTGTGTATGCTATCTCTTCTTGACAAAGAGGTTTATTTTATTTGAGAGTGGTGGAACATGTCATATTGAAAGGATAAGTATATGAAGACTATATTAGCAATTAAATAGCTTGAGTGATGCAATTCAATATGTTTTGAAGTGTGTATTGTTTTGTATTCTGACATTGTTGTAGGGATTTGAGTGAGAATGAGTTAGTGGGATCAATTCCCCCAATACTGGGCAATTTGACTTTCACTGGCAAGCTGTGAGTGTTAACTTTGCACTAAGTAAAACTCCTTTTAGTTATTTTGGTTCTTGTTAAATCTTGGGAACATGCTTACTGGTCCAATACCAGTATTGTTAAATCATTCTGAATATTCTGCTTAGTTTTATTCACTTGCTGCGCTTAGCAGGAGTTAAAAATTGAAAAACCCATTACTCTCCATTTTCTGCCATTATGCATTGTATTACTAGTCACTTGATGTCTACTCAAATCACCATTCTCAATTACTGAATTGTTCTAGTTATTTAATTGATATTACTTCTAGAAGAAGGTGCACCAGAGGTCAACTTTGACAAGTATAGATTTTGATGGTTGGATTGAACATTTTCAATTTTAGAAACTGAAAGAAACATGTACGAACCAAAGGCAAAAGTTGAAATCAAAAGTGATTGTGGTCTTTTAGCATAAATATTAGTGCATCCTGGACCCCATGATCAATCATTTCGTTTTAATAAAAACATTTTGTTTCCTTTCTCTCGGTCATGTCTTGATGTTTGTGTTCTCCGTTTGTATGCTAGGAGTGAAGCAACAGCTGTTGGATTTCAGCGGTATGCTTTGCTGAAAAATAAGTTAATTCCTATGAATCGAATTGATGATGTGGTGAGAAGAATTTTGTGGGTTAAGTTCATGATGGGTATTCTTGAGAACCCTTTAGCTGATTACTGCAGTTTGGTCAGATATTTCGGAATCCAGGTTAGCTATTTTGTTTTCCTTAAGTATTTCCTTTAACTTGCCTAAGTTCACAATTAGATATAGGGATCACCCTGTGACTATTCAATGTTTACCAAAATTCTTAACAGGAGAATAGACAATTGGCTAGGGAAGCTGTAAGGAAAGGTTCTTCTAAAAAATGGTGGATGTGCTGACAAGCCTTTATTGCCTCTTCATCATTGTTTGTTTCTCACTTTGTTGACTCATACAACTGAAACAATTGCAGGTAGCTAGGTATAACTGTCAAAGGATCTGTGGATCGATGATCTACATCTGGTCATAAAGAAACTTGAAGAAGCCATAAACTAATTCAAAGGATCAAAATTCGTGAAGATATTTGGGGTTCTCATCATAAAGCCAAATATCTTAATTATACTCCCTCCTTGTATCAAAATATCAAAATTCGTGAAGGTATAACTAGTATTGTTAATAGACCAATAAATGTATGAGAAATGAGTAGATGTCTCATTAATGGATTTCACAAGATGAAAGGTAAAAAAGAAAACTAGCAATTAATACATCTTAAAGTGGGTCTATGTTTCTTATAATTAGGACAAAAAAAAAATCCTTTTGTTTTTTATAAAAAGAACAGGAGGGAGTAGTAGCTAAAAAATAATTTCTAAAGATTTTTTTTATTCATGGATATTGGTATTGTCCCATCCAATAAGCATGTTGCGGTTCGACCTTTGTGTCTATCACTACTATTTCATTGCTTAATATGCCTCCTAATCATCTCTTCCGTGCTGACTTTAATAAGCTCTAATCATAGGATAACACTCGTGGGATTTCTTTAAATTTCTCTTGGACCTATACTAGTCTCTTAACTGTTTGAAAAATATTACACTAACACTTCTTATAAATTACATTATGTACCCTTATATTGTTATACATGTTAAAAAAAATAAAAATTTATGTGTAATTTTAAGAAATCTCATAAGATGTTAGCAGAATTTACTCTTAAAAGAATATTCAGGATGGAGTTTGAATACATCACCCTACACTATAAAATTATGCATAAAAATCACTAAGATACTTAATTTAATATAATATCATATATAACTTAAATATATGAGAAACTAAAAATAAACATATACTCACTAATACTAAATAAACAATATAAAGTCAAACCAATGATAATTTATACTTTTAATATTATATATCTTAATTATAACTTAATTGTTCTATATTACATAATTTCTTCTTTTATAAAATTGTGTTGTTTTATTTTATTTTTTTTCTCTTTGCATATTTTAGTAAGTGAAATAAGATCTTATTATCAACGTAATTAAAATGAATCCAGAAACACTATAAATTTATAATACACTACTAAGCTTTATATTGACACCTTAATGTCTAAAGTTTTATTTTCTTTTCAAATAACTCCGAGAATTAAATATCTTTTGGTAATCAAATTTGGGTTAAGCTTACTTTTTGTCTCTCAAATTTAAAAATAATTTTGTCACCTAATATAAAAATAACTCTTTTTTATTTCTAATTTGTGATCTTTTTAGGCCTTGATAAGGATTAAAAGTGAATTATTTAAGAGACTAAAAAATTACTTTTTGAGGGATAAAAACAAATTTGACTTAAATTTAAAAGATCAAAAATATATTTAAAGATTACTATAATATGTTGACATCACATAAACATACGAGGCATTACTATCACAAGTTCATTGTTTTCATTTTATTTTTCCTTTATATTTTATTTTTTATCATATATATTGTCTTTTTGGGTTATTATTATTGTATAGTTATTTTCTCTTATATCTCACTTTCACCTTATTTGTCTCCAAATCTTTCTTTATTTTCTATCGCATCATTTACCACATTTATCATTTTTTTTCTGTTTGTTATTTTAAAAAAAAATGTATTTTTAGTCCTTATATTATTTGTCAAACGTGGTCATGGTCTCTATACTCTCATATTGATAAAAATATTCTCAAACTTTAAAAAATATATGAATTTAATGCCTCCTAACTTTAAAATACATGAATTTTCAGAGAAGATGATCTAATTATGTTTTTTGAAAAGAAAAAATTAAAGACCAAATTTATTGATTTAAAAATATAAAGATAGTTCCCGCCTTTTTTTGACAAAGTTAGTTCCCGCCTTTTTTTTCTCATTCCCGCGCCCCTCCCTACCCACTACCCCTGAAAAAATAAATATATAATAAAATCTTAATTTATTTATTAAGGATAACAAAAAAATTCAATAAATATTTTAAGGATAAAAAATGAATAAAATATAAAAAGTTAAAAACTAAAAATTAGTGTTTTAAAAAACGCTATTTCAAGTAACGTTAGATAGCATATTGGTAATGGATATCCATCAAACATTTTCCCTAATAAATCATCTCCATTGACAATGGTGTTATTTCGGTCCATGTTTCAACCAAGTTAGCAAGTGCTTTTGTAGAGGAGCCAAATTCCCCAACTGCAGCCAAAGCCAATTGTTTTAACTTGAAACTTGTAGAGGCGCCTTGGTGGGTTTGAGAGGGAGGAGGGTGTTTATAAACTGTTTTTGGCCTCGATTCCTAAGTGATGTAGGACTTCATAGCCGAAACATTGGTGGATAGTGGGATAACTTATGACAAGAATAGTTAAAAAAATAAGAATATTTTTATCTAAACTTATATTAATTAAATATTTGTTAATTAGTGCGCCACAATTTTAAAAAACTATAGTATTTTGGAACGGAAGGGGTAGAAAGCCCCTCTTTTTGTGTGTCTTACAATCAATGGTCTGTGTCACCAGGAGCCTATTTTTCTACATTGTTGTCATAAGGTTGGTGGTCATACGTCGTAAGTGGGGTTCTCGGTTTAAGTGGGCAACAATAGAGACGATGTAGTCTAAGGAATACTTGTTTTGGCGGAAGTAGATTGGGTCGGTGGTTACAGAATTGATGGTGCATGCTCCGACCGTCATTTATGGTCTCTGACTGTTGTGGTAGTGGATGGGAAACGTGGGTGCATGATTTTTTGGTTTTTCATCTTTCAGTGACTGGATAGTCTTTTAATTAGTATAATAAGTATGGTGGTCATTATTGTGGTCGGTGCACTAAATCTCCTTGGTTAGTTACTCTCTCCGTTCCAGTTTATATGACGTTTAAAGTTTTGACACATGTATTAGGAAATGTAATTAATTTATTGAATTTTCTAGAAAATATTAGATAACTTCCTAATATACCCTTTATCTCTCTAATTAATTTCTCATTATATACTACTCTCACTAAGTATTTATTAATGGTAATCTTGGAAAAAGATATTTAATGCAGTATTGGATTTGTAAAACGTCATATATTTTAAAACAATTTTTTTTTCTAAAACGTCATATAATTTAGAACGAAAGAAGTAATATTTATCCTATTTTTAGCATAAATATTTCCTAACAAAGGTTGCTATTTACCTAAACTTGATGTATTTGGGTTTGGTACCCCTGGTACCCACATTAATATTATTCTCTTTGCTGGGAAAAAAAAAAAAAAAGATCACTACTAATCACAGTGCACTTTGAGATTGAACCTGTCAGAATATATAGATTACTAAGTACTAGTAAGTATGCGAGTAATTGAGAGTGCACATCTTTCTTTTTAAAACAAATGTAAAACTTACATAAGTTATGACATAACAAGTAAGGACGACCTGATATAAATAATTTTAAAGGAGTGGCTTACCTTATTTTTAAGGTTCAGCAATATTCACTGTTTGTTTAGTAATTGTATCTTACCAACAGTTTCTCATAAAATTACATTTCTAAGAACAACAGTATGTTTATTAATTAGGAATTCATATATAGTTAATAATATCTTATATTAAATATCAAATACTTATACCACTTAAAAACATTTGTAGAATATGAAATTAATCAATTCAACAATGACGTCAGACACCAATTCCAGTCCATGTTTCAACCAAGTTAGCAAGTGCTTTTGTAGAGGACCCAGATTCCTCAACTGCAGCCAAAGCCAATTGTTTTAACTTGAAACTTGTTTCTCTGACCTCTTTTGACTCCATCAACTCCCTCACCCTTTTCTCCACTTCTTCCCCACTCACAAACCCATCTTCTTCCCTTTGCTCCACCGCAACAGCCACCTTCATCTCCCCCACCATCACGTGCCTGTTCACGTGCTGCTCCGCGTACAGCGGCCACGCAATCATTGGCACCCCCGCAACAACCCCCTCCAACACCGAGTTCCACCCACAGTGACTCACAAACGCGCCCACCGAGTCGCGACTCAGCACCTCCACTTGTGGGGCCCACGACCTCACCACTAGGCCTCGATCCTTGGTTCTCTCAATGAACCCACTTGGCAGCACCGAACTCAGATCGAATTCCCCT
This sequence comes from Pueraria montana var. lobata, assembly GCA_026413185.1. Classification (NCBI taxonomy): domain Eukaryota; kingdom Viridiplantae; phylum Streptophyta; class Magnoliopsida; order Fabales; family Fabaceae; genus Pueraria; species Pueraria montana. The sequence continues at coordinate 70,872,553 of CM048654.1, forward strand.
GCTGTAACGTCGTGAATCTGCTTTGTACCCTCGTCTTGTGTTGGCCTTTTCACAACCCACAAGAACCTGTGGCCACTCTTCTCTAACCCGTTTGCTATCTCCCTCAACTGTGACACTGAGAATGATCCACGGCTTCCAAAACACAGGTACACCACGCTTCTACTCGGTTGTTCATCAAGCCATGACAAACATTGTTTACTGTCCGTTGTTGCATCTGATTTTATAGAAACCAAACTTTTCTTACAAACAAAGCAAAAGATTCAAGTAAATTCACAAAGGAGGATTACTAATAACATATTCTTTTCAATTCCGATCTATTAATTGAAATTTGTGTAGTTTTACTAGATGAAGATGAAAATCACACGAATTTCACTTAATAAAAAAGAGTGTTAAAATTTGTTATTAGTCTTTTTTGCACAAATATATGTTGTTCATAGTTTAATCTTCGGTTCAAATGATATGATGGTTTAGTCTTTTGTGTTACATACCAGATTTTTTTTTGTTTTTACTGGAATTTTACATACCAGATGTTAGATATATTAATATGGGACGAAATTCAGCTAATTTATAAATAGAATTGTACGTACAAAGCTAATTAAATCAATGACTAAAATATACCAAATATATTTGAGAGATCACATTCATATATAGTTCACTCAAAAATTGTATATCAAATACGCATTTTACTAAAAGAGAAAACTTTTTTTTTTTCAATTATATTTTAACTCTGTTTAGGGTTTAAAAAAATTTAAGTCAACAAAAATATGGGTTGTGAAGATGCAGACCTACTACTGAGAGATTAAAAATGTTTAGAATCATGAATGGATTCTCTTGATGGGATTAGTAGTGTTGTATGTTTGTTTGTTTGTGATGTGAATGGGAGGAGAAAGAGGAACCTTTTCCACTCCCAACGTGGTGAGATTGTTTAGTACGATGTAATGGCGATATAGGTGATGCGATGTTCATGGAACGTGATTATCCGTGATGGTTAGCTGTGGAAGCAAACTTGGAGAGGTTGTGTGGGGAGCTCCGACTGTGACTTGTGTCGTTTGTGAAGGACGGGATCTTTGTTTGATACAGGATGAGCTCATGATGTTAAATTGATCGCCATCTAATACCTTTAACAGAGGAGTCCACACAAACCTGTAAGGACAATCCCAGTGGGGAGAGTTGTTGAGGAGTCAGTCCTCAGAGATTGGATGACCACAGAGTGGTACCTGGAAAATGATCGCAGGCGTGACCGACCTTGGGGGTAAGGGCCTAGTTGTGACTTTGGGTCACATAACTGACTTGGCAACGTCGACTAAATACGAGCCATTATCATGTTGGTGAAAGCCCCATTATCCTACTGTGACGAGGGTGTACTCTCAATAGCCATCCAACTTAAATGTGTAATTGGAAGTTCCAATGGCAGCGGGCCCGAGATTGATGAATTAAGAATTAGTCAACAAGCGTGATTAGGGTCACGAGTGAGACCGTGAGGTCGTTTGTTTGTGACTTGGTGGCGGGAGACTCACTCCATACACCTTATTTTTAAGATAGAGACGAATGATTCTGTGCGATCGTCGAAAATGGAATGAAATGACTATGACAAATGCTAAAGATGTGGATGGACTGGTTCAAGGAAACAGATGATTTCCCTGAGGATGTCTCATGGGTTAAAAGGGGGGTATATAAGGGTTGAATTTCTTTTTGAGTCACTGCTCTGAGTTCCAGTCTTTTCTTAGATAAAAGAGGGTAGACTAGCCTTTAATTTTTGATATATCATCCTCTTGTATATGACTCAAATGTAAAGTGTAATTATTTTCAAGGATGTAAGTGTGCATTCATATTTGTGTAATAAAATTGGTTAGTGATGGAATTGAGGATGTGTAAATAAAGTTTAATTGTGTTTTAAATGGTCCATTGTGGATCTAATGTTTTACAAATGGAGTTTGTTTTACTAAGAAGATATTTCATTCAAGGACGCTTTTAAACGAATGATAAGTTAATAAGGACAATCACCTTTTAGAATTAAAAGTAATAAGGTTTTGAGATAAAAAAAAAATTCCACGTATTATGTGAAGGATATTTTATAAATTGTAATTGCATCATTTTCACTAATAATAAAAATTTCTAATATTAAATTCCTTAATAGTAATTTGGGGTGTTACATTAGTGGTATCAGAGCAGTTCGTCCTACCAAGACTGGGGTATGGACTTAACCATTGCTTGTATTGTGTGTGATCTGGTATTGACTATCGCTTGACGATAGTATAGATGGATTGTGTGTTCTTGCATCATTTGTGGAAGACAGTGATGTGAGATAGAAATTGCTTGTATTGATTGCTTTGTATCTGCCATCGAAAGATGGAGGTGTGAAATGGGAATTGTATGTTGTGTGAGATTGCATTGATTATTCATTGGTAGTGGTGTAAGATGTAAAACTATTTGTGACAAGGTGTTCTTGCATTGACTACTAGGGTAGCAATGTGAGATTAGTTAGACTATGTATGGAATTAGTTCGATACGATGTCATTTAAAAGAAATGCCAACATCTTAAGTATGTGTTAGTATTCCATTGGAATTGCCAATAGAAGTGTGAGATTAGTTAAATGTTGTGAAGCTAAAAGATAAAGTCATTTTCTTAGACTATACCTTATCTTGAGAAATTCTCAAGATCTTACCATCTATAAGTGATAATGGGTTGAGTGTGATGGAGTAGTCGATAATTGGTGATAAAGCTATTCTTTCCCGATATCAAGTTGTCTCAATCTCTTGTAAGTGAATACTAATTGTATGTCATTCCTTGTTTCAAATCGTGTAGTAATATAGGGTGTTCCCTATTACTATCTGTCTTGTGGGCATGAGTCATTTGGACGCATTTTAAGAAGTCTACTTTGAGTAGCCTACTATTCTTGTGAATAAAGTGTCTCGGTTCTTATTAGAGTCATTTAATTTCGTGTGAATGATTATCTTACACATGATGTTTCTTTTTAAATCATGTGGTGACATGGACTTCTTCCTATGCCTATATCTACTGTGGAAATGAATTGATTGAACGTGTTTTGAGCAATTATTGCAATGGTGAATAAGTTGTTTCCAAATCCTGCGTGAGTCATTGATCCATGTGGGTGAGTTGTTTCCTTTATCATACTTGCGTTCGAGCAAGATGGAAGCTTTCAAGGAAGAAATGATTCGTGATAAAGTTGTGAGATGCACACTCAGGACTCCGTCAAGATGACTTTCCCTCCTAATACTAAAATTCTCGAAATATTGTCTAAGTTGTGTCGTTGTCCTTGTTCTTCACATTCTGAGAGTATGCGTTTGTATCCTTGAGGAGGTTGAGAAAGAAGGTCCAAAACTCCGAGTTTATAGAATCAGAGTACATAGCAGAAGCGTAGTATGTAAGCATAATGGTTCTTGATGATTAGGTCATGATTTAGTTGGGTGGAATAAGTTACAAATGCTAGAATAGTAGCAGAGTGTTTAAGATGGGGAAGTAAGTGATTGCAAAGTTTGAGAGTGTGATTTGGATGTTAGAAGTCGAATTCAATAAGTGATTAAATTGGTGATAGTGGATTGAAGTAGTTTGAGATAATTTAGAAGTCATCCAAATGGTGACTTGGTTGGAATTATAATAATAGGATGTAGCTGTAAGTTAGAGACTTAAATCATATGAAGAGAAAAATGTGAGAAAATGATAGGAAAAGTCTTTGATAGTGTTTAGACATAGAAAGTTGAGGTCTAGACATGTATAAAGGGTGTTGGAAGCGTTGTTGAGCTAAGAATTGTGGTCATTATTCAAAACAAAGTAGCAAGTAACCCATCTAGATGAACTTAGTAAGTATAGTTTAAAGACTTAGCTAAAATCACTAGATTTACCTTAACAGGTGCTTAGGTAAGCCTAGAATTAGAGTAGGATGTCAATATCCTTAATCCATAGCTAAGCATTGTGTTTTAGTATCATGCCATACTCAAATTAGTGAGTGCTAGCTAGTAAAATCAAAACAAGATGATAAGAGTCAAAACTACACATTCTAGGTACCTTAGAAGTGACCCGAAATGGTAAAAATGGCCAATTTTGGCACTGCATAACTCCTTGCATAGGACGAGTTTTGGGACGAAACCTTTTGCCACAGTTTTGTATTACCAAAGTCTAGTTCTCCACAAAATTTCATAGCCATTAGACTTACATAGCTCATTTTTGACCCGTAGGTTCACTTTGACCCAAAACTAGTTCCTTAAGTGACCCAAAAAGCCTAGATTATGATCCTAGATGAATTTTGGGATGAGACCAATTCCTACAATCCTATTTTTAGGTTTATAAAATCTGTTTTGAGGATTTACAAAGTTTCTCCCTATGAATTTTAGATTCACCTTTGAAAATCACCTATTTTCTAAGCCATTTTTTATCCGAAACTTGAAACATACGCTATTTTCAAACCGTTCGAGCTTTTAGAGTGAAACCAAAGCCCAAAACTTTGTTTTAGTACCCTCTAAATCTGTTTTGAGGTCCCACATAATTTTAAGCATTATACAATGAGTTTGGTAGAAAAATCCGTTTTCTATAAACATGTATTTTGCAAACTTGTAATGTGCGTCATTTCCAAACTGCTTTGAGTTTTTGAGTCAAACCAAAGCCATTAAATCGCATTTAATGCATATTAAATCTGTTTTTGGGTTTTGGGATGAAAGAATCACTGTGTGATAGGGTTGCTTCCTAAGATTGCCTCTTAGAAAGCTTAATTCAAAGGAGATTCTTAGGTGAGTGACATGTTCTTGACCTAGAGACCTACCTAAGAGTGTACCTACAACTTATATAGGGTAACATAAGTCTAAACCCCTGATGTTAAATAGATTTAAGTCTTGCCTTTTTTATCAGGATTTAAGTCGTACCTTGAAGATAGCTATGTTGCCTAACTAGTAGCTTAAATAGACTCCTACCAAAAATCCACTATATGTTAGTGAGCTTATAGTCTGAGAATGAATTTGCATAGATAAAAATAGTATATGTCCATTGAAAACAAACCTTATCTATGCCCTTATGTCAAAAAGGATAGTTATGAATGTGCTTGTTAAAAGAAACACCTACCTACTTACAGGATTCGTATAAGACTAAGCTATAGAGTGATAGAATAGTTTGAGAGTAGACAAAGTAGATTATACTCTAAGACCACTTTACACTAAGCTTAATTTCGGGGACAAAATTCTTAAAAGGGTGGAAGAGTTGTAACACCCTAAAATTTACAACTCAGAATATAATAAATATTGTGTTTGTGTGCTCTGTTAGAATTTAATTAGTAATGAATTAATTACAATAGAAATCTAAATTTAATTAAAAAAAAAAGATTATAAATATGTTATTTCATGTGACAAAATTTAGTGAAATTAGAATTTAATGAAAATTTAATTTTTATACTGTGCGAAATTATACTGTGTAAAATTAGACAGTATAAATTTATATTGTGTAAATTAATACTGTGTAGGATTAATTTGAATTACACAATGTTCTAGATAATTAGCACAATACTCTATGTTAATTAGCTAGTAATTAACTACTTATGGTAAAAGTAAAATTACCATTTTTACTTAATCTCACTTTATTCATTTTAAGCCTATAAAAGGGGGCTGAGGTGTTTCCCCAATATTTTAGTTCACTTAAACACTTCAAACCTTCAAAAAGCCTTAATACTAGGGATATTAAAATCCTATATTAATTTTTGGACTTAAAATCCCTTTGAATTCTCTTTTAATTCAAAAAAAATCAACTCTCTTCCTCACTCGCTCTCTGCTGGTCTGTGGCCCTCTCAAAGGAAGAAAAACTTTTTCTCATTTCCACCATTGCTCTCCATAATTCTTCATCTTCAAAGCTTAGGTAATTTTTATCAAAATTAAATTTTGATTTCATAGGGTTGTTTAGAATTTCAAGTTCTACAAATGTATGATTGGATACTATTATAATTCTTATCTTCATATAGTATAGTCATCAAGTTTTGTGGAACCTCCAAAAAGCTTGGGTTTTGGTTGACTATTGGTTGGGTGACATCTTCCTAGTTGCTTGCTTTTTTGTTATGTGGCTTTAAATATATATAGGCATTATAATGGTGCGCTATAAAATATGGAGAAATTATTATATCATTTTGACTATTATGATTTTTATGTGATAATTAATCTTCATATAGTAATATAACACGTGGTTTGCCCTTCAAAAAATTATAGTTTAATATTGTTAAAAAAATTAATTTAATGATTGCCCTTCATATAATGATTGAATATTATATAATCATGGTGAAATTAGTATATGATTGGGTACTATTATAATTGTTACCTTCATATAATATAATCTTCATGTTTCGTGGAACCTCCAATAAACTTGGATTTTGGTTCACTATTGGTTAGGTGACATCTTGCTAGCTGTTTGCTTTTGTTAATGGGGCTTTATATATATATATATATATATATATATATATATATATATATATATATATATATAAGCCGGCATGATAATGGTGTACTATAAAATATGGAGAAATTATTATATCATTTTGACCATTATGATTTTTATGTGCTAATTAATCTTCATATAATATAACATGCGGTTTGCCCTTCAAAAACTTAGAGTTGAATATTATTAATTTTTTGAATTTAATGATTGTACTTTTAGTGTAAAGACTTTTAGAGTTTGATGGTTACACAATGAAAATGTAAAGCAATTTTATATTGTCAATCAAATAAAATCATCATTAGTGTGATTTTTAAGATAATTATTGTAAAAGTCAACAAATTTATTATATACTTAGATTTGTGATCAGATGACAATATAAAATTGTTAGTGCATAAACTATTTTTTCAACCTTTTATACTATCAATCAATAAAAAATTACTATTAGTATGACTTTTAATGTAGTAATTACAAAAGTCAACAAACTTGTCATATATAGTACTATTTGATTAGATAACAGTATAAAACTGTTTTACATTATTAATGCATAACCTATTTTTTCTAATTATTTTTAGAGAAAATAGGTTATGCATTGACAATGCAAAAAAGTTTTACACCGTCATCCAATCACAACCCACTATATATGGTACTTTTGTTAACTTTTACAATAATTATCTTAAAAATCATTCCAATGGTGATTTGTGATTAGTTGACAGTGTAAAATAGTTTTATATTATCAATGTATTATCATTAAACTCTTGTTTTTAAGGCAAATATAATCAATGTTGTAAAGGTAGTGGTTAAAGAAGTAAGAATAGAAAGTTTTTTTATTGGGATGCATAAAAATGTGTTCTCCTATAATTTTTAAATGCACTCACATACGATTCCCAATAAATTTTTTTTTTTTAATTCCTTAATGAATGTCCTTAAAACACTAGTTAAGAAGATCATTTTTTTAAACTGAAAAGAATTTGATGAATATATACTATCAGTGTAAAGATGGAGGCTAGGATGAGCCACCACTTCATGTGGTTTATGGTTCACCACATGTGGTTTAAAAGTAATGGTCCACCATAGACCATATACAACACTGGATCACCCTAAAATTCGTCTAGTGGTGTAAATAGTAAATATTGATCAGTTACATGCCAAAGTTCTTCATCAGCTTAACAGGTCTATGCATCCTAAACTGAACACTTCTTTTCCAAATAAAATATTTGTACTGTTTGTAGATTGTTACTTAAAGATAATTAATTTAGCTTATAAGAATCATTCGTGTTAATTGTTTAGGGACAATATTTTACTCATAAATTAATGTGACAATACTTTACATTTTTAAAAATTAAAATAGTGTCTTACTCATAATTTTTAAAATTATTATTATAAAAGTTAACAAATTTACAATAATATATATCAAATTTTGATTAAATAATAGTATAAAATCTCATTATACTACTAATGCATAACACTGTTATAAAGATGCTGTAAAAAAAAAAAAAAAAAAACTGTTATAAAGATCAGATCTGATGGTTAAATTTCCTTTTGATAAAAAAAAAAAAAAAAAAAGATCTGATGGTTAAACTAGTTTGATTGGAAATTAATCGATATCATGACCAGTCCGGTTAATTATTTTGATTGTTTATGCTATTAATTTGTTAAAAGCATGTCAACGATCATTTCGACTTTAAAACGGTAAAATCGGTGTTCACTCACTAATTCGACTAAGCCGATCCTACAGCTACATCACAACTCTCAGTAAAGCCTGTAGGTCTGCAATAGACACCAATCTTCTCCTGTAAATGACTTTCAGATTCGCAACTTTTTTTGTTTTGTTTTTTTTTTTTTTTACTTTTCTCCATTTTTGTTTTCTTTATTACTAAAAAAAAGTGTAGTTAGTAAGCTTTCAACCCAATACCTAATACTTGTTTTTTTAAAAGAAAAATGTGTCGTTAAAGTGAAACAATCCAATGATATTAGAGTATATAATACTACTTCCGTCCCTATTTATAAGATATTATTGACTAAATTACGTTTATTAAGAAAATTAATTAATGTAAGTATTAATAATAAATTTGTGTATAACTATAATATTTTTACAATTTTATCCTTGATATTATTGGGATTAATAATGAGAGTTTATTCATCTTTTTCAATCTTCATAGAAGAGAAAAAGAGATATATTCAGAGTAACATTCAATTAATGTATTATAATAAAAAAAGAATATTTTAGAAAAAATAAATTAATATATAAAATAGTCAAAATAAAATCTTATAAAAAAAATAATTTTTTTTTAAAATAACATCTTATAAATAAGAAGAAGGTATTATATTTTTTTGGACTTAACATGTCATTGCTTGAAGAATTCAAATTCATACCTACTCAGACCATTAACATTATATGATATATTATTTATATATATTTCAATATATAATTGATAGTTAAATTTACAGTGATGTATCAGTAACTCGTCAAAAATCGATCCGAACATGATAATATTGGTGCACGTAGACTTTTTTCTCAAATTATTATTGTTGAATAGTAAGAGGGAATCTTGAAGCAGGTAGAAGACAGATTATAAAATTATTGAATGAAAAAGACAAGATACAAGTTCAAACCTGATTGTTGCGGTTCAGCAATGAGCGGTCCTATGTAGTAAACAGGAGGTGCATGTTCGGGGATTGGAAAGCACGCGCCGTCTGCCACGGCCTTAACCGCCACAGGCTCAAGCTCCGCAAACGAGTTCACTATGATCCCACGCGCCTCCGGAAGGTGCGTGCAGAACTCCAACATGTCCCAGTACGCAGGGTCCTCCCTCTCCAATATTGGTTCCGGCATGTTCACCGCCTTCAGCGGCGCGTTACCCGGCACATGTAGTTCCACCCCGACCATATCCTTAAACGACACGTTCGTTTCTTCGTGGAGTTTCGGGAAGTATGAGTAAAGCGCGAGAACGGCGGCGCCGGAGGTGAAGAAGTAGTAGACGGGGATTCCCAGTGAAGAAGCTGGTTCCATGGCGGTGGTGCAGAAGAGGTCTATTATAAAGGCTTTTATGGTGGTGGATTTGGAGATTTTGGTGAGGGTGGTGGCGACGTTGGGGGCGTTTCTCTTGTTGAAGTTGAAGCCCTTAGTGATGAAGCTAACGGTGGTTGGAGTGGTGGTTGGGTCGATGTGGGGGAGGCGGTGGAAGGAGATGGAGGGGTGGGAGGTGGAGATTCGGTGTATGTAGGTTTGGATGGAGGGGTGGTCAAGGAAACCGGTGGTGAGGAGGATTGTGATGGAATAATTGTGTGTTTGGAGGAGCTTGGCCAGCTCAACCATGGAAACAACGTGGCCTATGCCTGCTGAGGGAAACAAGACTATTGTTTCTTCTTGTTGCATTTTCGTTGATTGGCTCAGTGACATCTTGCTAGCTTGCTTGGGTTTGTTAATGTGACTTTAAATATATATATAATCAATAATGGCTCACTCTGCAACAGGGAGATTAATTATTATATGATTTTGAACTATTTTAATTCTTACTTGTCTTCGTATAATACTGTTATAACATGGTTTAAGGAATTTTCAAATTTCGTGAAAGGAAAATGATTCTTGGATAAAGGGTGTATATACAATGGGAGAAATAAATTATTGATATAATATGATGTGATAAGAGAAGAGAAATAAATAAAAATAAAAGGTGTTGATAAATTTTGAATGTCCAAATATTATTACTTTTCGAGAAATCTTCAAAAAAAATCATTATTTCTTCTTATATTTTGGTTGATTGGTTGGGTGGCATATTGCTATTGACTAGGTTTTGTTATTGTGGCTTTTTTTTATATTTAAATTGTGGCTTTAAATATACATAGTCATGATAATGGTACATTATAAAATATGGACAAATTATTATATCATCTTTGACTATTATGATTGTTATGTGTTAATCTTACATATAATATTACATGTAGTTTTCCCTTCAAAATCTTATATTTGAATATCATTAATTTTTTGAGTTTAATTAATATATATTATCAATGTAAAATTTTTTACACTATCAACTAAACAAAAATTACTATTGTTATATGTTTTTTAAGGTAGCAACTATAAAAGACAATAAGCTTGTCATGAATAGTGGGTTATGATTGAATAACATTATAAAACTATTCAATTGGCACAATTGAAATATGAGAAAATAATATCACACATTTGTGATATTTAAGGGACTCAATTGACACAATTGGAATCTAGGAGACTAAAATTGTACAATTGTCATACTTAAAGGAACCAAAATGTAATTAAGCCTAAATTATTTTATATTTTTTAAATGATAAAATCTTTTTTATTTTTATATCCGGAAACTGTTCTTTTTGAACAATAATTAGCAAAATTGTATATTTATATTTTAAAATATTTTTTTCTAAAATCTAAAAAATAAAAATGAAGAATATTTAACAAAACCTGAGTCAGGTTCATCTTTTCAACGAAAATAAACCTATTTTTCAACTCTCTTTAATGTTGTTGGAAATTCAATTAGCATCTAATATCTATGCATCAATGCAAGAAAAGATATATTTAATTTGTTTGTTCTCTATCTTCAGTGTTCAATTAAATTTTCAGCTTTTGACTCATACAATTGATTTGTACTTTACTGAAATTTTGAGAAATAACTATTTTGCAGAAACAATATTTGTATTTTTTTTAACAGCATTGAAGACCATATCTGTTTCAACTTGGATCCTTCCAAAGTCGATGAGTCCAAACAAAATCTTACGAGGTTAAGACCATGGAAAAGAACACCAAAAGTTCAGCTTGTAATTAAATTGGTGAATTATTTATGCCATTAAAATAGCCAGAAAAGCGACGCACACATTCCTAGCCGGAGTCTCTAACAATCCTAACTTGCTTTCCCTTTTCAAATAAAATTTAAAATTCACCTCAAACAAGTAGCTAGGTGGCTAAAATAATGGACAGAAAATAAGCAAGACCACAGATCACTACTAATCACAGTGCACTTTGAAATTGAACCTATCAGAATATATAGATTACTAAGTAGTAAGTGCGACTAATTGATCAGAGTGCACATCTTCTTTCTTTTTAAAACAAATGCAAAACTTACCTTAGATAAGTGATCACATAACAAGCAATTAGGACGACCTAAAAACAATTTTAAAGGAGTGGCTTACCTTATTTTTAAGGTTCAGCAATTTTCACTGTTTAATAATTGTATCTTAACCAACAGTTTCTCATAAAATTACATTTTCTAAGAACAACTGTATATTTATTAATTAGGAATTCATATATAATTAATAATTTCTTATATCAAATATCAAATACTTACACCACTTAAAAACATTTGTAGAATATGAAATTAATCAATTCAACAATGGCGTCAGACACCAATTCGACTCCATGTTTCAACCAAGTAAGTAAGTGTTTTTGTAGAGGACCCAAATTCCTCAACTGCAGCCAAAGCCAATTGTTTCAACTTGAAACTTGTTTCTCTAACCTCTTCTGACTCCATCACCTCCCTCACCCTCTTCTCCACTTCTTCCCCACTCACGAACCCATCTTCTTCCCTTTGCTCCACCGCAACAGCCACCTTCATCTCCCCCACCATCACGTGCCTGTTCACGTGCTGCTCCGCATACAGCGGCCACGCAACCATTGGCACCCCTGCAACCACCCCTTCCAACACCGAGTTCCACCCACAGTGACTCACAAACGCGCCCACCGAGTCACGACTCAGCACCTCCACTTGCGGGGCCCACGTCCTCACCACTATGCCCCGATCCTTGGTTCTCTCAATGAACCCACTTGGCAGCACCGAACTCAAATCGAATTCCCCTGTTGTTGTGTCGTGAATCAGCTTTGTTCCCTCATCTTGTATTGGCCTTTTCACAACCCATAAGAACCTGTGGCCACTCCTCTCTAACCCGTTTGCTATCTCTCTCAACTGTGACACTGGGAACGATCCAAGGCTTCCAAAACATAGGAACACCACGCTTCTACTCGCTTGTGCATCCAGCCATGATAAACATTGTTTACTGTCTGTTGCTACATCTGATATTGTAGAACCAAAGCCAAAAAATTCAAAGTGAACTCCCCCAATCTGTTTCATAAAAATATATGTTCCGTTTGTATTTGATTCAAATTAATTATTTGATATGATTTAGTCTTTGAGAAAAATAACCGCGTTAAATTAATTTTATACAGTAATCCAATCACATATCACTACAATTATTATCAAAAGTCATATGAACATGATAGATGATGATTGTATGACTGTAAGTACGTGCATAATCATATTAAACTCTTAATCTTTTTTATTACATAATAGATACTATCTTCAATCCTATATATAAGAAATAAAAAATAATATTTTCTTGATCCTAATTATAAAAAATATAGAATTACTTTTAAGTGTATTTATTACTAAATTTTCTTTTTATTCCTAATTTATTGAGGTCTAATAATGATATAGATCCATTTTTTCATGAAAGTGAATGCATTTATAGAACTATCAACAAAATAAGTTACACTAATTGGTTGAAAAAGCTATCTTTTGAAAAATGATCACCTTTTAAATCATTTAATTCATAGGTAATCTTGAAATAAAATTAAAATTGATGATAAATTAATTAATTTAATCACTTTTATTGATTTTAATAAATTAGATATTTCTTTCTTATATATTTATATTTAACTAATAACAAGTTAGTTTTTTTTTATACATATATATACAATATACAAGGACAATAACGAGGATACTACTTATAATAGTTTAATTTTTATATATAATATATTATCACTATATTAAAAAAAAAAAATCTATGCTACATTGACCATAAATCATACTAATAACAATCTTCTCCACGTGAAATAATCAAAAAGAGGAGACAAAACCTGGTTGTTGAGGTTGCGGTTCAGCAATGAGGGGTCCTATGTAGTAAACAGGAGGTGCATGTTCGGGGTTTGGAAAGCACGCGCAATCGGCGATGGCCTTAACCGCCACAGGCTCAAGCTCCGGAAACGAGTTCACGATTATCCCACGCGCCTTCGGAAGGTGCGTGCAGAAGTCCAGGATGTCCCAGTACGCAGGGTCGTCCCTGTCCAACATGGGATGCGGCATGTTCACCGCCTTCAGCGGCGCGTTACCCGGCACGCGCAGTTCCACCCCGACCATGTCCTTAAAGGACACGCTCGTTTGTCGGTGGAGTTCGGGGAAGTACGAGAAGAGTGCGAGAACGGCGGCACCGGAAGTGAGGAAGTAGTAGACGGGGATTCCCAATGAAGAAGCTGGTTCCATGGCGGAGGTGCAGAAGAGGTCTATCACGAAGGCTTTTATGGTGGTGGATTTGGAGATTTTGGTGAGGGTGGTGGCCACATTGGAGGCGTTTCTTTTGATGAAGTCGAAGGCCTTCGCGGGGAAGCTCACCATGGTGGTGGGGGCGGTGTGGGGGAGGCGATGGAAGGAGATGGAAGGGTAAGAGGTGGAGATTCGGTGTATGTAGGAATCAATGGAGGGGTGGTCGAGGAAGCCGGTGGTGAGGAGGATGGTGATGGAGTAATGGTGTGTTTGGAGGAGCTTGGCCAGCTCAACCATGGATACAATGTGGCCTATGCCTGGTGCTGGATACAACACTATTGTGTTTGTGTCTTCTTGTTGCATTTTGGTTTGTTGGGGAAACCTTGCTAATGAATTGGCTTTATATATATATATATATATATATATATATTAGTTATGATTGACTTATTGGTGTGGAAGTTAGAACAGTATGCTTAGGGTTAAAAGTTGGAATAACATGCATATCTGTCATATACATTAAAATATATAGAGTCGTGATATACATTAATTGTGATTGTAATAAAAAACGACTGTGATCGATCAGGTTCGCTTTGCATCGGATACTCAACAGATTTTATTTTCACCTAGAGGACTATTAGTTTGGACTGTTAAGTTTAGTGCTAATCAATAAGCAGACACTTTCACGTTGAATCAGATTATATATACTTTATTGTAATAGAGAAAAAAGATTATATAACAATCACGTCATTCACGTGCTGGAGTGCCTTTGCATCATGTTGAATCAGAATTTATTTTCACGTAGAGGACTGTTAGTCAGGACCAGGGACGGAGCTACATGGCAGCTTTGGGGGGGGGGCGCCTGGCGCCCCCTGACTTTTTTTTTTTTTTTAGTCTTGACTTTTTTAATTTTAAATTATTATTATGTTAATTATGAAAAAAATTATTATTATGTATAATATTTATATATTAGAGTAATTATTTATATTTAAAATAACTTATTATATAAATAATAACATTTAAGTGTTATTTGTATAGTAGTATTATTTATCTTATTTTATGTTTTTTGATAAAAATCTATTCTATTTCTATTTGATAGTATTCATTGTAAGGATAATGAGATCATTTCTCTTTTTAAACAAATATACTATGTCTCTTTGTATAAAAAGATTATATAGATAATTACATTTTTTCTCTACATTTAGAACATAATTAATAGTGAATTTTCATAAAAACAATTATAGTCAACATATATACCTTATAAAACTATGGAGGTTCTTGATATGTAAACGTAACAATTAACATTTGTGATCTTAGTACTAAAAAAGAAGTTTAATTTTTCCTTTATATAAATATATTTTTGAACTGTTTTAAAAAAACACATAATTATAATTATTTTATATGAAATTTAATGTTTATGTTTTTGTAGTTGGTCCGCTGATTTCTAAGTCTGCCTCCGTCCTGTGCTTGTCTGATAATCTATTGTAATTTTTAAACGTGATTTTCTGCGCTATTCTGTGTAGAATTAGATTGGACCAATTTGTTATATTAATATAATAAATAAATTTTACCATTATAAATAGTTATAGAATTAATGAAATATGAAACAAAATTAGGATATATATTTTATAATAATGTATACACTTAATTTTGGCTAACTTTTTTATTTACTTTATTTTATTTGCTTAATCTTCTGTTTTGATAAAAAAAAATCAAATAATTTTTTTACAGTATATTTTTGCTTGTGCGTTTTTTATGCACATTTGTCAATAATTTCACGTTTCATCAATTAAAAAGATGCAAAAACTATATTTATTGGCTTCAATTAATATGAGTCTAATTTTGAAGGACGTCAAAGCAAACACCCATTTAATTTGTTGGCTTAATCTCTCCTTTTAAAGAAGAGAGAAAAAAAAAAGAAAGCTAGGTACAAAATACAAAAGAAAAAGGAAAATACGTTCTGATATATATATATCTTCAAAAGTAACTTTAAGAGAGTTACTCCTCATCTTCACCATTCATTTTCTTGAAACCTAATGGTTAAGATTAGTTATTCATTACAACCATTAGATTTCAAGAAAAAGAAGGATCTCTTAGAATTACTCTTGGAATAAGTAGATCCCTCTTATATATATATATATATATATATATATATATATATATATATATATATATATATATATATATATAATCAGTTGTGGCACGTGTTTTAGGAGTCCCAATTAATGTACTCTTGGATTTTTCCACCCAGCGTCCATCTAAATCATGTGATTAACCATATATGTAAATATCATTAACTTTATTCCACAAGTGTTTAACAGTAAATAAATATACAATTATTGATATATGGTTAATATTGTAATGAGATTATTGAAATGTTTAATAGTAGTTAACTTTGTCTCACAAATGGTTAATACTGTCATAAGGCTATATCAACAGTCACACATGTTACATATGTAAATAACTTCACCAAAAAAAAAAAACTACATATGTAAATATGATTAATTTTGTCCCACAAATGGTTAAGATAGTTTCGGTAGAATTTTCTTTTGAACCATACAAAAAAAATCACTTATATTTATAAAGTTAATTTTTTCACGAAATAAATTTAATTCTCTTTTGTAATTATTTTCAAGCAATTTATTAATCGCATATTAAGAAATGTAAGTGTTACAAAATACATCTTATAAAATATTTAATTGCTTGAAAATATTTTAAACTATTTTATATTTTTGAAATATCAATTTTTTATTTTTTTATTCTTAAACTATGCTTAATTGGCAAAACTGTACATTTGCATTTTAAAATATTTTTTTAAAAAAAATAAAAACAAAAAATGAAGAATATTAATCTAACCTAAGTCAGGTTCATCTTTTCAGAAAAGAAAAAAAATATTTTTCTGACATTTTATACTTGACATGAAACCGTTCACACGTCATTTTGAAGCAACCACATGCAGCTTATACATCAAAAAGGTGAAAATTAATAGAAACATGCATCATTAATGTGGGATCAAACACGCAGTTAGTGTGTAGTTTTACCCACAAGTTTTGTTTCCCTTCACGTAGCACTTGATAACCATCCCTTCATAAGCAATGATCGAGAACTTCCACATTTTTTATGTAAATTTTATTATAAACATTGTTAATTAACGTTGAGCCAAACATCAGTTACGTCATGAAGGCACTATATATGTGCTTAACCTGATGTTACGATTTGTAGTTTCCACATCCTTTGCCAATCAGATGCAGAAACAAACATAAGCTTACTCCTAAGCTCTGGTTGTGTCCTTGACCTAAACAAACATAGTTGTTGCATGCTTTTAAAGTTAAAAATTGTTTGATGTGAAAATGTTCATAATAAATCATGTATGCAATATGTGTATAGGAAGGACAACAACTATCATTCTTATGACATTACTTAAGTGTCAAACAAATAAAATAATGGTAACTTTACGTTGCTGGCATTGCATGTAGACATGGCAACAGAGCGGGATAAGAGCATGTTTGACTCTTCTTGTTCCTGTTTCTGTAAAAAACCAGACAAGTTCAAGTTTGAATTTAAAAGGGACAACTTTAAAAATTTTAAATCCAACCTCATCTCCATCAAATTTTATAGAGTTCAAAAAAACCTATAATAAACCCACCACACCTCTTTCTACAATTTTAATTTATTTATATGTTTTTAAATAATTATATGGCAAGTTATTAATTATTTTTTAATTCAAACAATATATAAAAATTAATAACAAAGAACATACAAATAAAAAAAATTAAGAATTAAATTATACTTTCAGTTAAATACATAATTTTAAGTTTATTATTTAATTATTATATGTAAATTATTTACCTATTAAAATAATTTATATTTTTAATAGTTATAAAAAATAAAAGTATACGAATAAAATCTTAACCTTAATATGTATGTGTTGTAATAAAAAAAAATGTCATTGGGTGAATACAATCCAAATCGGATTGGAGAAAACCCGACATTGGTCAAAACGAATTTTTTCCATCAAAGTTGAGACAAGCTTGGACAAGTATCGACGGATTCGGTTTTACTTTCCATGCCTAATTGCGTGCTGCATGTTTCTTCAAATTCCTAAGAAATAGACTTGCCAAGGCACTTGTTGCATCTCCATGTACAACCTTTTAACACCCTTCAATCAACCATATTTCCCTATTGAATTTTCGAAGAAAAAAAAATATGAATATTGGAGGTGAAATCCCCTTATAACTTGTGCAACTTCACAAGATGAACCATGGCATAACAAAATTTTCATAAAAAAGGTAATGGTCTCGAAATTAAGGCGTATGTTTTTGCTTTGTCTAAAAATAAAACTCCTATGTTGAGGAGGGAAGAATAGAATTACAAAAGGAACAAATTTCAGTGTTTAAACACCTTTTTTCTATTTCCCATTGTATTCCGTAGTCTTTTGCTTCTTAGAGTTACTTTACACGCTGCAGTGTCCTAAATTATGCAAAAGAATCTCAAGTTATGATTTAGACTTGATGATCTTAACTTGTGGGGGTTGGAAATATTTGCTTCCTTATCAAATAACACCATTATTTTGGCACTAGAATATACATGAATTATAGAGTCTCACTTTTGAAGGCAACCAAGGAGCTTGTTGCTACAACCTCACTATTTCCTTCATAAGAGCAACAAAAAAGATTGACCACAGTATTAGTGACCATTTGTTGTTATCACAGCCAAATTGTTATCTGTCCTATTTTGATGGGCTGTTTGCCGGTGATTAATCTCTTTCCTGCACATAAACATATGTTTATCAACAAAGGTAATATGAATGGAAACAATAATTACTTGGCTACAAATTGTTCTTAGACATTGCCATCAGAATGATGAGATCAAAACTTAGAAGGCAATTGAGACTTCAGAGAGAAGTATTTATTATACTCATCCACCAACTAGCAGGGACAAAATGGAGAGAAGGTTGTAACAGTAGTTAAGCAATTAAATGTGTTCCTATATACATAATCACATTCACAAATGACTTAGAAAGAATAAGAAATCGTGATTTACTTTATTTAACAAATAGTGGCAGGGAAGAAAAGGTTATAAATCTTTAAAAGATCTATTTCTTATCTGCCTGTTACCACCAAACAACAAAAGCCAACCTTTCACAGTTCACTTCTCACCTTGGTGAAATGCACAAGAATTAAAAGAGTGAATTACATTCTTGGTAAAAAGGACAAAAAAAAAAAAAAACTGGAAGGATAGGGGAGGAGAGAGAAATTTAGGACTGTTTGGTTTGAGAAAACATTTTATATTTACATTTTATATTTTTACTTTGTTTTCCTATTCTCAAAAGTTTATATAGGAAACATTGAAACCACTTTTTATTTTTTTGTTTTCAATTTTTCCTATATAAACTTCAGAAAATAACAAACAAAAAATAAAAACAAAACATTTTCTCAAACCAAATGATTCCTTAAGTTATTCAAATGTATCTAAGACTATCAGAGGAAAAAGTTGCATATGTAGAAATTTAATAACCAGCTTTTTTTCAAAAAAATAGTCAGTCTTAACAGACACAGAAATGAGCATCATTTCCATGTGCTCAACTACTAATTAAATCTAAACTTTTCTGATTAATCAAAAAAAAATCTAAACTTTTCTGTCAAAAAAAAAATACTAATTAAACAATGTAGTTTGCAGCGGGAAAAAAAAAAAGTAGTCACCGTAATAACAGTAAAGATCCAAAGGACATAAGCTAAAAGGCATTTTATAAGCTGAAACGAGAAAACCAGACTTGGTGTTGTGTAAGAGTATAAAATAAACAAGTATCAGATTCTAAGAAAAACCTGAGACATTGCCATAGTGCATCATAATGAAGAAGACCAACAATTCTCCTCTTCATTTCTCTACTTTGATCTCCACCACGTTTAACCACCGGTAATTGCTTAATGCCCTTGGCCTCCATCAACTCTTTGGCCATAGCCAAACTAGTATTTGGATAGCAGGTTAAAATTCCTCGCTCTCGTCCACGGTAGCTCATCCCTCGAGTACAAACAGTGGAAACAAGGCATGTGTTTGGCTGTCAAATATCCAATTTGAATTATCATTAGAGATTTAGAGGAGACTGGCAATGATGGAGTACAGACAGTATAATAAATAAGGTCCTCAAGAATAAATTAATGAAATTCTATCTTAGCAATATAGCACGAAGATCCAGACATGAATTTTGGTAATGTATTTTCTCAACGGTGCATTTAAAATCCATTCATCAAAGCATTTTTATAAAAAAAAAAAAAAAAAAAAAGGTATAGTAGCAATTCTGTTCTTGCTAGACCAAAATCTTGAAAACAGTTGATTCAGTCAAGTTTGTTGCTAAAAATTATTCAGAAAACAGTTCTTGCCAAAAATTGTTTTTTCTTTCCATAAATTATAGAAAACAAGTGTTTCTAAAACAATTTGCTAACAGACATGGCCTTGAATATACAAATAGCAGGGGCATTTTCTACATACATCCACGATCCCTGAATCGCTCTTCGAAGTGTCATTAGACTTCTGGGATAGACACCTTTTAACATCACCATATGTCAATATTCCTTCTAGAAAATCTTCTTTATCAACCACCAGCACACAATTCTGCTGGCTGTCATGCATGCATTTTATTGCATCTTTCAGGGTTGCAGATGACAAAACCTTCAGATATTGTTTTGACATGGCCTGAGAAACCTGACAACCAATAATAATATTGTCAAGGCAACAAAGTTTACAGATAGAAAAGAAGTCAACATGCTGCAGATTTAACAATGAAAGATGGACAATGTCAATCATCAGAAGGAAATGCGAAAAATCATTTCTCAACCTGAAGATTGTCCAGAAGCAGTTCCTTATCAATTGGTTCAAGATCAGCACCATCTCCAACAATACGCAGTTCTAAATCATTCCCATCATTGCCTTGTCTCCAGTTATCCTCATTATCATCTCCAGCATGTGAAATTGGAGAATATCCTCTTGCTGATTTACTTGAATCAGGTGTCTCACTCTCCTTCACCCGGTTTGTCACTGAGGGAACCCATATTGCCAATCCAACAGCTCCCTAAGGGCAAGGTTCACAATGACAAATATGAGAACATTAAATATTAGCAATTTTCACTACAATAAAAGGATGCACAATTTACAAGTTAAGGGCAATGGGAAACCTGAATAAAACAAGAAGGTTGAGGTTCAAAGTTAAAGCCACAAGTTCTGGCTGATAGAAAATTCTACATGCATTACAATGCCAGAGTAGTTGAAACAAAAGTATTTCCTCTGATTTAAATATCTGCCGTTTAAGATAATTGCACAACAATTAAAAAAATCTATTAAATAGCCTCGATTAACGTAACTGCATTTGACTAATTTACCCTTTGCTAAAATATTCAAAACATCCATCACTCCATTAATGCTCCCTCTAATTCCATTTAGAGGAGATACCAAACAAGTATAAAGTTGGAAATTAAAATACTACATTTTCTAAAACAGATAAATTGTAACAAAACAAACTTCCTAAAGCAATAGATATTTGAAAGAGGGAGTAATTCAATGAATTTATGAATTAAAAACCACATTAAAAGTTAATACACTTCACAGACAATAGATCATGTCCAACCACACGAAGTTTAAGAAACATGCAAGATCATCTGAGAGCAACTTCAGAGGGAGTTGTTAAAAAATAAGCAACTGTGGCATAATGAGTTGTAGGGTTAAAGTTGTTAACGTGAAAGAGAGAGAAGGTTGCATTAAAAAGAGAGTTGCTTATGTAAGCAATTCTTGCAGACCAGAATGGCTACACATATACATATGAATTTGAAGTAAGAGAAAACTATGCAATCCTTCTCTCAATGCATGGATATAAATGTTAATATACTTTGACTTTCAACTTCAGATCAAAACACAACAAAGCCATGGTGTTATAAAGAAACGATTTCTCTTGCCATGGTGTAATATAAGACATATGGAATTATGGATAACCATCAATGACACAAAGGAATCATGGTCAGAGAATACCAATCATCTTTTATAATTCAGCTATCAAAAAGAAAGATATTTACAATTGACTCATTTTGTTAGTCATACGAACTAGCAGAACAGTGGAAAACTACACATGCAACAAACAGTAATTTTCTTTTTTTGGTAAGAGAATTCGATTGAAGGATTACCATGAGTGGAAGCAATATCCTATAATCTTTTGTCAGCTCAAACAGAAGTAGAACTGAAGTCAAAGGAACAGAACAAGCAGATGCTAATGTCGCAGCCATTCCAACCTGCAGAAGTTAGATTAACTTGTAACTATCTGAATCTTCATCAACCAAATCAGTATTATTGTCAGCAGTGACATTTCTATAACCTAAATACTTTATGGTGTGTTTGGTACCAAAGAAAATAGAAGGAAGGAATGGAAGAGGAATGAAAACTAGTAAAAATTCATTCTTTCCACAGTTTGGAACACACACAAAAGGAAACGAAAGAATGAAATGAGGGACCCATGAAAAAAAAAAGCAATCCTTCCTACACTGGACAGAAAGCTAGCGGAAGGGTCTCCAACAGCTTTTCAAAAACTTTATATTTTGCAGAAATTTTTATATGTAGAATATATAATTGAAAATATTAAAATAAAATAATAATAAATTGTTTTTTAGTTTTAGAATTTATTTTCAGAACATATATGAATGAAAATAAAGTAATAAATAAAAATAATTATATATAATATGATTTGTTGTGTCAATATTTTAATATTTAAATAATGAAATTATAAAAATAAAAATATTATTTATCAACTTTTTAGTAATCAAAATAATTGTTTTTATTCTCAACTTTACTTTTCTTTACTTTTCATTTATTTATTACCAAACAACCTAAAAAATCATCTTACTTTCCACTCCTTTTCTTTCCACCTCCTTTCTTTCCTTCTACATTCTTTCCTTTCACTTTCTTTTCCAAACCAAACATACTGTTACAGTAAAGTCAGCTTACCAGAGCATATGCCGGGGGCTGAGCAACAGCGGCATTTCCAGGAATTGCTGAATTAATAACTTCAGCAGAAAAGCCTCCAAATACAGCACCAGCTGCAGCACCTATCATTAAACTCGGTGCATAAAGACCACCTACTAGCCCAGATCCCTTGCAAAGAGCTGTTGCAATAACCTTAGCAGCTACCAATTGAGCCAGAAGCCATATTCCAGGAGCTGAAGCACTCTTTCCGGTACGTAGAATTTCTTCCACATTTGTGAAACCCCAATACAATATTCCAGGATATTTAAGAGCAATGATCCCAGCTCCAAAGCCACCTAAAGCAGGGCATACCACAGTAGGAATGCCAAACTTATCCTGAATAATCTTAAATAATTTGGTGAACCAAGCAACCAAACGAGTCAAGGCCACACTTATAACACCACATAGCATTCCCAATATCAGGTATAAAGGTAGCTCTGCATACAACATCATGATGAAATATCAGACAACATTTGAATCACGTTATGGTTTTCTTCTATTGAAAAACAAATAGTTGGGATTTACAATAGAGCTTATGTACCACTGACTAACTCTTAGGCCCTTTCTAAATAAAAACAGATCATTGAAGCATAGGCAAAAAAGTTTCAGGTTTATACAATGTGATTAACAGGGGATTGAGACTTTGAATAAACCATTTTAGAAGACAAAGGGGAAAAAATAAAATAAAATAAATCATTCTATTTTGTGTAGAGAGAGAAAAGAGACGCATAATGAAAATTGTTTCTCAACTATGCCACATACTCAATATTAATGAATATAAAAAATACAATACAATTTTCTTAGTTACTATATATACATGATACATTGACAGGCATAATACACATCTCTAACACTCCCCTTCAAGCTAAGGCATATATGTCACATGCGTCAAGTTTGTTACAAAGATGACTTATTTCAGAACCCCTGCTTTGTAGGTCTGGCAAGTATGGATGATGTCAGTGAATCCGTTAGAATCATAATCATTTTTAGGAATTATTTCTGATCTGATTTCTAAGCATTTGCTGCAAAGAATTAGCATAATTTGTTCCCAAAATAAATGGATATCAGTCTGACTGATATAACTGATTTCATAATCTTCATTGTTTCCCTTTTTAGTTATTGATTCTCAGGGATTGAAAAAAAAAAAGAGAGAGAGAGAGAGAGAGAGAGAGATCATTAAAAAAAAAGGAAGAAGGGCTCAGTGAGGAAGACCAAGGCAAATGTTTAAGACCTGTAGGACACTGAGACTCGAGAAAAAGGAACACAAGCCAAGGCAATAGATGAAACCTGGGACCTCTGAGGTTCAAACTTGAAGTACAAGCACAGACTTGAAATTGAAGTCACAACTGGACTAACCAAACTACTCGGATTTGAGGAGTGTTGGGAAAATGAAGTGGGTAATATGAAAACGCAAGTGAATATAAAGCAAGGGATGCCAAGTCCAATTAGTCAAGTCATTTTGGACAAATAATCCCACTCGAGTTGAAGTCAACATCACAAGATCCCTCCTCACACTTTCCCACACAGCAAAACTTGGATGGGCAGATCACAAATTCCAACAGATTATTATGGGACTGTATTTATACATCTGCTAATGGCCTATATTTATAAATCTTAGCAAAACTTTTGAACTGAACATACATTAATTTTTTTGTTATTAACATGTATCAAGTTATTGAGTCTGAATTACAGAAATCATTTTATGAGAATAAAAATAGATTGGATACTAAAAAATATGG
Source organism: Pueraria montana var. lobata (assembly GCA_026413185.1). Classification (NCBI taxonomy): domain Eukaryota; kingdom Viridiplantae; phylum Streptophyta; class Magnoliopsida; order Fabales; family Fabaceae; genus Pueraria; species Pueraria montana. The sequence continues at coordinate 70,897,002 of CM048654.1, forward strand.
AATTCTTAGGAAGTCAGAAGTATTTTTCATAATTCATATATGCAGTACTTTCAACAAAATCCTCCAAGAACAATGTGTCATTCACCTCATCAATACAATCAACAATAAATTCAGCAGAAAAAGTATTCCCTTTTCATCTGGCAAAAAAATAAGATAGCAGATTTGAAAAGGCAAATATGATGACAAACCGAAACCATAAATAATATACACAGCAAGGTTAAAGAAAAGTACCAGCAGCAGATTTCAAATCATACTCAGGTATTGTAAAAGCTGATTGGATCCCCTGTAAAACATTTGATACAGTTGACGAGATAACAGAAGCCAATATAATCATGGCAGTTGTAAATGGGGGAGAATTCTCTGCACGAAGAGGCCTCAGCACAGTTTCAATAGCAAAGAAACAACCAGCAACTGGTGCATTGAAGCCTGAAGAGAGGAAAATTGAAAGCTAAAACAACCAACATTTAGAAATCCAAAGCATAATAATCCAGATACTGCAAAGTAAAACCTTACTCTTAAAAAGAAGGCTTAATGACCAAATTGGTCCCCAAAATATATTAAAAACTTCAATTTGGTCCCCAAATTTTAAAAATCGTCAATTTGGTCCCCAAATTTTTAAAAATGCATCAATTTAGTCCTTTTCGTCCAATTGGAGTTGACGCCGTTAATAATTTAGGACCAAATTGATGCCGTTAAAGGCTAAATTATCCCCAATAAGCAAGAATATTAAACAAGCCTTGCCAATTTGGTCCCAAATTATTAACGGCATCAACTCCAATTGGACGAAAAGGACTAAATTGATGCATTTTTAAAAATTTGGGGACCAAATTGACGATTTTTAAAATTTGGGGACCAAATTGAAGTTTTTAATATATTTTGGGGACCAATTTGGTCATTAAGCCTAAAAAGAAACAAGATCAGCAAGGAAAGACAAGATTGATTTAACTCTAGCAAAGCTAGGTGCCACAAGATAGAAGAAAACTGTCCAGGGACTCAATCTTCACATAGGAAAGAAATTTTCATTCACTCAAATGAGGTTTATTCATAATTTTATAGAACTGACATTGGAACACAATATATAACAGTTTATTATATTTAATCTGGAGCTCCATTAAAAAAATCATAAAGAAGCTACTAAAAAGTATGCGTGTAAACTTACTGCTCACTAAAAAATTATAATGATTTGTTCAACTTATTTCCTGTGACCTGGCAACAAAATTAAATGTCCACAGGGATACAAATTTATTAGCAAAAATAATTCGTCTCTTATGAGATAGCATCTTATTAGGACCCCACCTCCTGCAACAATACAGTTTTTTTACAATTTAAGACAGGAAAGGGAACAGGAGGATAGATCAGGAATCCTCTTAGCGCACAGGGGGGGGGAGCAAAAATAGATCATATAAACAACCCCAAGTTTCTTTGCTTGTCTGACCCTGTCCTTTTGCAACAGGTAATCATATATTAAGACTTGAGAGCAGAGTTAAGCTAGAATTAAAAAACTGAAAAGAAACTAAAACTACAACCAAAAAATCTTCTGCCTCTTTTATGGGATAGGGGTGGTTTTCTTAGCCCCAAAACTCAGCAAATGGTCATTTTCCAGAGGATTCTTTGTCATATTTTCATGGGATTGGAGTACTTTGTCATATTTAATTTTCTCTCGACATAATTATTTTTCTTTTGTTTCTTTCAGGGGGATGTTTTAAACTTCTCTACAGTACTTTCTCTTTTTCCTTAATTAAAAGTATCTTTTATTAAAAAAAAAGTGACAAATCTCAAGGGCAGGTTGAGAACTGGTTGTCAATGTCTCAAAAAGGGCTACCTATGGAGGGTCTGACCAAAAAGGCTGAGTGAAGCATCATAGAGAGCAGCTGACGTCAGCTCTCAAGGGCAGTGCTATGATAGGGATGTGGGTATTATGGGGTGTCTAAGTCCCACATCAAGTAGTATGGGATGCTCGGTGGAGTACTTAAGTGGTTTGACTCTCCCCCCTTGATTGCCAACTTTTAAGGGAGGGTTCCCCAAGTGTTTGGGTGCTTACCAGAAATAGGAGATACTGTCCTGTGAAGAATAGCAGTCGCAAGGGCTGCGATTTTCACAGATAGTGGCTGCAACCCCCTCTGCAATAGCAGTTCTATAGCCAGGTTATTTTCAGCTATGGTGTCAAGATATAGCAGTTCTGCATCATTCTTCTTTTTATGTAAAGAAAGCAGAAAAACAAATAACACATCATGTATACTAGGGTATTTTAATTTTGGTAAATCTACAATGAGTACAACATGACAGGCATATGGTGAACCAATAAATAACTTCTTTTTTTAGTAATTTTTAATTGATTAAATCACCATTGAAAACTTTCAACGAGGTTTAAATGACCATAATATGAAATGAACAAACATCAAAATGAGTTTTAAAAAGTGACTTTGACAATATTGCCAGCTACCTGAAGAAATACCAGCTGCTGCACCAGCCGCAACAAGTGCTATTTTCCTTTCTCTATTGTGTTCCATCATTAGTGAGAATCCGTTGGCACATGACTTCCCAATGTCAACACTAGGACCTTCAGGACCCAATGAACAGCCAGTACCTAAAGTAACTGCAGCCTGGATAGCCTTTATTGTTGGAAAGATTCCTGCAAGAAAATCAAAACCTTGTGTTTGAGAGGAAGTGGACTGCTTTATTTGGTCCAGTATTTCAAGTAAACCACACATCATGCCGACAATGACTCCTCCAGTGACAGGTATTAAAAGGATTCGATGCCATGTATCAGCCAATCTCTGAATACGAAGCCAGGCAGCACCCTCAACTGGAGTACCAGCCCATACCCATTCATGTATTACATGCACCTAGATGACCACATTTCAGTATATGTCAGATAAATCATCTTCCTCAATGGGTTTGGTAAAGATCCTTATCTAAAAATAGAATATGCATAACCAGATAGCCCAAAACCAAATGGTATCAAAGATGGCTTGGCAACCATGACAGCATAATTTATAAATGCCCAAGTTCTCACAAGACAACATTAAAAAAATAAAAATATACAACTACAAGCAAGCCTTTTCCCACTAGGTGGGGTTGACTACATGGATCAAATGATATCATAATGCTCCGCTGTAAATCATGTCTACGAACAAAATATTGTGTTCTAAATCCTTCTTAATTGTTTCTCCTAAAATTGTATTAGTCTCCCTCTGCCTCTAACCACTAGGCTACCCTCCATCTGATCTACTCTCCTTACTGCATCTAGTGTAGGTCTTCTCCACACATGCCCAAACCAATTAATGTGAGACTAAACAATAGAAGCAATGAAGAAAAGAAAACAGCTACAAAAAAACTTATAGATGACATAGCTGCCGACAAGATTAGTAGAAAAAGAGAATTTGTAATCATTTCAGCCAGTTATGATTTATGCAGAGTAGACCAAACTCACCAGAGCTCTAGCATATCATCATATTTGTTCTTGGGTTTTTGCCAATACCAATGAAGAGGCAGACCAACAAAGCACATGAGAAGAAATTGCCACAAGCATAAATTACGGGTTGTCTAATTCTTAAACCAGCCCTCCTACTTTTTAACATTTAAGACAGTACTTACTTCACTTCTAAGTTTTAACATTAGAGAAATTCTTATGAACTTTGAGAGCTCTACACCAGTGACCAGTCCAATAAAAAAACATATAATGGCAGACAGCATGAATACATGTCATCTGATTAAATTCATAATATTACATACAATTTAAAAAATATTTGGGTCGTCGAAACTCAAATATTACTAACTCTTTCTCCTAACATTATATTATAGTATGTTTTAGTTCCTGTCCATTGAGATCAATGTTCACACATTTCATACACGACAAACACATTTTGGTTTTAGAATCTAAACATCTTGCATCCATTATATGAACTTGTATAAAAACACATCAACAAAGTGCAACCAGTGCTAAGAACAAGTTGAAATCCAGTATAGCAAGCAATTCAAAAAATGTTCATTAGTGAGCGATTAACAACAACCACTGTCAAGCCTTTTATCAATGGATGGAGTCAACTACATGAATCAAATGACACTATTAAGTTCATTAATAAATCCACTATAAGCAACCAGTGCAAAGAACAAGCTGAAATCCACTGTAGCAAAGCAACTCAAAAAAGTTCTTTAGCAAGAGATTAACAACAATAACCATCAAGCCTTTTACCAATGGATGGAGTTGGCTAAATAAATCAAATGACACCATTAAGTTCAGTCATAAATCATGTCTTCGGACAAAGTACAGACCTCTAAATCCCTCCTAATGGTTTGGCAATAGTTTCTATAGCTCTCCCTATGCACTAAGTGCTATGGTGAATTTGGTAAACAATACTCAGGGTTATTGAGAAAATTCTATAACTATCAAGGTTTCGTGACCGAGATTTCGGCCACAGCGTCAAGGTTTTTGAGGTCTCCGCGACTGCAATTGCAGCCGCATCAACCACATTTGTCTGCAAAGTCAAGGATCGCAATGAAACTGCAATTTAAAACCTCGGTAACTACGAATTAGACTATCCTCCATTTGATCTATAAGACAAACTACTGAGAGTCAAGATTAACAAAAAAAAGAAAGAAAAATTGGCATACCCCTTTATTGAAAAGCGCAACAAAGAGGCCAGTGGTGAGTCCAATGAGGCAACCAATGAGAAGCAACGCCCATTCAGGAGGTGCACTGTCCCCAAGCACATCAACAGAAGAATCAAGATCCACATCGTGGTGATGCCGATTCTGATCTCTTCTATCTCTATCCCTATCCCTATCCCTATCCCTATCTCTATCTTCTTCTTTTTCAATGCGCTTGAAACTGTTTCGGTGACCCGACAACCTTAACAAATCCCTGAAACCTTTGTTGTTGTTGCTGCCACTGCCATTGACGACCGCCATTTCCGACCCTCGAGCTTCCACGTCATCCTCCGACGCCCCAAGAAGACGACGCTGATCGCTCTCCGACATTGAAATTCCTCAGATTCCTCCCAAACCCATCAACCAAATGGCCTCAAATTCAAAAACCCACGTCCCAAATCGCTTGAATTTCAAAACCCACGTCTCAAATTGCTTGAATTTCAAAACCCATTTCTCAAATTCTTTAATTTTGAAGATAGATGCAACCAAGGTGGGTGGAACGATGATTCCAAATGAATGGATCTCGTGGTGGCGTGGCGTCACTGTTGCATGTGGCGAGAGCGCATATATATAAAATGGAAGAAGTAGCGTTAGGCACGTTTCCAATATAGCTTTGTTTGTTTGATTGTTCCTTTATCCAATCAAAATCAAAGCACTGTTTGCGTCTTCTTTACTTCTCACAAACCTTCTCTGTCTGTGGTGCGTTCTTTCTCTTCTCACAGGTCTCCTCCAGCCCCAGAAAGAAAGCGTGTTTTCATCAAAAATTGAAAACTACGTCCCCTCTTTATTTTTTTCCTTTATAATAATAATTCACGGCCCTCTAAAAATTGTTATAGAATTTTTATATTTTTTTTAGATAAGAATTTTTTTTTCTGACCATGGTAACCATGGTATTGGTACGGATTAGTCAAGTAATGACTAAACTTCGTCGGAGACCATGAGCGCACACCAAGATAGGTATTCCTCTCTTAACATGATTTATTTTATACTCTAAGTGACATCACTAGGATTCGTGTTGTTCTCTCCTATAATATTGTATCTAAGTTTTATCCTTAATTTAATTAGATTTTAATAGATATGCAAAGAAAAAAAAATTGGCAGTTTTCTTTCTAGTTCTCAATGAAAATTTAAATCTTAATTTACCTAACTAAAGACTAGTTCCTTCTACTAAAATAACTTAACTTCTACTGATTTGGGCAGTTTGTCAATCACCAATCATGTCAAATAATAAGAAATCACTTTTGATACTTTTAATAGTTATTATAAAAATTGATAAATTTATTATTTATGACAATTTATAATTACACAACAATATAAAAAATATTTGCATTATTATTATATATATTAATAGTATAAATATTTTTATATTATTATTTAATCACAAATCATCATATTGATAATATATTTTTTGGTTAACTAAGTTTTTAGTCCCTAATCTTTTTTAAAATTCGATTTTTAGTCCCTAAACTTTAATTTGACTGGTTAAGGTCCCTAAACTTTTTAAAAATTCAATTTTTTGTTCTTGAACAAAATTTTGATAGGTCAAACTAAAGTTTAAGGACTAAAAATCGAATTTGAAAAAGTTTAATGACTAAAAACTTAATTAACCCTATATTTTTATTAAACTAAAGTTTTTTTCACTCACATATAATCATTTATTAGTATAATACTATATGGTAAGTATATTGATTTTGTCATAATTATAAAAAAATCATATATATAAAAAATGGTTTCTAATTAATTAATAATATTAATTAATTAAAACATTATTTACTTTTATTATTTAAAAACATATTTAAAATAGAATTTAACTAAAATACATTAACATTATAAGGATTTATTTTTATTGTCATATAATTATATATCATCATATATAATAAGTAAACTAATTTTTATATTAACCATCTTAAAAATCATCCTAAAAATATTTTTAATTAATTAATAATGTAAATACATTCACACTTGACAATACATAATAATTTAACTCTTCAAGATATTTTTATAATTAATTTAATTTTAATGTGACCTACTCATCAAGTCAACGATGGTACTCAAAGTCAAACCTGCGTTATTCTTGCTTACATTCACAAGTCACTAAATATCAATGTGCTTAAATTCTGATTGGTTATTAAAGTGGTTATAAGTTTATTCATTCATTCAATGTAAAAGAATAGTATATTTTTAATATTTATATAATATATTAAGAAATAAATTAATAAAAAATTATGTAAAAGAAAATTTTAAATTAATATAAAAATCATATTGTATATTTTATCAAATACACAAAATATGAGAATAAAAAAAATAATAACAATTTATTTGTATATCTCGTGATTTCTCGTGTATGAACTATACAAATTATTGGCGATAAATTAATTTAGAAACTATTAACAATTTGTTTTGAAGAAATAGCAGGAAGGTATAATAAAATCTTATTATATATATAAATGAATAAGTCTATATGTGCTCTCATTGTTCCACTCTCCACACTCTCTCTCATTCACTCTTATTTGAATGTTCTTCTTTCATGAAGAAGTGATGTAATTTACTCTCCTAACATGCATATGTTTCTTCTACTTTTCCTAAAATTTCTCTTATCAATTTCTGTAACTACTCACATTCACAATATTTCTAAAACTACATTCATTCACTTCTTTATCTAATGGTATCTTCTTCTTTTTTTAATTTCTTTTATCAATTTTTCTAACTCTGTTTTTTAATTCCAAATATTTTTCTCTTTCATCAGTAATTTCAAATCCTTAATTTAATTTACTTTTCAATTTTCAAAATTAATATTAAAAAAATTAAAGTTACATCGTTACATCTTCCATTATTTTTTTTAAAAAACCATAGTTTCTAATTTTTTATAATTTTTTTTTTAAAAGTTATTTCGATGTGCTATATAATCCATTTTTTCAAATTTTATAGTCTTTAATCTTTTGGGTTTTTTTAATATTTCTTTTATCAATTTTTTTAACTCTATTTTTTAATAGTGAAAGTTTGAATAAACCCGTGGATTGCACGGGCTAAAACACTAGTGATAGATTAAGTCCATAGTTAAAACTAGAATTAAGTAAAAATAGTCATTGTCCAATTAAGTTGTACAATATGATGTTTAGAAACAAATTTTAGTTTTTAAATTATTAAGATTTATTACTTGAATAAAAGGTACAACAAAGAATGATGTTTGGCATTTTACTAAAAGGTTTTCAATAATTTAAGGGAACGTTTGTTTTACGGATAACTCTTTTAATCCCGAGAATATTCTTTTTTGGGAATATAATATGAGAATGTTATCCCCGGGTATAATTAAAAAATGTGTTTGGTTAACTATTAAAATAGGTTGGGAATATTTTTTATATTCTCATGCATAATTAAAACATGTGTGTTGGTTTAGTTATTTTTTCCTGGAAATATATATTATAATTACTAAAATATCATTATTGTGTTAAAGATGATTTTTTTAATAGAGTGATACATCACCCATTTCTGCAAAGGAGATACATTCAGATTGTCATATATAATTAATCTATCGAAACTACAACTCTGCAAATCCATAATATGTAATCAAAAAGCCTATATAATAAAGTAACCCCTTCATTTACATGTAACATTCATTTCCTATATTACCTACCCCAATCAATATATCTATCATAAATTTAAATTTGTTGTCAACCTCCCGAAGAACGAATAAATAATAGCATTGAGAGGGTAGTGGAGTAGTGGGTACAAAGAGGGTATATTTGGATTTTTACTTATAAAGACGGTTTCTGTCCCATGAGAATAAATTTCCTCTATCCCCTCCACCAGGATTAAATATTGGTCAAATGTGGGATTATAGTTTACCCAGGAATAAAATATGTCTGGTACTAAATATTTTATTACTTCGTAACAAATGTAGGATAATTTTTTTCCCTCCTATATTCCTGGGATTAAAAAATTAACCGTGAAACAAACGTCCCCTAATGTAGAAGCTCAAGCTATTATGAATAAAGACATGTAATGTAAGAATAAAGAAAAAGAAGAAGAAGCAGCGATTCTCATAGTTATAGAAGCTAAACAAATTAGCTATAAGAATGATTGGATTGTTAATTTAAGGTGTTCAAATCACATGAGAGGTGATAAACAAAAGTTACATAATTTATCTAAATACAATGGAAACTGTGTGGTGGAGACATCCAATAATTCAAGATTATCAATAGCACATCGGTCAGACAATTATTACACATTGATATAGTCTTGACTAGGAACCATTGAAAGATGTCTATCATGTTCTAGGTATGAAAACGAACTTAGAGTGTGTTTGGCCTAGCTTATTGTTGGCTTAACTTCTCCTTATAAGTAAAAGCTGGGTCATACACATTTTAGTAAAAGCTCTTGAAAAAATAAAAGCAACTTATTTCTAACAAAGAAAAAAAAAAGTAGCTTTAAAAAAGGCTCAATCCAATAGCTTTTATTTGACTTTACACTAACTTATTAGAGGGCGCAGATTCGATTCTCACATATACCACTTTTTCACCTTTTAATAAAACTTTGGATGAATTGTTATTAGATTTCATGAAAATGAATTATGAAGATAAAAAGTAACTCTCTTATAGTACTCTTGGAGTAACTTGATCTCTCCTCATATATCATTGGAGTAACTTGAAATCTAATGGTTAAGATTAGTTACTCATTACAACCATTAGATTTTAAGAAAATGAATGGTGAGGATGAAAAATAACTCTCTTAGAGTTACTTTTGGAGTATATATATATATATATATATATATATATATATATATATATATATATATATATATGTGTGTGTGTGTGTGTGTGTGTGTGTGTGTGTGTGTGAGAGAGAGAGAGAGAGAGAGAGAGAGAGAGAGAAAGCCATTCTTCCTTTATTTAGTTGTGAATAAATTGAAGAATGTTTATGTAATTTTAATTTTTTTTAAATGCAAATAATTTGAAATAAGATAAAGGACTAAAAGTATAATTTATCATGGTAAAATTAATGGTTGAGTGAGTTGTAGGGTTAACTTTCCTTCATAATAGTACTTTCACTTTTTAAGTAATTTTTTTTAAGTGAAAACTTTTTGAGAAATTTTTTAATTTCATTTTCTTAACGTTTATTTATTAAATTGTGTTCATTATTTATGACAAATATATGATAGCTTATGCAACAAAATAATATTTTTATGGAACAAAGTTCTCATCAATAACAAAAAAAACCCGTAACACAAAAAAATCATAATAAAGATATTGAAACTACACAACATGCAATTATTATTATGATGATGTCAAAGGAAATATATTCAGGTATTTGACTAAGAGTAAAAAAATGTATTTTATAATATATTTTTTTTGTAAAATTTTCTTTTAATCAATTATCTTAATTTTTTTAATATTTCATTATATTTTAATTTTCATATTTTCCTAAAATTTCAAGCAAGATTGTCAAACACGAATAATTTGAAGCTTCTCATAAATGTTAACATTCCATTTGTTCATTGATAATGGTCTAGGTAGAGCCATCAAAATGGTCGTAACACATGGGTCAACCCGGCACACCACGGATTTCGGTCTGGTTGGGTTGAAAAAATAAAGCCTTTTTCCAATATTAGCAAAAAAATGACCCAACCCACTTATGGCCCGGCCATCGGGTTGAACCCGTGGTGGGCTGGGTTGGCTCGCAAGTTGCCTAGCTACTAAAAAAACTTTTTAAGTTCTAAGGCAATTATTCATTTCTTAAAATTGTTATTTATTAAACATAAAAGACTTAAAGCTTGTTGTAATTGATAATATTTGCTGCTAAGATAATATTCTTTTATAAAATTTCGAATTTAAAGCACGATAGAAGTTGAATTTTTTTTAAATGATTTTTCATTATTTTTTTATATTAGGTGGGTCAACCGTTTAACCCACCAACCCGTGGTCGGCTGGGTTGGACTAACATTTTATAAACTTACTAAGAAGTGAGTCAGGTTGGGTTGACCCACCTATTAAGCGAGCCAAGGTGGGCAGGGCTGACCTGTTTTGACAGCTCTAGATCTAGTAGAGCTGTTAAAACGAGTCAATCCGGCTCGACCCACCAAGTCCGACCCACCACAGGTTGTTCATAAGGTGGGCAAACCTAACCCGACTCACTTGTTAGTGAGCCTAAAAAAAGTTGGCCCGACCCAACTTACCACAAGTTGGTAGGTTAAACGAGTTGACCCACCTAAAATAAAAAATAAAAAAATATTTTTTGAAAAAAAAAAAATTCCTATAATTTAAGAAACATGTTCTAGTAAGCTTTTGTGAAACTCAAAAGTATAAGAATTATTTTGTTTTTTTATAAAGAAAAAACACCTTTTTTAAGACAAAATGAAATTTATTAATAAATAAAACTTGAAGTTAACGAAAGGCAAATACCAGCTGCATTCAAAACTCCTCCTCGCACCCCAATAGCTCAACGAGGATCCAATTACCACCACAGCTAAAGAATAATGCCACTAAGTAAAATGAAAATAATCAAAGTTGCATAAATGCTTATCTGTCACCAAGCTACCCCCTGATTTAGTCTTCCATATTTGCTTCCCGCGACCAAAGAACAAAGTAACAAAAGACCAATTTGCTAATATGATATAATAGCGTTCCGATACTGCTTGTTGTTTCTCTGATTATGTCGCAGCGTGTGCATGTTGTTGTTTATGATTCAAATTGTGAACTTGTGAGGAGGGGGTTACTGGGTTAGATTATTTTTTTAACAGAGGTATTTCAACTCGTGGGCCAACCTGACCCACCACGGGTCCAACCCAGGTGAGTCGGGTTCTAGGTGGGCCGGGTTTGATTTTACACATAACTGGAAAAGGCAGAAAAAATATACAATCCGGCCCAAATCCGTGATGGGCCGAGTTGACTCGTGAGTTCTGACCCATTTTAACGGCTCTAGATCTAGGTATCATGTGATATACTTTACTTACAAGACATTTATATTTTTTTATCAGTACAACACATTTATATTTAAATATACATGTATTAAACAAATTTTCAAAATTCAACTTTTAATTTATGTTTAGTTATTTTAGTAATTTAAGTTTAAATTTTGAATTATGATTTTGTTTATTGCCTTTGTTAGCTAAAAAACAAACTTATATCTTGAAGGGATATTTTTTAAATATAGTTGCTTACAAGGTTTAATTGAAAGGTTATCTATGTCAAAGTTATAAGTGAAATTGGTGATGGTGGATTTTTTTTTTATAGACTACAAGTATTATTCACTAAGACAATCCTATTCGAGCTGGTAAGACCATTATGGTTATGTGTGGTAAAACTAGCTAATAAGCTAGCTGAAAGCTTATAGGCTATAAACCGAGAGCTGAAAAACTAAAAGCTTATATGCTAGCTGTTTTAATTGAAAGTGTTTGGTAAAATTAGTTGATAAGCTAGCTGATAAATGTCAAATGACGTAAAAGAACATAGTTAATATTTTTAATATTTGAATTTATTTCTAATAACTTATCATTTTAAAAAGTAGGATAATAATTTTTTAAATTTTGTATTATAAAAAAAATGGTAAAGATTTGGTGATTTTACCATTGTTTAAAATCAATTTTTAATAAACTAATATTGTCTTAAATCATTTTTTTCTTTTTTTTTTGAAAAAGTAGAATTAAATTAAATTAACTTATATTGTTTAAAATCAATTCTTTAATATTTAAATATATTATTAATAATATTATTTTATAACAAAAATAAAAATTATTTTTTCTTTATAATTTTATTTTATATTAACTTTTGTTTAGGCTTAATTGTAATTTTTACCCTCAACTTTTTATTTTTTGGCTAATTTTACCCCCAACAAATTAATTGGGGTATTTTACCCCCAACTTTTTAAAAAACTTGCAAATTTTACCTTTTACCGTTTTGCTGATGTGACATGCTAAAATAATTGTACTTTTTACTTTTTTGGCGAATTTTACCCCTAGCTTTTTCAATTTTTGGTAAATTTTACCCCTAATTATTTATTTATTTATTTATTTTTGGTGAATTTTACCCCATCGTTTATGCTTGTGTCAGTAGAGGGTAAAATTTACAAGTTTTTTTTGAAAAGTTTGGGGTAAAATGTGCCAAATTAATTTATTGGAGGTAAAATTTGTCAAAAAATAAAAAGTTGGGGGGTAAAAAATGCAATTAAGCATTTTGTTTAGTGACTAAATATTTAAAATTGAATAAAAGGGTAAAAAGGAGTTTCAAATAAATTAGTGAGGACAAAATTGAGAAGAAGAAAAAAAGGTAGTAGCTTATAAGCTAGTTTATTTTCCATAAGCTACTTCAAGTAGCTTATCAAAATAAGTTATAAACTACGAAAATAGAGGAGTGCTAGCAACACACTCCTCCCAACACACTCCCTATTATTTGTTGGAATTTATTGAAAATTACAAAATCAAGAGAGAGAGTAATTAAATAACATGTGAGACTAATAAAAAATTGTGATTTCCAATAAATTTTAACCAATCATGGAAAATGTGTTCAAAAGAATGTGATAGAGAGTGTGTTGTTAGCATTTCTCACTAAAATAAGCTCGTGTACTAAACAAGCTTATTTTGGTTAAAGTAGCTTATAAACTAGTCAAAGAAGTTTATAAACTCTTCAAAAGTCTTACCAAACACACTCTATGGGTGCCAAAACTCTCCCTTTAAGTATATAACACAACTGCATACATACTATTCAAACTCAAAACCTTTGGTTAAGCTGGAACAATTCCGCCCTAGTTGATTCACGCGTTCGGTGGTAGTGATAGTGGATAAATGTCATCGAAGAAGTTTTATAAATTCATTAAGAAAAAAATAGAATTTTATAAGAATGCTCCTTTCCTTACTTGTATATAAGAATTTAATTGTTATTATTGAATTTAATTCAATGTGTAAATTATAAGTTTCAATCATGTTGTGATTTGAGTCTTATACAATGAAGATCCTGAGAGAATGTGAAGCTTTGAATCTTAGTGGTCAGCGCCTTCCTCTTTCCTTCACTAAGAGAGCTAAAAATATGGTAGCAAAACAACTAGTCAAATTAGCTTTTCTTTTCCATGAATGTTACAAAATGGAGGATGTCCTTCACCAGATTTTTCTTTTAGTGCAATCTGATGTAATTGCCTTGAATGACGACACTATTTCATCCTAATAAAAGTGCCTTTTCTATCTCAAGAAAAAAATCATGTCGTGATTTGAGGTTATAAGTATGATTTAGACATTTTTAATGCATTTTTTATTTCAAGATTCTGTTTGGATAAGGTGTTTTTTTTATTATTTTTTTTAAAGAGAAGAAAAAAGAAGAAGATACCTTGAATTGAACTTTTTCTTTAAATTAAAATTAACTTGTACACTTTAACTTTTAAAAAAGTTTAAAAAAAAACTTCCATAAGAATTTAAGTGCATATTATAATTTAATCCATACTAGGAGTTGAAATGTAGGCTAATATGGATATCTTATACATTATAAGGAGTTTTTTTTATTTTTTTTATTTTTTGGTATTTAATCCACTTGTTGTACTTGTTTTTAATTTTTGTTTGCATATGTTGATCACATTTGTTTTAAAAAAATATTTTTTAAACTTTATGTTCTCAACATTTATTCATTAGAATGTATTAATTGTTTATGACAAATATATGATAGCTCATACGACACAATATAATATTTTTATGGAACAAAATCCTCAACATAAATAAAAAATAATAATCATGGGATTGGAATTGCACATCATCAGGGTTAGTCCAAAAGTGAGGTTACTAAGGTTCAAGTTTTAGGCCTACAAACAAAAAATTATTTATTGTTAATTTTAATTTATAAAAAAAAAGGCCACATGTATATGTTGATAAAAAAAGTTCATCATATAGCTCTCTCTTTTAAATTAAAAAAAAAATCTCTATTGAAATTTTCATTAAGTCTTATTCAGCATTGGATCACCCCTACACATCATGCAATTATTATGATGGCAATAAAGGAAATATGTATTCAAATATTTGGCTAAGAGTAAAAAAGTGTTTTTTATAATATTTTTTTTTTTATAAAATTTACTTTTAATCGATTATCATGATATTTTTATATTATTTCATTATATTTTCCTAAAATTTCATATAAGATTGTTAATTGTTAAAAATGAATAATTCGAAGCATCTAAAAAATGTTAATATTCCATATGTTTATTGATTATATTCTAGGTTTTGTGTGCTATATTTAAATATATGTATATTAAACATAAGAGTAAATTATACTAATCACTCATGAGGTTTCATAAAATTACACAAACTTTTCTTATTACGTTAACATTTAGAGCGTGTTTGGGACAACGACGAAAATTAGATTATTTCAATAATCGATTATGTGTGTGTTTGGATACTATAAGAAATTGAAATATGGGGGCAAAATCGTGGTATCTCACCGTAAATTTTGAGAAGCAACAATGTGTTGCTTCTATATGTATCCAAATATGCACTATATGTATAATCAGTTATTGTTATAATTAATTATAATCAGAATCAATTTTTGTTTGGATAAATTTGCTGAAAAGTGGTTTGAAAATAATTAATTTCGTTTGGATGCAACAAAAAATCAACTTTTACATAATAAAAAGAGCATAAAAATAGTTGAAAGAAAAAATACTCTGTTGATAAATAATCATAATATACAAATTTTTAAATTCATAAAAACAACTTATTTTTCAGAAAAAAAAAACTTTGTACAAATTTCAGCTAATGTCCAAAACATCCAACTTATTTTAAAAATAACTTATTTTTAAAAAACAGTTAAAATTGGGAAAAGTAACCTTTCCCAAACATGCTCCTACAATAACCTCCCTTAAAGGGAAACACAATGTAATGTTTTTTAAACAATTAAGGGATTAGTGTAATGTATAAGGGAATGTATTTTTCAAATAATTAAGAAAATTAGTGTAGTAGTAGAAAAAAAAAGAAAAATTTGTGTAATTTATTAAAACCTCATGAATAGTTAGTATAATTTATTCTAAACACAAAGCTGTAATTTGTATTTAATTTTTTAGTAATTTAAGCACAAAGCTGTAATTTTGTTTATTGTCTCTATTAGTTAGAAAACAAACATATATCTCAGAGGGATGAATTTTTAAATATATTTGCTTATAAGATAAATGTTGTTCAATTAAAAAGTTATTTACGCAAAAGTTACCAGTAGAATCGGTGATAGTGGATAAATGTCGTCTAATAAGTTTCATAAAGTCATAAAGGAAAAATATTCAAAACGATAATGCTTCATTTGCTTATTTGTACATTATAGGATTTTTAATTTATTGAATTAAATTCAATGTAAAAATTATAAGTTTCAATCATCTCGTAATTTGAGTTTATACGTATGATTTAGACATTCATAATAAAATTCTATTTAAATTTCTTTATAAATTATAAATACTTACAAGAGAAACAAAATAAGAAAATAACATAAACTAAACTTTTTTTTAAAAATTAAAATTAACTTGTACACTTTAACTTTTAAAAAAATAAAATAAAATAATATCTTTAAAAATTAAGTCTATAATTATAATTTAATCCATACTATATGGTGCTGAAACATAGGCTAATGTGAATATCATACACTTTGAATCCATTTTTGTTCCTTTATTTTTAATTTTTGTTTCCATTCACGAACCATATTTGTTTACAAACTTTTTTATTTTCTAAAATAAAACAAAACATTAAATGCAGAATACATTACTCCTTGATTAACGTGTACATATAACAAACCACGTTTCCGTATATGTACACACATGTAATGTAATAACCAAACCATAAAATCGATTAGGGCAGCAACCCAAACAAAGAAAAAAGAAAAGAAAAGAGTATTTGTGTGGGTAATAATAGTATGGGAATGAACACCATGAAACCTTCCTCTGTACCATTCAATTCAATTTGTTCCTTTCAGGGATGATAGATTCATGTGCAGCAAATCCAAATCGTAAGGAATCAATGCTCCAATCTACGTGTTCGTAGCGTAGCATGACCCGTGCCATTAGATTAAATACTCCTATGCTGTTGCTGCTAACCAACCACTTCACCAAAACCCTCAAACCTAACTCGATCTCTTTCTATTCAACCTTGTTTTTTTCTTCTTCCGTGGCTTAGAGATTGAAGATTTTGAGCAGCATCAATTGAATTAGCTTGATTTGATCACACAGAGAGAAAGAGAGTGAAAGTCAGTATGCAGGCTCGGCAACGGAGTCCGCGAGGGTTTTACGCGTCGGAGTACCGGCAGCAGCGTGACGGGGGCCTGGGGAGAGGCCGGAGAGGTGGTGGCGATATTTTCGTGGAGGCGGGGCGGCTCGCGGCGGAGTATTTGGTTTCCCAGGGGCTGCTGCCGCCCAACGCGCTGCCGCCCAAGTGGCAGAACCACAAGACTCCGGCGGAGGGCGGGGGCGGGCGGCAGTCGGCGCTGGCACGGCTCGGGAGCGCTGATGGGAGGAGGAAATTGGGGTTTGATGAGTTTGGGCAGAAGGGGAGGAGGAGGGGGAGTTTCAGCAGGAGCAATGGGATGGATTGGGGGAGGGAGTATAGGAGGAATGGCTCTTGGTCTGATCGGTTTCGCGGCGGTGCTGTGGATGTTAGGGATGTTGAGGATGATGATTATGATAGTGGTGGATTTAGTGTTAGACACCAAGATGAGGAGGAGGAGCACCCCCAGTACCAGCAGCAGCAGCAGCAGCAACAGCATCAGAATAGTGTTGATGATGCTTTGGTGAAATCGAATTCGAATTTGAATGAATTTGCGCCGAGGAGTGAGGATGGCGGTGATTTGAATGATAAGGATAGGGATAGGGATAGGGATAGGGTGAATGCTGAATTGTTGGAGGTGAAGCAAAGTGGTGTAGGGAAAGATGTGAGTGATATGGATATGGAGGTTGGTGTTGGTAATGATTTGGAGAGTGTGAGTGTTGGGGTTAAGGAGGTGAAGGATGGTGGTGGCGATGATGATAGTGAGAGATTGAGGAATGTGTCTGCTCAGTTGAGTGATCAAGAGAATAGTTGCTCTGGTGGGGTTATTGCTGATTTGGTTTCGCTGTGCAAGTCTGTAAAGGTGCCCACCAGGACGCGCTCTTCGGTTATGCGCAAGAATTTGAAGGCTGGGAACAATGGAGATGGGAGTGGGAGTGCACAAGATGTTGGGGATCTTCAAGGAGCTGAGGAAGTGGTGCCTGAAAATGAGTCTGTTAAAGGATCCTCATCAGGTGATTTGTTAGGTGAGAAAAGTTATGATATAGTACATGTTGATGCGGATGTTGGTGAGTTAGAACCTGTTCATGCTGCTGAGGATGTGAAAGAATTAGATGCTGTGTGTAAAGCTGAGGAAGTTCAATCTGTAGGATGTCAATCTGGTCAGGATAGAGGTTTTATACAGGATAACAACCAAGACTCTAGTGCTACACTACCGGAGTATGGAGGTTGCAGTTCCTTGGCTGAGGAACGTGGTGAAAAGCGTGTTGCTGAAGATGACGATGTGAGGGAGGACAACAAGAAGCTGAGAGAATGGTTGCCTTCTCTTGTTCCTAAGCCTGGGGGTTACTTTCTGCATAGTAATCCAATTGAAGTGAAAGAGAGCTCAGGAGAAGATGAAATTTCACATATTGACAAAGTGACAATGGCTTCTGATCAGGGGAGCCTGATGAGTGGTGGTTCTCAGTTCACAGAAGGTGGAGATAGACCCTTTCTTCAATGTTCAGAGGAGAAGCCTTCTTTGCCGAGTTCGTTTAGAACTTGTGATCTGAATCTCATTGAAGCGTCTGAAGTGCTTGAAAATCATGTTGATCATCCAGTTCTTATTTACCCTCCTGCTGTTTCTGAATCAAAGAAAACTTTGCCAATTGACATAGATCTGACCATGAGTCATGCTAGTGTATCAGGCAAATTCAATACTCATGCAACAAATGGCAAAGAGATTGAAGTAATTGATTTAGAAAATGATACCATTCAAGAAGAAAAGTCAATCGACAATATGGATAGAAAGTACGTTTTTCCTACTTCCTTCCCCCCAGAAGTTTTATGTTAGCTTGTTAAGTTTTTTTTATCCTCTCTCTCAAATTTAGTGTTTGTTAGGACCTAATTGATCTATTTTCCATCCCTTCTTTCAGTTACTTAGTGAAAATATCAGCTGGAGCATTTAGTTTTAAACATCCTTCATTTATCTTGCCACTCTCTTCATAATATATTGTCTTTGAAATCACAGGACAGAGACTATGTTTCCTGGCCTTGAAGGTTTTTCCAACCATGCTCAAAATGCTGCTGACATGCATGATGTTCAGGATGGATATGGGCTTATGATATCAGAGTTGCTTGGGCAAGATTTCCCTAACTGTTCTTCAGTACCTGGTGACATAAACTCTGTGCACAATGAAATGGGCCTTCATAGTGGAGAGGTACAATGCTACCTTCAAATTGAGATAGATTTTGATACATGTCCTTTTAATATAACCTTTGCTGATTTGATGGTTGCTGCATGCCTTTATAATCTACAATGAAATGATTCTTTATCCTGATAAGATATTTTTTAATAATCATAATTGATGATTTTCACATAATTTCATTCTTTTCGTTTCAGGGGACACTTGCTGAGGATGATTCCATATATATGTCACTTGGAGAATTAAGTATGCCAGATTTTTATTAATGGTTTGTTTTCTTATTTGTTAAATGTACCTGTGATTCATGTAAGTCGATATTTGATGCTGCAGTTACGAGTGATTGGGTAGGTTACTGCACTAATACATTAGTTGACTTTTGAGGTGGTTGAGATAATACTAGCTATCTATTAATTTGTTCTATATAATACAGGCATAGCTGTTCTCTTGAACTATAGAATGTACATAGCCTTTTCCCTATTATTAATAACACCAAGACACACATATACTGCTAGACACTTCTGTATATGGGCTCTCTCTAAGATCCTTTTATCTTCATTTTATTAGGAGATGGGAGTGGGGTGATTAACCCTAACTTTTTTCATCTGTTCTCCTTCCTAGTGTCCTGTTTGGATGTGTTCTCCAATCACACATGTTTGGTTGTGCCCTATAGCTCACACATTTTTGGTCCTTTTATCCTTTGAAGTTTGATTGATTCCACCATTCAGATTGTCTTTCCTTGATCAATCAGCTTACCCAACCTTGCTGCCATCTACTTTTTCCTACACTTCTACCACATATTAGCCCTGTCACTCGACGTTGGTGTGTGACACAATTTTTTGTCACAATCTGTTCAGAACTGGTCAGCTTCTTTTTTGGTCCAGTCAATAAAGCTGCCACATGGTTGTATTGTAGCTCTCAGATTAACCATTTGCACTTGTTTTTGCGGCTGATTTGGTTGTGACTTCTGTTCACCTCACCTACACTTTTTGCTGCATGGTTTATATTTGTATCCTGCCTATAAATTGTTACTTCATCTTTACTTTTGACTGAAGCTGCATAATACAATCAAAATGATGACTTCTGCTGCCTCCTTAGCAGGACAGGAGGACTTCTTTTTTTCCCCATCTAGGAGAAGCAAATGCTTAGTATAAAATCTGTACTAGACAACACCTGTTTTAGGAAGAGGGAGGGGCATCTTATCACCCACAAAAGTGGGGTGGTATGCTTGCTAATTGATTTCTTATTTATGAGGAAATCAGGCAGAATACTTTGCATGGATTTCATAGTCATACATAGGGAGAGCTTGACTTCCCAACACAGTCAGGTCATGAATTTAAAAGTTGAGAAGAGAGTAAGGAAAAGCCAAGATAGGATTTCAAGGATCAAGTGATGGCAATTGAAGGCAAAAAATAAAGGAAGTTTCAATGAACAGTTCTTGAGGAAGGGTGTGGGAAGTGCAAATATGTTGGACATATGACGGAAGGGATTAGGAAGGTAGCAAAATAGATTGTTGATGAATTAAGAGGTTGGGGACCTAAGGGTAAATAATCTTGTTGGAGAAATGCAAGTAGAGCTGGGCAAACGGGTAAGCCCGCCCGTTTGAGTCCGCACCCACAAAACCCGTAACCCGCCCCGCGAAGCCCGCAATTTAAATGGGCTCTATTTTAGTGAGTCCGCAACTGCACCATTTAGCCCGCGGGCTAAACGGGCAGGCCCGCATCAGCAAAAAAAAAAAAAAAAGAAAATCAAAATTTAAAAATTTGAATTTTAACTCATTTTTCAAACCCTTTTAAAAATAATTGTCTAAAAATATCAAATTAAAAAAGTGATTAAAAATCAAATTAAAATCCCTTTTAAAAATCCTTTTGTTATCATTTTATAGTCCAATTAATCACTAGATGTATGAGAATTATTCTTTATGGGTTTTAGTTTGGTGTTGGCTATTTTGAAATGTATCTAATTTCAAGTAGAATGACCACAATTTTTTTTTATTTTATTAGTCTAGTTTCTATTTTTATTTTACTTTTACTAAACCACAAAAAAATACATTTTTTTTACTTAAGGCATAAAAGCCCGTGGATAGTTCGCGGAGCCCGCGGTCAAGCCTCTTTAACCCGCGGGTTAAACGGACCGGGATAAAAAGCCCGCAATTTAAATGGGCTCAAAAAATTAAAGCCCATATACCGTGCGGGTGGCCCGCGAGCTCAAGCCTAAATGCCCAACTCTAAATGCAAGTGTGCAAAATAAAGTTAAGGTTAAAAGATAATGTTATAAAGTGTGGATTTGTGTAAGAATATTGAAAAATGGGGAAAATATGTGGTTGCTAATAAAGATGCCAAGAAGGTGGTGAATGAGGCGAGAGCTACAACTTTTGATGGACACTAAAGATGGTGAAAGAACTACTTACAAGCTTGTTATAAGTAGGGAAATAAAGTCACGATACTTTGATAAAGTGAAATGTGTTGAGAATGAAGATAAAGTCTTGGTTACAAAATAATATATATAATCGAAGGATGGAAAATTACTTCCACAAGCTATTTAATGAAGAAAGAATTCTTTGCATTCAAATAGGCTAAACACAAGGGATGAGGACCAAATTTATAGCTTTTATCTTAGAATTTGAGAGCTTGAGGTTAAAGAAACATTGAAGAGGATGACAAATAACAAAGCAGTTGGAGCGGATAATATACTCATTGAGGTATTGAAGGGTCTAGGTGAGAAAAGTATTAGTTGGCTTACAAAATTGTTTAACAAGATTACGAGGTCTAGGAAAATTCTGTACAAGGGGATAAAGCCCATGAATCATACTATGAAGTTATAGGTAAGGGCAATTGAGCAAAGATTAAGATGAGACTTACATTACTAAAATTCAATTTATTTTATGTCAAGGAGGTGAACCATCAAGTGATATACTTGATTTTATGTCAATTTGATTCCCAGCTCTTGTGAATGGAGCAAGCCTAGTTGGGAGGGTTCTACCCTTTTGCCTTTTGTACCCTGGAGGAGATTAGGCCCTACGCTAGTGGGGAACATTCCTTGCGAAAGCAAAAAAAAAACTTTATAAGATCTTATTATGCACTATCTTTTGTAATGTGGAACTTGAGTTTTTTCCAATATACCCTCCTCACATCCAATAATATTGGGCTTGGTGCGTGAATAATATGGTAGGTGGTCCAATAATGGATATAGGATAGACTCTAATACCATCTTAGATTTTGGGTCTAACTCATTCCTACAAAACCGGTTTGTAAGGTGAGGGGGCCTAAGGTTTATAAGCTCTCATCACATACTATCTCTAATCAATGTGGGATTTGGTTGGGTTTTTCCCAATATTGGGATTATAGTATTTTCTGATTTTTATTGATGATTATTCTTGTTGCTAGAGGTTATCATAATCATAATATGAAAATATCTGATTCTGATATGCTTTCTATATTTTAATCCTTTTGCACTTTCACCTCTATATATCTTCTAATTTTTTTATATGGCCCATATATAATTTTCTGCTTTGTTTACAACTTTATGGCCTCATAGGGCATACTTCATCGATCTTCATGCAATCACAGCCTTCAGCAAAATGGCATTGTAAAGCGTAAAGACTGTTATTTAAAAGAATGCTAATATTTTGGTCCTTCACAATAATGTCCTTTTGAGATTTTGTGGTGATGCAGTTCTCGTTGTATGTTACATAATTGCTTACCCCCTTTGGTTTTACTAAACCAGGTTACCCCTTCTCTTCACTCAATCTGTATTCTCTTCCCCTTTGTGGGTTTGGCTTCACCTTGCATGTGCTTTGTTCTTGATCTTGATCTGGGACAGGACAAACTTTGTGCCAAGCCTCACAAATGCATCTTCTAGAACTACACTCCTGGCTTCAAAAAGGATTTTGATGCTTTTCTCCAGCACAAACTGTTACCTAACCATAGCAAATGTTACCTTCTTCTGAGATTTCTACTGAGCATTCCCTTGTGTATGAGGTTCTTCATGTTCCCTTGACTGGTTCTTCTGCAGAGTTCAGGTTTATTGTTGTTGCTCGCATCCTAATCCTCTTGCCAGACCTCTTGAAGCACCTGTTGACTCTCTTTCTCCAATTCCCTTACCTTGTACGATCCCATCTATAGTAACCAGTCTCTCTGTTTCCTTTTGAAAAATTATTTGCTCCACTCCCAGTCTGCATTGCATGTATGATTTTGAGTCACCATTTCTATCTTCACCCTACTATACTTTGGCACATCTTTTCATGCTCTCTCTATTCCAAAGATTACTAATCAGGCTCTATGCCATTGTGGGTTGCAAAAACAATGATGGATTGGATGAAATGATTGCCTTGCATTCTAGTGGCACTTGGTTGGTGGCTGATTCTTTTATCTTTTGCCAAAGATACATTTGGTTGTTTCTGTGCATACACAATTAAAGTTGGTCAAGTGGCCAGATTGATTGGCTCAAAGCAAGGTTGATTGTTAATTGCTAGACAAAGATGTATGGGTTGGATTATGTGAAACCTTCTGACCTATGGAGTTATAAATGTCTTTCTTCACGGTGAGCTTGCTAGAGAGTTTTATATGGAGAAAACATCATAAGGTGTTTGGATTAGTGTGCCGTCTGCATAATGCTCCTTATATTTTGAGTCAGCCTCTGCAGTCATGGTTTGGGAGATTTAACATAGTTATTCAGCAGTTTGAGACGATTCGTAGTGAGGAAGATCCCTCTATTTTCTATTGTCATTCCTCACAATTCCATGAGTATACATTTGGTTGTCTATGTGGGTGATGTCATAATGTTTTTTTTCCATGATTCTGGGTATTGAAGTGGTTCAGTATTACCGGTGTTGCAATCTCGTGTAGAAAATATGGACTAGATGTACTTGAGGATACTGAAATGACAAACTGCTGACCTGTTTTTGCACTTGTGGATCTAGCTTTTGGGGGGGGCATTGCTAGAACCTTGTTGGCATGGGAGACATGTTTGGCATTTGAACTAGCTCACTATCATGTGATCAGATATCTCCTTTGTTGTGAGCATGGTCAGTTTTTT
This sequence comes from Pueraria montana var. lobata, assembly GCA_026413185.1. NCBI lineage: Eukaryota > Viridiplantae > Streptophyta > Magnoliopsida > Fabales > Fabaceae > Pueraria > Pueraria montana. Next base: position 70,921,077 of record CM048654.1, read on the forward strand.
TCAATAGACTTCATGTGACAGCCATTGGGATGATGTGATTCTCATTAAAACTACCAAGAGAAGGATTTCTACATGACAATATTTATACCTGAGAGATTGGTTTCGCATATGCAGATATTACCAGATCTCCTTCAAATAGATATTTAACTTTCGGGTACTTTGGAGGCAATCTTTGTATCTTGAAGAAGTATGAATCGGGGTATTATTGCTTTGTCAAATGTAGAAATAGAATATTGACTATCGAGCAATGGCATTGGCAACATGTCAACTCTTTTGTCTAAAACTACTGATATTTGACAAACTGACAATCAAGTAGGCTTGCTTATACTTGTTCCAATATAAACTATTTTCTCTGTGAGGACCAACCAAACAAATAGAGGTAGGCTGTCCTTTTCATGAAAGAAATCTTGTCACAGTGTATTGTTAACTTTTTTGTCACTTAAATGACTAACAAAAAAAACGATGATGGCCATGTGTTGAAGCATTGCCTGTTGAGCCGTTGGGACTTTGTTTTGGTCTCGAAAGGGAGAAAAACAAGAGGAAAAGGGGAAGGATGTATGATAAATGAAGCCAGCATTTATTTATGGATTACTTTCTTTCATGTATATATTTGTAACAAGCTTAGAGCATAGTAAGCTTTAGTTTACTGAGGATTCTCTTTCTTTCCTTTCCCTATCTAAAGCACTATCCTATAACTTCAACAGTTTATATTGGGAAGGATGTTTAGACTTAGTTTTACAAGTGGATCATATAAACATCTCTGCTGCATGTTCTGTGAGGGAGGTAGGGTGTATGGGTACATTAAAAGTTAAAACCTAGCTTGCGTAGACACGTGCCTGAACATATGAATCATGGATTGTTACTTAAAGCATGTCAGAATCCAGAATTGAAAAATAATTAATTATTGCGACCTTTATGTTATGTGAGATGTAGTTATGAACTTGTAGAATTTATAAAACAATGATATAAAATATTTGTGTGCAGATTTCACATTTCCTATGTAGCTAAACTGATTGCTCTGTGTAGGCTTTTTGCGGCCATGGGAGCAACCTCCATCGCAGGATTATCCGAAACACTTTTGATCTGTGGTCACTCAGAACTCTAAGGAGACATTATGTAGTGGTATGTTTCGTACTAGTCAATATGGTTCTCTGTTAGTCACTAGCTTTATACAAAAATGAAAGCTGCTTATTATTTTTTTTTTCATTTTCATAAATTGTCTCCTGTTAAGAATTATGTATTATGTAAGCTGAATTTTATGTTGTCTAATGTTCTTCTCTCTCTTTTTAATGCCTCTGCATCACTACTAGGGTTATTAGAGGAGAATTGTGTCGAGTGATGCAAAATTGTAAAATATCCCATTGTAACACATTTGCATATGCATTTGGCCATTATTTAACAGAATGGCTTTCAATTGACTTTCTTGTTGAGGTTATTGCATAAATCAAAATTAACTTATGCATTTAATTTTTCTTTTTTTAAGTTTTCATTTAATTTATGAATAAGTTCAGGAATACAAGTAGAGCTGGGCATACAGGAAGTCCACTCCAGCAAAATTTGCAACCTACATAACCTATTTCGCGAAACCCGCAATTTAAATGGGCTCTATTTTAGCGAGCATGCAATCGTACTGTTTAGCCTATGGGCTAAACGGGCCGGTCTGCGTCCGCCAAAAAAAAAATCAAATTTTAAAAATTTGAAATTTAACTCATTTTTCAAACTCTTTTAAAAATAATTATCTAAAAAAAATCAGATTAAAAATGTGATTAAAAATCAAATTTAAAACCCTTTTAATTTTTTTTTATCATTTTAAAGTCCAATTAATCACTAGATGTTTGAGAATTATTCTTTATGGGTTTTGGTTTGGTGTTGATTATTTTGAAATGTATCTAATTTCAAGTAAAATGACCACAATTCTTTTATTCTATTAGTCTAGCTTTTATTTTTATTTTACTTTCACTAATCACAAAAAAATACAATTTTTTTAATTAAGGCATAAAAGTCCATGGATTGTCCGTGAAGTCCGCGGTCAAGCCCGTTTAACCCGCGGGTTAAACAGGCCGGGCTAAAAAGCCCACAATTTAAATGGGCTAAAAAAAATTGAAATTCATATATTGTGCGGGCTACGGGTTATGTGGGTGGTCCGCAGGTCCAAGTCCAAATGCCCGACTCTATGTACAAGTTGATTTTAACTTTGTTTTTTTGGGGTAGGGTGTGTTTGATTCGCTAAAATGTATGAGACAACACAACATAAAATCATTTGTTACCTGTTTGATTTTAAAATCTGTCATGGGACAACATAAAAAGGGTGATGAGGGACAAAACAAAATTATAAAAAGTTGTAACTCACTAAACTAGGAGACAACTTTTTGTCCCAACAACAAAATAAAAAGTCTAAATTGTCCTTCTTACACCTTTCTTTCCCACGCACGTTTTTCACTTCCTACTTTTTCTCTGAAACATGTTTCACACATCTTCTTCTCCCATATCTCTTATGTTGCTTCTTTTATATATATATATATATATATATATATATATATACTTCCTCCATCTTTAGATGCTTTCCCTTATTTTTTCAAGTTCAATAGAAATTACATATTGCATGTGCCCAATCACGACACACATTTAGCAAAACACATTGCTGAATACATAATAATTGTACCCATTCAATTCAATTGCAGTTGAAATATTAAGTGCCAAATAACAATTAATCGAATGTCAAATCACGACACACATTTAGCAAAACACATTGCTGAATACATAATAATTGTACCCATTCAATTCAATTGTAGTTGAAATATTAAGTGCCAAATAAGAATTAATCGAATGTCAAATAACAATTGAATTCGTAATTGAAATAATGGCAGCGTGATAAAATGCAACGCAACGTGATATAATGGTAGCACATTTGAAGTCCTTGTTCTCATCCATTGTATAACTAACGCATGGATCTTTGTACATGGAAAAACAGGGTAACAGAAGGGAGTCAACAATTTAATATTTACATGTCAGATTTCATTTTTGACGAAAAAAAAGAAGAAGAAAGAGCAATGAAAAAAGTGTGAATGAATTGAAATGCAAAATTGAAGAGATAGGTGGAGTTTATTGGGTGGATTGAAAAGGAGTAAAGCGATTAGGAAAACTGAGATTACAGATGGAATGTGAACGTACTTGATAAATTAAAAGGATATTTTGGTAAATTTTATATTATTATGTTTGTACTGTGCATTGTTCATCAAACAACGTACAAAATAAAAAATTATCCTGTGATTTGAGTTGTTGTCTTATGTTGTTCTCCTTGTACTGTACCACACTGTATATCAAACGCACCTGTAGAGTTGATTTTAGGCTAAATGTTACTTTTGATCCTTTATGTTTTAGCGTTTTTTATTTTTATTTTGATATATTAAGTTTTAAAAGTTTCATTTTGATCATTTATATTTTCAAAAGTTTCATTTTGATCATTTCTTCTGTTTTTCATTAGAAACGTTAAATTTTAAATTTTGAAACAATTAATTTAAAATAATGACAGCTAAAAACTGTCACTCCGTGTTTATTCCAAAAAAAAGAAAAAAAGCTCAACACTTCTAAGTTTTCAGGTGTTACACCCCTGTCGTGCTCTATCTCGTAGAAGTGAGATTAATGAGCTATGAGTTTCCGCCGCATCTCCATCACAATCATCATTTTCCCTGCAAGAAGCTTCTCCTTAACCAAAACCACCCACCCAACCTCCAACATCTCTTTCTTCCAAACAACTTCTTTAATTCCTTCATAAAAGAGTTTTTTTCTTCTTTATTTTATGTTCTCATCCTCACTTTTCTTACAGAAAAAGCCTCATTTACCGTTTCCCTACGAGTTGCTTTGTCTCATTCCCCCATCTACTTTCATCACCACACCATTCTTTCCGCCTTTACCCTTTTCTCTCTACTCAACCTCCTCCCTCCTCTTATAACTTATTTCCACGCCGCATCACTCCAATCCACAACAATGCACCATTCTAAAATCCCACTTTCGTTTTTTTTTTTTCATCTCCGCATATCCGAACCACTCGGGATCTCAAAAAAACCGCATTTTGGTTTCTGGGTCTTTCCGTTTGCCTCACTGGGTATCCCGAAACGCATTCGTTTTGTGGAGTTTCTCGTTGTTGGCAGAAGATGGGGTCCAATGCCAGCAAAGCCACGTCATCATCATCGTCTTTGTGGAGTTTCAGGAGGTTTTTTTTAAAAAAAAAAAAAAATACATAGTAACGATTTTTAGCTGTCACTATTTTAAATTTATTATTTCAAAATTTAAAAGTTAATAAAACACTAACGTTTTTAATAAAAAAAATGAAAGAAATGACTAAAATAAAACTTTCAAAAATATAAAAAATTAAAATGAGACTTTTAAAACTTAATGTACTAAAACAAATAATGTTAAAACATAAATGACCAAAAGTAATATTTAACCTTGATTTTAACTTATAAGTTTAATTCATTTTATTTCTTTAATTTTTTTTCTCTTCTAAGAAATTATTGCCAAATTTATTCGAACTATCACATAATTATGAATCGAATCAAATTCTATATGGTCACTACAAATTTCTTGTCATTTAAAACTATTTATTTTTTTATAAGCAACTGCCACCCAAACTTTGTTAATGTGTAACTTCTTACATGTGTTTTGCGGATACACATTTTGAGAGTCTACCGTGAAATTCGTCTCGTGCTTTGACAATCAATGTTGTAATAAACGGTTTAACTTTCAATGGTTTTGACAATCAATGTCTTACCCTTGTTTGTTTAGGAGGGAATAAGAAGAAAATAGAAAAGAAAGAATAGGATAGAGATATTAAATTTTTACTGTTTATTAAGACAAAAAATAGGAAGGACGGAAGTTTTTTCTTAGACCCACAAGAAAAATTTCCCTCTAGATTGACATGAATATAGGGGAAATAAAGACTTCTCTTTTTCATATTTATTATTTTAATTTCTTAAAAAATTAATATAATGGAACAAAATAAAAAATTGATAAATCATTTTATGATAAAAATAATGGAACAAAAAAGTTTAAAATTTTAATTAGTATAATTTTTTATGTAATTTATATATTATTTTCTTTTACTTATCCAAATAAGGGATAAGAATTTTACTATTTTCGTTTCTAATTTTATCCATATAAATAACATCTTATTTATTTTATTTTTATCATTCTTATTTCTATCTCTATTTTTTATTTCTAATTCAAAGAAAGCATTAAAGTTTCTCCATTATAAGCCGTATATAGATAATTCAACTGCCCAGATTCCAATTTGTTTGAACTGGAGGCTTTTAATTTTCAATCCATATTTAGATCTTTGTATAAAACATCACCATTGAAGGCTAAAATATTAATAAATAAGGGTCTTATTAGAAAATATTAATTAATACTTTTTTTATGTTATAAAGTGACAAATAAATTAAGACAAAATATTCTAAAAGTGACATAAAATGAGACGGATAAAGTACTTTTGAATTGCTGAAACGAATAAGACGCTTTTCACAAACGTTCTTTCACATAGGAAAGCAAGATGGTGATATTAAGCTTTATGCATAACCATTTCGGATGAGTTATGATATCTCTTTCTTGTATGATCGAGGCAACAAATTTAGAGGGGATGAATAGATCTTTCAAACTTTTCAATTAAAATCTCTTTTCCTTTCTTTTTAAAAAAATCTTATTCACCTTCCTTCTTTAAAATAATCCAAGTATTCTTAAAAAAGATTTTTCAGAAAGATTTTAATAAAGATTCAAAATAGATTCAATTCAGAGTTATTTCAATTATAAAGACGTTGATTAAGAAAATTAAATTGATCAACCTTGAAAACTTGAGAAAGACAAGAAATAAAATTGAAAGAGAGTTATTCAAGATTTTTATACTGGTTCAGTCCAAAGACCTACATCCAGTTAATCCAACGTCCTGTTAGATCTTCCACTATTTCAAATTTCAAGTTACAAACACACTCCACACACAAGAAATTCAAAATACAAACTTTCTAGACTTGTACAAGAAAAGAAAGATAAACTTCCTAATAGAACCCTATTAGTAGGACCTAAAAAACCCTATTTCAGAAATCAATAACCTTTTAAAAAGATTAAGGTTTTGGAACGATTTCTCCTTTAGTGAATGATCAACACATTTTAGCTCTTCAAGTACCATTCATCTCTTCAAGCATAAGATATTCCTTTAGATTTTCGATTTTTGAAAAAATGAATATTAATCACTCATAGAACCTTTTATGCTCTTCTCTCAATGTGTTTAAAATATTTAGTTTTAGAAAAAACATTTACTAACGAGAGGGAGAGATGCTGGTATTTATAAAATTTTAAAGAGATAACATATTTAATCTATTACATGGTCATGTAATTTGTTAAAATGTTCTTAAAAGCACATAGGTTCTAATCAAGAATCAATTTAATCCATTAAACAACCATTAAGGGATCTAAGGTTTTTCATTTTCTTTTGGCTTAATTGTAAATTTTACCACCAAACTTTCATAATTTTGCAAATTTTACCACCCAAGTTTTAATTTTACAAATTTTACCACCCAAGTTTTCAATTTTTGTACATTTTATCACTCTGATATTTTACCAAAAAAAAGTTAAAAAATTCAAAAAAAAAAATTTGTGAAACATCAGGGTGGTAAAATGTGCAAAAATTGAAAATTTAGGTGATAAAATGTGCAAAAATTGAAAACTTGGGTGGTAAAATTTGCAAAATTAAAACTTGGGTGATAAAATTCGCAAAATTATGAAAGTTGAGTGGTAAAATTTACAAAATTAAAACTTAAGTGATAAAATTTACAAAATTATGAAAGTTGGATAGTAAAATCTGCAATTAAACCTTTTCTTTTCCCTTACGTGAGTGACATAGTTTTTCACTTTAGCATTAGCAAGTGAATTTTGTCTGCCAGCGAGTTTAGCAAAACGATGTGAGGGAGAAGGAAGGAAGAGCTTGTCCGTCACGAAAACGGTGTTGTCGTTGCCCATCACGAACCACCGCACGTCCTTGTGCCCCATACGCAATTGGCCCAGCTTGTTGGTGTAAACGAAATTGGAGGTGTCGGTGAGGTTGAGGGAGCTGGGTGAGGGAGGTGAGGGGGTGGATGGAGCTGGTGAGGTTGAGGTTTAGGAGACACGGTTGTTGCGGAGGAGATGAAATTTTTGCTATTGGTTTATAATTTTTAAAATAAAATAAATACAGTGATAATTTTTAGCTGTTACTATGTTAAATTAATTATTTTAAAATTTAAATATTAACTGAACACTAATATTTTAAGCGAAAAATTGAAAAAATAATCAAAATAATACATTTCGAAAATATAAAGGATCAAAACAAAATTTTTAAAATATTATGTACCAAAACGAAAAAATACAAAATATAAACGATCATAAGTAATATTTAACTTATATTATATCCTAGTATGATTCTTGTTGTCAATATGCTCAGCCCTCTGCCCCGTGGCTTAGTATTGCAAACATAGCTCTTACCTACTGCTATTATTAGCATCATCTGGGCCTCGTCTTTTCTTTTGTAGAATAAGAAAGGCAACCTCAACTATAGAACCCCGCAATTACGTGCTAGTGGAGTGACTCCAGTGTTCATTTTATTTTGTTATGCTGAACGCTAGTACAAACTGAAGACATTATTTCTATTTATAAGTGTCATATTAATTGATTTCAAAACGTAATCATATCATATATTAATTAGAACAGTAATTTGATTGAAATAATTTATGGAAATAACTATTTAAAACAGACATAATATTTTTATGGATTTTATTTTCAAATTGCAATATAATAATAATAATAATAATAATAATAATAATAGAGGAGGGATCCACTTACTCAAAGAGTAAGTATAAGAGACTTACTCTTTATCATCATCATTCATTTTTTTGAAATCTAATGGTTGTAATGAGTAACTAATCTCAACCATTAGATTTCAAGAAAATGAATGATGAGGATGAAGAGTAACTCTCTTAGACTTACTCTTGGAGTAAGTGGATCCCTCTTCATAATAATAATAATAAGAAAACATGTAACAATTACCTTAATTAAAAACTCACTAAAAAAAAATTAAAATTCAAATGTTCGCAATAAACTTTACTATTTAAAATAAATTAATATAAATTAGTTGGATAAAATCGGTTACAAAAAATCAAAAGAACAAATATAATCATCTTAATTATTATTATAGATTTAAATTTATACGTATCAATTATCAATTATAACTGAACAAATTAATATCATTTAATTAATTAATTTTTTGAGAATAAATTTGAATTCAAATTATATTTTGACGTAAATTAATACAGTATCATTTAATCAACTGATTTCTTGAAGATACTTATAAATTATTTAATTTTAATTTTGGATATTAATTAAAAATAATTTTGAATTAATTTTTGTTTCTAATAAATTTATAAGACTTAAATGTATTTGAATTTGGTTTGTAACCGAACCAAACAATTCTAAAGTATGGAATAATGACATGTGTCATCTAATGCTTGAGAAACAACATTGTTTTGTCACGTCTTTTTTGAAACTATTTTTGAATTCGTAAATTTTATTTTATATATATATATATATATATATATATATATATGTTGATATATATTGATATATTGATATTGATATTGATATTGACTGATGGCAAAATTGTTTTATAACAGATAATAGATAATAGATATAATATTAATAAAAAAAAATATAAGATTAACATAGAATTTAAAAAGATGGTTCAAATAGTACGACGTCGTTATTCCCTCCTCCGATCCCTCCTCATACGACGAATTCGTTTCCCGCTTTGGCCAAAACCCCAATATCAAAACCCTCGATTTCTGCGTTTCTCATCCCTCCACTTCGGTACTTAATTACACCTTCTATCTCAAAGAAATTAAAATTTATTTAATTGCGGGGAGTTGAAAGACAGCGTTTTGGTGTGCAGGTACAGGTTGTGTTTACGTCAATTGATTTTAAAACAAAAAAACAAATTGTGAGTGAAATATATAACAGGATCGAGGAAACGGAAAATTTGAAAGGGCTCATAGTTATCGTGGTGGATTGTGAAATGCCTTATATTGCTGGTAAAGAATTGGAGAGCTTGCCGTTTAAGGTTGAGTTTTCCAAAGTGAGTCAATGCTTTATTTATTTTTTATTTTTTTTAATTTTCCTGTGATCTTGTGCTTCATGTATATGGGGTCTGAAGAGACAACTTGGGTTAGTTTTTTTCCTTGTGTTATGATAAGGAAATTATCCTGTTAGTTCTTTCTTTCTCTGATAAGGTAAGAGATAATTATCTTGTTTAGGATTGCTTTATTTGTTTTAGCATTCTGTTAGTTTGTTTTTTATCTTTCTGCTATTTTCTCTTATGCCATTGCTTCTGCATTTCAGTTTGTTGCGTTGTTGATTCTAGTTTCTATAATCATCATTTCATAATATAGATAACAGAGAATCATTTTTGTATATTTCAAAATTGTATTTCAGTCCAAGCAGGTTATGTGAATATATTGCTGTAGAAACAAATAGATATCAACTCTTATCTTAACAAAGGATTTTGAAAATAAACAAACTGATAAGATTGAAACTAAGTCAAAAATGGAGACAGCTTCTATGACTTCAATCTTGGTTTACACATGTTGGCTCCACTGAGTCGGGCAATTTCTTTGGTTTGACAATCACTAAGGGATGGCTATCATGGGATGGACCGAATTCGGTTGCTGTATTTGGCACTGTGTTGGTGCTTCTATCGAGTCCTGATGCGAAGGAAATGTATTCAAGCGAGGTGGTGGTGTGGGGCCATTTGGTTGAGTGATTGATTGGATCAGCAAAGGAGTTTGGGTTTGTTGAGTACGAGAGACATTTTGGTAGGGTTATTGTTGGCAGTGGGGAGAGAATTATGGGAGGGAGAGTGTAATGTGGTTAAAGGGATAAGATTAGTTGCTGGAGTGGATGGGGAGCTAGAGTCCGTAACAACCTCGTGTGATTGGGTATGATTTCGAATTTTTGAAAATGGAAAGATATTCTCTAAGAATTGAACATGATATGAGTGATACATTTTTCTGGTTTTGAAACTATAACATATGTATGCATACACTCTGTGTTAGACTGTAACCAAGAAATACACAAGGTCCAGAATGGGGTTCAAGCTTGTTAGTGGTGTATGGCTTAAACAGAGGCATCCAAAAACTTTTAATTTGGTGTAATTGGGCTCATGGTGAAAAAGGGTAAAATAAGGAGATTTCATTTTGAGAGTGGGAGTAGGAAGCCGGTTTATTAAATATGCTGCTGTTTGGAGAGCAAAAGTCCAATAGGCAGGCGGCAAGGATGACTGGTGAAGAAGACACCAGGCAGTTTCAAGTAAATGACGGTGTTTTTTGCTCAGAAAGACCATTGTGTTCTGGTGTGTGGGGGTGGAATTGTTAAATGGGTTAAGGATCCAAGTTTAATAAATTCTCCACCATTGTTAGAATAAAAATTCTTTATCTTGCAATTGAATTGATTTTCCACCAGATTTTTAGATGAGTGCAACATCAGAATTGAATTTCGTAGGATATATATCGAGAGTAATGGTCAATAAAGTGCACACAATAGTGAAAATCATCAATTGAAACAAAAGGGGAAGGGCCCCAAACATCAAAATATATAATTTCTAAAGGACTGGTACATGTCAAATAAGACTTATTGAATGACAACTTATGACTCTTATTTACGAGGCAATTAGAACATTTATTTGATGAGCCTTGAAGAGGAATGTTGTTGGACTTGAGTGCATGAAGGAGAATACGAGAGTTGGGATGACTGAGTCTATTGTGCCAGTGGTGGAAAGAGGTAGAAGTCTGAGTTCAGTATGCATGAGTTATTTGTTTCAGGATTCTGTTTTGTTTTATCTTTTAGCTATTTTCTTATTTTCTTAGGATTTGTAAGGCTATTTTAGCCATTGCCTCTGCATTGAATAAACAAAGTCATTCGTTCAGTTTTTTGAGTTGTTGATTCTAGTTTCTATAATCTTCTTCAGTTGATAACAGAGTCTCTTTCTGGGAGGGGTATAAATTAAAATAATTGAGCCTTTGCTTTGCTTTGCTCACTTAAATTGCTATTTTTGTCCACAATGTATGTAAGATGATTTTTAAAATTTCTCCTACGCTGTGTGTCAAACTCTTGCTTTGAAAGATTGGAGTCTTTGACAAATTACCCTTTCGACACTCGAAACTTATTACATTGCAACCACAAGACTTTGTTGGAGGATGGTTCTGAGTATTCACTAGGAAAATTGGGATGATTCATCGTGTCGATACAAGGAAATGTGTTTAAAATTGGTTTCTGAATGAAGAAAATGTTGTGAAGGGGTTCTAAAGCATTTACTGTTACATTGCATTCCTTTTATATCTTGGAACATATTTCATGACAATTTCTTTTTTGTGAACATTATATTTTCAATGGAAGTTTCTCAGCGTCAACCTTTACCCTTTTCATTTGTATGATGAGGTATTAGGTTCCTTGTGTTTGAATTTGTTGGCAGTACTTTAATCTTTAAAAGAGTCTTATTTTTATTATGCATGAGGTATTTGGGCACTTTTAATTTTGCTGTTATATGGAGAAGGGTTTTAGGTCTGTAACACCATAATATTCTTTTGCCTCTAGATTGATGAATTGCTGATCAATGTTAGAAGGTTTGGGTCACTGACTGATGGTGATGATGAGTTGCTCGAGCCTACAAAGTATGAGGTGCTGACTGATGACGAGGTGCTCACCATGTTAAATTTGGAAGAGAATGAGGTAATATATGTTTCTAAATATGTTCTAACTCAAAAAAAAAAAAAAAAAAAAAGGAAAAATTTTGGGGTGAACGGAGTGATTTGGAGATTTCAAAAAATGATAAATCATACATACATATTGCCTGTGGAAACTAGCGTAACAATATAATGGTACTTGGTTGAAAAATAAATTAAGGCAGCATATCTATGTCATTTACCTTTGAAATTTATGAATTAGTTATGTTGCATTCCCTACTCTAAGTGGATTCTTATCACTGCTAATGTACTGTAATAAAGTTGTGCCATAAATAGATCTTATTTAATGAGATGTGTTATTCATACAACATCATTTTATATCTTTCCATCACATAGTTTATTTCATCATTTTCATATCTCATACTTATCTTTGTTCTTTTTTCTTTGTACTATCTGTTGTACACAACATTTCTCTTATTTATTTAATTTGTTTCTTTTTTCAGCTCCCTTCCATGTTAAACACTGATGACATGGCTCGCTACTATGGGCTGGAAAAAGGGCAAGTCATTAAGATCACTCAAAGTAAACGGATGAAGGAATCTCACCTATATAACAGCCGCGTCATGTAATACTTCTATTACATATAATGCTTCAAACATACAACAAATGACAATTCCCATCTTATATTTGTTTTGAAACCTAAACAGTGGCCGACAAGTTAGCAAGAGTAGTGTCTTTAGTAATATACTCTTTAATAAATATGTTTTGGAATTAGTTGAAATTTAGTATAAATCATAAAATCATAAATAAGACTAGTTAAAAAAGTGAAATCTATATAATTGTGATTCTTAATAAATTTATGCCAATAGAAATAAGTGGTTTTTTTTAATGTCTATTTTATTAATTAGACATGTCACTCCTTCCTAAGAGGTGTCAGGGTCACTTTTCAATATTATTTAAATTTCGAGATTCTTTATTTCAATTCTTTTCATGAATTTTTCTTAAATTTTTAATGTTTGGTTAAGTTTTTGAAAAAAAAGATTATAAAATAATAGGTTTCTAATTATTTCAAGAAGCCATTGGCTTTTGAAAAAGTTGCAACGTAACAAGTTTTTAAAAAGTGTTTTATATAATTATAACTAAATAAAAAATATTTTTTTCTTACAATAAAATTATATTTATTTTAAATTCATTTTTTTTAAATTAAACAAACGGACCTGCTTCTTTTTTGGATGATTGTGCAAAGCAAACTAGAGGTATGTATGTCATACCTTCTGAGTTTTTAAAAATATCATAAAAAATTAAGTGAAAATTTTCTTGAAACTGTCTTTATTATGCAAACTTCTCATCCATTTTAAAACCTATAGAAATGAAGTTTGTGAACAAGAAAAGAATTAAGGGAAATTTGTATTCTTTCTCAGAAATAAAGTCATTGTATGGAAATAAAGATTTTTCTGTTGTCAAATGCTAGCTTTGCAAGAAAATCATGGGATTGGTTGCCACCTTTAGTTAGAAAAAATCTTCGAAATTAAATTATGTGCTTCAAAACACAAAAAAGGTTCACGTTTTGAACAATATGCTGAAATGATCAGTAGCATGTTGGTTGGTACAATTTAATAACAAGGAAATAATATATATATATATATATATATATATATATATATATATATATATATATATATATATATATATATATATATAAAAGTTTTCTCAAGAATCTTAAAAAGAAATTGTTTATTTACTTTATTCTTAATATTTGTTTTCTCAAGAATCAATACACGCAACAAATGACAAAATTGATATGTAGATCAACATGGCTCTGTTAGGGTTTTCGTATCCTTAACACTCTCCATCACACGTTCCTTCCAATGGCTGTTGCCGCCGACTCAATCTGCCCATGGTGCTTCCTCTACTCTTCCTCGCCTCTCCCCCCACCCAACCCCCCACCCAAGTTGTCTGCTCAACCAAAATCGTTTGCAAAAGCAATTTGTAACTCCTTTGACATACCCTTGAGTAAGCTACCAAGACCCTGCTTGAAGGGAGATGCCCTCTCCATCAAAAATTCGGAGCATGAATACAAAAAGAGGCTAGAAAGCTGTAAGAACAACCAACATGGTTGTCTGATTCTAGCTAAAGGAAACACACCCCTTAAGATAAGTGATTTAAGGGATACATTATCCAGTCCGTGGAAGCCCTTAGGCCATTAGAATGTCATTCCTCTGGGTAAGGGTTACTATCAGTTTGGCTTCTTCTCCCCTGAGGACCTACGTAGTGTTTGGGCCATAGGCGCTTGGAACCTCAACTTGGGCATTCTCCGTCTCTACCAATGGATGTCAAACTTCTCTCCGCAGAATCAGAAATAAACACACTCGCAGTGTTGGATTCGGCTTTGCGGTCTCCCCCTAGAGTATTGGAGGCCAAAAACGATCTTCAAGATAACAGGTAGCCTCGGTTCCCGTATTGTGCTAGATGACTCCATGCGTAATCGACTCTTTGGGCATTATGCGAGAATCCTCACAGATATAGACCTTTTAAGTAAGTTGCACAACGAAATCTTAGTAGAACGAGAGGGGTTTGCTTACTTCGTATCTGTTGTTTACGAAAAATTGGCCCCTTCTGTTCATCATGCCAACTTATTGGCCATGAATTGGCCTATTGTAAAAAGCAACAAAGGGAAGCTCAAAAAATGCCTAACAATGATAGGCAGCAAATCCTACCTAAGATCGCTCCAGAGGTGCCCAAGGCCAACGAGGTTCAGACAACAGAAAACTCAGTTAATGCTCAAGCAGCCAAAGCTATCTCCCATCCTACTGATAGGGAACTCAATACAAGAGTTTTAGAGAAGAATGACAACTATTGCCACTTATTAGACACTGATTCTGATACTGATTTTGTTCAATCTGATCACAGGGTTGTCACACCTGTGTTGGAGTAGGATTCCCCTCAAAACTGCAATCCTAGCATACTTTCTCAATCTTGAGATATAGATGTTGTCGTTGCATATACCTTTGATGCCACTTCCACACCCTTTGCGGTTCAACATGACATGCAAATTGTCTCGAATCTTTGGGGAGATATGGTGGAGGATGATCTGGAGCATGTTCCTACTCTTGAATTACTACAGGAAACTGAAAATAATGCCTTCACAGTGGTTCTATCTAAAAGCCAAAGGAAAAAGCACTCCAAGACATCCAAGTCTATTAACCAGAAAGATACAACTCACTCTTGGGCTGCCCAGAAAAAACTATCATCATGGAGCTCATTTTTTGGAACGCAAGAGGAGTTGGAAATCAGCCAACTAGGCTGATGCTTAAAGAGCTTTGTGTTACAAACAAACTAGACTTCCTGTTCTTGGCAGAACCTATGATCTCGATAGATCAATTTCCTTTAGCTTTTTGGAACCAGCTAGGCCTAAAGCCTTTTATGGTTAACAAAAGAGATTCCAAGATTCCAAACCTTTGGGTTTTATGCAGGAGTCACCTCAACCCCATTTTGATTGCTATCTCTTCCCAGCATATCTCTTTTTCTATATTCTGGAATACAAAATCTTCTTTTGCTCTGCAGTGTATGCCAACCCCAATCATGTCTTGAGAAGGTAGTTTTGGATAGACCTTGCAAACCTGCAATAATCCTTACCAGGGCCTTGGCTTTTTTTGGGCGACTTTAATACTGTTGTGGGAGCCCACAAGTGTAAAGGTGGTCGACTTCCTCTTCAGTCATCATGTGAGGAGTTTCAGGCATGGACTAATAGTTGTATCCTCACTCACATTGAAACTCTGGGCGTCCCCTATACTTGGTCTAATGGCAGACAAGCATCTGCTTATCTTGAAGCCTGCCTTGACAAAGCAATTTGTAATGACGATTGGTTGTCTAATTGGGATTTTGTCTCCTATTGCTCCCTAACCAGAAGCCATTTGGACCACTACCTTCTTTTGGTGGTTCTCAAGTTAGAGGTCTTTTCCTTCCCCTCATCTTTTAAATTCTATAGTATGTGGATCTCCCACCCCGATTGCCGTCGGCTTGTCGAAGAAGTCTGGCAACGACCAGTTGTTGGTTATCCCATGTATATCTTGTCCCATAAGTTAAAATGCCAAAAGTCTGAGATAAAAAATTGGAACAAAACTACTTTTGGTGATGTTTAGCTTAAAGTAAAGCTAGCTCAAGCTGAAGTTGATGATATCCAAAAATAAATCTCACTTTATGGCCACTCTCATGCTATGTTTCAAAGAGAATAACAAGCTCAATTAAATTTACAGGAAGCCCTCCATTTTCAGGAGGAATTTTGGCGTCAAAAATCTAGAATTGATTGGGTTGTCCATGGCGACCACAACACGGTTTTTTTTTCCATAAAATGGCCAAAATCTGGCATGTCTCTAATCAAATGTCTATTTTGAGATCTGGTGATGATATATTATCTTCTAATGCAACTAGAGAACAACATGTCCTACACTACTTCACAACCTTGTACGCGACTGACAATCACTGCAGCCTCAATGATTTAATCTCCTCTCTGATCCCCTCTCTGGTTTTTGTTGCTGATAATGCAATGCTTACAAACTTACCTACTATGGAGGAGGTTGCAACCCCAATGATTTAATCTCCTCTCTAATCCCCTCTCTGGTTTCTGCTGTCGATAATGCAATGCTCACAAACTTACCTACTACGGAGGAGGTTAAGCTTATAGTGTTCTCCATGAACGGGTCTGGTGCTCTGGGACTAGATGGATTTGGGGTATGCTTCTTTCAAGCTTTTTGGGACATTGTTCACATCGATGTCTATAATTTAGTTATGCAATTCTTTTCCAAGTCTCGGTTGCCTCCGAATCTGAACTCCAACCTTGTGGTTCTCATTCCTAAATTTGAAGGAGCAGATCGTATTGAGGATTTTAGGCCTATTGCACTAGCCAACTATCAATTTAAGATAATCACAAAAATTTTGGCTGATAGGCTCGCAATCATCGCTCTTACCATTATTTCTGATGAGCAACAGGGTTTTATTAAAGGTAGAAGGATTGTTGATTGCATAGGGATCACCTCCGAAGCAATCAACCTCCTAGATTATAAAGCTTTTGGTGGCAATTTGGCTTTAAAGATTGACATTCAGAAGGCTTTTGACACAATTGATTGGTCTTTTCTTCTTCAAGTGCTCTTTGCCTTTGGGGTTTCCCTTATTTTTTGTAATTGGGTTAGCTTAATCCTCAATTCAGCCAAAATCTCCTTTGCAGTGAATGGGGGTTCAGTTGGTTTTATCTCCTGGACGAGAGGAGTTAGGTAGGGGGATCCCTTGTCCCCCCTCCTACTCTGCTTAGTAGAGGATGTTTTAAGTCGTGGCATATCAAAGCTGGTCCAAGAGAGGCGTCTGAAGTTAATGTCGGGTCCTAAGAAGTTCTTGATTCCTTCTCATACCTTTTATGCATATGGCATCATGGTCTTCTGCAAAGGCACTCTCAGCAATCTTAGAAACTTAATGTCCCTCTTTAAGGCCTACGGTGATGCCTCAGGGCAGCTTTTGAGTCTTAACAAGTGTAGATTCTACGCTGGTAATATTTCTAGGTCCAGAATTCATAACATTTCTTCACACCTCAGATTTGTGCAAGGTCAACTTCCCTTTAACTATCTCGGGGTTCCTATTTTTAAAGGGAAACCAAAGGCCATCCACCCAAGATCCATTGTAGACAAAATCAAATCTAGGTTTGCCTCTTGGAAAGGTTGTATGCTTTCTATAATGGGTCAAGTGCAGCTTGTTAAATCGGTGGTTCAGGGTATGTTGATTTACAGTTTCCACGTTTATTCTTGGCCAGTGTCTTTGCTCAAACTCCTTGACAAATGGATCTACAATTTCATTTGGGTGGGGGATTCCTTAGTTTGCAAGATAACAATTGTGGCTTGACACAAAGTCTGTTCTCCTTTCCAAGAAGGAGGCTTGGGGATTCGCCCTTTTCATTCCATTAATGATGCTGACAAGCTAAAACTCAATTGGGATTTAATTATCTCTTCTAGCTAGTGGGCTTGCTTCTGACGGGCTCGTTTTCTCTCCTATGACTTTAAAAGATACATCAAGTCTTCTATATGGCCTGGGATTAAGCATAAAATTGAAATTGTCAAGCAGCAGTCCTCTTGGATGGTGGGTGATGGCAAGCTTATAAACTTTTGGTTTGATAAATGGCTTACTCAAGTCATAAGTGATCAACTGCATATTCCTACCAATATCAGAACCTCTCTAAGAGCTTCTGTGAGTGACTTTATCTTAGATGGTAGTTGGCACATCCCTTCCAGCTTTTCTGAATCTTTCCCCAATCTTGCTTCTAAGATTCATAATTTGGACATCCCGAAACTCCCTACAAAGGACGAGTTGATTTGCCAGGAATCTGATAGTGGAACTCTTACCTTCAAGCTAGCGTATGATTTCCTGAGGAACTCCCGGCCTTCTGTTGCTTGGAGCACAAAAATTTGGAATGCTACCATCCCCCCTCCAAATCCTTTCTACTTTTGAGGTTATTTCATAATAGCATGCCAACTGATGAGGTACTTGCATCAAGGGGATGTTCTATGGTTTCCTAGTGCAGTCTATGTTGCTCTAATTTCGAAACTTTTCATCACCTCTTCTTAGAGTGTAATTTTGCCAAGTCTCTTTGGAGATGGCTGGTTGAAAATTTGAACTGTACTTTTGATTTGAGTTCCTTTTCCTCTCTCCTTCTCTGCCGTGACAAAACCTCCAGCAAGCAGTTAAAAGATGTTGTCCTTGCTGGTATTATTAATACTATTTGGGCCATATGGTATGCTAGAAATCTGCTAAGATTTCAGAACAAAAGAATCTCCCACCTTGGCGCAATCTCTTTCATTTCTGCTGCTACATCCATCACAAGCAACTATACTAAAGACACTATGAATTATTCTATTCAAGAATTTGTGGTTCTTAAAAATTTCTCCATTTCTTGCCATCCTCCCAAAGCACCTAATATTCGACAAATCAACTGGTATCTGCCTCTTCCTAGCTGGATAAAAGGGAACTCTGACGGTGCCGCTAGAGGTCACCTTGGTCTTGTAGCGTGTAGGGGTTTATTTTGTGATTACTTGGGGAAGGCCTTAGGCAGTTTTTCTTTTAATGTTGGTTCTTCAACGACTTTTGTTGTAGAGCTTCGGGGTGCCATTCTAGCTATTGAAACTAGGGGTGTTCGCGGATTGGATTGGATTGGTTTTTAAGAGAAAAACCATATGATCCAATCACTTCGGTTTTCTTAATTAATCATCCAATCGGTTTGATAAAAAAATTAAATCCGATCCAATTTAAATCGGTTTGGATTGGATTGGTTTTTGGTTTTAGTTTTGTTTATATTTTTCTTTGGAGAAAATATTAAATAAATGGTAATATATATAATAAACATAATAAAAGATAATTTAAAATATTAAATATCTTCTTTATAAGTCAATAAACAACTAATAATAGTATAACTCTTCAAATATATACTATTAAAAGTAAATTTATATAACTTAATAATTATACTTATGTACCTTTAATCAAATAGATACTAAAAAAATATCTTCAATTAAATTTGTTTCACAAATAAATATATAAGAAATAAAAATATAAACATGAGTAATATAATAAATTTATGAATAAAAATGTATATGTATATATAACTTCAGTTTGGATTGGATTTCAAAATCAAATCCGAAATCCGATCCAATCCAATCCAATAATTTTTTTTGGTTTTTTCAATTTTTGATCCATTCGGTTTTCGGTTTTTTGGATTGGTTTTTTCGGTTTTATTTGGATTGGATCGGTTCATGAACACCCCTAATTGAAACAGCCTGGAATAAAGGCTGGTTCCAATTCTAGCTTGAATGTGATTCTGCCTTGGTCGTTCAATCGTCTTTGAAACCATATCTTGTTCCTTGGAAAATCAGAAATCGTTGGCTCAATTATTTATACATGACTTCTCATATGTCTTTCCGCATCTCCCATATTTGTAGAGAAAGAAATTCTTGCGCTGATAAATTAGCTAACCATGGTCCCACAGTGAATTCTTTCACTTGGTGGAACTTTGTCCCCACCTTTTGTATAGTTGACTACACTCACAATAGACTAGGCCTTCCTAACTATAAATTTTGTTGATATCAACTTCTGTCATGGGTTTTGGTATAGTCCCCCCATGCTTTTATTAGTTTCTTTTATAAATTTATGACTAGTTGAGGATGCTAGGGTTGTGGGTGTCAACATAGTTGGGATGCACTCCCCATTCATGACTGCAACTACCATTTTAAAAAAAAAAACACAAATGAAAAAATTGGTATATTATTTGTTTTAGAACCTAACATGCGCACCAAAGGGCAAAATAATTCATTAGCGTAGGCATAGCAAATTATATATATTTTTGTGTGTTTGTCTTTTATATAAATAAATTTTAGGCTAAATTATTCTCTTGGTCTCTTAACTTTATTTTTAGTTGCATTTTGGTCCTTTATTTTTTTAAAGTTGCAAAAAAGTCCTTTAAGTAATTTTGTTTTTCCATCCACTAAGTTAGCAATCACTAAAAGAAGGACAAACATGCTAAAAATAAAATTACTTAAAGGACTTTTTTGCAACTTTAAAAAAATAAAGGATCAAAATACAACTAAAAATAAAGTTAAGGGACCAAGAGAATAATTTAGCCTAAATTTTAAGAACTTGTTAAGAAGAGTGTCGCTAGTGATAAAATGAGTCGGATTCTACAGGATCAAAATAAGACTTAAAAATGATGAAAGAAAATAAAAAATAAAAAAATAAAAATGAGTAAATAAAAATACAGTGAAACAATCCTAATTCTAAATGAAAAAAAAAATCAAACTTAGATAGAAAAAATCTTTCTAATTACAAAAAAAAGTGGGGCAAAAGGATCTAGCTTATTTTTTTTTCCATTGACTGAAATTTATTATAAATTATAAAACATAAAAGTGACTTATTGAATGATGAAAAAAGAGCAAATTTTTAGTCTTTTTTTAGTCTCCAAAAGTGAAGTTGAGGGTAAAAACAATATTCTATGAATTTGAGGATTAGAAAGACCAAATTTTTAATTGGAAGATCAAAACCGAAAGTGCTCTAAATTTGAGAGATTAAAAACATATTTAAGCCTATGTAATAAAATTTATTTTAAAATATTGTTATTTTTTTATGGAGTTCAATACAAAAATAAAATTTAATTTTTAAAATATAATTTATAATAAAAAAAAGAAACACAAATGAAAAAAATCAATAGATATATAGTAAATTGTGAATTTAATAACATGTATTTTTCTTGAATTATACAATTAAGAAATTTCACTTTTTTTTAAGTGAATAACTCTAAAAAAAAGTCTGTCAAAAAAAGTTATTTGTGAATTTTTAAGTATAAAGTTTGAAGGATTTGAATATCATTTTTATGATAAAGAATAATAAGATAAAACCTGTTTTGATTCTTTAAAATGTAATTTAATTTGATTCTAGTTATCTAATATATTTTTTTTTGTCTAGACCACAGAGGCAATCATGTTCGATTCGGGAAGTTATTTAAATTTTTTTAGGTTTTATTTTGATAAATTTCAATTTTTTAATATATTGACATAATATATATATATATATATTACCTTACATATCATTTCAGAATAACTATTAACGTAACATTCATGTCATGCGTCATGCATGTTAAATAATAACAAATATTATTTTTAAAATTTACGAGAATTAAAATCAATAAAAAAATGTTTTAAAAGGATTAAAATTAAATTTGATCACATTTACCTAACAAAAAAAGGTATTGTTCTTTGCTTATGGTCACCAAAACTGTTACTCTAATGGCATAGATAACATGCTTCATGATTCATTCAATTTTTTGGGAGGGTTGGTTCAATTTCAGCATGTGGATACTGCTACAAATCTGACCCACTAACATGTAGCCATGTACTAGAGTGGGACCCCTTATGAACAAACCAGAGAATGTCTTCCATCACTTAAAAGTTAACACCTGGCTAGTGGCTACAGAGGATCATCTCTTTTGCATGTTACTCACGTGACTTTCACCACCTCACGCACCCTTTAAAAAATATTTTTTTTTATCACACACATGTTCAATTAATTAAGTTAAACTTTCTCGATAAATAAAATTTTTATTATTATTAAAAAAAATTTATTCATTTTTTAAAATATCATTATTATGTTTGTTTAGTATCTGGCTTCAAAGATGGAATATTCAAATAAAATATCTTTGAACACGCGCAAACTATACTTCAATGATGTATCTATAAATATTCCATCACTCAAATTAAAATATACACGGTATAAATAAGATGGAGGCTACGAATAAAAAATGCCTAAAGAGATAATTGTTGACAACAAAAATAAGATAAGTCTCAGTTATTTTCAAATATGTTTGAAAATATGATAAAGTGAAAAGAGATGGAAACATATAAAGATGTAATCAAATTAATTTCCTAAAAAATGACTTAATGATTCATATTTAAAGGAACATTAGTGTCATTCTCAACACATTACTTTTACACACTAAGTTGTTTTATTTTACATGTTTCACTTCTCAATAGCAGAAATTGGTTTCGGTATCAATACACGTAGAGTCTTCACATAATTGAAGAAAATCTGGTTGCTTCAAGAACACTTATTCAGGTACACAAATTCTAAATTTCTCTATTTTTAATTGTTGTAGTATATTTTAAACATAAAATAGATCATTTTATTTCATTACAAAGTGTTATGAGAACACTCCCTAATAACTATAAAAAAAAAAAAAAAAGGTCATTGATAGTTGTTGGTGATTGATCTAAGTGTAAAATTCTGACATTGCTGTGAGCTCCTTTTTTGGCCATGTAGTCCGCAACTTGATTACATTCTCTGAACGAGTGATACAAGAAGGTCTGCCAAGGTCTATTGAGAAAATCTCTGATACATTTGATGATTGCAACATAGTGATGGAAAAAAGAGTTAGCTTGGCACACTGTGAAGACCAAGCAATTTATAACCATACATGATAGCTAGAAGCTCCACATGAAGAATATCAGTATGTCCTGCATACCCATAAAACCCTTTCATCTAGATTCCCTCATGGTTTCTCATAACTCCTCCAAACCCAACAGGCCCTGGATTAGTTAAATAGCTACCATCCACATTAAGAATAGAACCTTCCTCACAACTGGGGTACCACAAAACATGTTGAGGAACTCTTTGAGTGTTGGAGCTTACGCAGAAGGACTCATAAATAGAGGATGCTAGTGTAGTAATCTTAGTAAGAGTGGCATGATGATGATAAGGTTAGGCATTAAAAATCTGAGAGTTCCTAAGATTCCAAATTTCCTAAATGGATGCAAGGAAAAGGGGGACTCCATAATTAGATATGCCATTTTTAATCCATTGAATAGGTTCAACTGTCAGATAAAATGTTGGGTTACTGAATCCTAACTTTGTCCAAATAAGTTTAGCCTTCAGACAATCTCTCAAGCAATGCAGAGTACTTTTTTCAGCCTCTAAGGTACATCTTTGGCAAGTATCAGTGGGGACAATATTTTTGTGGTGCAATAGGACACTTGTAGGAATGGAGTTATGAGAGATAAGCCATATAAAATGCGTAATTTTCTCAAGGGCCTTGGCCTTCCAAATCCATGACCAGTAGTTATTATCAAGAGCTACCCTTTTTTTGGTCAATGAGCCATTTATAGCCATCATGCATTGAATATTGGCCACTAAGATTGCTTTGCAAAATCCAACCATCATGAGTTTCATTATTTGTGGAGCATTAAATTGATGTCTTTAATAGCTATTTTAACTGGATAAGGAACATTGGTAGCTAGGAGTTGGAAATTCCACTGACCATCCTGATGAATGTCAGCAATAGTAAGATCCACATCATGAATATCAACAAAAGGCACATAATGACACAGAGGTCCCAAAGGAAACCAACCAGCGAACCAAAATGACGATTGTCTATTCCCTACTCTAAATTCGAACCCGCCTTTAGTGTTGTCTTTAACAGTAATGATAGCCTCCCAAATAGGTGATCCTTTCTTCTTAGGTTCTTCTTAGGAGCCGAGAGAAAGTCTTCATCCCCCGGATATTTACTTTTGATCATCTGGACCCATAACTTACTAGATTGCTAATTAATATCCAAAATAGATTTTTCCCAACAAAGCCACATTAATATCCTCAGTCATCCTCAAACCAAGATCCCCCCTCGCCCCATTTTTAGGTTGGATTATCTTCTTCCAACCCACCAAATGCAACCCCTTGTCAAAGATTCCTTTCCAAATAAAGTCTCTAGTTATGCGGACAATAAGATCACATGTATATTGAGGCAACTAGTACAACTGCATATAGTAAGATGGTATGGATGAAAGGACAAATGAAGCAACTGCTAATCTGCCTACTTTATTGAGCAAGTGATTTTTCCACGAAACCAACCTTCTTTGAAGATTTTTAATTATGAAATTGAAATCATTTTTCCTTGGCCGTCCCTTTACAATTGGGAAGCCTAAGTACTTCCCCAAGGAGTCCGTAGTTTTGATTTCACAAATAGAGGAGAAATTGTGGGCTTTCCTTATAGGTATTGCCATAGAGAAAAAAAGCTCTAGACTTAACATTGTTGACTTTTAAGACCGAATTATAAGCAAAATCATTGAGATAAGACTTGATAATTCTAGCTTGTGAAGCCTTTGCTTTGGAAAAAATGAGAACATCATCAACAAAAAATAAATGGGAGACATTGGGTTCATTAGGAGAAATTTTGATGAGGGTCCAAGTACCTACATGAACAGACTCTAATATGGCCAAGGAAAGTTTTCCATGCACAGAACAAACAGATACGGAGATAGGGGTGCCCTTTACAGAGCCCTCTATTGGGGGAAAAATTAAGCAATCTTTTACCATTCCAAAGAATAGAGAGAGATGAAGAAGGAACACATCGGATGGGAAAATTAATGATCCGATTTCAACCTTACTACAATCATATCCATTGTGTATCCTTTGTCCCTTCGTCCAAATGTTTTGATTGAACACGAGGCATAAGAGTGTCATCATCGTTAAGTCCAATCATTGATTCCTCGATACCAGAGTGGACGCGTAAACACAAATGAGTCCAATATCTCATATTGGCCCATTTTCGCGTGGCCACGTATATAGCACATCCCACTCTATCGAGAGGCCCAGAGACATAACTTCTACTATGAATGAGGGACGAATCTTATCTACATCACTAATATCCCTCAACATGATTTATTATAGGCACAAGTACTACCTTTATGATCATCTTGTTACAGATGACATTTGATAGTATTAAAGCCTTCAACTCCTACATGTAGGAATCATAGTGACTTCAAGTCAAAGGACTACTATCACCTTATAGTTGTCATGAGAAGTGCTTATGTCACTTACATAACTATTATGAAGCCTTCTCATAGCGAGTCTAACTAGTATAAATATTACTCATAATATTTATAGCTGGGTGCCAACTTGATATCTCATATCCATGACTTGTGAGATGTGGTCATCAGTCTACTCACACAATAGCCTTAATGCATTATTGTCGTCCTAGTCAACAACAATACTTGACTACAGATACTTTTGGAATAACGTTGCATTGTTCAATGAATCTCATAATCAAGTTTCACTTGATCTATCATTGGATGAACCGTCTATTCTAAGGACATTATTATGCTATACAATTAATAACATAATAATTGACATGCCTCATGTATATAAATTATATATAAACCAAAGTCATGATACAAATGTAGCCTAAAATGGATTGGCCACTACGGCTCACTCCAACAAATATTACAAAGCACCTCTTGGTTAAAGATTATAGAATCTTCTCTAACTTTGCTAAGAGCAAACAGAGGTTGGTTCGCATGATCTTTCTAAGCGTTGTCCACCACACCAGTGTAGGAATCATGCATCATCCAAGCTGCTTGAAATCTAAATGGACGGGGCCCTCTATACTGAGGCAGACCCCCAACATGCAAGAGAATAGGATTATGAGTGAAATATGCTCAGCACCTTACCAAAGGCTTCAAGGAACTGAACCTGCCAAGATAGATTAGCCATAAATTTGTCAAGTTCTATTTAGAAAGAATACACTTACCATGGAAATTTTTGTGCCAAGTAAATTAGGCCCCTGTAATTTTGATATCAGTCATGCCACATTGATCCATAACTTCCTTGAAGCTCTCAACTCGAGAAAAGGATAAGATACCTCCTTGTTGCTCACTTGAGAGGAGGGTTTCATTGAAATCTCCAAGGAGGAGCCACAATTTATTCACATTACCCCCAAAATCAACAAGATAATTCCAAATCGCACTTTGTATATTAGGAATGGGGCCAACATAAAGAGTTGTACAAAGCCAAGACTAGTTATTAAGCTTCACCTAACACTACAAGAAAAAATGGGTTTTGCGGGGATTATTTTTGTCCTTACCCGCAGTTTTAACCCCCATTAAATGTGTTACCTGCGGTGTCTTTTCCCGTTGGGAAAACATTCATGACAAACGGCTTACCAAGGGTAAAGTGTAACCCTCGGAAGTGCACGCATTACCCACGATTTTGAACCTCCGGCAATTATCAAGGGTTTATAAACCCCTATTAACACCATTTATTACTTTCTTTTTAAATCACTTGTACTTGTCAAGGGTTTTATTAAGCCCCGTTTAATGTCTACTTTTTTTTTTTTTAAATATCTACAATTTTTATTTGTACTTGAGTAAATCCCTTTGTTCAAATACAATAAATGCTAAATTTACTTAAAAATATAAAATAAAGCATATGATTCCTAAATTATATATATATATATATATATATATATATATATATATATATATATATATATATATATATATATATATAAATAAGTTTACAATCGAACTAATTCTACAAATATCGATAATTTTAGCATTACAAAATTTTTCACCAATCCACTATAGATATAGTCCTTCATGCCTCTGGAAACTTGAACACGCCATCTTTCTCTCCCAATATCAGAAGTGTAGAGACATGTTAGCTAAAGAAGAGTCTATATGGACTTAAGCAGGCATCGCTTCAATGGTATAAGAAGTTTGATTCCTTCATGATTAAGCATGGATACCAAAGGACTACTTCTAATTTGTCAAGAAATTTCTTGATGGTGAATTTATTATATTGTTGTTGTATGTTGATGATATGTTGACCGTAGGACAAAATAGTGACAAGATTAGCAAGTTAAAGGAAGAAGTGAAGAAGTCTTTTGCAATGTAAGACTTAGGACCCGCGAAGCAAACTCTTGGTATGACCATGTCTCGTGATCGAGAGGAAAGAAAGTTGTGGTTATCACAAGAAAAATATATTGAAAAGGTATTAAAGCAGTTTCACATGGAGAAAGCAAAGCCAGTTGTTACTCCACTTGCTAGTCACTTTATGCTGAGTTCAAAGCAAAGTCCTACATCTGAAAATGAAAAGGAAGAAATGCGCAAAGTGCCATATGCCTCAGTTTTTGGAAGCTTAATGTATGCAATGGTGTGTACACGACCAGACATAACACGTGCAGTTGGTGTTGTTAGCAGATTTTTGGCTAAAACAGGAAAAGAGCATTGGAATGTTGTGAAGTGGATTTTAAGATATCTCAAAGGAACTTACAAAGTGAGTTTATGCTTTGGAAGTAGAAGACCTGAATTGATCGTCTACACAGATGCAGATATGGATGGATATATTGATTCTAGAAAGTCTACTTTTGGATACCTTATTACATTTTCAGGGGGAGCAGTATCGTGGCAGTCAAAGTTACAAAAGTGTGTTGCTTTGTCTACCATAGAGGCAGAGTTCATTGCAGTTACAGAAGCTTGCAAGGAAATGTTATGGATGAAGCGATTCTTGCATGAGTTAGGGCAGGAACAACAAAAGTGCATTGTGACATTCAAAGTGCAATCCACTTGAGCAAGAATTCAAGTTTTCACTCGAGATCGAAACACATTGATGTACAATATCACTGGATACATGACATTTTGGAATCTAAGCAACTACAACTTGAGAAAATCCATATTGATGATAATAGTTCAGATATGATGACCAAGTCCTTACCTAAGGACAAGTACGAATTTTGCAGAAGAGCAGTTGGACTGCCCTCCACCTAAATCAAGAGGGGGAGATTGATGAGTTCCTTATTTAGTGGTGAAGAAAAAGATAAGGAAATAAAATAGTAAGTTAAAAGAAATAGAGTACAAGAGATTTTATAGGAAAACAACGGAGAGGAAGAAAAGAGAAAAACTAGCCTATTTAAATATAGCTACTAATTAAGAAGGAAGGTTGGCTATAAAAGCTAATGCTTTTATTCATTTTTAAGATAACTTTGTACAAACCAAAACAGAGTGTTTTGAGAGAAAGAGAACCTCACTTCTGCGTGAGAGAGATAATCCTTTTGAGTGAAAAATCAAAAGAGAGTTTAGTCACCATATTCGTGAAAGTATTATTGTATTCCCATTATATTTTAGTGGAAGATATTCTTTTATTGTCTCATTGTGATTACATAAATTTGTGGGAAAAGTTAGATGCAGGGATATTAAATTATTTTTGGCCTTGTATTAGGCAGTTTTATTTGTTATCTTTTCCAACAATAACTACTAGATTTTCCATTGGCACTATCATATTCTCCAACATTACAGTAAATGCCTCTAACAAGAACAACATTATTGCCACAGTAATGCTTTTTGTTGAGGAGGCAGACAAGGAACATTAGTAGTACATTCATACGCAGTAATGCTTATTGCCATAGTAACATTTACACACATTTCACTGCAGGTGTTGTTTTGTATGAAGTTTAACAGTAAAGGAGAAGACACAAAACAACCACACACTCATATCTTACTCCTCATTCTCACCAACCTTGCCAATGTCTCTTGAGCAGCCAAGGTCTGTGCATGGTTATGGCCAAGCATCACAGTTCTGATACTGATGCATGTTCTGCACAGTTCCTTGGCACTGTCTAGATGCCCCCCTCTTGCTAGTAACTTTGCTCTTGTCTCCAGTAGTGTTGCCTTCAACAAGGTGACATCCTGCCACACATATTCATCCACTTTTTGGCCTCTTTGCAGCCTCCTTTTCCAACAAATTGAATCATGTGAGGACCAATCTTGGATTTGAGAGACAAAGGACTTCTCAACTTCCTCCAGTGCATTGGTGCACACCCTTAAGAGCTCCAAGGATGAATTGCATCTTGAGAAAGTGGTGAAGGCTTGAATTGCTAGGGGGTGAGCTGTTCTCTTGATGTACAAAACCATGTCAATTGCCTTTAACTGCACAAGTGGGGGCTCAGATTTGAACCCAAACACAAGGAAAGCTGAGGCCCATAAATGATCTGAGTTTACATGGCTGCCCATTTTTCTTACTCCTTCAATTGCAGCCTTAGCATATAGCAAACCACCTTTTCTTTTGGCAAATGCTTGTGTTATGGGATGGAAATGAAGCCAACATCCATCATGTTGATTAGCCCTTCTAGCCAGTCCCATTTTCACAAGAAGCATTGCTGAAT
Source organism: Pueraria montana var. lobata (assembly GCA_026413185.1). Classification (NCBI taxonomy): domain Eukaryota; kingdom Viridiplantae; phylum Streptophyta; class Magnoliopsida; order Fabales; family Fabaceae; genus Pueraria; species Pueraria montana. The sequence continues at coordinate 70,950,339 of CM048654.1, forward strand.
CTTCTTCGTTTTTCCAAGTCCGCGATGATAAACAACTAGGTGTTAGGCTCAGAAATTTGGTCCACTTCTTGAGGCGGTTTTCGGCTACAGGGATACTCTTTGCTGCATTGGCTAATAAACTGGCTGAAATGGGAGCAGGGGAAAACCAGCCACTTACAAGCAGCATTCTTATGGCCAAGAGGTTCCCTTTCGCTTTAGTTTTCTCCAAAGTTTCCAAACAAAAGAGAAGGGTCTTCATCAGAAAAGGGTTGCTCTTGCACCATTGCCCTTCTGCAATGCTCATATAGCAAGAGTTTGAATCTTCATTGAGTGGCACCTGGTTTATGGCCTCAAAGAGAGAAGAAGGGCCTATTGCAAGTTCAGACAACAATGAACCAATCACCCACAAACCAAAGCTCAACCTTCCAAGTTTCTCATTGAATTTTTCAAGGATGTCCATCTCATCTGCTGGATAATCTTTCATTTTTCTTCCTATCATCAGAATCATTGCATCAGATAATGGCAATGGTGGAAGCTGAATAGTATCATAGCTCATTACTTTGGACAACCTAGTAGTAACAATCACATGTGTCCCTCCTGTGTTTCTTGGTATCAAGTCATACAGATCCTTCCCTTCCCACCATTCCACTTCTGTCTCAAGATTATCAATTATCAGCAAGTAAGGAGTCTCACCAAACAGTTCCCTCTTGACTCTCTTGAATGCCTCAAATTCTTGCTCCTCAAAGCTACGAATCCGACCCCTTTCAATCTCAGAATCAGCACCAACATCCAATCCCAAATTGATAGACAAGTTCAATAAGTTCTGCCTAAGATACCTGGCTTCACCACCAACCCACAAGACCATTTTGTACCTCTGGTGATATCTATGAGCAAATTCCAGTGCCAGCTCAGACTTCCCAATCCCCGAAACCCCAATAATGCAAATCACACTGCTACACAGGCTCTTGTAGTTTCCACCCTTTGACTTCTTATTCTTCAACCTCTTCACAGAATTGTTTCCTGTGATTGGTTCAACCCAAGCCTCTAAAGTTGGTTCTTTGCTACTCCCCATCTCTAGACTAATATACCTCCCACACCTACCTACTACTGGTTCACTTTCCTCATCTGCAAGGCCTTCAGATTGTCCACTTCCACTAGCCTCTCCTTTGATGGATGTCCTACAATGATCTTGGACTTGTTCCATAGAATTCCCTCGACCGAAAAAAAGACCTTCGATCTCCATAATCTCCTTCTCTCTTCCTACGAAGTATGTGTTCCTTGGAAAAGGTAAACTCTCAAATCCTTGCATATTATCCTTCTGCTCAGCATTCTTCCTACCAAGTCTTGCTCTTAACATACCAGCAGCTTTTGCTATGCAGCTTCGCCAGTTACCATCATCAGCTTCTAGATTGAACTCATTGCATTTCATTAGCCCATCAATTGCCTCTTTACATTCTTTGTCGATTGAGTTGCAGTTAAGAAGAGCCATAATCTCAGCAGGTCCTGTATCAAACAAGAGAGGGATCAAGTTCTTTTTTTGAGCAAAGAATCTCACCTCCTCCATACTATAATGGTTGAGGAAGCTGGAACTTGTAACAACCACCACTCCAAATGCCACTGAGCAAATGACTCTATCAGCAATCTCATGGCTCTGACTGTCTGAATACTTTGCTCTATCAGCAAGCATGCAATCAATGCCTTGAAGCTCAAGCTCAGACTTAAGCCACTTGCAGAAGCGCACCAAGTTGGGGTTCTGGCCATGGAATCCAATGTAAACATCACAGCTTCTTAGTTTAGCATTGGTAGCAGGTGAGACAGGACCTTTTGCAAAGGAAATTCTTGGGACTGGAAATGAGAATGAGATGCGTTCAGGAGCTGCTTCAGGAACACACGTCACATATTTGAGCCTTGTGTCAGCAGTGTCATCAGAGAACTCATATTGATCAGAAGGGGGTGTGTAGGAACTGCTTGGCACATCTTCTGGGGTGGAAGGGTTGGTGGTGGAAGTGGTTGTTGTTGTTGTTGGTAGTGATGGTTGGTTTTCCAGAGGAGATCCATTAGGGGGGTCTGGGATTATGGCCCTTGGAGATATATATGGAGACTGCAATGCTGAAACAAAGGCTGATGAAGGTGGGGACACAAGAGGAGAACCATAAGGTGATGATTCTATGGCATTGTTTATGTTTGGTGAAGGTAAGTTTGAGTTGTCTAAGCTCTCCTCACCTTTTTTGCTGCTGCTTGCAATCTTAATTTTAAGTGCGCTAGAGATTGCAGTGTGTGTTGCATTGGTGCCTTGGTTGTCCTTTCTTTCACTGTCCATGAATAAGAACCTTCAAAGATGGCTAAGAAGTGCAGTTCTAGTGGCCTTTAGGTTAGATCTCACTGTAGGTGTACATTGTATATTACTCTACACTCTACAGCATTTCTTTCTTAATAATTAGCAATGGCTCCTCTATTGTTTATGTGGGACATAGGTAGGTCTTAAAAAAACCATTATTTGTTGCTAGGAAACAGCAGACCTGAATAATGTATCTGTGTGGCTCTGACTATGACCCTACAGCATTTGCTTGGTCCTGGAAACATAAATGCAATCCAATAGTAAAAGGCTAAGACACAAGAGTTCTGCATGTGGTACACAGACTCATCACTTGGCTTTTAGTATCTGAAGCTGTGTGCTGTACTTCACCAATAGCATTTGCATAACCTGTACTGATTGATGTGGTGTGAGTTGTGAAGCATTAAAACTGTGTGCTTGAATGTGAAAGCTGGGAGATGAGTTTTAGCTTCCAGTTTTGGCCATGCTACTACTGTGGTGGAAAGGAAACAGCAAAGAAAATGTTAGTCTTAGAAATCAGAAGTGTGACTCTCACATCACTAAGCCAACCTTATTTGATGATGGTGATGCTAACTAACACTTCTGTTCTGAAACCATTGAAGTTACCTTATGTTTCTACCATTTTTTGCTGAAAAACCAAAAATGTAAAGGCCCTTTTCTTCTCTATGTCTGCTTCAACTTCAACTCCAGGGATACCCTTTGAAAGGGAGGGAAAAGAAATTGCCTTTGTCTAAGTCCAGGGGTACCCTTTCTCTCTCCTCCATGAAGTTCTGCAGGGAATCTAACGTGGGGTTGATTCTCCCAAGTTTGAATTAAACATATAATATTGATTTCTCTGCGAAAACAAATGGACACATAATAATTAATAATTAAATAAGCACTTAAAAACAAGTATGGTGCCACTACCAAAACAAGAAAAAGAAAAGCAAGTATGGTGTAGTATTTCAATACTAATAGTTTAATACACCATAGTGCAATTTTAATTTTGTCTTATGTGCTTGGCCCTGTATGCTCTCACCTGCTGTAAATAAAAATTCTTGCAGTCAAAGTTGTCAATAGCACAAAGACCAAAGATTGATCAGAGGTTTTACCCCCAAAACAGATTTATTTATCATAATTGAATGAGAACTTGGTTTGATACGAGTAAAGGCAGTAAAGTAAAATCAATTATACTTAGCATATGAATGTTATTAGTTACTTATTAATTATACTTTAAGAACTTTAGTATTATAAGAATGGATCCAGATTACTTACGGTAAATTATTTTCAATGATGCTATTTGTTACAAAGAAAAATTCATACAAAATTAATGGTTTCACCAGAGAAGGAACTAATAATTATGTGATTAGAGTGAAAATTGAATAACCAATTACATTTATGGATGACAAATCTCTCGCAGTTATATATTTAAAATTTGAAACCTGGCATGTTCAATAGTTTCATTCAATGATTTTGATTTGATAATTACGTGAATGCATGAATTTGGTTGCCTCCAAATCCATTTCCACTATATATCAATGCTTCACAACTTATCAAAATATTAATAGTTGGAAAAAATAATCTAATAATCTCCCACAAAAGGTGGATGACGGGGTGAGTGGGTGCCTGGTTGATGTAATGAATGTTTAAATTTAAACACTAATAAGATTTTTCTTTTAAAGTGACAGAAAATTATCATGTTCGTACTTCATATAATAATATAATAGTTGGGAAGGGCATCTATCTGCGTAATCATCTGACATAAATTTAAACCATTCTATTGGAAATTGGACCAACGACTGGTCAACCTGAAGCACACAGTAATATAACCTAAAATGTGGGGTTGATACCGTGAGGTGAGTTTGGCCTGTTTTTTTTTTTTTTTTTGATAGAGTTTGGCCTGTTTGTGTCTTCATTTTTACTCTCTAAAAATATAGATATAGATACTTCTGTTCAAGTAATTTTTATGCTAAATTATTCGTATGATCTTTTATTTTTATTTTAGGTTGTAATTTGATTTTTTATTTTTTAAAAATTACAAAATGGTCCTTTAAATAATCTTTTTATAGCATGTTTATAAAAAAAATTAAAAAATACATTACTTCAAAGGTAATACAAAATAAAAGATAAATGATCATTTTGTAACTTTTAAAAAATAAATAACTAAATTGCAACATAAAGTAAAGATAAGGGATCAAAAGAGTAATTTAGCCTAATTTTTATTTAAAATATAATAAGGAAGAGAAAATTGATATTGGATAGAGGTGAGAAAAATTATAAACATTATGCTCTGATTTAATTACAAATTAACATTATGCTAAGTTTATAAATATATTTATCCTTCGTTTCGTTTGGTATGTGAGAAAATGAGGAAGAGAGAATTGATATTGGATAGAGGTGAGAAACTATGCGTGTTTAGTATAGTAAAAATAGAGGAAGAAAGTCTTTAAAAAAAATAAAATACAATAGAGGAGAAAAAAAATAAAAAGGTGTTTCTCTCCTAATGAGGAGAAAAGAAAGGAATATTGATTTTTCTCTTTCTCTTTTTTCTCTTTTTCTTTATTTATTTATTTTTTATTTCTTCAAATACTCCTATTTTCATTATATTTTGGCTTAAATATATTTTTGATTTCTCAAATTTAAGTCACCGTTGTTCTTTCTCCTTCAAATTTAAATTTATTTTCTTAATCCCTCAATTCCAAAAAATGTTCTTTTTAGTATCTCCTGATTGATTTTTTACAATTTGAATGCACAATTTATGACAATTTTTTTACCGTAAGAGAGAATAAAAAAAATATTTTTAAAATTGAAGGACTAAAAATATAAATTTAAATTTGGGGACTAAAAACAATAATGACCTAAATTTAATAAATCAAAAACATATTTAAACCTTATGTATTTTATTTATTTCCATTCACTTTATTTATCTCTTAAAGAAATGTTAGTTAAAATTTGTTATAAATCATAATTTTAATAGGTCACAATTGATATCCCCTCTCCTACTATAGAAGTCAAACAACATTGTAGGACAAACAATATTCTTACACCCTCAACTCAATAAATTTGTGCATTTTTTTAGTCATCTCAGACTTTCACGGCTTCCAACCCATCGCATTTTCAATCGGGGGCAACTCTGTAAGTCTCAAATTTCTCACTCTCATGATTTTCTATCTCTGCTATTTCCCAAAAACTCATACTGTGTATTATGTTGAATCAGTAGATAAAGTCAATTTCACACAACCAGTTGTGGATATGAACCTCAACTTTACGTCTTTCTAGTTAATGGGTTTCGTTAAGACGGTTGATTTTTGGGGACTGCTTTGCTGGAACATGATAATTGTGCTCTTGCATATTGAATTGAATTATCTTGTGGCTGATTTTTTTGTTTATTGTCTATTTTGTGTTGCTGTATGATTCAACTGTCTCAGAAGAAAACTGGGAAACGGTTATAGTTGTGGAAATCTTTGTCTAAATAGCTGTTATAGGAGTAGGGTTGAGGTATTTGTTGTGACTTGTATCTGCTTGTAAGATGTTTGATAAATGGATTGCTCATTTTTGGTAAAAAAAAAGGGAGAAAATGATTATTGCAAGAGAGTCCGTTAAGGATGTGGCCCCTGTTGTGGGATTCTTGGCCACTGATGCTGCTGAATGGGTCAATGGTCAAATCGTTCCGGTCAATAGTGGTTGGTTATGTTTAGTGTATTTTCATTCACTTTCAGTCCTTAGGTATGTCACAAGCGGTGTGTAATAAATGTTTGAGGGCTGTTCTGCTTTTATATAAGCTTATAAAGAGGATAGTTAGTCTTAAAAGAAATCCCAATATCCCATGGTTCTGGAAGTTCAACAGGGTTGTGTTTGTGGGTGTGCGGGTGCATGCTTGTGTGTTTTGAACTATACTGGAAGAGGGCAATGGCGTGTGCAAGCACAAAATGATTTGCATTATTTCGAACTATTATAGCGTTTAACTTTCACTTCTACAAACAAATTATTATTATATTTCTATTTGACGGATTAATTTAAACTAGGAAAGTTAAAACCCTGTGTACGCTGAAACTGCAACTTTGGGGATTTTTATTATCATTAGTAAAGCTAAGGAGGATAAATGACATAAAATTGAACAATTCATCACATTAATACTTACTGTGACATAATATATTTTGGATTTTTTGGGAGTTGACGAGAAGAGGATGAACAGGACATTTGAGGCTCTTCTAGTGCTTGATTGAATAATGATAAAGATCTGGTCAGTTCTTAAACTATGATGTTGCTGAAAGGGGAGTTTGTTCAGTTAATATTATTATCTTATTTCTATACTTGTTTTACTCGGAGCTGATTGTATTTAATTCATTGAAGCTGAATATGGGGATGATAACATGCAAACAGAATTTTGGATTTCAAAGTGCAAGTTTAGTGTCAAGTGCTTGAGGATTGGGGCTGTCAGTCATGTATCAATTTCATGGAGATGTGTCTCATTATGAGAGTTTTGATTAGCATTCTTGTTATATTGAGTTGTATGACTGAGATTTGTGCATCAAGAGTTATTTGTGTCTTAGCATCAAGCCAATTGGTTTTCTACAACATCAAAATGTGAGGTTGTTTCAAATTTTACACATAACTTTTTTGAACTTGCATGTTTATGTTTTTGGCAGTACACTTTATTATGTTCACAACTTGAACTTTGGATGTCAGATTTCAGATTCAACTGTGAAAGTCCCAGATTTTTAGTTCTTGTCCAATAGATACCAGATTTTTGTGAAAACCAGTGCTATTTATTCATAGTTCCCGATTCTGCCAGCAGTTGTTGTTTTACTCTTAACCTGTGCTACACAAATTGGGATTGCATCATGTTAATTGCTCTGAAAACCTAACAAGCAGTGTTGTTAAATAGTCGCTATGGCCCCGCCATGGCAGAATGGCATGGCAGATTTTTTGCCAACCGCCATAGACAATTTGTGAAGGGAGGCCCGCCATGGCGGCACCATAAGGCGCAATGGCGTGTTTATATGGCGGAATTTCGGCCTTCCGCCATGTTCTGCCATCCGCCATTGATAACACTGCTAACAAGTAGGGATTTCATCCTTAAAATTTTCCGAGTTTCTCCCATTCATTACCATATTTTTAAGTAAAGTTTAATTCTGCATATTGTAACTGTTTGACAGCATTTAGTGTTCAATGTGTAGCTTGGGCTACAGAGTTGGAAACCATGCACCATTTTAAATTATTTTTGGCCTTGTATTAGGCAGTTTTATTTGTTATCTTTCCCAACAATAACTACTAGATTTTCCATTGGCACTATCATATTCTCCAACATTACAGTAAATGCCTCTAACAAGAACAACATTATTGCCACAGTAATGCTTTTTGTTGAGGAGGCAGGTAGTACATTCATACGCAGTAATGCTTATTGCCATAGTAACATTTACACACATTTCACTGCAGGTGTTGTTTTGTATGAAGTTTAACAGTAAAGGAGAAGACAAAACAACCACACACTCATATCTTACTCCTCATATTTTAAACATTTACACACATTTCACTGCAGGTGTTATTTATTTCCTTTAAATGGAATGAGTTAGATATTGATAAAATAATTACATGTTTGCACCACTGACTCTATGGTAACCATATTTTTTTTTATCTGTCTATGGTAGCCATTTTAGCACATAAATTTCTGTCTTTCCTTATACTTAAGAGCACTAAATCTAATATTGTTTTAAAGAATAGTTCTGAACTTTTTTTTTTTTTTTTTCCAAATCTTTTCCGAATTAGTGACAGCTTCTAACTTTTTAAAATTTGGTTGCCTTTGTGACACCTCCCTCCCGGAAAAAAAAAAAAAACTATTGTGAAACTTGGTGATGACATCCACTTCCATTTTCATTTTAATATTTTTAGCATCTAGAAATGGTTTTGATGGAATTGTTTCTACTGATTTAGTTTTAGAAGTGAAAAAATTCTAAACATTGATTTATGTTGTCAGATATAATTTTCTGCAGTTTGCAGAAACATGTCTTGTGTATACCAGTTTGTCTCTAACTACTTATTATATGCAGGAAAGGATATGATGGAAGGAGATATTAAGATTTTGGATGGAGATGACACTCTGGTGAAGATAAAAGTCTTGTTTTTCGCCAGAGCTCGTGATCTCACTGGCCTGAGTGAGATGCCATTGGAGGTGTCATCTGGAAGTACTACTCATGATTGTTTGAAAAAGCTTTTTGTCAAGTTTCCAAGTTTGGAAGAAATAAGAGGGTGCATGGTTTTGGCTCTGAATGAGGAGTATACAACTGAGTCAACCGTTGTTAAAAACACAGATGAGTTGGCCATAATACCTCCAATAAGTGGTGGCTGAACAACTTAATATCACTGCAGGGTACTTCTACTTTTGTACACTAGTAGATATTCTGAAAAAAATCTCTGCATTTGAATAAATACTGATTAGTTAATATCTCATCTAGGGTAATTTTATTGGTGATGTGCAGTTCTCAATGAAGAGGTTAACCTTTCTCATCATACAATATGGAGATTTCTACTATGTTTTTTTAGTCAACGGTTCAAGCATGAAGTTAACTAAAAATAATTTTAACAAAAAGGTTCAACCTTTTGAGAACTCCATCTCTCTATGAAATTACCCTACCAGTAGAATGATTGTAATTTGTGAACTTCAATTAGTGATTGTAATGCTGGATTTATTGTAAATGAACACCGGCAGTTTTCTTGTTCTAAAGAAAATGAAAATTTTCCATTTGTCACTTTCTGTGGCACTTTATTTTAGCATTAGGGACTATTAAGTATTATCACAGCACCATGTTTTCTATCAAATCTTACTGTACTATTGTTTTCAATTAACTATTTGAGCAGTAATATAACAACACGTTGCATCTTAACATTTCGTACAATAACTGCTTATTGTATGCAGGAAAGGGATATGATGTAAGGAGATATTTAGAAAAGGAGTAACATATTTATCCCACTCACTTTCTTATAATTCATTTCTATCTATTTTTTCTCTTTAACTCTATTTTTTTTTTTATCATATCACATATTATATTTATCATTTTCTCTTTTTACTTTTTCCTTTTCTCTATTTTTCTCCTCCATAGTTTGTAAAAAAGGTAGGAAAATATATTACACTATTCAAACATTTTTTATATATTCTTAAATTATAATTGCACTGTTAATTTGATATGTATTATATACACTGTCATTTAATAATAAATTTTTGGTTTAAATAACCTTTTGGTCCCTATAAAATAAGAGATTTTTTATTTTAGTCCTTTAAAGATTTTTGTTTTAATTTTAGTCCCTATAATTTTTGTTTTGTTTTAGTTTTCGTTGTCAAGTAATAACGTTAAATGATGACACAATATCAATGTTAGCAACTCATTAACTTGTCACGTCTATTAAAGAGTTTATAGTGCAGTCACGTGTAAATTTTTTGGTAAATTATGTTTTTAAATCTCTTATCAATTAGTCTAACATCATCAACTGATTTGAATAGATAAAGATTTAAAAACATAGTTTACAAAAAAAAAAAAATATGTGATTGTCCTGTCAGACTTCTTGATAATGTGACAATTTATTAGCTACCGACGTCGCTATTATGACATCCGTTAACGCTATTATTTGACAATAGGAATTGAAACAAAAAAACTTTAAAGGACTAAAATAAAAAACAACCTATTTTATAGGGATCAAAAAGTTATTTAAGTCTAAATTTTTTTATAATGACCATTCAATCATTTTTTTAGAAGAAATGACCATTCAATCATAAATTAATATATATGATTAATTTGATGACTTTTATAATATATTAAAATTTATTTATGAATTATTTAATTTTGTAAAAATTTAATTTTAGGCTTAATTTCACATTTTTGTCACCCAAACTATCATCATTTTTAAGAATTTTACCACCCAATTTTTTCGTGTATTTTATGCTTATGTTTTTCAATTTTTGCGCATTTTACTGATCTCTTAAATGTGTAACGAAGTGTTAATGTATCTCTAAAATGATGTCGTTTTATCACTAGTATTTGTGAAACGAAGTCATTTTGTTACCAATATGATGAAAAAATGTGTGAATATTAAAAAATATAATGGTAAAATGCGTGAAAAGAAACACTTGGATAGTAAGATGTGTGAAAATTAACAATATGCTTGTAAAATGCATAGAAAAAAAAGTTGAATGATAAAATTCACGAAATAATAATAATTAAATAATAAAATTTACAATTAAGTCTAAATTTTGTACTGTGAAAAAAATTGCATTTTCTTTTGAAGAGAGTATAAAATTTTACTTTAAAAGTGCGCATTACTTAAACTCAATATTTATTATTTTTCAGTGTATATATATATATATATATATATATATATATATATATATATATATTTTAAATTATGTACCACTCACGAACCTGTGATCCAGGTACACTGCTCCCATGATATGATGCGACAGTGGGCCACGTTACCCATTGTCGCTGTTTCAACTTTTCATCAAATCAACTATTAATTAATTAATTAAAAATATTACTAAGCATTTTTTATTGTTTACATATATATTTTATAAAGATGATTTTATTCACTACATGATGATTAGATATTAAATGTTACTATATTGTTCAAAAGAATTTAAAGCGTAATTTATTGTCTGTAAAAGTTATCTTTTTTCGCTAAATTTACTTCTATTAAGTATATTGATACGAAATTTAATCAATACATCTAATACTTGGTATAATTTATTTTAAAAGGGAGTAAATAATAAATGTATATCTGTAAAAAAAAAAAAAAACAGTATAAACTGTTTTCACACTGTAATAATTCAAACATAAATTAATATGTATTATAACTTTGTGTATTTTAATAGTGATTACCTTAAAAATCATATTTATTATAAATTTTTTTATTAATTGGTAATGTAAATTTTATAGTGCATGTTTATATTTTTTTAAAAATGAATTTAAAAACTAACTAACCAACATGAGTCAACTTATATAAAAAAAATCATAATCAAATGATTTAGTTCAATTAATTGAGTTGTGTACGTGAATTGTTATAAATTTCTTAAAACATGTGATCGATTCTTATAAATAAAAAAATATATAAAAAGAATCATAATAATATCTAATGAATTTTAATATTTTATTATTTATTTTAATTAATAAATAATATAGAGATATTATTAAACGAGAAAGGATATACCGATTACAGTGGACGAAAATAAATAAATAAATAAATAAATGTAATAATTTGTACTGTATATAAATAATTGTTAATGTAATATTTCCATTCCCTTGGGTTGATCCCTTCTCCGCCTATAAAACTGCAAATCCCATCAAAATCCCTAATTTTAGGGTTTCCGTGTCCAATCCAAGGGCTTCGTTTATGAAGGTAATTTACTCTAAATCGTAGATCCTCTCTTCTTTCTCTTTCTCTCTCTCATTCAATTTTTTGATTGCTTATTTATTCGTTTCTATCCCAAAAGTAACCGTTTTTTTTTTTCATTTAATTTTCTTGGAGGCTTTTTTTTCTTCTTCTTCTTGATTTTGAAGTTCGTGAATTCTCATTTGATTTGTTGCTTCAACCGCAATTAATTGTAAGTGGGTTTTGATCTCTATGTCCAGATTTAGAGAAAAGGGTTTAAATTGATCATGGATTTGGGAAGCGAATCCGTGGAAGATAACGAAGTGGATCATGAAGGAAATGGAAACGGTGGTTCTTATGGTAACGAGAAAATTGGGTTGGGTTTGGAGGGAAATTCGGATGCCAACGGTTTGGATCAAAAGGGAACGGTTGTTGAAGTTGAAGTGGGTAGTGGGGAAGGTGTGAATTCCAAAGTGACACCAACAAAGGGGTTTGGGTTGAAGAAATGGAAGAGAATTAGGAGGAATGTTGTTAAGGATCCGAATTCGAGTGTTGATTCAGGTAAAGTCTTGAAGAGGGGCTTGTCTGGCAATGCCAATTTGAGTGAAACCCATCCTTTTCTGCGCGATGTTAAGGAGAAAAGCGATGGATCTTCGGATATGTTTGGGAATGTAGTGTTTTCTGATGGCAATGTGATCCATGGTTCGAGTTCGGATTCTAGAAATGCACTTGGATCTGGTTTTGTTGTTGGGACTGATTCTGAGAATAGCGAGGATCGGAGTAGCAAGTCTTCTACAGCGGCTAGTGAGCCCAAGTTGAAGCAAGAGAAAAGCCGTAGTAGGAATGTGAATTCGAAGCATTTAGCAAACTCGGCTAAACAAGTTCAACAGGGAAAGGGACGGACTGAAGGCAATAAGAAACCAGGAGGAGGCGGAAGAGTCAAAATTGAGAAGGAAAATTCTTTTTCTAGTTTGGAATCTGATTCAAGAAGCTCCAACTTTAAGCAAGGTGGTTTTTCGGTTACTAGTAATGGAAAACATAGTGGTAGGCCAAATGTTTATGATGGAGTTAATAGTGGTGAAGCACACACTAATGAACATTTCACCGAGGGAGTTGAAAGTGGTTATGGCAACAAAAATGTTGTTGAGGATGAAGATCTTTTACAAGAGAATTTGGGTACAAATTTGTCTTGGGATGTTACAGAAGAAAAAAGTGTGAACAACCAATCTTCAGCCACTGAAGATCCCTTAATTGAATCAGTTAGTAGCCTTCAGGCTGTCCAGGAGGCACTTCAAGAAGGTTTGTCCGTTTTATTTTTCCAGAAAGTTTGATTTTTCTGTGAATCTTTCTCTGTCCACCTTGTTTTTGACTGATATTGTTACGTTTCTTAGTTTTATAGTCCTTGAGAAAATTTATGGTACATATATTACCTTATTAGCAGTTTCTTGACCATTGGATTCTGTTGTGTGATTCAATTCAACTGTCAATAAAGCAGCCAACATGGCAGATATCAATGCATGAAAAGTCCTAATATATTTTGGTCTGATTTGAACCCCGCAACTGTTTAAACCTTATGATTTTTTGTTTTTCTAAACTCAACCAAGGGAAACCATTGATTTGGTTCTGTTTAATCAGTTTGGTTTGGTTCCTTGAGCACCCCTGCATCTGGAGTAGTGGAAGGTCTTGTAGCACAAAGGAGTTTGTTTCTTGATGGAAAAGAAACTTATTTTTTAATTTGAGTAGCAGTTGCAAGTTTTTGGTATAATTTTGGACATTCTGATAAATATTTTTAAACGTGTTACCTAATTGATGCTTAGCCTATGGGTCTGAATTTGTTGTGAACTAAATCATTGAATGATCAATATTCTGTTTCCTTATATTTTTTATTCTTTTGAACCCCCTTTAAAATTCTTGATTGTTTTATTATAGAACCTTAAAAGTCTGATGGTCTACAGGTCTAGTCTAGTCTCCTTTGTAAGTCTTCTTGATAATCAAATAATCCTATAATATTAAATTTAAAAACTGTTATCCTCTTGCATTGCATATGTAGCACTTTGCTGGTTGATGAATAGATGGTAAATAGAAAATGTGCCTGTTGGAAAACTAGTTAAATGTTGTAAATGTTTTAGATAGATCATAGATGTAATTGTTGCATTTTGCATTTAAGTTGTCTTGTGGAGTATGGTTGTATTTAAATCAAGTGGTTCACCAGGTTAAATTTATTTATTATTAATATCTTGGATTGCCTTGACTAAATGTCAGTATGTGCATTGACCTTTTCCCCCCGGTGGGTGGGCTGTCTTATGGTTAAGTGTCTTGATTTTGAGCCTATCATAGTTAATGTATTTTGCTGTGTTTTTTAATGGAATTCTGAATATCTAATTCTCTCTTTGTGAAGATTATTGAATGGTTCTTCAATTGGATTTCATGTTTATTGAGAAATGCAAGAACTTATAGATAGCTAAATGAATGAAAATATAATCTGACTAGGAACTTGTCGGGTGACTTGTTTTATATTTTTGTATTAATTTGATTGTGCAAGCTTACCTGCATATTGTAATATTGTTATAGTAATATTTTCTTCCATAAGAGCCCAAAACTTAACTTCTGCTTCACTGTTTACTCTTCTGGTTCACAGTTTTGTATTTTCTATTAAAGCTTTGTTCTTTGTTTTAGTAGGACCACCAAACATAACTTATTCTCTGTTTTCACTTTTCATTTCAAAAGTAACTTTTTGTCTTGATACTGTGATATTGTTTGTTGGTTATCTATTCAGGATCTGCGTCCTTTAAAGTGACCAACCCACTTTAGAGGGTAAAGTAAGTAATCTCTGTCATTGATGAGAAAATCAACCATCAATATTACATGTGCATGTATAACAAGTCATTCATGTGTTAGAATATCAACGGTTGATTTTTTCATTAATGACAGAAATTAATTATTGTACCTTTACCCTTACTCACTTTAGAGAAGTCAAACCCATTTATTAAGAGATCTATATCCGCTAATTTGAGTTGCTCCTATGAATTGGCTAATATATGACCTGAGCCAGCAACTGGAAACAATGATGGGAGATAGGTTATTGGCTTTTTAAGCTACTTTCTACAATTCTAGTTCCCTACCCTATTTTGATTATTATTTACTGGAACAGCATATGCTATTTTCTACTTATTATTAATATTTTGAACTTATGGTTTACTGAAATGATTAATGACAGTCTATATTATAAGCTTTTCTTTAATCTATTTAGAGTTTGTTTGTTGATGCTGAAGTTGTTTATTTGCATACTACTAAGAAACAACTTTTTTCTCCGTTTAATTTTTATTGGTTTGCTGAAGTTCCTTCTTTTCTGTAAAGTGGTCTTTAATGGAAGAATGAAATATGGCATGTGCCATTGCTAATGACCAATCTACATGTACTCTTGCAGAACTCCAGAAATTCAGGGAGATTGGGATTGAAGCCATTTCACCAGATGATGATGACTCAGCCAAGTGTAGCAGTGCATCTGCTGGTACTACTATTGATCTTGGACTTAACAAGTCAAGCCAATCTGGTCAGTCTGGTGCAGAAGAAACTAAACAAACTGCTTCAAGTTCCTCGGATCCTCGGGTATTGGGCCTGACACAAAATATAAATATTTTGGAAAGCAAGTTGGAGGAATTACAGGGTGTGCTTACTCTGAAGGACTCCAGGATTGCTGAACTCGAAACATCCTTGGGTAGTGTTAAGATTTCTAGGGAAGAATCTGCTAGCACCGTAGGTTCGTCGGAGGAAAAATGTAAAGTGGTCGAGTCTGAGATCGAGGGCCTTTTTAGGCTAAAGATTGAAGCTGAGGTTGAATACTTAGCCATCTCAAAGGTAATGCAGAACTTGAAGGATGGGGCAGGTATTCAACAGACATTATTGGAAGAACAAGAGAAGCTGTCTGAAAATCAAGCGCAGGTTCTCGACAAGCTTGTAGATGCAGAGAGTAAAGCTTCGGTGCTGAAGAACAAAGCAGAAGAGTTGGAAAAATATTGTGGTGATAGTGTAGTAGTTGAGGAGTCTTTTGTGCTGCAGAGAAGAGTATGTAAGGTTACATTTTTTCTTTTCATACAGTTTATGTTTTTAATTTTGGTCTTTTGGCTTTTCATGTCACAGTTATCGCACAATTCTGGGATGGTTGTACCCACTTAGGTCTGCAAAATTAGGTTCATTGTGCAATCTTAAAAGTTTTTTTTTTTTTTTCCTGATCTTTGAATGTAAAATTTCGTTGTTATATAAAACTGACCCTTCTTTCTCTGGGTAGGGGGAGAGCGTGTATTTGCTCTCGTTGTTTTAATATCATTTTGTGCACAGCCCCTTGTAATTTGGGCTTGGCAAAACAATTGTTATTGTTAGTTTTTTTCTTCTTCTTGAGTTTAATTTTAATAACCTGTCAAGATAGAGATTAGAGATTTGTATATTTTCAACAAATTAGAAATCATCTTAGATATAATTTTTAAAATAATTATTATAAAAATCAATAATCTTATCATATGCAGTAATTCATGTCATGTTGGATGATAGTATAATCTATTTTTTTCTTCACGATAATACATTTTAACATTTATTTTTTCACTATACTTGCTAGATATAACAGAAGTATTTTGGATTACCTGCCTGTTTTATAAGAAACAAGCTTATATTCAAACCATGGTTTGTGACTTTCTCAATGAAAATCTATACAAGGGTTGGGATGAGCGTTTGTAAAATTGGTTTTAAATGAAATTGATTTTAGTTAAAATTGATTTCAATGTGAAGTGATTTATATTTGGATATTTTTATTTTAAAAGCAACTTAGTAGTAAGATTTAGTATAAAATATTAGTTTAATTATATTTTTAGTCCTTCAAAGTAGAGGGTATGTTTTTTATATCTCTAAATAAAAACTTATATTTTTTAGTCCATCAAATTTGAAAATATTCTTTTTAGTCCTTTCCTCATAATTTGAGCGATTAAAAAATACAAATTTTTATTTGGGGGGAGGGGGGAGTTGGACTAAAAAGAACATTTTCTGAATTTGAAGTAAATTTTTATTTGGGGAACTAAAAAAAAATAGACCTCTTAATTTGAAGGACTACAAACATAATTAAGTTTAAAATATTTAAACTCAATGCAAAAGTTATATTATTACTTTGACACAAAATTAATTTTAGATTTGGAATATTTTTTAATGTGAGATTAAATATATGAAAATTTACTTAAAATTATATTAATTAGTATTTAAACCTGTTTTTATGAATGTAAGCATGCACTAAACTTAGGGTTGATCAAGTGATTTAACCAACATCTTCACTTGAGCTATTAACACATTAAACTCTTCAGGTCATCTCTAACACTGCTGCTTACAAGAGTTGTTTCAAGTTAAACAACATCTTCACCCGAGCCATTAACACATCAAACTCTTTAGCCATACTTTCACCATTTGGTCTTTAAAAAACAAGGAAAATAATATTTAAATTTAAATTACAATGATGAATATTTGCATCATATGTGAATCAAAGCTTTATAATAACAATGATAATGATTAATAAAATATCACTATAATAAATTTTATTAATATTATGAAATTAATTTAAATATAATTTTATTTATCACTAATAAATTGGTGAATATAATTTTATTATAAAGTATTTAAATTGAATCATATTTATCTCACTAATAATATGGAAACATTTTGGAAATATTTATAAAAAGAATAAACGTAAAACACTTTGATATGTTTAATAAGCTATTTAAAGTGTTTAGTCAATTGTTATTAGGTGTTCTTTTTATCTAAAAAATATAATTTTTTCATCATTTTAATTGTTTATATGTATGGATAAATAAAGATAATAATTATCTTATTTTAATTATTTTTTATCAATAATTTATACATGATAAAATTATTTCAAATACATTACGTTGAACAAGTAAAAAAAAAATTCATCTTTAAAAATGTTAAGGATTAAAAGTTTCACAAATTTTTTACTTAAAAATGCATTGTATTTTAGAATACAATTAGATTTGCAGCTTCTACAAACATTTACTTACTAAATTCCACAGCTAGTAGATTTCTTAAATTACTTATTTAGACTACTTTTCTAAGAATTGCTTAAATTATTTACTCAAATTTTAATTTTAAAATGGTCATAGAAAACTTATGTGACGAGCTTAACCTATTTTATATCAAATAAACTCAGTGTAAATGTGTTAATTGAAAATGTTTAAATACAATTAAAATTATTGTCACTTAATTTTTCTATATATAATATAATTTTATATTATAAAAATGTCAATATGTTTTATAGGGGTCAATTTGCTAAATTAAGATCTTATTTTAAAACGTGCAAGTTATAACAAATGCTTTTCAACATATATAAAATATTTAATATATTTTTGTATACATATAAACAAATTACTCCACCTTAATCCCAAAATTTTCCTTTGCATAGCACATGTTCATGCTCTAGAATATATAAAGATAAAGATTTTAAATATAATAATTACTTAATTATAAAATGGCTTTAATACTCTTAATTTAGACAAAAAAGTTAAAATTACTAACTTATCCCAATAATCTTTTTTTAACTAAAAATAAGAGTATTTATTACGAGTAATAAATGTGTTATCATGAAATATCATTAATACCCTAATTTTGGGCGAAAAATTAATTGCTTCATAAACCTTTCTTTTATACATACTCTATAAAGATAATTTATTACGAATAATAAATACGTTGTAGTGAAATACAATTAATATCCAACTTTGGATATGAAATTAATTGCTTCAGAAACATTTCTTTTATATATATAAAGACAAAAATAATTATTTAATTATAAAATGACTTTAATACTCTTAATCTAGACATGAAAATTAAAATTACCAACTTATTCCAATAATCTTTTTTTAATTAATAAAAATAGTATTTATTATGTGTGAAAAATGCGTTGCATTGAAATACCATTAATACCTCAACTTTGGATGAAAAATTAATTGCTTCATATATATATATATATACTCCCTCCGTCCCAAAATGAGTGTCGTCCTAAGTTTTTTTACATATACTAAGAAGAAACTATTACTCCCTCCGTTCCTAAACTCTTGATGTTTAAGGTTAATGCACGCAGCTTAAGAAACATTTAATATTATGCACAAACAATACATTTAGTCTAAAATATACTCATTTAATATCTATGAGAGAAGAACTTGTGAAAATCTAAGTCATATTAAATAGGGGTATATGTGAAAAAAAATAATTAATGAGCATTGGAATGTGTAAAACATCAAGAATTTATGAACAAAAACAAGAAGCTAAAACATCAAGAGTTTAGGAACGGAGGGAGTAAATAGATGAAAGAGAGAAGTAATTTTACAAAACTAACCTTATTATTAATATTTAATTGAAAAGCTAAAGTGACACTTATTAGGAGTATTAGTGAAAAAAAGTAAGTAATATTGTATTGAAAAACTAAATACGACACTCATTTTGGAATGGAGAGAGTATATATATATATATATATATATATATATATATATATATATATATATAATATAATTTTCTAAAATTAAGCTTAACCAAACATGATATTAGCAAAATTGACATGACAATTGAGGGAGATTATAATTGGTCAACATATGGATTCTATAGCTCAACATAGGACTACATGTTATATGTGGCTGCCGATCTGGGGTATGCCAACTTGCTAAGTACAAATACAAATCAAACATTACCGTTTTAATCTCTGCTTTGGAAATATCACAACCCCTTGTTTATTTGTTTTGGAATGTTTTGGACTCAAGGAAAAAATAGCTTCAGCATGTTCTCTACTACAATATTCTATCTTTTCATGTGGACAAGTGTTCCATATATATGAAACAAAACTCAATCAACTAAAGGGTAGAGAAGAAAACATGGAGATGGGTTATTGTGCAGTGTTTCTGATACTGCTTCTTCCAATCTCATGTGCAGCTTCTACCTCAGTTGAGAAGAAATTCAAGGAATGCTTATTAACCCAACATGATGGCAATTCTGAATCCATTGAAAAAATAACCTTCACCTCATCCTCCTCACTATATCCCCAAGTCTGGGATTCATTGGCACAAAATCCTAGATGGGTGAATTCCTCAAGGAAGCCTCTCATCATTCTAACACCTTTCAATGAATCAGAAATTCAAGCAGCCATTCTATGCAGCAAAGAACTTGGGTTGCAGCTCAGAGTCAGAAGTGGTGGCCATGATTATGAAGGGCTATCATACCTTGGTAATGCCCCATTTGTCATGGTTGACCTCATCAACATCCATTCCATTGAAATTAACCTTGCTGATGAAACAGCTTGGGTTCTGGCTGGGGCATCAATAGGTGAACTTTACTACACAATTTCAAAAGCAAGTAAAGTGCATGGATTCCCTGCAGGAACCTGTCCAAGTGTAGGGATTGGGGGACACATAAGTGGAGGAGGGGTTGGTACCATGTTCAGGAAACATGGCCTAGCAGCAGACAATGTTGTTGATGCTTACCTGATAGATGTGAATGGGAAGATTCATGATAGAAAATCAATGGGAGAAGATGTTTTCTGGGCCATTAGAGGAGGTAGTGCTGCTAGTTTTGGAGTCATTCTTGCATGGAAGATCAGGTTGGTTAGAGTTCCACCTATTGTTACAGGGTTCAACATTCAGAGAACACTGGAAGAAGGAGCCACCAAGCTCATTCACAGGTGGCAATACATAGCACATGAACTGCATGAGGATCTTTTCATTAGAATAATTGCTCAAAATAGTGGTGACAAATCAAAAACATTCCAAGCAACCTTCAACTCTCTCTTCCTTGGAGGAATAGACAGGTTGATCCCACTGATGAATGAGAGTTTCCCAGAATTGGGATTGCAGGCCAAAGACTGCACTGAAATGAGCTGGCTTCAATCAGTTCTGTCTTTTGGTGGATACAACAAAGGGGACCCTCCAGAACTCTTGCTCAACAGAACTACCACATTCAAAAGCTCTTTCAAGGCCAAGTCTGACTTTGTAAAGGAGCCAATACCAAAAACTGGTTTAGAAGGAATTTGGAAAAGGCTTCTAGAAGAAGAAACATTAGCCATGCTGATAATGGAACCATTTGGTGGTAGAATGAATGAAATTTCAGAATCTGAAATCCCTTTTCCTCACAGAAAGGGAAACTTGTACAGCATACAATACTTGGTCAAGTGGGAAGTGAATAGCAAGGAAGCATCCAAGAGGCATCTACATTGGACTAAAAGGGTTTATAGATACATGACTCCTTATGTCTCAAAATCTCCAAGAGCTGCCTATTTCAACTATAGGGATCTTGATTTAGGCAAAAACAAGCATCACAACACAAGCTACTCAAAAGCTAGTGTCTGGGGGAAGAAGTACTTTAAGGGAAACTTTAGAAGATTGGCACAAATTAAGACAAAGTTTGACCCTCAAAACTTTTTCAGGAATGAACAGAGTATTCCTCTCCTAAATACCCATCCTTCTTAGTTCTTAACATAAAGGGTATACATTTGTGTAATACTTCAATATTATGTTAATCTTCTGCTTTGTGTGACTGTTATAGACCCTCACCCAACCCTAAACGGTATACTGCTTTTGTATACATTTCAAAGGTAGGGGATGCAAATTCAAAATGGATATCATATATTTTCATAATGCGTGTGAACTCATGTAACACTTCATGAGATCCCATTAGAATTTACCCTCCTGTTGCCAATTAAGTTAGTCTAATAATGACCCTTCCGAAGATGTCTGCTCAAGCTTTCGTTCCTTTCCTATTATCTACATTTCATTTCTTTTTGTCACCAAATCGCTAAGGAAAATCATCAATGTCACAATTTTGAGATGTGACTTAACATGTTGCTGAGTAAATAATTTAACAGGACATGCTGTGATGTGTAGAATTAAAAAAAGATTGAATTTCGTGATTCACTGATTTGGAGTTTTGGACTATTATTGTGACCATGCATCACATTGGATTACTTTCAATGGTCAAGTTGTTCAATGTTGTAAGTTTTCACTTAGCATTTGACCAAAATTTGGTTCGGTTTCCTACCTATATTTTCTAAGATGTCTATTTGTTGTTGTTTTTTATGCACTCGAGATATCTCTTAGTCGAAAGTCAGAAACTAATATCTTGAGGTACTGATATTCATTTAAGGTGTCTATTTGTTGTTGTTTTTTATGCACTCGAGATATCTCTTAGTCGAAAGTCAGAAACTAATATCTTGAGGTACTGATATTCATTTGAGGTACCGATCTCTCTCAATATATTCTTCCATATACACGGAATTGGGAATCAAACATCTAGCTACATGCTTAAAGGGTATATTTGTTGCTTTGTATCTTATTATTAAACCAAATATTTTGTTCACACCTGATGCAAGTTAACAAGGAACAAACTGCTCAAAAAGGGATAGACCCTTCAAGTACTAGAGATGAAAAAGGTTAGTTGTTTTATATTGTAATTACAACAAAAAGGAGACATGAGAAAGAAAAATCCATGCCAATGGTTCTGACACAAATTCAAATTCATATTGTTTATTCACACGTTGAGTTCTCAAAGAGGTTACAACTTTTATTCGTATTCTCATAATGGTCCTAATGTGCCACAGAGATTTATTACCAAAAAGAAAACAAAAACAAAAACAAAAACAAAACATTGATGCAATTGGGACCTGCTCTATGGCGATTGTGCAGCGGATCGCCGGCACCGTTGGGTTCCTTTTGCTTTGTGGGGGCAACTGTTTAAAAATTTGGGGAGAGCAGAGAGCGAGGGTGTGTGACGTGTGTTTGATTTCCATTTCAAAAAGTGGTTTTTTTTTTTTTTTTGGCTTAAATATGTTTTTAGTCTTTCAAATATGGACCTTTATTTTTTTAGTCCCTCAAATTAAAAGTTGTTTTTTTTAGCCCAAAAGTTGAAAAATGCATTTTTTAGTCCCTCTATAGTAGTGTCAAATAAGGAAAAACGAATTCGCAATTTGTGGCGGCTAAAAACTGCCACAAATTTACAAAATCAAATTTTGGCGGCTAAAAGCCATCACAAATTTACAAAATAAAATTTTGACGGCTAAAAGCCGCCATAAATTGCAAATTCTGGCACCTATTATGGAGAGGGACTAAAAAAAGCATTTTTCAATTTTGAGGGACTAAAAAAAGCAACTTTTAATTTGAGGGACTAAAACAAACATACCTCCATTTTTTAAGGACTAAAAACATATTTAAGCCTTTTTTTTATTGTTTTTTTTCAAAATTTGCTTAAGTATCTTTTAATCCTTGTAATTTGGGTATTTTATTTTTTACTTTCCATAGAATTATTTTGGTCACTTTAATTTTTAAAATATATATTTTAAGTTTTTTTAAGTTTCTTTCGTTAAAGAAGTTATGTTAAATAGTGATGTGACAAACAAAGTTCTAAGGCAGCGTGCCAAATATTATTCATGTAAACATATATTTCAAGAGCTAAAATGATCAAAATAATTTTATGAGGACTAAAAAACAAAATGCCCAAATTATAAAGACTAAAATAATCAAATTAATTTTATGGGACTAAAACAAAATATCCAAATTATAGGAATTAAAAGCTATTTAAGCCAAATTAAAATAAAAAAAAAGAAAATTAAAAACCATCATTCACCACCGTTGCAAATCCTTCATTTTCTCCTTCCACCGTTTGTCTTCTTTTTCCATCATCTCAACCACAGAAGTTGCCATAATGAGCAAGTCAACCTAAAACCTAAATTTGCATGAGCCAAATCGCAACCCAAACATTGTGACCTCTTCTTTCTTCTCCTCGTCCATTTGATCATGCAACGACAATAATGATTATGCTTCGATGGTGGCGTGTTGTATAGAGAACACAACATATCGTCGACATTGTAACTACCAAATGACAAATGCAAAGATTGGGGCAATCATCGATTTTTGAGTTGGTTTGCTTCATGTGGTTGCTTTTGTTGTTAGGATGGTGGAAGGAGAAGCCACCACACTAAGCAAGCCAACCCAAAAAACTGAACCTAGAAACCAATAATTCTCCTTAATCTTCACATTTGTCATTTGAAAATAACAATGTCAGTGACACGGCATGTTTTCTAATGCAACATGACATGTTTTTTGATGCAACATGTGTAACTCCTTAAGGGATATTACCTTGAGCTTTACATTTTAATCATTAGAGTGGATAATAAAACATGTATGATTACATTAGTAAAAAAAATTCAATGAATAAAGCCATACAACCTTCTTAAGTAATACTATCATAGACATGCCATTAGGGCATTTCTCATACATATACGGACTTTATGCAAAAGAATAGAACCAAAGTCTTTCAAAATAACTTGTCAAAAAAGATATTAATACAAAAAACACAAAAAAGATATTAATACAAAAAACATAATGTCTTCAAAGCCACTTGGTGTTATCCTCCATTATTGTTCATTCTGAAACATGGAAACTAAACTAATGAGATAATATCTTAGTGAGTGCTAAAGTATGCAACAATATACATATATGCCTCATGGATGCTTCATATTTATATAACTCTACTTAAACAATTACATAAGCATAAACATAAAAATAAACATTAATTTTTCATGCTTAACATTAATATTTCCCTCTTTTTTCGTCTTACAGCAAAGTGTTAAGCTCAAACTTTCAAGAAATGTCCCCTTCGTATTTATATCCTACTCCGGTCTGGGGGACCCTTTACCTCACCTTTAGTGATAGGAAGTGACAGAACTCCACCTACCACTAAAAAGGGTATCCGACCTCATAGTATTAATTTATTTATATGAAATGAATTTGTATGGTTTTACTTTTTTTTTGTTACTTAAATAAACAAACGACTAAGTGATCGTGTGATATAAATGTCATATTACCATTTAGACAACATGACATAATGTTTTTAAGAATATTCTTGTTAGTAATGTAATCACAATGCCACTAACAATTTAATATTAATTGAGCTATAACAATATATAATTCTTTTAAGGGTCAAGAAGAAGGGGGCCACACCAATATTAACTTTGATGGAAAAGTTAACATATTATTAATCTAATGTGTAGAAGGGTTAAAGGATACAAGAAATGTTGATGAAGTAAATTAGAAAAGTATAAAATCAAAATAGGATAAATTATAATTTATTATTTAGAATAATTACAACAATTCCAATTATAGATTATCGTGTACGATAAGATTGTTAACTTTATAACAATTTCTTTAAAAGTTATATCTAAGATGAATTTTAATTGATTGATAATGTAAAAAAAAAATTATCCATAAAAATCGAAAATAGGTACTAAAGAGAGAGTTTATAACTCACACTCTCTATTTAACCAATTGAATTAGACCATCTTAATTAACAATGTATGAGAAACTCTTTAATTAATCACCTCAAAATAACAAATGGAAAAAAGTTCAATTTAATACTACATTCGTTCTTATTTATAAGACGTTGTTGACTAATTTACGCATATTAAAAAAATTGGTTAATTTAAGTATTAGCATTAAATTTGTCTATAATTGTAATATTTTTTCCAATTTTACCCTTAAATAATTAATGCATGAAATTTTAATTTTTAAAATTATATTCTTTAATTCTCTGGTCCTTATAACAAAGAGAAAGAGATAATTCATAATATTTATTATTCATGGACTGAAATAATTAAGGGTATTTTGGTCAAAAAATAATTAATGTAAGGAACAATTATAATAAAGTCTTATAAGAAGGGACAACAAAATTTCAAAATAATGTCTTATAAAAATTTTGGTTGATACATCGCAGCCATGCATTCCTATCAAAATTTTCAATTTATGAAAATTCCAAGAGGAAATGTAGTCATGAATGCAACAAAACCAGACTGTCAATAATACACAGATAACTCAACACGATCAAAATCTGCAGGCCACTAGTGCAAATATCTTCTTGCTTAGTCAATGATACACAAATATCTCAACACGATCAAAACAAGCCCCACCAATGCAAATTTCTTCTTGCGTGTTCAATAGTATATGTGACGATGACAAGTGGACATGCTTAGCCTAATTGTTTGAAAAAAAGTGTTTGCCTTTCAACTTCAGACTATTAAAGAATGAAGAAATTAAGAAATAGGTGGCAACACACACGCATATAATATATCAAGAAATAGACAATAAAAAATGAAATCATTTTAGATTTTGTTTACTTAATGAGTAAAAAATATTTAATATAGAGTTCATTGGATTAAAGTTCCTTTTAGGGTGAACTGTTACTTTGGTCTCCGAAAGTGTAATTTATTGTTACTTAAGTCCCTAAAAATATGAAAATGTCATTTAAGTCCCTGAAACTGCAATTTGTCTGTCACTTTAGTCATTTTGTTAAAAAACTTTCTTTAAAATTAATGTTCATGCCTACGTGACATGCTATTTGCCTACGTGACCTGTTATCCACGTGTGTACCGTCAATTATCACATAGGTAGATAGCGTGTAACGTAGACATAAACTTTAATTTTAAAGAAAATCTTTTAACGACAGGACTAAAGTGACAAACAAATTGCATTTCCAAGGACCTAATTGACAATTTCATACTTTCAAGACCTAAGTGACAGTAGATTACACTTTTAGGGACTAAAAAAGTAGTTTACCCTTCCTTTTATATAGATCATATCTACCAAATTTTATATTGATAAAAAAATTATTTAATACTTCATTCATATAGATCAAAATCGCCGTAATATATATTTTTAAAACTATATTAAAATATGAATCATTTTATTATCTTCTTATTGATGCTTATTTTTTTTTATAAAATTTGACACAAATAATCAAGGTAATATATAATTATAATTCAACGGTTAGATTGATTTGTTCACATGCTATATAAAGTTATTAATGATGTAATAGTTAGTGTAAATTACACCGATATCATTTGATCTCCCTTCCTGTATATAATATATAAATTTAGTCTTATAATTTGCTGTCATTTTAATGAATATTAAAATAATAAAGCTTGATTTTGAAATAAAAGATAATAATCTAAACCAGAGATGTCCCTACCTCTCTTTGGTCTTAGCTCTTGACGAACTAATTATGAATAACACCACAGAATGAGCTTTTATTGTTGAGTGTTTTCTCAGCATTAATGTCATTAATTGCTTATCGAAGAGCAGCCCATGTGTATTTAAATTAAAAACTAGTTATATGTAGTTCTTTAATTTCTCTAAGATGAAAAGCAGCCCAGCTGATATGTTTCTCTATTTTAAAAATATATATTATCATTTGACCAAAAAAATTATTTATTTTAATTATTTATTTGATTAAAAAAATATTTATTTACTTTTATTTACTTTTTATTTCTGGAATAATAGACCATGCTGAAATATTAAATCTATACTATAAATATTTCCAACCTACAAAAAACACTCTTCATCTAAGTATAACTATTTACTGAGTTTAATTTTTATGTCATATCCATGTAAAATTTTTACACCGTTAACTAACTAGAAATCACTCTATAAGTGACTTTTAAAATAATTATTGCAAAAGACAATAATCAAATTAAATTCTTATTTATTTATCTCTCGGTACTCATTATTCATTCAACTAATTTATATTTATATTTATATCTGTACGCATTTTCAACCTTGAGTTTATTCAATTTTTTGTAACTATTTTCTTTTTAAAAATATTATAACTACAAACATTTCTCCAAATACATCTATAATAATGAATTTGTTTTTACACATATCTCAGAACAAAAGGGTTCGTAATTATGATTTAATAGATTTTTCGTTTTTTTAATCTAACTTAGATGTTGTACTTTTAATATATTTTTTACTTTACAAATATATAAAATATACAAATTTAAATATTCTATTTTACTAAAGAATAAGTAATGAACTCAAGTATGGGTATATAATATAGGTATCTAGTGGGTATAGACACAAGCACTAAAATTGTTATCAAAGTAGATGTAATTCAATGAGTCTTTTGTTGGGGATAAATGTGTATGCCCAAAATCCAATCCATCATGTTATCAATTTTAGTTTTAATAAAGAATTGTTCTTTATTCTATTATCATATTTATTGTTTGATTAAATTGTTAATTTGACAAGTCCTTGATTAAAATTAGAGACTTGTTATCATGATAGAGATTATGATAATGAGAAACAAGTCTTTTATAATTTTAATCTAAATTGTTCTTGATCATAGGATTATTTTGAATAGGATATCAATAATACAGATAGATCAATATATATGTGATGGTCTTTATTGGATAAAGATTAATAGATCTCATTTATTAAATTACATATATAGATGATGCACATGTGGATGTCAGCATTGAACTGACTCAACTGATGGTTAATATTACCTTAAACTGTCAATAGGAAATTCTCAAGAAGAAATGTAATAATTTCCTTTGACATGAGATTATCATAGTAATTAACAAGTTATTTATTATGTTTTAATACCGGACACCTAATGCCTTAGGGCACTAGTTGAATGGACATTGGATATGATTAAATACTTGTAGAATTAGTGATTAATCAAGAAGGAATCCATCAACTCTTGGTAATGAGTTTGAGCTCTATGATATAATTGAGACCTTGGCCAAGGCAATTGAATAAAAAAGAAAAGAGTTTCTTAAGTCATTCATTAATTAAATATAATGTGTTAACTTATTAGAGTCTGACAGTAATACCATACTCTAGAGTTAACCTAGAGCTGTAAATTATGGAAGGAAATATTATATTATTCTTCTATTGGTTCTTGAAGGTAAAGGATGTTACTTCATGCTATCCGGACGTTAAGGAGTGTTGCTAGACGCCTACCTTGATTAGTAAATTAATTATGATTAATTTACTACCGGTTTAGTATTGAACCTACGGGGTCACACACAAACGAGTGTTCCAATCTTTGCATAAGAAAATAATTTATTTGATAATTAAATTAGAGAATTTAATTTAATCAAATAAATGATTAAGTGGAATATTATTATATTCTTTGCTAGCACCAAGAATATAATTAATATAAATATAAAGAGTATCTTCTTCTTAAATTTGGAAGTTGTCCACAAGATAAGAATCAGATTCTATTGCTACATATCAAGATTAAATCATGTGATTAGTTATCGTAATTAATCATGTGATTATTTCAAAATTATCTTTTCCTTAAATCAGGAAGGTTATTGAAATAAAGAGATATGAGATTATTTTAAACCAAATATCTCCTTTTGAAAAAAGCCCAAATCCATATCTCTTTAACACTATAAATAGAAGCCTCTGCCTAAGAGCAAAGTGCACTAGAGACAGACTAGAAGAAAAGTTTAGTATGTCTAAACTCTAAACTTGAAAAGTAGTAAGAGGGGTTTTTACTCTTCTTAGAGTTTCACTGATCAAAGAGTTGATAGCAGAGATTGGTCTCGGTGTGGATACACGTAGAGTCTTCATACAATTGAAGAAGTTTTTGTTGATTCAAGAACGCATATTCGGGTAAGCAATTCTGAATTTTTCTATTTATTATTGTTGTAGCATATTTTAAACATAAAATAGATCCTTTTATTTCGCTACAAGTGTTATGAACACTCTTTTATTCCGCTGCGAGTGTTAGAAACGCTCACTTACAACTATCATCTTTTTCTAAAACGTGAGTACAAGAACAAATATTTTATTATCTTAAACTTCATCAATCTTTTTTAAAGACAAAATTAATTTATTCAATAATACAACCAAAACTTAACCACAGATGTACCAAAGTTTTGAAGAAAGCAAGTGCTGACACAAGGAAAATTCTAAAATGCCAATACATAAACAACCGCCAAATATATGGCTCCCAACACATGCATGAACACGAGCTTATAGAAAAAATGGAACACGTGAGAATTAAGCACCAAAACTGAAAGCAAATTAAATTTTACAGATCAGAAATTCCTTGTCACTGCAATTGGAGACAAATTAATTTGCGTAATCTCGTCCACTCCAAGAATCACACTCCTTTGCCACATCTTAGTTGTCAAACTTCATCAATTATCATCCCTATTGAAAAATGTACCCCTCGGCCTATCGAGGCATACCCCTTGGCTTACTCAACCCCTTCGGCCAGGTAATATGACTTGTGGGCCGAACAGGTCTCGGCCCACCGGAACTATACTATACTACCGGATACGAAGAAACCTCGTATTAGATAGTAAGTATCATTGAAATACAAGATTAAACATAAACCATATGCTAATGTAAGATTATCATTAACGGTAATATTGAGGTAAGGCCCATGGATCTAAGGCCCATTAAAATATGTATAAATAGGGTGAGATTCTCGAGGTAAATACTGTTCATTCTCATTCTCACACTCACTTACTATATGTTGGGGAGTCTCTGACTTGAGCATCAGAGTACTTTTGCAGGTACCCACCCCATCCGATACACGGCGGAAGACGGCAGAGAAGGACGGATAGAGCTTAGCATGACCAAAGAAGATTACTATCGTACCTTTAGACAGGTACATTTTGGCACCCACCGTGGGGCCCGAGTTGAAATTTCCTACAGCCCCATAGGTAATGGTAACTACAAGGAGAACAACGAACATGGAAGGTGGTCAAGGACCCGCCCAAAACCACTCGGTGCATGTGGAGGAAGTGTCGGACCATTCGGACGCCATCCAGGTGTTGCGTACCGAGATGGAGGCTATGCGCAAACGTCACAAGGAGGAGATGCAAATCCTTCGGCAACAGTACGAAACACTGCAGAAGCAGCGACAAGACCCCACTTGGGGACCATCCCATCAAACACATGGCCTTCGTGGAGAAACATAAATTAATTACACCTCTCAGGCACCTACAAGTGGTAGGATACCACCAGAGGCAAGTTGGCAGGGGGAGATGTCGCGTACCTCAGCCTTGACGAATGCACTAGCTGGGTCCAGGAGACACCCATTCATTGATGGAATTATGGAAACTCCCCTCCCTTCATCTTGGAAGGGATTGACCTTAGACCGGTATGATGGAAGCACTGATCCGGATGAGCATTTAGATGTCTATGTTACCCTAGTGAACCTGTATACTAATGATGATGCCATCTTATGTCGAGTCTTTCCAACATCTTTGAAGGGCGCAGAATTAAGTTGGTTCACCAAGTTACCTCCCCATTCCATCGACTCGTTTGAAACGTTAGCAACATGGTTCGGCATCAAGTTTGCAACCAGTAGGCCACATCACTTGACATCAGTGGCATTGGTCAACATCAGGCAAGATAAGAAAGAGCCTCTTCGGACTTTCATGGAGAGATTCAGTAAAGCTACCCTCAACATCAGGGATCTAGATCCAACAGTGGCTTTGCACGACTTGATCACAGCCCTAAGACCAGGCCCCTTTGTGAATAGTTTGTGCAAGAAGCCGACCTCAGATATGGATGAGTTGCGCCAAAGGGCTGCAAAGTACATGCAAATGGAGGAGTTAGCTTAGTTCTGACACCAAGCTCGGGTGGAACAATCGGGTGAAAAGAAAGATATAGACAAAGTGGGAAAGAAACGAGGCCGAGAACCTTACAAGGAGAGGGGTCCCCCGCGACCTAGATATAACCAGTACACACCTTTGAATGCAAATTGAGCAAGGATTCTTGAAGAAGCACTTAGCTCTGAAATCATTCGGGCACCGAGGAAGGCACCCACTCCTCCAAAGGCGGATCGCCGTAAGCATTGCCGTTTCCACCAAAACTATGGTCATACGATTGAGGAGTGCACTACTTTGAAAGATAAGATAGAAGATTTGATACGGGATGGGCACTTGAAGGATTTCATTCATAAACGCCAACCACAAGGAACACATCCTATGATTATAGGAGGGATCAGGGTCGAGATTACAGAAAAGAGGATAGTGGTCGACGCGGCCAAGAAGATAGAAGGGATGGCAATAGAGAGAGACGGCAAGAGCAACACTGAAATGTAGAGAAATACACTAGAAGGGGGGTTGAATAGTGTATTTAAATTTTCTTTGGAAAACTTTAGCTAGAATGAAGATAGTGTATCTTTTCGTTTTACCGAAGTTTAGTAAAACAGAAAAAACAAGCTATCGTCCAGTCGATTAAAAATAACCGTCCAAAGAAACTACTCTTCTTCTTTTTCGTTTAAATACATGTAATGGATAAACTTGGATAAAAAGGTGTATAGAAACTTTTTCGTAATATGCTGAAGAGATAGTTTAAAAGAAATGCAAGTAAGCTAGAAGTTGAGTGAATAGAATACGTAGTTTTATACTGGTTCACTCAACTGAGCTACGTCCAGTTCCCCTTCAAAAACTTTTGAAGGGTTCTACTAATCAAAACTGATTACACTCAAGTATTCTTAACTTTGCCACTTCTGGCTACAAGTATTCTCTAGGCCACTTCTGGCACACCCTTAATCTCGCCTTGAGATTAAACACAAAAACCAAGTATTCTTTAACACTAAGCCACTCCTGGCTTTCCAAACAGTATTGTTTGATATTGTAAATAAAATTTAACTCTCAATGAGAGGATATTACAATAAGAATGAGTGTATAGACTTGCTTAGCAAAGCTAAGATAAATGCTCTTTTTCGCTTATGGTCGTCCAGTCGTTTTGACAGGGTTTCTGCTCTTTTTCAAATTCTCGTCTTTTTGATACGTGAGCTCATCCTTCTATATATAGGAAGTTTGTTGAAAGATATCCGTTGAGGATTCTGTTCCTTTTCCAAGAGTGATTCTTTCTGTAGCTTATTGCCGTTGTCACATTTTGACTTAGAGTGAAATGATGGATGTGACAGCCGTACTCGTAGCGCCTCTCTCCTACTTGTACTTTCTCTGCAGAGAGAAGCTTCTTCTTTTCCTGTTCAATACTTTTCGAAAAGATCATGGCATGTTAAAATATGATATAGTGAACGTTGCCTTATATTATAGAAAGCGTATTTAAAAGATAGTAACCACAGTGAGTGTTACTCAAGCGTTGGACGCTTGTTCTCAAAGGAGCATTGGACGCTGCCTGTATGTTTCTTATAAAACACAATTGGACGCTCACATTATTAAAACATAGAGTCCAGGTTTGAGAGATACAATACCATTGCGGGATTGGATGATGTAAATCCTATAACACTCAAACTAGATCATTAGATACTTCAAAATTTATCCTTTAGTTATTATCATCAAAACCGAATAGGAGGGGTTGGATATCGTCCAAGGTCTTAGAACCTAACAATCTCCCCCTTTTTGATGATGACAAATAATGGTAAATTTTGATGTTAACAGACACATAATCATATAAGAATACAATGAGTCAAGTCAGAGATGATTATGTTATGCTAGAGTATAAAAGTGAAATGAAGTACTCCCCCTGAGTTCAACATTTCTTATGCATCAAATAACAGATAGATATAAAGGTAAGTATAACAGATATTAGAGTGAGAAACATATCAATGATATGGATGCGGAATATATGAATATAAACACCTCATGTTTTGATAAAGGAATCAGTATGTATATATTCAAACATTTGAATACAAATGTTTAGCTATTTATTCTCATCAAAACTTCCAATTTCTCCCCCTTTGTCATTAACAAAAAGGTTTGAAAGATGGAAAAAAAATGATGTGGCCATCATGGTCACCTTATGGCTGAGGAGGTGGTTCATGTGGTGGTGGTGGTTGTTTTGGTGGTGCTTGGTTTGGTGGTGCTGGTTGTGGAGGTTGAGGTTGGACTTGTGGTACTGGATGAGCAACGTGACCAAGTAAGGTGGCTGCTGTATGTTGAATCTGGTTCACAAGTGTCTGTGAGAGACTCATGAACTGCTCAGTAATTGCATTTTGCAGCACTAGACGATGTTGTTCAGCTTCAGCCTGTTGTCTTTGCTGAAAAGCTTGAAATGCGGCCTCAGTCTCCAGCTGTTGCTGCCTCAGAGCCTGTTGCACAATTTCATGAACACGATCTTCTGAGACTCCTTGTGGTTCAGCAAATCGCAGGGGATTGATGCCCCTTGGACTTGAAGATCCAGTTGGAACCAGTTGATGTGTGCCTGAATGTGCTTCAGCAGAAGCGTCAACAATGGGGAGGCTTGTGACATCTTCAGCAATAGGCTGTGCTGCAGAGGCTTCCATTTGCTTGGACGCTTCAACAACGAGCTCTCTATCATCCTCGGATCTATCAGACTGGACGGTAGCTTCTTCATGTGACGTGACAAAGTGTTCTACGTCCACTGGTACTGATGGGTCCAGGTCAAGATGAGCTAGCACCTTTGTCACCTTGGCAGAGGCTTCATCCAGTTCTGCCTGTGTAGCCTTTGATTTAGCAACCGTAGCTTCCTTTTCCATGGTTGCTGTTTCAGCTTCCTCAAAAGCCAGCTGCTCAACACGAGCTTGTTCCACTGTTGCGGCGGCTTCTTCTGCAAGGTACTCCTCATGGAGAGTTTGGAGTTCCTCCACAAACTCCGTGCGGTCCAGTGTTCTGAGGTCAAACACCTTGTTGCTTCTGATTGTTGGTAGAGTCTTCATCAACTCCAGATAATCATCTGAATCCTTCAGAAAGCAGGCAAATGTGTCTGAGAAATGATGAGTCTTGACTGAACGCAGCACTTCTATCCCATGAGGGGGATGAACAAAATCATCCTTGGAACAGCCTGAGGATGAGGCTTGCTGGGAATCGTTCCATAGAATCTGGCGCCAAAAGGTTATGGAATCAGAGGTTCCAAGTTCACGCCTGAGCTTACCAGACTTATCGAATAAATGACCCCAGGTGTAAGAAGATTTTTGCAGGGTTTCAACTTTCTCCTCCCTGCTGGGCATCTCAATGCCGTAGAATTTGAAGCCTTTCTTGCGACCAGCATCATAGACAGGCAGTCTAGGACATACTCTGTCTGGTACAAACTTTATTTCCGTCGCTCGACTTATGTGCATGTTTGGTGGGTAGGCGATTGCTTGGTTTGGAATGTACATCTGTTGCAGAAGCTTTCCAAGATCATCAAAGTCGCCTGGCTGGAAGTTTAGCACTGGAGTTCTAGCTGGTAGAGGCAGAAACTTTGTGATTGGAGTCCAGATTTGAACATCCCTGACCCACCCTGCGTCTGGACGCTGCTGCGTTACTGACGGGTCCAGACTTTCTTTGATTGCTAATTGCAATTCTGCATCCAGCTCACTATCTTTGTTAGCAGAAGACTTCTTGGACGGTGCCTTCTTTTTCTTTGGAGCCTTCCCTTTCTGCTCCGCAACCGTCTTGGTGAGACTAGAGGCAACTTCCACCTGTGG
Organism: Pueraria montana var. lobata; assembly: GCA_026413185.1. Lineage (NCBI taxonomy): Eukaryota > Viridiplantae > Streptophyta > Magnoliopsida > Fabales > Fabaceae > Pueraria > Pueraria montana. Next base: position 70,985,221 of record CM048654.1, read on the forward strand.
CTTCTGCAGATTTTCCGCTGCTGGACGCACTCTCTGCTGAGTTCCAGTTGGACAGAAGTAAGGATAAGGCATGCGTACTAAGTGTGGATACACTTCTCTCGTCCAACTGGGCAGAGGATTGTTGATGATCGTTCCTTTGGGCATAGCATGATAAGCAGCTGACAAAGATTCAGTGCAAACATACCTCGTCCACTCAGGTGCTGAGGCAGTTGTATAATGCCGCTTCAGAGGCTCTTGCAGAGGCCTCTGGATCACATCACCTTCTTTACAGAGATTCTGATCATTGCATGTGAGGAATGCAACTGGAAAGCATTCTCTGTCTTTCTCTTCTTTTGTTTTCTGCTTGGGGGGAATTGTCCATGGGGACCATGTATCCCTCCATGCATCTCTTGGACGCACAAACTTGGACAGGTCCAAGCGAAGAGGTGGTTGCTGGCTTGCTGATGTGGAAGGAGCACCTGATGTTGCTGGTAGAAGGGTGCTGGTGGACACATTGTCGGTGTCTTGAGAGGAGGATGGTAGCACTGCAGTCCTTTTTGCCCTTTTTGCCTGAGTCTTCACTCTTCTTCGTGGCACATTAGCAAGAAAAGGAGGTGTTTTAGCAGGTTGTGCCTTTTGCTTCTTTTGCTGAGGACCCTCTGTCTCTTCTGCCTTCTTCATGATTCGACCAATTGGGATCTGGTCGTCATCTTCAGAGTCGTCCAGTAATTGAAGCTTTCGTACCCTTTGCTTTTCTGGGGCAACCTTCACTGGTGCTGCCTTTGGACGCTTCTCGTCTTGTATAGGTTTGGACGTTTCAGTCCTTGGACGCTTCACTGCTGGGGACTGAGCAACATATGTCTCAGCATGCCTTTTCTTTGTTCTTCTTTCCTTCTCAGGGTCTTCCTCATGCATTTGAGATGCTTGGCGTGTGATCTTTCTGCCCTGCTGTTCTTCCATCAGCCTTTTGATTTTTCTACCAATGCCCAGTAGATCAATCTCTTCTTCGTCATCATTAGATATGATCTTGCTCTGCTCATGCCTTTGCTTGTTGATGGTGTCCTCGTCCAGGTCCCTTAAGACCTTGGCTGTTAGCTTGATCTTCATTTGCCTTATGTTGGGCTCACCAAACAACTGTTGTGTTGCCACTATTGGCCCTTTCTTCACTATGGCTTCATGGGCTTCTTCATCCAATTCATCATAGAAGCATTGATAAAGCTTCTGATCCCAGAAGATCCTGTTCAACAGGGCGGCGTAGAAAATGTCATCATTCCCACCTACGGACTTCATCATCCTCACGATATTGACGTAGATGATGTGAGGGAGATTGAAGGGAATGCCTTCCATCAAATGGAATATCACAAACTTGTGTAAGTCTGTGACTGAGTCCTTAGACCCAGCTTTGTGCAGGATGCTCTTGTTGCACACCTGCTGCCAAATTTTAGCTTCCTCGCACAGATTCTTGTACTCAATCTTCATCGTCTCAGGGGTTTTGGACTTGCAAAGCACAGTTGCAACGTTATCGCCGTACATCTTGGCCCAGTTGGTTTTGTACTGATTCTGCTCCCTTATGCAACCAGTTACCTTTGCTATGGCCTCGGTGGACAGCGTCACTTCTCGTCCAAGAATCTTGGCCACGAGCTCCCTTGGGCTCTTAAACTTGGCATTCCTCCAGAACATCCTGATCAACTCTGGATAGATTTTCTGGTTGTCATTGAAGTAGCCTCTGATTCCACACTTCAGTAGGCTCTCGTTCAGATTTAGTCCTAGCTTTTCGAGCGCTTCAATGTCAAAGAAGTGCTCAATGTGCACCGTAGCAGCTCCTTGGTGCACAACCGTAGTCTCAGGGTAGGTCAGGACGTCGAGTTCTGAGTTGCTTGAGTTTGTAGAGTTTGCCATTCTTGTAAAGCTTGGATTTTTAGGTTTTCTGAGAGGGTTTTTGGGGTTTCTGAGAGAGAGAGAGTGTGTTTAGGTTTGATGGGTGTTTAGGTTTTCTCCGGTGAGGATTTGATAAGGTGGTGTTTGGGCTTTGTTTGGAGAATATGAAGCGGTTTTGTTTTTATTTTTGAATATTTGAAAAAAAGTAACTGACGCCATAAAACCCGCCATGATGAGACGTGCAGAGGATGTGGGTAATTGTGTACGGTTACCGCCAATTAGGTGACTCAGCATAGAGTATTAGCTCATACTTATCCTTAAAACGATCCATTTTATTAATTTGAATCAGAAGAAAAGACTAAGATAAAATGACATCGTCCATATGTTGGACTTTAAGTGAAACACATGTAATACATATGCATGACTCTAGTGTTCCTTGGACGACATGTCCTTTGGACGCTGTGAAGTTATTGGACGCATCATGTAGATGTTAATCATTCCTTTACAGAGGCCATGCCCAGTTTGTCCCTCAGAAGGATTAACTTGTCTTCAGTAAGGGGTTTGGTGAATATATCAGCAAGCTGATTATCTGTGGTTACAAAGTGTAATTCCACAGTTCCCTTTTGGACATGGTCTCTTATAAAGTGCTGTTCAATTTCTATATGTTTAGCCCTTGAATGCAATATGGGATTTTTAGAGAGATTTATGGCAGCTTTACTATCACAGAAGATAGGAATGTTACTCTCATTTATGTTGTAGTCCTCAAGTTGATGCTTGATCCACAAGATTTGAGAGCAGCATTTTGCAGCTGAGATATACTCTGCTTCAGCAGTGGACAGAGCAATTGTTCCTTGCTTCTTGCATATCCAGGAGACTAGGTTACCACCGATGAAGTGACATCCTCCACTGGTGCTTTTTCTTTCAATGCGATCTCCAGCATAATCAGCATCACAATATCCTATTAGCCTGAAATCTTTCTCTCTTTTGAAATATAACCCAAGGTTAGTGGTTCCAGCAAGATATTGAAAGATTCTTTTAACAGCAGTTAAGTGAACTTCCCTTGGATCAGATTGAAATCTGCCACATAGGCATACGCTGAACATTGTGTCAGGTCTGGACGCAGTGAGGTACAGGAGAGATCCTATCATACCTCTGTATAGAGTATTATCTACTTTCCTTGAGTTGTCGTCCAGTCCAAGAGCTGTTGTTGGATGCATAGGAGTTTTCATTGGTTTTGCATCGTCCAGTTTGTACTTCTTTAGTAGCTCTTTGACATACTTAGTCTGATGTATATATATTCCCTTTTCAGTTTGTTTGATTTGGAGTCCAAGAAAGAATTTCAGCTCACCCATCATGCTCATTTCGAACTTTGTTTGCATTAATTTGGCAAAATCTTCACAGAGAGATTCATTAGTGGCACCAAATATGATATCATCAACATATACTTGTGCAATAATAAAATCAGAAGAGTAGTCTTTGCGAAACAACGTAGTGTCTACTTTTCCTCTTGAAAAACCATTTTCTGACAGAAATGTGCTGAGTTTTTCATACCAAGCTCTAGGAGCTTGTTTCAACCCATATAGTGCTTTGTTGAGTTTAAAAACATGGTTTGGAAAAGTATCACTTTCAAATCCTAGGGGTTGTTCCACATATACTTCTTCTTTTATGAGTCCATTGAGGAATGCACTTTTTACGTCCATTTGGTATAGCTTCATATTGCTATGAGCTGCAAATGACAGTAAAATGCGAATTGCCTCCAGACGTGCAACATGAGCATAAGTTTCAGTATAATCTATACCTTCTTGTTGTGAGTAACCTTTTGCTACCAACCTTGCTTTGTTTCTTACAACATTACCTTCTTCGTCCAGCTTGTTTCTGAACACCCACTTTGCTCCTACAGCTTCTTTGTCTTTGGGGAGTTCTACTAGCTTCCAGACATTGTTCTTTTGAAATTGGTCAAGTTCTTCTTGCATTGCTTTGACCCATCCTTCATCTTCTAAGGCATCGTTCACAGTCTTAGGTTCTATTTGAGATATGAATGTTGCATGACTTTGCTGTCGTTGAAGTGAAGATCTGGTTTTGACTCTGTCTTCTGGATCCCCAATGATTTGCTCCTGTGGATGATGTTTCTTCATTTGCCAGTTGCGTCCAGTTGGTTCTCTTTGTTCTTCGACTGGACGGTCCAGTAGTGTATTTGATTCTTCAACTGAGACATCATGTTTGGACGAATCTGATGACTTACTTGCATCGTCCAGTCTGATATCTGCAAATGATTTGTCTAGCTCTGATAATTCCTTATCAGGCTTGTTGTCATTAAACTTCACATGGATAGCTTCTTCAACAACTAAGGTTCTAGAGTTATAGACTCTGTACGCCTTTGAAGTTTCAGAATACCCAAGCAATGTTCCTTCATCACACTTAGAATCAAATTTTCCCAGGTTATCCTTAGTGTTCAGAATGAAACATTGACATCCAAATGGATGGAAGTAAGATATGTTGGGTCTTCTACCCTTCCACAATTCATATGGAGTCTTTTTCAATATCAGCCTTATATAGATTCTGTTTTGTAAGTAACAGGCAGTATTCACTGCTTCAGCCCAGAAGTGTTTAGGGGTTGAATTATCATTTAACATGGTTCTGGCCATCTCCTGAAGTGACCTGTTTTTCCTCTCAACTACACCATTCTATTGTGGTGTTCTAGGTGTTGAGAAGTTGTGAAGGATACCATTATCCTCACAGAACCTTTGAAAACTTTCGTTTTCGAATTCACCCCCGTGATCACTTCTGATTGAAGCAATGCATACTCCTTTTTCATTTTGAACTCTTTTGCAGAGATTATAAAAGGCCTTAAAGGACTCATCTTTGTGGGATAAGAATAAGACCCATGTCCATCTAGTATAGTCGTCCACTATAACTAACCCATATCTTTTACCACTTACCGAGGCTGTTCTTGTGGGTCCAAACAGATCAATATGTAACAGCTCTAGTGGTCTAGAAGTGGAAATAATGTTTTTACTTTGAAAAGAATTTTTCACTTGTTTCCCTTTCTGACAAGCTTCACAAAGAAGATCATCTTTATATGACATACTTGGTAGTCCTCTTACGAGGTTGTGCCTGTTCAGCTTTGAGATTAACCTCAAGCTTGCATGACCAAGTTTTTTATGCCATAACCAATGATTTTCTTGTACAGAAACTAGGCAAGATACATTTTGACTTGATAGTTCCCCAAGTTTAATCTTATACAGATTGCCTTGCCTCTTTGCAGTAAAGAGAAGGGATCCATCAGAGTTTTTGACTGTACATTCACCTTTGTTAAAGGCAACATCATATCCACTGTCACATAATTGACTTATGCTAAGTAGATTATGTTTAAGACCTTTAACATAAAGAACGTTATCAATACAGGGATAGGGTGGTATACCAATCTTACCTACGCCAGCTATCATCCCTTTCTGATTCCCTCCAAAAGTGACTGTCCCACCAGTCTTGGGTAGGAGGCTTTGGAACATACACCTTTCTCCCGTCATGTGATGTGAGCACCCACTGTCCAGGTACCATGATTGGAGTTTCTTTCCTGCTGTTAAGCATGTCTGCAACAGAAACAATTTTATCCTTAGGTACCCAGATTGACTTGGGTCCTTTTTTGTTAGCTCGAAGGGTGTTGAATGTTCCCCTCTTAGGCAGGTGTCTGCATTTGGACGTTATATGTCCAGGTTTCCCACAGAAGTAGCAAACATCTGTTTCTTCATCATGAATATATTTCTTTCGCTTGTATCCATGTCCTGACCTGTCATTTGGTCTCTTACAACCTTCATATTTTAAAAGTTTTTTTAGGTTGTCCGAGCCCTTGACAAAGTTTGACAGATCCTTCTTTAGGCTGTCAATCTCTTCATGAAGTTTTACAACATCATGTGGTTGACCTCTTAAGGAAGTATCTGCTTCAACTTTCAGAAGCTTCTCAACTAGCCTTTTATTTTCTGCATTGAGATTTCGAACCTCTATGGAAAGATTCCTTTCTCTATCCCTTGAATCCTCATAGGATTCATAGGCTTGAGCAGCATCATTCCAGAGAGCTCGCCTCTCCATATTTGTAGTTTCATTTTGTCTTGAGAGCTCTGCAAACTTTTCTTGTAAATCTTCCTTTTCACTTTTCAGTTGTCTAACATTTTCTTCTAAAGCTTCTTTTTCTTTTGAAAGTGATTTGGATGATTTCTTTAAAGTTCTATAGGCTTTTGACAAGATAGAAGAATTTGAAAGTAATTCATGATAAGCTTCTTGAATTGAATCTAAGTCATTAAAATCTACCTCATCTTCTTCTTCTGGCTCTGAAGAGTCAGTTGAGGTGTCCGCCATCAGACATATGTGTGCTTCCTCCTCTTCTCCCTCGTCCGATGATGAGTCATCGTCCAGATCTTCCCATGTGGACATCAGAACTTTCTTGCCCTTTCCTTTGCTGAAGAATTTCTTCTTCTTGTCCTTGCTTTTGTCAAGATCTGGGCACTCTGATTTGAAGTGTCCTAGCTTTTTGCATTCGTAGCATATAATTGGACTCTTCTCCTTCTTTTCTTTGAAGTCTTTCCTCTTCAGGTTTCTCCATCTGGATCCACCTTTCTTTTTCCACATAGAATGTATCCTTTTTGGATATAAAGGATAGTTCATCATTTTCGTCTGAGTCATCATCTTCATATTGTTCGTCTGATGATGTTTCAGCTTGCATGGCTTTGGATGATGATGCTTTCCTTGGCTTCTGGACGCTGAGCGCCAGAGACTTATTTTTCTTACCATCATTATCTTGATGCAGTTCTAGTTCATGCACCTTGAGGGTTCCCACAAGTTCTTCTAAGGACATATCGTCCAGTTCCTTCTTTGTTCTCAAAGCTGTAACTTGTGGTCTCCATTTCCTAGGCAAACTTCTTAGAATTTTGTCAATATGTTCATAGTTATTATAATCTTTACCATGTGCTCTAAGTTCATTTAATATGGTTTGAAACCGTCCAAACATACTTTGTATGTCCTCGTTTTCTTCCATACTAAACAACTCATATTGACGAGTAAGGAGACTGAGTTTGTTACGTTTTACCTGAGTGGAACCCTCATATGTTAATGCAAGAGTGTCCCACATTTGTTTTGCGCTTTTGAGACTGTGCACCTTGTTGTATTCTTGTTCGCTTAGTGCACACATGATGATGTTTCTGGCTCTGGAGTTGAGATAAAATCTTTGTTTTTGCTCTTCCGTCCATCTAGCCTTTGGGATTTCGTTGAGGCTTTCATCAAGCGGAATATAATCGCCCATCTCCACAACTTCCCACATGTCAATATGGCTAGATTCAAAGAATGCTATCATTCTTTGTTTCCAGTAGTCATATTTGACACCCTTGAAGAGTGGTGGTCTGTTCACAACTTGTCCTTCGTTTTCCATCTTTCTCAGGATCTTTCCTCTGTTCTGTTAAGAACTCAACCCAAGAGGTCGAGCTCTGATACCAACTGAAATGTAGAGAAATACACTAGAAGGGGGGTTGAATAGTGTATTTAAATTTTCTTTGGAAAACTTTAGCTAGAATGAAGATAGTGTATCTTTTCGTTTTACCGAAGTTTAGTAAAACAGAAAAAACAAGCTATCGTCCAGTCGATTAAAAATAACCGTCCAAAGAAACTACTCTTCTTCTTTTTCGTTTAAATACACGTAATGGATAAACTTGGATAAAAAGGTGTATAGAAACTTTTTCGTAATATGCTGAAGAGATAGTTTAAAAGAAATGCAAGTAAGCTAGAAGTTGAGTGAATAGAATACGTAGTTTTATACTGGTTCACTCAACTGAGCTACGTCCAGTTCTCCTTCAAAAACTTTTGAAGGGTTCTACTAATCAAAACTGATTACACTCAAGTATTCTTAACTTTGCCACTTCTGGCTACAAGTATTCTCTAGGCCACTTCTGGCACACCCTTAATCTCGCCTTGAGATTAAACACAAAAACCAAGTATTCTTTAACACTAAGCCACTCCTGGCTTTCCAAACAGTATTGTTTGATATTGTAAATAAAATTTAACTCTCAATGAGAGGATATTACAATAAGAATGAGTGTATAGACTTGCTTAGCAAAGCTAAGATAAATGCTCTTTTTCGCTTATGGTCGTCCAGTCGTTTTGACAGGGTTTCTGCTCTTTTTCAAATTCTCGTCTTTTTGATACGTGAGCTCATCCTTCTATATATAGGAAGTTTGTTGAAAGATATCCGTTGAGGATTCTGTTCCTTTTCCAAGAGCGATTCTTTCTGTAGCTTATTGCCGTTGTCACATTTTGACTTAGAGTGAAATGATGGATGTGACAGCCGTACTCGTAGCGCCTCTCTCCTACTTGTACTTTCTCTGCAGAGAGAAGCTTCTTCTTTTCCTGTTCAATACTTTTTGAAAAGATCATGGCATGTTAAAATATGATATAGTTAACGTTGCCTTATATTATAGAAAGCGTATTTAAAAGATAGTAACCACAGTGAGTGTTACTCAAGCGTTGGACGCTTGTTCTCAAAGGAGCATTGGACGCTGCCTGTATGTTTCTTATAAAACACAATTGGACACTCACATTATTAAAACATAGAGTCCAGGTTTGAGAGATACAATACCATTGCGGGATTGGACGATGTAAATCCTATAACACTCAAACTAGATCATTAGATACTTCAAAATTTATCCTTTAGTTATTATCATCAAAACCGAATAGGAGGGGTTGGATATCGTCCAAGGTCTTAGAACCTAACAAACACCACCAAAATGATCAACCCATTCGGTGAGTCGTTAACATGATAGTTGGAGGGTTTGCAAGTGGAGGCACCATGAACTCATCCCGTAAGAAGCATTTGAGACTAGTCAGATCAGTCAACGCAGTGTCTTATAGGAAGCCGAAAAGTATGCCAGTCATCACTTTTTCGGATGACGATTTCAAAGGCTTAGGCCTTGTACAAGACGACCCCATGGTCATTACTGTTGAAGTGGCCAACTGCATTGTAATGAAAACACTTGTTGATCAAGGAAGCTCAGCCGATATTCTCTATTGGCCAACTTTCGAGCAGCTAGAGATTTCAGAGTCCGAGATAAAGCCATATAACGATCAACTAATCGATTTTTCAGGTGAAAAGGTGGATACTAAGGGGTATATTAATCTCTACACTATGTTCGACATAGGTGATAGAGATTACTGGATCATTAGTATCCGGTATATAATAGTCAACGCTAGCACTTTGTACAATATCCTCCTCGGAAGACCATCTCTCAATGCTTTGGGGGCCATAGTATCTACACCCCACTTAGCAATGAAGTTCCCCTCTGCCGAAGGAAGGATTGCTACCGTTCATGCTGATCAGAAGGAGGCAAGGGAGTGCTATGCTGCTAGTCTAAAAAAGACGCCTTTGGTGGAAAGGGATCCACCCTTACAAACCAGAGTCCCAACCATGATTGGGAACGTGGAGTTAGATCCCCGTGTGGATGATGACCATTGGGCCGAACCTAATGAAGATACTTGCTAGTTCCATTTGGGCAGAAAGCATGAACAATATACAAGGGTGGGCACTAGGTTATTTGAAGAATGCCACCAACAAATCGCCAAGGTCCTCTGAGCCAATGCAGACTTGTTTGCATGGACAGTTGCCGACATGCTGGGCATTGACCCCAGTTTCCACAGCCATAAGCTTTCAGTATGTCCGGAAGCGAAACCCATCGCACAGAAGAAACGAAAGCTTGGAGAAGAAAGAAGAAAGGCAGTGGCTGAAGAAACGACAAAGTTGATGGATGCAGGCTTCATTCAGGAAGTCATGTATACCACTTGGCTTGCCAACGTAGTCATGGTGAAAAAAGGAAATGGCAAGTGGTGAATGTGTACGGACTACACTGATCTTAATAAGGCATGTCCAAAAGATGCGTATCCATTACCAAATATTGATCGATTGGTTGATGGAGTAGTTGGGCATACACTTCTAAGTTTCATAGACGCCTACTCCGGATACAACCAGATTAGGATGTATTTGAGGGATGAGGACAAAATCGCATTTATCACCGATTCAGCTAACTTTTGTTATCGAGTTATGCCTTTCGGCCTAAAGAATGCTGGTGCAACGTATCAGAGGTTGATGGATAAGGTCTTCAAGGATCAAATTGGAAACAACCTAGAGGTGTATATCGATGACATGGTGATAAAGTCTGAGATAAGTGAAGAGCATGCAGGCGACTTACAACAAGTTTTTGATCCAATCCGCAGGCATAACATGCGGCTAAACCCAGAAAAATGTGTGTTCGGGGTAGAAGGGGGAAAGTTTTTGGGCTTCATGCTTACGCATAGGGGTATAGAAACCAATCCAGATAAATGCCAAGCAGTGATTGACATGCATAGTCCCACAAACCTCAAAGAAGCCCAACGACTAGCCGACAGACTTGCATCTCTCGCTAGGTTCTTACCCCGGCTAGCAGAAAAGACTAAACCGATACTTCAACTCCTCAAGGAAAGCAAAACCTTTTAATGAGGAGTGTGAACGTGCCTTCCTAGAACTCAAGAATTTTTTAGCAACTCCTCCCATCTTATCAAAGCCTAGAGCAGACTTAGACTTGCTTTTATACTTGTTGATGCGTTGCATTTTACATCATTCATGCATAGCATTTCACTTGGAAATATTGCATATTCTTACATTTAGGACTCATTTACCTTGCATTTGCATTGTTTTTCATTTCTGTTTGGAACCAGTTATGCTTTTGGTATTTTCATGTTTCAAGGTTGTTTCTTGAGCTCTAAGACATCAATTTAAGGAGAAAGATGTATGGTGACTCTAAGGATTGAAGCCAAGAGCATAGGGACACTTGAAGATTAGAAGAAAAGAACAACTGGGTCGCTTGACAAAAGTCATGGCCATGACATTCAGAGTCATGGTCATGACTATGCTTATTTCTACACTTTTTGACCCCTGACAGATGTCATGGCCATGACATTCAAAGTCATGACCGTGACCCAATCTGACCTTCAGCTTCGCACATGACAACAAATTGTCATGGCCATGACATTCAGAGTCATGGCTATGACCTGCACTAGATTGACAATCTTATCTTTTGCAATTTTAATTGTAATTTGGGCTTAAATCTTTATCTTTTCCTTAGCCCATTCTCTTTAAATAGAGCGTTTTACTTATTTGACACACTCTAGAATTTGGATTAGCATAAGGTTTAGAGATAGAGTGGAGGATTCTTCTTCTTCGTCAACTTTTTTTTTGGTTTGTTATGTTTTCTTTTAATTTCGTCATTGTTTCCGTGACTATGAGTGAGTAGTCTTTTTGTTCTAGGATTGGGGCTTAGCCCTTGACAACTATTATGCTTATTTGATTTATCTTTATGTTCTTTTGGTTTCTCCTATTGATTTCTCTTCTATTGCTTTTATCTATGCGAAACGTTTGGCCACCGTTTTTCATAATCATAGATGCTTAGGGAAGAACTGAGAGGTGAACCTAATCGTTGGATCCATAAGGGAGGAACTTAGGTATTAAATCACAAAAGTAGGTTTAATCCTTCGAGGAATCAATGAATTAACAAAGAACTTAATGGGTTTAATTGAACTTAATTACCCCGAGATCGAGTAGGGGTTAATTCAATTAGATACATCTTTGTATCCTGAGAGGGAACAGAGGTTACCTTAGGTTACTTCACCTTCAAAGAGAACCAATAAGAACATAGAGGTGGAAAGATTAAGTTAATAGGAAGTCTTGGTGTGAAACCCAATCCTGGAAGTTTATTGATTTCAATCTTTTCAAATATTTGCCCTATCTTTTATCTTATCTTTATCTTATCTTATTTTATTTTAATCTTATCTCATCTTTATCTTTCTTTATCTTATCTTTTATCTTAAATGTAATATTTTCAAATCTTAAATCTTTTCTTATCTAATCAAATCTTTCCTTTTGCTTAATTTTAATTAAATAGTGAAAATTACAAAGCCAAAAACGCAGTCCCTATGGAGACGATAATTTTATTACTTGACGACAACCGTGCGCTTGCAGTAAATCTCACATCACTTGTTGGTTTCGGACCAAGCAATCAGTGCAGTCATAACACAAGAGGTGGACCGTGCACAGGTGCCGATATACTATACTAGCAGAGTGTTTCATGACTCGGAGCTCAGATACCAGTTGATTGAAAAGCTTGCCCTAGCCTTGGTGAATGCATCTAGGAGACTTCGACAGTACTTCCAAGGACACCAAGTTGTGGTGCGAATGGATTATCCAGTAGCCAAGGTTTTGCAGAAGCCTAAGTTGGCAGGAAGGATGGTAGCATGGTCGGTCAAACTATCTGAGTTCAGTATCAAGTATGAACCGAGAAGGCCTATAAAGGCTCAATGTTTAGCTGATTTTATGACTGAACTCCACCCTTTGGTTCAGGTTGAAGATCCATGTTGGGTGGTGTATGTAGACGGATCACTTAACCGCTTGGGCAGTGGGGCAGGAGTTATATTAGAAGGACCAGGGGGATCGTTTTGGAGCAATCTCTTAGGTTCGATTTCAAGACTTCGAACAATCAAGATGAATACGAGGCAATTATAGTAGGACTGCTCTTGGCCCGGGAAATGGGAGCGAAGAAAATTCTATGTCACACTGATTCCAAGTTAGCGGTAGGGCACATAGCAGGAACGTCCCAAGTTAAAGAGCCTCACCTCCTTTGATACTACCACAAAGTCCGAAATTTGATGCAAGGGTTCGACTATGCGGAGGTTAAGTACATTTCCAAGGATCAAAACTCTAGGGCTGACCAACTTGCTAAGTTGGCCATCACCAAGAAGCCAAGGCAACACCACACCGTAATTCAACACACCATTTCGAATCCAAGTGTTGGAAAACAGGAGTGCATGGAGGTGAACATGGAGCAAGTTGATTGGATGACACCCATCTTAGCTTATTTGAAAAAAGGGACACTACCGGAAAACCCGAAGGAAGCGCAACAATTGAAGGTCCAAGCAGCTAGGTATACAACCCTAGCAGGCGAGTTATACAGGAGAGGGTTCTCATCACCCCTCCTGAAGTGTCTCACCAAAGCTCAGTCAGAATATATCTTGGAGGAGATTCACAAAGGTATTCGTAGGATGCATACAGGAGGTAGTCAATGGCAACACGTGTCTTACGAGCTGGGTACTATTGGCCCACTATCAGAAGTGATTGCATGGAATATGTGAAGAAGTGTTCAAACTGCCAAAGACATGGCAATCTGATACACCAACCCGCTGATGAATTGCATCACATAGTCTCTCCATGGCCTTTTGCAATGTGGGGAATGGACATTCTTGGACCTTTCCAACTTGTGAAAGGATAATGCAAATTCTTGGTAGTTGCAGTAGATTACTTTACCAAGTGGATTAAGGCTGAACCATTAGCCACAATCACGGCTCAAAATGTTCAAAAATTTGTATGGAAGAGCATCATTACTCACTTCGGGATCCCTCATGTTATAATCACTGACAATGGAAGGCAATTTATGGATAAAAAATTGAAGGAATTTTTTGAAGGGCTAGGCATTCGGCACAGGGTAACTTCAGTTGAGCACCCCCAATCCAACAGACAAGCTGAGGCAGCTAACAAGGCTATCTTAGGAGAACTGAAGAAAAGGCTAGGCGATGCCAAAGGAAGTTGGGCTGAAGAGTTGCTTGAAGTTTTATGGGGGTACTGGTGCACCCCCCAATCGTCAACCAAGGAAACACGTTTTCGTTTGACATATGGGGTCGATGCCATGCTACCAGTGGAGGTTGGAGAGCCCTCGCTACACCAAACAGTCTTCAATGAACAAGAGAATGATGACTCACTCAGAAGAGAGCTAGATCTTGCTGAAGAAACAAGGGATATGGCAAGTGTTAGAGTAGAAGCTGAAAAGCAAAGAGCCTCCAAAAAATATAATTCAAGGTTGAAACCAAGGGACTTCAGAGTGGGGGACTTAGTGTGGAGAGTTCAAAGTGAAGCAAGAAAGGACTTTAAGGAAGGAAAGTTTTCGGCTAATTGGGCAGGACCGTTCCGCATCACACAAAGCTTAAACAACGGAGCATACAAGCTGGAGTACTTGTCGGGAGAGGTAGTTCCTAGGACTTGGAACAACACTCACCTAAAGTTTTATTACAGTTAGCATGTAATTTGAAGGAAGGGTGATGTACTCTTTTTCCTACCTTGGTCTTTTTTCCCTATAAGAACGTGAAAGGGTTTTGGCCAAGGAGGTTTTAATGAGGCACACATTTACTAGTAAAAGTCAAATTCTCATCAGTTTTGTCTTCATTATAATTCTTTTTTTTTTCATCTTTTCGCACTAAAAATAAATGCCCTATCGAAGGACACACTCCTCGATGCAGTGTACAAATAATCAAATAAGTGCCCTATCGAAGGATACACTCCTCGATGTAGTGTGCAAATAATCGAATAAGTGCCCTATCGAAGGATACACTCCTCTGTGCAAATAATCAAATAAGTTCCTTATCGAAGGATACACTCCTCGATGCAGTGTTCACATAATCAAATAAATGCCCTATCGAAGGATACACTCCTCGATGCAGTGTGCAAATAGTTAAATAAATGCCCTACAAGGACTAAGCTCCTCGGCGCAGTGTGCAAATAACCAAATAAATACCCTACCACGGCACAATATTATCCATAAATTAAATAAGATGAGAATCATGTCTTGTTTATGAACAAAAATAATAATATGGGTACTCATATATACCAAGTCGACGGTTATCAATTTTATATCTTTAAGCCACAAAGGCCAAGAACTATATATCGATCCCAGTAACATGCATGCTATATAGAATTCAATTATGAAAGTGACACCGTTAATGGAAACCAACATCTTGGCAACTACGAAAAGGAAATCAAGACCAATGTTTTGGAATGGCAAGCAAAGACTATATATACTAACTTTGCGGCAATAAAAATCGAAGGTTATATCTGCACCTTACGGGGGTGCAACAAGTAAGACCCATTGTTTCGGCCTTGGAGCAATGTCTCGATTTTGGATAATGATTTAGCAAAAAAGGAAAATATATACGTCTCGGCCACTTTATACCAATACCATATATCTTGGCCAACATAGGAAGAAAAACCATGTCTCGGCAGTGTAAACGTCACGTATCTATATCTCATTTAATTGATTTTTATGACCACTATGCAATATAATTTGGGTCGGACACTATGTCATACAACAAGCCCCTTTTTTAGAAGGATTACCTGGGACGATACCTACGTCTCGCCACACTACCCATTTTAGCCTGCGAGGTGTCATACCTAACAAAGTGACACTTATGTTTCAACAAAATGATTAACACTTATGTTTCTCTGTTACAAGGCAAATCAAGACTTATGTCTCGGACATATCTTCGGTGTGATTCGGCAAGTGATTCGACAAATAAATAGAAATGAGACCTATATCTCGGTATTTATTCTAAAGATCATACCATACGCATGAGTAATGGTTCATGAATATTGTGAAAACCAAGACCTATGTCTTGGCATTGGAATAAATTATTAAAACATAGCCGGGAGACGGGGTTCGGTTTCAATATTGTAAATAGAACGTTGTTTTGCATAGGCCCGAGACCAGAGAAAAAACAGCAGAGGCATTGAAATAAATTCGAACATTGTTTCTCAACTACAATACAAACCAAGAAATAGGTCTTGGCTAATACATATATATGTTCGAGATCTATAACTCAGTCCTAAACGCTATATATTACCAGCGAGCCAAAGAAATCCACAAAGGTTCCGTCAGCACAATTAAATGTTACAACCTGTAGCAGTGTCAACAAAAAGCCCGAGTTATGGGTTGTAGGTACTTAGCATCAAAATTACTATCATCCAAAATCAAGAAACTATACGCGTTCAGCATATTCAGCACAAAAAATTCATTAAGTACCAAGACTGACTGAAGTAACATTCATGAAGTACATCAAGTGCTAAGCTAAATAACTATTACATAATACCAAAACAAACATACGTCATAGCTGGTCTCGGTCCTAAACTTCTTGATCAATCACCATTTGCTCCTCCTCTTGATCATCTTCATGCATCTCCTCGGACAACATCGCGGCCGTCATGGTTGGAGTAGACGGCACCTCAGAAGCCTCAGGTTCCCTATCCACTGCAACGTTAACTCGACAAGTGACATTGACAGGAGGAGGCTTGTCATAAAAGCCCACTGGAATCTCGGTGAGTGGCCTAAGTTCATCATTATAAACATCCTTATCCACGTCAAGCCGAGCACTATCAGTAAAGCCAAAGAAAGTAGCTTATCGCACGGCCTTGTCAAAACCCTTAGTGTGTTGTTTCACTACACTCACCTTGGCTAAAATGACAAGTGCCTCAGCCTTTTCCTTAGCACACTTCTCAGCATCTCTTTGTTGTTGCATCTCGACAAAAGTCTTCTGTAGGTTGTTCAGTTCGACTTGAATCCGACCGGCGTTACCCTCGGCCTCTTTCACTTTACGTTCCCAGCCGAGCTCTTTATCTTCTAAGAGCTTCACTCGATCTTCAAGTATGGAGACCTTCGCAGTCAGCTCACTATTCGCACTAATAGCACTAGCAAGGGAATTGACAGAGTCAATGGCATCCTTTTTGAGCTTCTCTTTTTCTGTAATAAGCTTCACACATTCAGCTCCCCAAAAATGACCCATGGACCACGCACGAGCCATTATATTTGAGAACGTCGCCAACCCATTTTCAAGACTAGTATTGGCTAACAATTCCTTATTAGCTGACGACATAGCATCGAAATTCACCACATGCAGGGGATTGAAATCGTGACCCAAGAACTCAGCACCCAAGAAGGGTAAAGTGCTTGAAAGCAGGGGAGGATGACCAGATACCATCAAGTTGCGAGGAGTGCCGCCCGTCTCGGCTCCAGCTACGCCGAAATGCAAGACTTGTTGACGCAACCGCTGGTTGTGACGTGGCTCAGCAACCTCATTCACTTCGTCATCTTTCCTCTTGGACTTGCCTTTTCTTTGCCTTTTCTTCTTTTGGGGCATAGGTGGATTGGTAACAGGTAAGAGGCTCGTGTCTGCAATACCGGTAGCCACCTCTTCATCACGCTCTTTCATTTGATCAAGCCTTATGTTTTGGTAGTCAAATGGATCATCCATCTCAACAAAGATACCTACAAAAATAGTAATATTCATCAATTTACATAGCAAAGATAAAAAATCAACAAATGGTGGAAAACTGACCCTGTAGGTCCGCAGAGCGATGAGGGGAGGTATATAAAGCAACTATCTTTTTACTGGGAATGGATATGGGGAGACGATTCAGAAAAGATAGATTTCTTCTCTCTCACTCGGTCATTAAATCAACAGGGAACTCGTCATACCATCTCGATGCTCTTGACCAGCTTAAAGGAAACTGAGGCGTCCCATCGTCACCAAATACATACTTCCTTTCGTTCTCACTAGTCGATACATTGAAAAATCTAGTTTTGAATCTTTTAAAAGATGTAGTGTAAGGCATCAACAGAGGAGCATTCAACCTGCTAATAAGAGATACCCATGCAGTCTCCTTTTTCGGACGGGTACAATAATGATAAAGAAAGACCCCAGGTGTAGGCCGAATATAAAAAGCCTCACGTAACTTCTTGAATGCTTGGATAAGAGCCCAACTATTAGGATGCAACTGAGTTGGAGCGACATTAAGCACATGAAGAACAACCGTAGTGAACTCATCAAAGGGGAGTCGAACATGTAGCTGCGTGAATAAGATATCATACATGTAAAAAAAAAGGGTCTTCTTCGGGGCTAGGTTCCATGAAGACCTGATTGGTCTCTTCACACTTCTTCACAAAGAACATATCTTTGCCCTTTATGCTACACAGTTTGGCATAGCCCAAGAAGGATTTCAAAACTGATCCCCATTGGAACTTAGAATAATAACCCAAAGTTTTTTCCTTCACTCACATAAACTCTACCGACCTCACATCAATTTCTGATTTGTTCGAAGAAGCGGCTTTAGAAGCACTTCCCACTCTCTCCACATCAGCATCCGGAATTGATTGAGAACCAGACGCACCCACCACGATCTCGGACGGCGCTGATGACTCGGTCTTAGATGAAACAGACCTCGATTCGGCACTGTTCTCGGTCTTAAACGTAGAGGATCGTGACCCATTGCCAGTCGAGGAACCATTGCCCAACAGAACCATACCTTTCGGCTTTGAAGTCACAAAACCCCCAGATCCACCACCAGACAAACTCAAATCCATAAAGTAAGCATAAAGACGTACCTGGCGCAGTGTGATTCGGCCACAGCAACAAAGAAACCAAATGCACAGACCTCAGAAGCAGGTCTGGGTCTTGGTCACGCGTCTCAGACATAGGACACATGTCTCGGACACAGGTCACACGTCTCGGACACGGGTCTAAAATGCAGGTCTCGGAATGGCTTAGTACTCGGTCATCAGATCAGACTAGGAGGAAAAAGGGATAAGTGTGGGTTGGAATGGCTTCACCAAAACCTTTATAGCAAATGGGCCCATCTTATGGGCCCAAAAAGGTCATCTTATGGGCCCATTAACCAACAAATGACTAATTGAAAAGATCCAAACCCCTTTCTCAGCAAGAAACTTAGAAAAATCCTTTCCGAACCCTTTTTTTTTTCATAGAAGGAGGTCTTTTTTGGAAAAAAATAGTGGACCAAATCCCCTTTGGGTATTTGCCACGCATTCCTTTTGAAAAGTCATATGAAATAGACATATAATTTGCTGAAATCGGACATATGAGTAAAAAGTTATGCCCTTTTAAAGTTTTCAATTTCTTGATATGCTTATACAATTGGTCATAGACTTCTCAGCCCTTATGAATGATATACGAATCCTTGACCGAGCCATATGTCTTGGACAATCATAACACAACCACCATTTGGCCCAACCTGTGCCTCAAACATAAGCATGCTTGAGATGCAAGCCGATACCTATGTCTCGACTCATGCATAGGCAAAGCCGAGAACCATGTGTAGTTTTCAACTAAAATCATATGTTATACATCACCACATATAACCAGATCGTGGCATACAACTCAGACATGGATAATCTACAACAAGACATCATTGCGTCAGAAAACACCCTCAACTAACTTGACTACTCATTATAAACCCTCTTTATTCTTATTCGAATTTGAGGCTTGGGGGGCATGTGTACCCCTCGGCCTACCGAGGCATACCTTTCGGCCTACTCAACCCCTTCGGCCAGGTAATATGACTTGTGGGCCGAACAGGTCTCGCCCCACCGGAACTATACTATACTACTGGATACGAAGAAACTTCGTATTAGATAGTAAATATCATTGAAATACAAGATTAAACATAAACCATATGCTAATGTAAGATTATCATTAACGGTAATATTGAGGTAAGGCCCATGGATCCAAGGCCCATTAAAATATGTATAAATAGGGTGAGATTCTCGAGGTAAACACTGTTCATTCTCATTCTCACACTCACTTACTATATGTTGGGGGAGTCTCTGACTTGAGCATCGGAGTGCTTTTACAGGTACCCACCCCATCCGATACATGGCGGAAGACGGCGGAGAAGGACGGATAGAGCTTAGCAAGACCAAAGAAGATTACTATCGTACCCTCGGATAGGTACAAAAAAGAATTGAGAGCTTAAAATTTCCAAGTCTAAATTGAAGTATTGAATCCCTTACCAAGCTAATGAAGATTTTAATTTAAAAATATAAATAATTGAAATTTGAAATTGAAAAAATAATAAAAAAAAAAGAAAAACTTTAAAGTAATTAATATTGAGCTTGGAGGAAAAAAATGTTATCTTAGATTTTTTTTTCACGTACCAAAGTTTAGCTTGAATTAATAAAATTAGTTTTAAAATACTACTCGGGTTAACATGCATTCTCTGAATTTTGGCTATTTTGTCATGTTCAAGAATAATATGAAAAGATAGAATATTGAAGTAGAGAACATGATGAAGCAATTTTGTCAATAACCCAAAATATATGTTGATTACTTTGTACTTATAAATATAATTATATAAAACTGCCCAGATCGGCAGCCACTTATAAAATGATTAATTATGTTTTTAGTCCCTGAACTTTTTCGAGTTTTCACTTTTAGTTCCTGAACAAAAAATTGACCAGTCTTAGTTCCCGATGTTTTTGTCCGTCAACATTTTCAGTCCTTGCCGTCAAATGTTGCCGTCAAATGATGATGTGTCACTATATTTTACGGCGGTAAATTTTCTGGCGGTTAGAAACCACCAGAACATGCTTGGCTGAACAATTTAGTATGTATTGAACAATTTCTAGCGTTTAAAAACCGCCAATAATTGTTATAGCCCATATCACCAGGATGCACACATTTGACAGAAGAACAAATTCAAACATTTTCAAAATCAAACACAAACGCACAAATTCAACATGGGTGGAAAATCTAGATGCAAGAACACAACTCAGCTTTCTCCACCCTCGTCAACCACTGCCCCTTCTCCACCGACCTCGCCGCCCACCACCACTCCCTGTTCTCCCCTTCCCCTGCACGCGTCTTTGCGCTCCACTTCCACCCCTTAAATTCCTCGAATCTCGGTCTGGGTCGCGCTCAATTTCAGGTCTTGGTTAACGGGCATGTCATCCTCGCCATCGCGGAGCATCAGAAGACTTCACAGTGGCAGAGTCCGCCGTCGGCCTCGGACCCTCTAGCCACATCTTCGTCGGCGTCAAGGGTCAGAGTTAGGGTCGAAAAACCTTGTTCTTTGAAGGAAACGAAACAGAGGAAGGCAAAACGTTGGTCGCGATCCCACCCAGGATAAAACTTTGATTCGTGTGCTACGAGATCTGGTGGTGGTGGAAGGTGAAGTGGTGGCGATTGGAGGAGAAGCTTAGGCGGCGGTGCTCCGTCAGATCTGTTACGAATTGGCATAAAACAGAGGAAAAAAAGAAGAAGTAAGGATTTAAAATCAGATTCAAAGCTTAGGCAGCGAGCTCCTTCTCTAAAAGCATTGAAGAAAGTATTAGTGTTAGTGGCCACGAACTTCTTGTTGACACGATGATTGGAGTCACTTTTTTTTTGTGACATGATAGTCACGGTTTTATTCCCTTGGTCTTTTTCTACCTTTACTTGACAAAAATTAATTATTTACAGAGAGAGCAAAGACTGTACTTAGTGATTGTATTTGAAATTTCAAATCGATTAGGATTTGTGACAAAATGTAATTGTGCTCTTGGTGAAAACATAAGACAAGGTGGTGATACCACTAAAAAATAAAAAGCTACATGAGGTTATGATTTTGGGAAATTTAATCCTAGTATTTGAAGCTTCCAGGTAGAATAGCGGGGTTGCACTTACGAAGGGGGAATTTGTGCAATATTTGAATTTGTTCTTTTGTCAAATGTGTGCATCCCGATGATATGGGGTATAGCAATTATTGACGGTTTTTAACCGCTAGAAATTATTTAATACAGACTAAATTGTTCAGCCAAGCATTTTCTAGCGATTTTTAACCGTCAGAAAATTTATCGCCGTAAAATATAGTGCCACATCATCATTTAACGGCAACATTTGACGGCAAGGATTAAAAATGTTGACGGACAAAAATATCGGGGACTAAGACCAGTTAATTTTTTGTTCAGGGACTAAAAGTGAAAACTCGAAAAAGTTTAGGGACCAAAAACATAATTAACCCCTTATAAAAAATGTGAAGTTTGAGTTACATAATCCATATGTGCAAATTAATAATTATTATTAAACACATATCTCAAAGTGCATGGGTACGTAATTAATAATTTGAGATTTGAGATTTACATGGGATTTAAAATAATTAATAATTTGACAATTTAAAATAAACACAAAAATAAGTGCTAATTATTGACAAAACCATTTGATACAGGGAAAGAGTATAATGGAAATAGAAAATGTTATCATATTTAAGGACTTAAACTTAGAGTGTAAGAAAGTTTAAAAAATTATTAATATAAAATTATAAATTTAGTTTTTCAATTTACTGTGATTTTAATTAATATTAAAATAATAAAGCTTGATTTTTAAAAAGAAATTAATATGTAAAATATGCCCAATCTAGAGTCTTGACAAACTAATTATAAATAAATAGTCTTGGCCTTTGGATAATTTTTTCCATAAATACTTATAAAAGAAGGAAACAAGAAGGTAAAATGTGTTAAGTTTTTCCATAAACTAAAATTAACTTATGCACCTTAGCTTTTGAAGAAGTTAAATGAAAAAAAAAGTTTTTCAACAAATGTTAAGTGTATAAATAAATTTTAACTTATGCAAGAAGTTCAAACAATTTGTTCTTCTTATTTTCTTTCCTTTAAGTACTTATAGAGAAGTTTGTGTAAACATGACACTAACATCAATGAACTTTTGTTATTGCGAGCATCTTTAGCATTATTGTCATTTTTTATTGAATTTTATCCACTACTTTTATGTTAAAATATATAATTTGGTCCATTTACCTCCACATCATTAAAGTAAATTACATTTTCCTCTCCTAAGAGATACATGTATTATGCCATCCTCCCCTCTATTGATAAAATACAACTTAGTTCATTTAACTTAGCGCTATCGTTAACATATTTTTAATTTATCAAGTTATCGTTCATTCACTCGATATCCTAACATTACTTCTTATCTACACATTAACATTGCTTCTCTTTGTAAGAGGTTACAGACAAAGTAAAACACTTTGGGAGTGATAAAATGTCTAACTAAATTTGTTATTAGTAGTGTGTGTGTGTCTATATATATATATATAGGGAGTGATAAAATGTCTAACTAAATTTGTCATTAGTAGTCTCTCTCTCTCTCTCTCTCTCTCTCTCTCTCTCTCTCTCTCTATATATATATATATATATAAGATTCAATAAAGAATGCATTTATGACAAAAAATATGTTAAAAAATTAAATAATTTAGTAACATACAATTTTGTAAAAGTAAATACACAAATATATTAATAAATGATTTTCTCATAAAAAAATATTCTTTAATAGAAATTATTTTTTTTTATAGAAAAAGTGGTAAAAATTGTGGTATATTGATCTGTTAAACGATAAAAATATATATCTTAAAATAAGAAAACAGAAAAAACATAATATTTAAATCTCTGAAGGTAAGAGAATGTAATAAATAATTTAGACATAAAATTATTTATAATGAAAACTTTAAAAATAAAATGTAATATATTTATCAATTAAGGAAGGAAAGTGTATATCTTAATATAAAAACAAAGAGTGGTGTAATACTTACATCTCTTAAGAAATTGTAATATAAATAATATTTTAGTAATAACTTTTTTAATATTAAATTAATAAAAGAGTAATACATCCATCAAAATTAAATTTATTGTGATTTCAATTAATATTAATATAATAAAGCTTGGGTTAAAAAATATATGTAAAATAAGCCCTATCTCGAGTCTTCAAACTAATTATAAATAGTAACATAGCAAACTTGGACAAGAACATCAATGAACTTTCGTGCATTTTTAGCAATATTGCCATTTTCTATTGTATCTTGCTTCCTTTTTTTGCTTTTTTTATTTCTTTGGTGATCCATATATATTTTCATTTTTATAAATTAATTTTTAATTAGTGATTTAATTAAAAGGCATTAATTTTATTTAGACTTAAATATCTTTTTAGTCCTTACAATTTAGTGTTTTTTTGCTTTTCGTCCTTGCAATTTTTTTGTTTGTTTTAGTCATTGCAAATTATGTTTATTTTGTTTTTCGTCCTTAAAGCGGTTTAGATAGCGCTTTGAACAGTGAAAAAAGTGCTATGAACAGTAAAAAACACTATCTAAATCGCTTTAAGAATGAAAAACAAAACAAACATAATTTGTAAGGACTAAAACAAAAAAAATTACAATAACGAAAATAAAAAAATGCTAAATTACAAGAACTAAAAAGATATTTAAATCTTTTATTTATATTTTATTTCTCGAGCAGGCATACTGAAATATTAAATGCCTTGTAGAAAGTCAAATCAACTTATATTTTGGCTTGTTGATAAGATAGCTTCAGCATGTTCTCTACTCCAATATTCTATATTTTCATGGAAACAGGTGTTCCATATATGCATGTATATATATTTTTATAAATTAATTTTTAATTAGTGATTTAATTAAAAGGCATTAGTTTTATTTATATTTTATTTCTCGAGCAGCCATACTGGAATATTAAATGCCTTGTAGAAAGTCAAATCAACTTATATTTTGGCTTGTTGATAAAATAGCTTCAGCATGTTCTCTACTCCAATATTCTATAATATGCATGTATATATATATTTTTATAAATTAATTTTTAATTAGTGATTTAATTAAAAGGCGTTAATTTTATTTATATTTTATTTCTCGAGCAGCCATACTGGAATATTAAATGCCTTGTAGAAAGTCAAATCAACTTATATTTTGGCTTGTTGATAAAATAGCTTCAGCATGTTCTCTACTCCAATATTCTATATTTTCATGTAAACAGGTGTTCGATATATGCATGTATATATACGTGTGAATCATGAAACATAATTCAATCAACTAAAGGCAGAGAAGTAAACATGGATTTGGGTTATTGTGCAGTGTTTCTGATACTGCTACTTCCAATCTCATGTGCAGCTTCTACATTAGTTGATAAGAAATTCAA
Source organism: Pueraria montana var. lobata (assembly GCA_026413185.1). Classification (NCBI taxonomy): domain Eukaryota; kingdom Viridiplantae; phylum Streptophyta; class Magnoliopsida; order Fabales; family Fabaceae; genus Pueraria; species Pueraria montana. The sequence goes on from CM048654.1 coordinate 71,009,721, forward strand.
GGAATGCTTGTTAACCCAACTTGATGGCAATTCTGAATCCATTGAAAAAATAACCTTCACTTCATCCTCCTCACTATATCCCCAAGTCTTGGATTCATTGGCACAAAATCCTAGATGGGTGAATTCCTCAAGGAAGCCTCTTATCATTCTAACACCTTTCCATGAATCAGAAATTCAAGCAGCCATTCTATGCAGCAAAGAACTTGGGCTGCAGCTCAGAGTCAGAAGTGGAGGCCATGATTATGAGGGGCTATCATACCTTAGTAAGGTCCCATTTGTCATGGTTGACCTCATCAACATCCGTTCTATTGAAATTAACCTTGCTGATGAAACAGCTTGGGTTCAAGCTGGGGCATCATTAGGTGAACTTTACTACAAAATTTCAAAATCAAGTAAAGTGCATGGATTCCCTGCAGGAACCTGTCCAAGTATAGGGATAGGTGGGCATATCAGTGGAGGGGGACAAGGTATCATGTTGAGGAGGCATGGCCTAGCAGCAGATCATGTTGTTGATTGCTTACCTCATAGATGCAAATGGGAAGATTCATGATAGAAAATCAATGGGAGAAGATGTTTTCTGGGCCATTAGAGGAGGTAGTGCTACTAGTTTTGGAGTCATCCTTGCATGGAAGATCAGGTTGGTCAGAGTTCCACCAATTGTTACTGGGTTCAACATTGACAGAACACCAGAGGAAGGAGCCACCAATCTCATTCACAGGTGGCAACACATAGCACATGAATTGCATGAGGATCTTCTTATTAGAATAGTTGCTTCAAATAGTGGTGACAAAAAAACATTCCAAGCAACCTTCAACTCAATCTTCCTTGGAGGAATAGACAGGTTAATCCCACTGATGAATGAGAGTTTCCCAGAATTGGGATTGCAGGCCAAAGACTGCACTGAAATGAGCTGGATTCAATCAGTTATGTTCATTGCTGGATACAAAAAAGATGACCCTCCAGAACTCTTGCTTGACAGAACTACCATGTTTAAAAGCTCTTTCAAGGCCAAGTCTGACTTTGTGAAGGAGCCAATACCAAAATCTGGTCTAGAAGGAGCTTGGAAAAAGCTTCTAGAAGAAGAAACGTTAGCAATGCTGATATTGGAACCTTATGGTGGTAGAATGGATGAAATTTCAGAATCTGAAATCCCTTTTCCCCACAGAAAGGGAAACTTGTACAACATACAATACTTGATCAAGTGGGAAGTGAATAGCGAGGAAGCATCCAGGAGGCATCTACACTGGGCTAAAATGGTTTATAAATACATGACCCCTTATGTCTCAAAATCTCCAAGAGCTGCCTATTTCAACTATAAGGATCTTGATTTAGGCAAAAACAAGCATGAGAACACAAGCTACTCAAAAGCTAGTGTTTGGGGCGAGAAGTACTTTAAGGGAAACTTTAGGAGATTGGCACAAATTAAGACAAAGTTTGACCCCCAAAATTTTTTCAGGAATGAACAGAGTATTCCTCTCCTAAATTCCCAACATTCTTAACATAAAGGGCATGGTATTATTTGGAGCACCTAAAACATTTGTGTAGTGCTTCAATATTATGTTAATCTTCTGCTATGTGTGATTGTTATAGACCCAATCTGGAATGGAATGCAGCTTTTGCAGACATTTCATAGGTAGGGGATGCAATTTCAAAATGGATATGATGTATGTGGACTTGTGTAACACGTCATGAAGTTACGAAATCTCATAAGAATGTACCCTTAAGTTGCGAATTATGTTGTGTAATTACTACCCTTCCTATATCTACATTTCATTTGCTTTTCTTCCGTATTACCTTCATAATTAATTTTTTTATTTTAAACTATCATTGTACAGAAGAAGTGTAATGGTCTATGTTTGATACAATTCCACACCAAAGATAAGCTAATGCCATGACTTTCTGAGAAAATAAAATAGTAAATCACATTAAAACTAAGGTAGGACAAGAATTTAGTGCAAGAGGGGCCTTGAGGTGGAACAAATTTTGGTGATATTATTACAAACTGATAACAGAAGCGGCTAAAATGATACTGAAGCATAGACGATTGGTAAAATGGACATGTATAGCCAAATTAATGACTAATGAACATTTATGAACTTACTACAATAAAAAGCAAATGGGGAAAGAGATAATTAAATAAAATAAATGGCAAAATATAACTAAACACAATATATCAGAATTCATACGATCTTATATATTAAGAAAGGAAAATACTATAATATTCTCAGGTAATTTATAGAAAGAAGTAATAGTAGGATGACTTATGAAACACGAGAATTGTGGCATTAATATATTGGTTGGAACCAAATTAAGGTAGTGTAACATTCCACATGAAGGTATTGTTGGGAAATGTCATCATAATTTCCCTCCTCTGTGAACTCAAAAATAGGCACTTAGCGGAAACGTAGAATAATAACACGATAAATTTTTAGCGTGGAAAACCTTCTCAATGTGAGTAAGGAAAAATCATGGGACCCGTAGGCCTCTTAAATCTCCACTATAATAATAATGGGAATACAAAATACAACAATCTTCAATTTTGTGGATACAACTCTCTCACAAATTGGCTCACTAATTTTCTCTCTTAGAAACTCTAAGGCTCTCTCTATTTTTCTCTCACAATTTTTCTCTCTAAATGTGAGGAACTATTGCTTCTTGCTTGTTGTTGTTGTTCTTCCATTGCACTTCACCTCTTCTATTTATAGAGGGAATTCACCGTGCATAATTTGCTAGGAATTAATGCACCGAATGAATGTAGTTGGAAGGTTGAAATTTTTCACCTTCCTTTGCACCGTTTGCAGGTTTCACATTTACATTGAAGCAAATTTCAACACCACCGAAAATTGAATGGCTGCACATTTCTTACTTTCTCAATTGTTTGGCTGGGTATCTGGAAAAGCAGTATGTTGCAGATGTTTTGCAATGCTTATGAAGAGATGTGAGAAATCAAAGTGAAAAGAAACAATATTATTCCCAGTGAATGGCAGCACACAAGTCCTAAATTTCTAACCCCAACAATACATAATGATTTTGATTTTCATCCAGTGGCTTGTTCTTCCTCTTCTCCTTCAAAGTCCTCAAAGTTAAACAATTCGAAGAGCCATATGAAACAGACAGAGGCTGAGGTGCCGTCGAGGTTGATGATTACTTCAGTTCGAGGGGTGGTGCGTGTCAACATTCAGGTTTCGTAATTTGGATTGGATTGGAAAACAATTGTTAAGACTTTTTTTTCTAGGTGCTTGCTTCGGTGCCGTTGTTAAATGATGGGTTTCGGTGGCGTCTTAATAATTTTTTATTTTAAACCTTTATCTGTAAAATTTATTAAATTTGATAGAATTTCTCCGCAAGAATGTAACTAACCTATCTCTTCTACGTAACTGATTGCAGAGATTTGATCATGAAAACACTCATATGACATTATAGCCTTCTTTCGTGAAAGGAAGGTCATCACCGGAGGCTTTTGACACATAGACAAGTACATATCATTGTAGCCTTCAACTCTCATACATCATCTAGGAAATTAAGTTTCATCTGCAAACTCTATTTAAATTATAAAATCTTTATTCGTTTATTATATGGATTGATTTTTTTGACTTTCCATCTCGTTGATACCTTGTACCCATGAATGATATAATAATATTGCTGTAAAAACAATAGTAGAATGTGTAAGATGGTGTTCAAAGTAGATAGAGCAGTTTAATCAACAAAAAGAAGACTTGGATTAGTCATAAATGGGTAATGGTTGTAGGGCTTTGGATAAGTCAAAAAATGTAACCATCACAATCCTTCACACCGCATCCACTTGCAACACCTGTTCAAATTCATTGCCAATTATCATTGGACTTCGTTTCTATGAAAACCTAAATGCAGAGGGCAGAGGAAGATTATAGGGTAAGTACAAAGATGAAAAACGGATTGGATTCGTCAAGTCAAAGAGAAAGGCATTGGAGGCTGTTGTTGTTTGTGTCCTAGAGGTATCCCATATGAGAAGGTTCTGGGATGCAGCAGCATCATGTGTGCAGTCACGTGTGGTAGTGGCAGTAGAAGAAGGAGGGTTCTTTTATAAATATATAACTTTTATGAACTTATATTGAAATTTAAGTAAAATATTAAAATAAAAAATAAACAATATTATAACATGGCAACATTTTATTGGTTTATATATGACGGTACCCAAAATCCCTCAAACTGTGACGGCACGGAAGAATTTACCTTTTCACTTTTTAATCTTCTCTTTCCCAATTTATCCCTCTACTCTCTCACAACCCACACTATTTTTTGAAAAATTATCTCCTTTCTTACCAATTTGAACTTAACCAAACGAAGGGTTAATGTCGCCTTCTCTTCCACCACCTTTTCAGCTAGCGCTCCCCTTAGCCCAAGTCCACCGCTCACAAAGGTCCATACTCCGACGTCTTCACCTGCCTCCCAACACCACCTCTGCCTTCGATCTTTGCTTTTACGGCTTCTCCACCGACACCCCCTCGTCTCCTTCATCAAGCTCATCTAGGTCCACCCCGCTGCCTACAACGTCACCCACAACCTCATCCTCGTCAACTATAGCCACGTCTCTTGTGGCGGCGTCAGCTTCACTGACGATAAAGATCACTTTGCTTGCTCCTAGCAATCAGACTCCATCTTCCGAACAATATCAAAAGATTTCGGCGAGGTGTGTGTGGTGTAGACGAATTCTCTGGCTTTGCATTACAATGTCAAGAACTTGAGTGTTAACGTGTTGATGGGTTTGAGATTCACACCAGGGTGTTGATGGGTTTGAGAAAATTTTGAACTTGGACTGATTTTGAGACTGTGATTTGTGGTGTTGTTGAGGGGAAATATAGAATCGATGGCAAAGGAGAATGAGAGAATGGTGGTGGTGGTCGTCGGAGTAGGTAGGCGACAAGGGAGGTGCAGCGGTGGAAGGCGTTGTGTGGTTTCCTAGGGTGGATGGCGTCGCAGGGCAAGTGGAGGGGCTAAGCGATAAGTTGGGAAAGAGAAGATAAAAAAGAAAAAAGAAAGAAGTATAAAAATGCTTGGTCATTCATTTTTTTTTTAATAAGTATATCTAACAGTTCACAATTCTTTCCCACGGTGGGAGACCTAACTACCTTACTTTTGCACCCTAGACATCGTCTTATTTTAAGATAAACTATATTCCTTAATCTTCATGGAGCTAATATGTATTTAGGTATTCGACGTCTATTTGACCCTATAGAAATGTAAAGTTTTATTCAATTTATGATATGGCAGAGGAATATTCGGCCATACGGTACATAAGTCCCCCCGAGCCTCAAGTCTTTGAGAGGACGGAGAGGGTTATTACTATTCATTATCATATAAAGTACTTTCTTCTCTTTGATATTAAAGGATATCGATGATTATTCAACCCTGTATTTGTTTTAGGCGGCCTCTACGGTGGACCACTATCATAAGTGGTTCACCATGCACAATTATTAGGAGCCCTTAGATTTATCTAAGACACACACTTTTACCATACACCCTCCACATCAAACCTTTACCCTCTTTACTCTCTTTTTGTCCCCTGCAGATCCTCCACCACCTCCGATTGTTAGTCACCACCCATCACCGTCACAAACGCCGCCGTCATCCACCAACCCCCTCCACTTCTCTCTCCCCCTTCTTCCCCAAATCAAGGTTCCTCCATTCCAACGAATTAGAAATTTGAACATAACAACCAGAAAATCAATTTGAACATAGCAACCAGAAAATCTAAAATCCTATGATATGGAAACCAAACAAAGAACAATTCATCAAATTAATCAAAAATGCAAATCTGAATATGCATAATCACTCTAATCACCAACAACATCAAATTCTAAGGAACAACATCAACATATCAGATGAGTGACGAGTTTGGGCGATTTCTCAACCTCAACGAGGCGCAAGCAACAAATTGTCGGCGAGATTTATGGTAGCAAAACCGAGGAATGTCGACGCCATCAAGGTTGCCGGTTCAGGCTTTGACCATGAAAATCCCAAAAGCCATCATGGCGTCGTTGGGGTTCGTCAAGTGGACGTGTGTGCTGAGTGGTCTCTGCGACAGGTGCTCCGGCTACGCGGTGGAGGCTTCAGGATTTCGAAGTTGAAGTATGGAGATGATAGTTCGGAGGAGGAAGGTGCTAGGGTTTAGGGAAGTGAGGAGAAGCCTTGATTTGGGGAAGAAGGGAGTGGAGGAAGGTTGGTCGATGGCGGCGGCGTTTGTGGTTGTGGTGAGTGGGGACAAGAGTGGAATGGCGGTGGTGGGTGAGACGGGCCGCCAAAAACGATGGAGGATTTGCCGGAGAGGAAAGGAGGGTAAAGAAGGTAAATGTTTGGTGTGGAGGGTGTATGGTAAAAGTGTGTCTTAGATAAATCTAAGGGCTCCTAATAATTATGTATGGTGGACCACTTGTAATAGTGGTCCACCGTAGAGACCGCCTTGTTTTTATGACTTCTTAATGTATTTATGACTGTAGTATGATGGGAGAGTGTTTGGTCATACAACATATCATATATAAGATAATTTTTAATAGGTCAATAGTGTAAAAAGATAATATATGAAAATTAAACTTTAACTAACCACCTCAAAATAACAAATTGGAAAAGTTTAGTTTGATAGTTTGGCACATCGCCATGCATTCCCTATCAAAACTTCAATTTATGAAAAATAACTCCCAAGATGAAATGTAGTCAAACAATAGCAGCGGCAGCAAGCAATGTTCATGAAAGCACCAATACGAGACGGTCAATAACACACAAATCTCAACATCACGATCAAAGCCAGCCCACTAATGCAAATTTCTTCTATTGCTTGGTCAATAGTATATGTGACGAGGATAAGTGGATAACAAGTTGACATTATTATGAAGCCGATACCAATAACCATAATAATATATGGACCTCGTCTTTATATATATATATATATATATATATAAATGATTAAGTCAATCTAGATTTTTATTATTTCACTTTTTTCACTTTTCCTCACATCCCTTCTCATTCAAATATTCTTCTCTTATAAACGGATGAACTTCACTCTCCTTAAATGCATACGGGATATCCTCCTTTACTTTTAATATCACCTTAATGGTTTAACAAGCGTTAACCGAATGCCAAAAATCAATTTCAAATATATATATATATATATATATATATATATATATATATATATATATATATATATATATATATTCAAAATTTAAATAAACTCCTAACATGCATTTGAGATATGATCTTATGCTTTTAATATTATTTGAACGGTTTAACTTAACTTCTTATCTCTTTCAATCTTTAGTTCTAACCTTGATTTGAATAGTTTTTTTTTTTTTAAATATCAATAATTAATAATAACAATATATCATAATATAAATTATTTGTTATAAATCTAAAATATAATTTATATGTTCAAAAATATTTATTTATTACAAACTTTAATTATAATATAATTTATATATTATAAATTATAAATTTTAGTTGTATAAAATAAACATTTATTTTGTGTAATACACAGGCTAAAATACTAGTTAATATAACAAATTCATGAAAAGTATTCACTCGAATTGGCCTAATGGTAAAAGATTTGTATAATTTGTACAAGTTCTTAGATTCTATCTTTATTGTCACCATTATATATTAAAAAAATAGTGAAAAATTGCAAACAATAGTTGAGATTCTCATTGAATAAGAACTAGTATTTTAGATTCAACAAAAAAAAAGAGAACTAGTATTTTAGTCTGGCATTGCACAAAAAAATATTTTTTTATAAAACTAAAATTTATAATTATAATAAATAAATATTTTAAATATATAAATTATATTAGAATTAAAATTTATAATAAATAAATATTTTTGAACATATAAATTCTATTTTATATTTATGATAAATAGTTTATGTTATGATATATTGTTATTTTTAATTATTGATAATTTTTTTAAAAAAAATATTCAAATTCAAGTTAGAACTAAAAATATTGAAAATGATAGAGTGAAAACGATAAAAAGTTAAGTTAACCTTACAATTTGGATATGAACCTAATTCAATATTACAAAAACAGCTTGTAAGGTGAGGATTGTCCCCACTTATATACACTATTTTGACCATATTATTAGTCGATGTAAAATCTCCAACACACCCCCTTACGTCGAGGACGAGATATCTTGAGCGTGAAGTTTGTAGGACCGGACATTTATGAGTTGTCCGATAATAGCTCGATAGCGTGTAATATGATAGACCCAACAACAATCACTAGAATATGGTCTAATATCATATAAGAGTATTAGAGGAATAGGTTCTTTTTATTAATTGTGAGAGATTAGCTTATAGCTAAACACGTGGGGATGTTGTTATGATAACAACTTTAATATAAGGGGAAATTGGGAAGTTGTTACAATAATAGGTTACAGATAAGGAAATCTATTTGAATACATTTTAATTCAAGTAGATAGTTTTTTACAATCAATTGTTTATCCATTAAATCATTCAATTGATATTAAAAATATAAGACAAACCAGAGATGTCTCCATCTCTTTAGTCTTAACACTTGACGAACTAATTATTAATAGCACCCAAAATGGACTTTTGATATTGAGTGCTTTCTCAACATTAATGTCATTTATTCACTCGATATCCTAACATTGCTTCCTATATACACATTAACATTGTTTCTCTTCTTAGAAGGCTATTGACAAAGTAAAACGCTTTGGAGTGACAAAAATGTCTAACCAAATTTATTGTTAGTAGTATATAAAAAGGCTAAAAATGTCATTTAATAGAAATGCACTTATGATGGAAAATATATTATAAAAATCAAATAACTTAGTAAAATATCTTTATAAAAAAATTTACAAATATGTTTTTTGACTGCAAATTTACAAATATATTAACAAATGGTTTTCTCGTAAAAAAAATCTTTAATAGAAATTATTATATTTTTATAGAAAAAAGTGGAAAAATTGTGGTATATTTATCTATTTAAACAAGAAAATTTTATATTTTAAAATAAGAAAAGAGAAAAATATAATATTTAAACTTCTCAAGATAAGAGGGTGTAATAGATAATTTAGTCATAAATTATTTATAAAGAAAAATTTAAAATAAAGTATAATATATTTGCATTTGTTAAAGGAGAGAAGTGTATAACTTAATATAAAAGAGGAGAGTGATACAATACTTGCATTTCTTAGGGAATGTTAGTATAAATAATATTTTGGTAATAATTTTTTTAATATTTAATTAATAAAGTGTAATTCTTCCATCAAAATTGAATTTACTGTGATTTTAATTAAATATTAAAATAATAAATCTTGATTAAAAAATTAATGTGTAAAATAGGCCCTATATCGAGTGTTGGCAAACTAATAATTAATGGTACAATAGGTCCATAGCAACCTAGACAAGAACATTAATGAACTTACGTTATTGCGTGCATTTTTAGCTTATTGCATTTTTCTATTGAATTTTGCTTACTTTTTTTTCCTTTTCTATTTCTTTCGTGATCCATGACGAAAAGACTATCCGTAAATACTTTATTTCTTTCGTGATCCATGTATCTTTTGATTCTTATAAATTAATTTTTAATTAGAGATTTAGTTAAAGGTTTTAGTTTTAATAAATAGTAAAATAGCAAACTACATAAGAACGTCAATGAACTTACGTCATTAAAAGAATATCCGTAAATACTTTATTTCTTTCGTGGTCCATGTATCTTTTGATTTGTATAAATTAATATTTAATTAGAGATTTACGGGATGTATTCAATTAAGATTCGGAAGGATTTTAAAAGACTTTTTTTTGATAAAAAAGTCTTGTGGTATTCAATCAGGATTTTTAAAGAAGATAAAAAAGTCTTATGGTATTCAATCAAAACTTTCAAGATTTTTTTTTTCATGACAATAAAATCCGGTGGTATTCAATCAAGATCTTTTACGACTTAAAAAAAGTCATCTGATATTCAAAATCCTAAAAATTTCGATGGATTGTTTTGTAAATTGAATTTTGATGGATTTTGTATGACTTTTTAGTTATATGTATAAATACCATACACATCAAATAATCTTGCCAAAACCCTTGGGATTTTTGTAAATCCTTGGGATTTTTCTACTCTTCCATTCCAGACTTTTTTTTTTCATCATCACGCATACTTTTCTCTCTGATGGTGGTAATATTGCTAGAGTAATTGGTCATCTCTTTCTTCTAATCCTACACACGCTCTTCATATGATTCTAACAGTGATGCATTCAACTGTCAAATCACTACGAACCACCCTACCAGCCTACATCATCTAACCAAGTCCACCATCCCATTCCCTTAGGTTTTCGCTAAAAAATTAAGCTGTCATAAGAGGAGTAAATCTGAGCATGGAGGAGTTCTAGCTCATCATGACCAACAATCAAGTCAAAGTATTAGAATATTTTTTTATCAAAATCTTATCATTTATTTGTTATCTTTTTCATCACTCAGGTAATTTTGAATGTTTTCTAAAAATTCATGAAATCCTTTAAAATCTTGTAAATCCATAAAGTCCTTTAAATCCTATAAATTCATATTTTATAAATTCATTAAAATTCAAACTACAAAATCCTAATTATAAAAGTCTTTTAAAAAAATCTTAAAAGTCATTACATTCCTACAAAATCTTTTAAAATCCATAGGATTTTTTATGCAAAAAAAGTTTATTAAAATCCTAATTGAATACACCTCCCTTAATTAAAAGTTTTTTATTTTTATAAATAGTGGTATCATAGCAACCTAGAAAAGAACGTCAATGAACTTACGTTATTGCGTGCATTTTTAGCATTATTGCCATTTTCTATTGGATTTTGCTTGCTTTTTTTTCTTTTTTTATTTCTTAAGTGATCCATGACGAAAAGACTATCCGTAAATACTTTATTTCTTTCGTGATCCATTTATCTTTTGCTTTTTATAAAATAATTTTTACTGATTTAATTAAAACGTTTTGATTTTATTTATTTTTTATATTTCGAGCAGCCAAAATGGAATAGTAAACGCCTCGCACAAAGTCAACTCAACATATATTTTACAAAAAATAGCGTCAGCATTTTCTCTAGTTCAATATTCTACCATTTCATTAAACAGGAGTTCCATATATGCATGTATATATATATATGTGTGAATTATGAAACATAACTCAATGAACTAAAGCTAGAGAAGTAAACATGGAGTTGGGTTATTGTGCAGTGTTTCTGATACTGCTTCTTCCAATCTCATGTGCAGCTTCTACCTCAGTTGAGAAGAAATTCAAAGAATGTTTATTAACCCAACTTGATGGCAATTCTGAATCCATTGAAAATATAACCTTTACCCCATCCTCCTCACTATATCCCCAAGTCTGGGATTCATTGGCACAAAATCCTAGATGGGTGAATTCCTCAAGGAAGCCTCTTATCATTCTAACACCTTTCAATGAATCAGAAATTCAAGCAGCCATTCTATGCAGCAAAGAACTTGGGTTGCAGCTCAGAGTCAGAAGTGGTGGCCATGATTATGAAGGGCTATCATACCTTAGTAAGGCCCCATTTGTCATGGTTGACCTCATCAACATCCGTTCCATTGAAATTAACCTTGCTGATGAAACAGCTTGGGTTCAGGCTGGGGCATCAATAGGTGAACTTTACTACAAAATTTCAAAAGCAAGTAAAGTGCATGGATTCCCTGCAGGAACCTGTCCAAGTGTAGGGATAGGTGGGCATATCAGTGGAGGGGGGCAGGGTTTGATGTTGAGGAAACATGGCCTATCAGCAGACAATGTTGTTGATGCTTACTTGATAGATGTGAATGGGAAGATTCATGATAGAAAATCAATGGGAGAAGATGTTTTCTGGGCCATCAGAGGAGGTAGTGCTAATAGTTTTGGAGTCATCCTTGCATGGAAGATCAGGTTGTTCAGAGTTCCACCTATTGTCACAGGGTTCAATGTTGAGAGAACAGTGGAGGAAGGAGTCACCAATCTCATTCACAGGTGGCAATACATAGCACATGACTTGCATGAGGATCTTGTCATTAGAGTAATTGGTCAAATTAGTGGTGGCCAATCAAAAACATTCAAAGCAACCTTCAACTCTATCTTCCTTGGAGGAGTAGACAGGTTGATCCCACTGGTGAACGAGAGTTTCCCTGAATTGGGATTGCGGGCCGAAGACTGCACTGAAATGAGCTGGATTCAATCAGTTATGTTCATAGCTGGATACAACATAGAGGACCCTCTAGAACTCTTGCTCAACAGAACTACCATGTTTAAAAGATCTTTCAAGGCCAAGTCTGACTTCGTAAAGGAGCCAATACCAAAATCTGGTCTAGAAGGAGCTTGGAAACTGCTTCTAGAAGAAGAAATAGCATTCCTGATATTGGAACCCTATGGTGGTATAATGAATGAAATTTCAGAATCTGAAACTCCTTTTCCCCACAGAAAGGGCAACTTGTACAACATACAATACTTGGTCAATTGGGAAGTGAATAGCGATGAAGCATCCAGGAGGCATCTACACTGGGCTAAAATGGTTTATAAATACATGACTCCTTATGTCTCAAAATCTCCAAGAGCTGCATATTTCAACTATAAGGATCTTGATTTAGGCAAAAACAAGCATGACAACACAAGCTACTCAGAAGCTAGTGTTTGGGGCGAGAAGTACTTTAAGGGAAACTTTAGGAGATTAGCACAAATTAAGACAAAGTTTGACCCCCAAAATTTTTTCAGGAATGAACAGAGTATTCCTCTCCTAAATGCCCATCATTCTTATCATAAAGGGCATGATATTATTTGGAGCACCTAAAACATTTGTGTAGTGCTTCAATATTATGTTAATCTTCTGCTTTGTGTTGTTGATATAGACCCAATCTGGAATGGAATGCTGCTTTTGCAGACATTTCAGAGGGAGGGGATTCAATTTCAAAATGGATATGATGTATGTGGACTTGTGTAACACGTCATGAAGTTACGAAATCTCATAAGAATGTACCCTTAAGTTGCGAATTATGTTGTGTAATTACTACCCTTCCTATATCTACATTTCATTTGCTTTTCTTCCGTATTACCTTCATAATTTTTATTTTTATTTTAAATTATCATTGCACAGAAGTGTAATGGTCTATGTTTGATACAATTCTGCACCAAAGTTAAGCTACTGCCATGACATTCTGATAAAATAAAATAGTAAATCACATTAAAACTGAGGTAGGAAAATACGCAGGGTGACCTATTTGAACTTGAGAACGGCTTCTGAAGTAAGAATCTAAGCTCAAGAATTTTGTACAAGACGGCCTTCAGGTAAAACTAATTTTGGTGATGTTATTACAAACTCATAACAGATGCGACTAAAATGATACTGAAGCAAAGATGATAGGTAAAATGGACATCTATAGACAAATTAATGACTAATGAACATTTTTTAACTTACTATAACAGAAAGCAAATGGGGAAACAGGAGATTAAATAAATGGCAAAAAATAACTAAACACAATAGCCTATAGCATGATGAAACAAAAAAGCATTGGTCACGGCAGAAGTCAAACAATAAAAGTAAAACTACACCTTCTGGCTTTTCACAGCCTGACCCTTTAGAAGATCCCCGTCCTTATGATGCTTCAAGTTCTTCAAAGTATCTATAAAGGTAGAAAGTTAAATTTGAGATATTTCAGAATCCATACAACCTTATAGATTAAAAAGGGGAAATAATATTCACCAAAACTCAAGTAATTTATAGAAAGAACTAATAGTAACAGTTAGTAGGATGACTTATATATGAACCATCAGTTTGATAGCTGACCAAAATTCTCACATTAATGTATTGCTTAGCACCAAAGTTACTGTAACATTCCACATTAACGTATCTGGGAAAGCAATATCTTGCAGATGTTTTGCAATGCTTATGAACAGATGTGAGAACTCTAAGTCAAAAAAGACACTGTCATTCCCAGTGTTATCAATGGTGGATTATGGCGGCTCATACGGTGTGGCGGGTGGTAGCTTCATGGTGGACAAAATAAAAATAAAATATATATACACTAAAAAAGCAGCAAAAATAAATTAAAAAAAACTAAAAATACTAACAAAATATGTCAAGAACCATTGACTAAATTCCAAGAAAGTATCATAAGTCTCATAATGAAAATGTTATAAACTACTAACAACCTCATTTTCATCAAGTTCAAGAGTTCAAAACAACAAAATGGTAAAAAAAGCAATGCAAACACAAAGTAAATGTCTTTAATCCTCTTCCTCAAGCTCAACATAATCATCTTCTTTGTAATCAAGTGAAGCATATCCTTCCCCCTCTTCTCCTTCAGATTCCTCAAAATTAACTAACTTCTCTATGGATTCCTCATCATTCTCCTTAAATTCCACTTCCTCATCATCTTCTTCAACCACTTTTTGTCTCCCTTTTGAGGCTGCACGTTTTTTAGAAGTTTCTGCAGTTGTAACACCACTTGATAGCTCCTTTCTGTTTTTCAATGTTTTTGGCTCTCCAACCCCCGAAGCCTCATAAACAGTTGCCCAATTTAGTGTGCTATCATCATAAATAACCAACTCATTTCCAGCATCATTATCATCATCCATCTCTCCCACGAACCACTCATTACACTCATCAATATCATTGAGCGTAATTGGGTCAATTTCATCTCTAGCATCATGTCTTTCTTTGAGTTTTTGGTTGTATTTGACATAAACCATATTATGCAACTTCTTATGGTCAAGAATATTTCGCTTTTTTGAATGAATCTGCAACATAAATATAATTACAAAGAAGTGTTAATTAGTTTCTTCCTATGACAAAATAATAATAGGCCTGACCATCAAACTAAAATAAAAAATATATATATATTATGACAATTACTTGTTCAAATACATTCCAATTGCGTTCACATCCTGATGCACTACATGTCAAGCTCAAAATCTTGATAGCTAGCCTCTGCAAATTTGGAGTTTGGTGGCCAAACATTCGCCACCAATCAGCTACAAAACAGAAGAGTATGACTTAGAATTTTAACAGTAAAACTTAAAAAAAATTAAATTAAATTAATAGAAGTTGTATTCTTAGTTTCTCACCCGGAGCAAGGGTTTTTCTTAGTGATTTTGCATAATCACAACTGAAGAGACCATCACCACTCTTGTAAAGTAGTGACTCAACTGCTACTTTCTGTTGCACATCTTTTTGCACCAACCTCTTAATGCAGTCATACAATCCATTATGGACCTCAAAATCAAACTCCAATCCCAAGTTGTCATAGTAGATCTCCGGGTTCAACAAGTGACTAGCAGCATGCAATGGCCTATGAAGCTGACAATTCCATCCATCATCAATGATTGCAAACACATCTTTGTATTTGCTTTCATTGTTGTTGAAAGATTTCATAATTGTTTCTTTTGCCTTAGCCATTGCTTCATAAATATAGCCCATGGCTGGTTTTCTTTCACCATACACAAGACGAAGCACTCGAACCAATGGAGCCATGACTTTAAGAGTGAAAACCACATGGTTCCAAAATGAAGGCATGAAGACAACTTTTGCGGCTTCCTTCCCCTTAGCCTGCCTAGACAACTTGTTTATGTACCACTCATTAGAAGTAAACATCCTTCTAAGATTTGCTTTCTCTTTATTTAGTCTTTCTAACGATAGAAAGGATGTAGCAAATCTAGTAACTGCATGCCTCACCAATTCTCTCTTGTTTGTGAAGTGCCTTAACAAACTCAAGGTACTAGAATGGTTATAAATAAACCCAACAAGATTGATTGCCCTTCTAATTGTCTTCTTTATCAAGGGAAGTTTCCCAATGTCTTCAAGCATCAGATCAATGCAATGGGCTGCACAAGGAGTCCAATAAATATGTGGTCTTTTCTCCTCCAACATCTTACCTGCTAAAACATAGTTACTTCCATTATTTGTAATAACTTGAACAACATTTTCTTCTCCAATCTCCACCACAAGAGAATCAAGCAACTCAAAAAGTTTTTCACCCGTCTTCACAAAATTAGAGGCATCAATGGACTTCACAAACATTGTCCCAGCAGTAGAATTCACCAAAATATTAATGAGGCATCTTTGTTTCCTATTGGTCCATGCATCTAACATAATGGAACAGCCATGCTTCCTCCATTGCTCCTTGTGATCTTTCATCAAATTTTTAGTGTATTCCAACTCCTTGTTTAGGAGTGGAACTCTAATATCATGATAGCTAGGAATGGGCAAATGTGATCCATAAGCACCAATGGCTGCAATCATTTCTTCAAAGCTCTTCAATTTAATGAGGTTGAATGACAAACCAGCTTGGTACCAAAAGCGAGCAATACATTGATGGATCCGAGCCTTTGCTTCTTCATCACATGTCTCTCTTATGCTAGCTTGCCTCAATTTCTCCTTCTCTCTCTTATTAATTGTAGCTTTTCGCTTTTTGCAAAATGGATCCATTGGTCCTTTTTTAAGGGCATTCTTTCTCCCTGCAGCACCACTGGGTGTTATGGAATTCTCGAATTCATCTTCACTTTCATCACATCTAATAGAAGACAGATCAAAATCTCTAAGCATAATATTTGCAACAAGACATTAAAGAACAAAATCATTAATAATAAGAAGAAGAAGAAGAAACATTCAAATTGGCCACTTGATATTGATTGGTAGATAAATACAATCACAACTGAAAATCTTAGCAAAAAATAAGTGTATCATCATCCATTATTCCAAGAGTATGATTCATTAGGATACCAAATACTAGCAACAAATAAACAAATTAAAATACAGAATGTACTTTGGTGAAACATATCTAAAATGTTAATCTGATTCTTAGCAAGGTTGTCAAAATCAAGATGGATTGGAAGAGGGGAAGAAACACATAAATCATGGGATCATAACACAAATCGTAAGATCCTACTTAAATGCAAAATTATATTCTCACACACACATACATATAAAATAACATAGATAAGAAAAATAGTCATTAAATCACAACGAACACTTAAATAAACTTAAATTGTTCGTTAAGATTGTCAAGTACAAATCAAAATATAAAAGATATAAAACTACAACAGCAAGTAAATTGGGGATAAAGTTGCACAACAGCTTGAAACCATTTTTCAGACAACAAATCAATCAAGCCTCCAACAGAAAGTGAGAGGAGAACAGCCAACACACACAACAAAGAACACCCAAGTTGCACCACATAGCAAAAACCAAGCCCGCTGAACACAACATGAAACACAGGAAAATTGCACAACCTAGGCATGGGAAAAGAACCACAACAGAGAAGCACAACCTAACCCTAAGAGAGAACCCAAAATGCAGTTTGGAAAAAGAGAGAGGTTTGGTCTGAGATGGGTGAAAGGTGAGAAACATGTAACAGCACGAACCAGGCTTGCATAAGATCAATGATCCCACATTTCAGCAAGCAAAATCGAATATCCTACTCTAATCTTGCATGGACTCAAGCCACACTCCAGCCCCAAAAGTCATAGGGTGACTAGTGTCATATAATCCTATGATTAAATGTGCGATTTTGGCAGCCTTGAATTTAAGACAACCTTCATTTATATTTTAAAGTATATACAGCAAGCTAGCTTACTGACTTAATGTGGTCTCTATATTATATTGATACAGAAAAATATATTTGATCTTTGATGCAAAATTAAACTTATGATCAACACAAGTAGCACCAGTAAAACAAGTACTTTAAACCCAAAACAAAGACTTCACTGAAACATCAAACATGTCCAAGATAGTGACATAATTCCGAAAAATTGAAAACAGAATAACAGAAACATAGATCAAAGTTCCATCCGCAATATAAACTAAATGTTAAATGGAATCTCACTCACAGCTGCTGGTGATGAAGATCCCTATACTCTTTGTCAAGCTGTTCCATCTCATCATTTTTCCATTCACTACACTCTCCAATTCCATCTTCTTCCTCTTCCTCTTCATCCTCCTCCTCATTACCATCATCCTCCAGCTACATTAGGAAAATAACCCTTAATCACTAAGGCTATACAACAAATTAATAATCTAAAATTTTGCACCAACGCATACCTCTTTGTAGTCCATAGTATTGGAGTCAGTTTCTCCTCTTTTTCTAAATTTCTTGGCAGATAACCCCATTTTCGTACCAAATCACGTCGGCGGAAGTGGTGGCAGTGACCGGATGCTGGTGGTTGTTGGTGAGAGCAATGCAGCAAGTAACGCGTGAGAGATTAGAAGCTTCGAGCTTCTCTCTGTTTTCTTTAGGGTTTTTAAGGCTCTAATTGAATCGGATCGGGTCGGGCTGTAGGCCCATTTTCCCTCTTTTTCTTCCGCCATGGGCGCCATAGACGCCACGACCGCCATGCGTATTGCGGCCGCCATAGGCCGTTATTCGCAACTGAAGCGATTGAAGGTGCTGAACAGAACAGAACAGAACTTGGCGGTTTTTCAAATTACTAATCCAACGGCTGGGAAGGCAAAGCTCGTTCCTCGGTGCCTAGGTAGCCGTTGGATGATTAAAAAGAACATCTAAAATAAAAA
The DNA here is from genome assembly GCA_026413185.1 of Pueraria montana var. lobata. NCBI lineage: Eukaryota > Viridiplantae > Streptophyta > Magnoliopsida > Fabales > Fabaceae > Pueraria > Pueraria montana. The sequence continues at coordinate 71,028,228 of CM048654.1, forward strand.
TGAAATTAACTAATAAGAATTTGAATTTAACTGGTATTTTATTCTGTGCATTTTACGGGAAAAAATTAATATATAAATTTTATAATTATAATTATTTATTATGAAAATTAAAATTATTCGTAACATACAATTGAAATAAATGTATATTAAATGATCTTGATAAAATTTAATAATTTTTTTTATCAAAAAATAATAAAAATATCTAAGTATAATAATTATCAACATATAATAAAATTAAAATTCAACAATAATTTTCTCTTTTAACATGTTTCAAGACATGATTAATGTGGTCAAGATTATAAAATATACTAAAATTAAATTAGATAAAGGATAAAGAAATTTAAATTAATATGTAACTTAAAAGAGACAATAATAATTTATCCCAAGAAATTGAAGAAAATCTTCATGAAATCATAGATGAGAGGGACAAATTAGCATAGTTTTAAAAATTAGCTCAGACCAGTCGGTCAAACCAGTTGAACGGGGAACTGGTGGTCTAACTGGTCCGAGCTGCTTGTTGGATTATGGACATGCCATCGACTTGGCGTGACCTGAATCGAACCGATCATTTTTTTAGATAAATCAGTGATTCAACTCGGTTTGATATAGCCTAGTTCACAAACTCTTTTTTTTATATAAAAAAAAAAATCACACACAATGCTGCATATGCTCCATGAAAATACAAAAATCACTAGGAACCAAATTCAACACCCCATATAAGACACAAACAAATTTCACCACTAAACCAAGCTAATTAGTTAATATATTAATAACAAATTTAATTACTATATATAATTATTTAATTTACTATTATACCAGTTCATCGGTTCGATCAGTGACACAGTGATATTAAACTCATTCTAATTAGTTAATAATATTAAAATTTTTAGCTCAATATCAAAATTAAATTTTAAGAATTTAGTTGAAAAACAATTATGATACGACATAAAATCTAGCAATGTAATTAACTAGTGTTCTATCTGAGCGATGTCTAAGTCTTTTTTGTCTTTATTTTTATAATATATATATAAAAAATGATACATAATGAAATTAAATTTTAAAGTAACATAATTACAGTAAAATTATTAATTTTTAAAAAATATCTTATAATATAAAATCATCTTAATTTTAAATTTGCATAATAATATTTTAAATTTAAATCAATCAAACTTTATGGAATAAGTTTTATTTTTAAGAATATTTTTAATTTTTTTAAATATTTAAAATTACATCTATATATATATATATATATATATATATATATATATATATATATATATATATATATCCTTGTTTATAAAAAAATCTCTTTTTATTTATGTTAAATTTTTATTTAATCAAGTATTAAATAAGTTAATTTCAAGCAAATCATGATTTATGAGCATCTCCTCCCGGGGTGCCAAGAGCCCAAGACTACCATATACCTCTAAAACAGAAGACTGTTTTTGAAAACAGTAAACAAACAAGGCCTAAGGTAATACCTCAAAAACTAATGAGCATCTCGGGGTGTCAAGATTACCATATCACAAATGAAATGTAGATATAAGATGTTTAAATTGAATGAAGGACCCTTGGTTTTAGAGTAACTACAATAAATGAACAGCTACAAGATGTTTATTAAAACCATTCAGCATAATTTACACCAGAATTGTCACAAAGCTACTCTTCTAAGTTTCTCTGTAGAATGATAAGAAAATTAACTACAACAAAGGCATGCAAAGAACAACAGATGAAGCATATGAAATGGAATCTAAGGATTACATAAAACAGCCTATTGAGCATTTGGAGTTGAATTATTGGATTTGTACTCCATCAGTTCAGTCCTGTATCTTTCCTTATCTCTCATCCCTTTCTCTTGATAAACCTGCATCAAATTCACAAAAAAAAAAAAAAAATGCATGAGAAAATATAGGAGATAAATAACCCCAGAATATAACTCCAAACAAATAAGGTAGCCCCACAACGATGTTCTGTTTTTGGCAAGCAAATGTATTTTTTTGAGCACTAAAGGTATCTCCAGCCGATAGTTAGAGACTAAACCCTTCAAAGACGTAAAGATCACTAAAGTAAGTTTTGTCTCTCCAAAACAAAAGTCTTTTCCATATATATGACAAAGAATTGAACTTTGGTCAGCATGCAAATGTATTTTTATTCTATGGTTAACACACAACTTTTTCTCTGACAAAAAAAGCAAAATGCCATTATTACTGAAACAAATATAGCCCTTCTTATATTAGCCTTCCTAATATTTTCACATAGAATTGAGAAGCCGTTATTACCCACAGAATTATAATTGGTTATCCCTGATAGCTTCCATAAGCAAATAGAAAAACAGCTATATAATATAACACTTGTGGGGGAACATTCTTTCAAATGTTAAATTTAGCTTAGTTCTAGGTTGGAATAAAAAATAGCTAAGCATATAGTCATGTGTACAAAGAAGAGAACAGAAACTGTTTTGAGATCTACTAACATATATCTAGATTAGCAACCCCATCAATAATAGCTACATTAAATGCAAATATAAGAAGCAACAGAGTATGTAGCATCAAGTTAAGGTTTCATAGAAATTCTAAGTAGAAAAATACCAGACATGTCATTAATTTTCTGAATCTTAAAACAGAACTCAATGCAACATTTGCCTGATTAGTAAGAGATAAATGAAGGGAAAAAGAAGGAAAATGATCCATGTGCCTGAAAAACCAGTCCAGATACATACAACTTTTCTATTTCTTTCCCTTCATCTTCATTATGTATGTCAGAGACCAGTATGTGAAGTTACAAAAAGAAAAAGGAAACAGCAGCAAAACAAAACCGAAGCACAAAACCGTCGTCATTGGTAAAAGGAGTGCATCTATACCTGTCTTTCTGCTTCTGACAGATTGTTCCATAGAAACCCAATCCTCTTACTAATTGCTCTCTCCTGCCCATGATATGAGGGCTTCAGCCTGGCATAATTCTCAGCAAAGAAGAAGTTGTAACCGCTCCTGTTTGACTTTGGCCGAAATGGATCGCGTGGTGCATATTTTGCCCTCTTTCGACTCTGTGAATTAGACGTGCCTTCACCAAGATTCTGTGAACTAGATGTGCCTTCGGTATGAGAACTCTGGGACACGTTATCAGGAACATGAAACAGGACACCTTTCAGCTGATCAGAACCAAGAGTCACTGTAACTACATATCCACCATCAAATTTCGCATCAATTGTTCCAGAAACCATAGCATCATACGCCTGTACTGGAGTACCTGCATATAAGAAAGCAAATCCTCATCACAGTTATACAAGAGAAGTATATCCACTTACCATGTAGATTAGATGAACACAAAGCTACAAAGCAATGTCAAGTGAAAATTGTAGAAACAAATCGTCTAAGAACAGTAATTTGTTTCATTACTGCCAATTTCAAAAGAACAGAAGCAGATATTTACTAATAATAGCAGGACAAGAAAAAATAAATAATTTTTTTAAGAAAAACATGCTCCCTACTTCTATTGTAGGTGTTATCTTCAACTTGCTTATTGTTGACAACAAAAAGTATAGCCTAAATCATGAGGGATGCGTCAAAATTGTTGGCAAAAGGAAGCTGGCAATTGTATGTTTGAAAGCTTTTCAGTCATGTAATCAGACACAATATTATGGCTATTAGTCATATTTTAAGTTATCTGGAGCCTGTACTAGTAGTACTAGTACCTAACTTACAAGTAATACAAATTTGAACATTAGGTTAGGGTATCCTATAACATCTTATATTAGTCTCATCATATTGTTAAACATTTTTATCTGTTTTCCACATTTTCTACCTAAACCTTAGATTTCAACAACACCTTAATAATTAAGTTTTGCCTCCACTAAGTTTTGGTCCAAAAAAAAAGTTACTAAATATTCACACAAAAAAAAAAAAAGTTTTGCCTCCACTAAAGTACTAAATATTCACACAAAATAAAATGCATTAATTTTTATTTTGGTAATTTCCCACCCAAAGTTATTATACATCATACTGTCCAAACAAACTGATTCCTAAAAATTACTTCATGTGAAACAGAGGACTTTGTCTACTAAAAAGATTTTTTTTTTCAAAATTGATTCTTCCAAACGTACATTCTATTAAAAAGCGGTCTTACATAAATTGCTCAAACAAGATTTTAGTAATTTGGAGATTATGACTATTTCTTATTAAGCACTGTTTAAGAGAACAAAAGTATAGATTCAAATGAATATATGAAGCATCAAAGCAGTAATCAGATCTAAATGTTGACTTACTCTGAACAGGTGAATCATTCACAGCAGCAACTTCCGGAATGGTTGTGCAGCTATAGGGTTGGCCTGATTGGCCTCTAATCATAAGATCTGGATAAATGAAAGTATTGATTGGTCAAAGATGAAAAAAAATCACAACATAATTAGATAGGTCTTAGAATTTAGATTTAGGCCTAACTCAACCCCAAAAGCTAAGCTCAATAGGTGAGAGTTGTCCACCCCACCCCCCACCCCCCTCCTCACACACACACTTATATACTCTAATTTTAGCCATATTACAAGTCAATGTGAGATTTTCAACACACACTCATGCTGAGGATTGGACATCACGAGACCTAATAAGCCCAATTGGACCTAACTCAACCCTGATAGCAAGCTTAAGAGGTGAGAGTTGTTCCCCCACTTATATACCCTATTTTGGCCATATTACTAGTCAATTTGGAATCTCCAGCACCCACCCCCTCACACTGAGAACTGGACATCTCAAGACCTGATAGACCCAACAACAATCACTAGGATAAACTCTAGGACCATTCTAGAATTTGGTTTTGGGCCTAACTCAACCAAAAAACAAGCTCAAGAGGTGAGGGTTGCCCCCCACTTATATCCTCTAGTTTGGCCATATTACTAGTCAATGTAGGATCTCATACAAGAGAGGAAAAAAAATATCAAACTTTTCTTACCAGGTGTTGGGGGAGGAATGCCTTGCCTCCCAAAATAATACACTTGCTCAAAGTGATATAGCATTGATAGATAGGATTTGCGCACCACAAATGATGCACTTGTTATGGTATCTTTGAAATTGAACGTCAGAATCACTTCCTTCCACTTACGATCAACAATCACCTACATAAATTTAAGAAAACGCTTAGCAGGGTCATTTTTAAACAGTTATATCAAAGAAATAAACGAATCTAACAATTTTTATAAGATCACAGAGCTGCATCATAGATAAATTTCAAACTTAAAATCTCTACAATCAGCACCAAATCTGCTGAAAGAAAACCAAACTCAAGTCAACCAAAATCACATCATAAAAAAAAGGAAAAATAAACAAAGAAAACAAAACACACACGTTTCATGACACAAATGGACTGGTTTTCTGCAATTAATAGAGAATGATGTATGCAATGCATACCTTTTCAATCCCACCACGAGATGTAACTTCCACAAAAAGGCGATGTAGATCAAGTGACTTTCCTCCCACAGTAGCAACCCTACAAAACAAAAGCGGAAAAGTGACATCAATTTTAAATTTTTAATTCTATTACTTTTCTGCATCATCGACACTTCATTCAACACTCCATGTGCACCTAAGAGCAAATAAATAGACAGGAGAAAATAACAGGTGTACGTACTATAAAATCAATAAGAAGGAAGCATCAAACTCATTAAAGCCAACCAATTTTCAAAACCAAAACTTGAAGAAAATCAATTAACCACAATTTTCCCAATTGTCCAACCAATAGAGCCAAGGCAAGTTTTAACAGGCATAGCAAAAAGTTAACTAACATGCCAATTTGCATGATCATTAACTAACCATGCTAGCTTTAGAACTCTAAACTCAATACAAACCAAGCAATTTTCATAATTTTCATTTTTCACCATCAGCTAAAAGTGATAGCTGGGCATGTGGGGAAGAAAAAAAAGCACCAAAAGCACACAAATTTACACCCCCCATAAACACATTAACCAACCCCACAAAAGCAAAACCAAGAATCAGTAGCAAAAACACAGTAAAAGAGGGTAATTGAAAAAGGGTATTTAATTTCTTACTTGTATTTGGTGCCAAGTGATTTGTGAAAAGCTTGAAGCGCTCCCCAGAAGAGGTTTGCATCACGAACAATGTCCTGGTAGCGAGCCGTTGGTGCAGGGTAAGGTTTAGTGGGTCTGAGTCTAGATGATCCCTGCTCCCACCTATTTTGTAGTTGTTGTTGTTGTTGAAGCTGAGACTGAGACTGAAACCCATTGGTGGAACCACCTGGGTTTGGCTTATTTGTCACATTCATGTCTCCCTCCTTTGTCCTAAATCCTTAATCTATGTATGCATTCACACACCTTAGCCCAATTTCAATTGCTTTGGATTATTGCAAAATCATAGGTTATAAAACAACCTTTATATACACTGCATCTCCTCTGCACTTTTGGTATTAGGGTGGTGGTACGTTTGATTTAGTATAATATAAATAAATTAGATGAAATCAATGTAGGTGAAACAAAGAATAAAACATTATAATATAAATATATATTAATCTGCATATGTCTGTTCCGTTACCAAAAAAAATCTTCATATATAAGTAAGTATTTGAGAATGATAACTTTGTGGATGTATTTCCTTTTGTGATAAATAGAATGGTACGTATTTATTTCTTTATTTGAGATTTTAGAATATGATATTAATTATTTGTTTGCAAGTGGAATATATTTTATATGTTAATTAATCGTGTTTTATATTTTTTTATAATGTTAAGTATTTTCTCTATTCATTTTTTAAACTTTCATCAATTGATATATATGGTTAGAATTTATTGCATTGGATTTTTTTTTTCTAAAAATGTGAGATTATTTTCAATCAAGACAATTTGAAAAACTTATTTAAGTAAATATTAATTAATGATATTTGTTAATCAATTAATTTTTTTTACCATGACATTGGTGCAGAGTATCCATCTACAAGGCTCAAACTAGGTCTTTATTTAAGAATACTGAGTACAATTCTATTTGGACCAACTATATATTGGTTGTTAATCAATTAATCTAATAAAGGTAGAGAAATAATAATAGGGGTGGCAATGCAAACTGTCCCGACTTATTCTGGCCCGCCCTGCTTAGGGGTCAATTGGTTTGAAAAAGAAATAATATTAATTATTTACTTATTAAATAAAAGTATTATATGCTTTCAATTGAATTTAATTATAATAGATTGATAATTTAAAAAATCTGGTGTCGTCAAATTACAATGAAAATGTTTAAAAACAAAGGGTCACTACATAATTTGAATTTCGGTTCTTATAATATAATGTGAAAACAATTAGTATATAGGGTCGCTACATACGGCTTATTTTATGAAATTAACAATTTATAATATAATTTGAATTTCTTATCAAATTCTTGATATAAATATCAAATTAATTTTGAAATGTAGGCAATGTTTTTATTTTATGTTTAATATAATTTATTAATAAATAAATTTTAATCGTGAGAGATGAGATAGGAGAGTTTAAATAATTTAATGCTAATAAGAGATGAAAGAGAAGAGAAAATTTGAAAAACATGCATATGAGAGAGCAGAGAGAAATGGTAACAGTGAATTACTATAGTATCTCTAAATTAAACTCATTAAAACAAAGGACCTCATTGGTCTTTTGGTCCAAATTTAATGATGTAGGCTATTAATGCACTTATACTAAAGAAAGGAGGAATGCTAGCGATATTCTACGTTACACTCTCTTTTTAAGACTCTCTCTTGAAATTTATTAAAAATCACCAATTTTGATGGGTCTCACTTCTAACTCATGAGAGAAAATCATTAAATGAGAATTAAGACCTACAAAATTTGAGTGATTGATAGAGTCTTAGGGGACGTTTGTTTCACGGAATCTTGTTGGATTCCCAGGAATGTTATTCCTAGGAATATTAGATGGGCATGACATTCCTGGGTATTTCAAGAAAAATATGTTTGGTTAAATTGTAAAATTGGTTGGGAATGTTTTTTATATTCCTTGGAATATTTAAAGTATATGTTTGGTTCACATTATTTTTTCCTAGGAATATATGTCATATTACTAAAATATTCTTTTTTGCATTAAAGAAATTATTATATTTTATATTAACAACCAAATTTCTTATACTTCTCGTGAGTTCATGCATTGTAATTACCAATTTCAATATACAACAAACTCATCAAAGCACAACGATTATATCGAAAAAACTTGGTTTAGAATAAAACATGCATCTTAATCATGGAGATTATAAAGCAGTATGTGTGAATAAAATTCACACGGGTATTATTTAAGCAGGAATAAAATCATATTTACACAATAGTGGGAATAATAAAGCAATATAAAACAATAGCGAGAATAAAATCAAAGGTAGGTTGTGAGGTAGTGAGGTAGTGGGGTAGTGGGTATTGATAGTGAGGGTATAATAGAATTTTTACTTAGTAAATATGATTCCCACCACACAGGAATCCACATTCCCACCCTCCTTGCATGGGAATAAGATTAGAATAAAATCAACATATGCATAGGAATCTCATTTTCCTAGGAATAGAAAATACCCAGGAATCTTCTCTGATTACCTTCTAACAAACATGGGAATATATATTCCCATCTCCACATTCCCGGGAATCCGACATGATTTCGTAAAATAAACGCACTCTTAGAAAAGAAAGTGTTAGAGAGAGTGTCGCTGACATTTCTCCTAAAAAAAAGAGTATAAGTACATTAGCAATCCCATCTAAATATTATAATTTTATAATTTTATAATTTATAATGTAAATATTATAACATTATAATTTTAGAAATTTATAACATAAATATTATAATATTAAAATAAATTATATAATTTATTTATTAAATATTTTTCTAATATTATTTAATAAATTTATTGTTTATAAACCCAATTTAACATTAATAAATATTTAAAAAAGGAATTAACTCATAGTAATGTATATATAATATAGTGTTTATAATATAACTAAGGTAAGTGAAATGGTTTGGTGGTTTAAGTGGTGAAGTAAAAATAAAGGGACTTGAGTTCTAATCTCAACTCTAATAATCAACTTTACCATTTTTATGATATTTTTAAATTATAAATCATTTTGCCGCATCAAAATTTGGGAACTAAAATTGCGAGGACCAAAATTGTAATTTACCAAAATTTTTATAATACACGTAGGCACAAGATTTGACTTTAAGTAAGAATACACACACACACACACATATATATATATATATATATATATATATATATATATATATATATATAATTTTTTTAGAAGAGTAAAAACATATATATGTTTTAATAAAATAAAAATATTACAAAAATTATAAATTATAATTGATATAAGAAATTAATGTATTGCTTAATGGATATTGAATAAAATTAAATAAGAATTTTAATCTGAGGTATCAATCAACATTGGTCAATGTACCAAAAAAAATCAACATTAGTCAGCATTTAAATTTAAAAATATTAATTAATTAGTATTTTAGTCTATGTACACTACATATGATAAATATTTACTTTCTATAGAATTAAAATTTATATTAAATATTTTTAATATATTAATTATATTTAAGATTTAAATTATGATGTAGATTTTTTTAACTATTAATAATTTATTTTAAAAACTATTAAATTCATTTTAACAAAATATATGTTTTAATAAAATAAAAATATCACAAAAAGTATAATTGATATAATGAAATTAATCTCTTAATGATATTGAATAAAATTTAACAAAAACATTTTATATAAAATATTAGTCAGCATTTGTCAGAATGTATATTTAAAAAATAATAATTAATGTCTATAAAAGAAGATTTAATTTAATTAATTAAGATTCTTATGAAATTTAATTTGAAGAAAAATTAAAGAGTTTATTGAATTTTATTTTTGATCCATGGAAATCAAAGACAATATTAAAAGGTTTTTAACCACCAAAAATTGTAATTTAAATTTCAAAATAAATAGTGGTGATTTTAAGCCTCTAGAAATCACAAAGAAAAAATTTATCGGAGACTCAAAACAAAATTTAAAAAATTGTCAAGGACCTAAAAGTTATTTAAGCCTTTTTTTAATTTAGCTTTCAAACTTTTTTTTTTTTTGGCTGAACCTTTAGCTCTCAAACTATTGTTTTATTAAAATACAAAATTTTGGAAGAAATTTGGACATTTTATCAAAATAAGAAATGTTAAAAATGAAGAAACTTAATTGCTTTATCCAAACACAAGATTTTGAAAATGAAAGAATTTAATTTCTTTGTCCAAACAAGAAAATTTGAAAATGAAGGAATTTCAATTGATGCAATTGAAATTCTTAGAATTTAAAATTCTTTAGAATTCTAAAATCCTCCGTACAAACACAACTTAATGTGTTTGGATACGGCTATTTAATGGAGTAATTCAATTTTTTGAGGAATTTAAAATGCTCCTAAGTAAAATAACCTGTTTGGATGAAAAATTTAAGAAGTAAATGAAATTCTAGTATTTTTAGATGGTATTTTACTTAAGTAAAATCCAAGAATTTCAAATTCTCCTAAAAATTAAAGAAATTGAATTTCTCTCCTCCCTTACATAGAGCTCGACACGCTACGTTCGACGCAACACACGCTCTCTCACTTTGCTCTCGAAACGCTCGATGTCTCGTTCCTTTTTGTCACAACGCACAATCGCTCTCTCGTTCCTCTCTGTCACAATGCTTAATTGCTCTCTTGCTCCTTTCTGTTGCAACACACGATTGCTCTCTCGTTCCTCTCTCACGCGATTCAAAGTGCGTGCTCTCTCTCTCTCTCGATGGTTCATCCAGGTTAGTCTCTCAAGCTCTCTAATCTATGTAATCTAGGACTTTGTTTTTTATTTTGTTTATTTGTGTTTCAGTTTTGTTTTCATTATTTGTTTTCATCAATTTGCATTTCATCTCAACAATCTAGGGTGGGTTTGTTGTATTTCCAACAAACTATGTTGGATTTGCATTTGTGTTTGTTTGATTTCATTGTTGATTATGGATGCAATATGTGAGTATTTGGTTTGGAATCTTCTCGTTTAGAACCAATCAATGGTGAGTCTTGTTGCTTATTTGTTTTGTTTTTATTTTTTATTTTTCATAATTTTTATGATTGTATCTGAACCAATCAATGGTATAGAAAGCATAACTTGTATGCCAATTGTGGAGTGCAAGAGTGAAGACATAGATGGTTAATTTATTATATAATGACATGTGTTATTAATGCTTAATTTTAGCATCTTGAAACACTTCAATATAGTTCTCACTTCAATATAAAGTATAACTTCTATTTTTAGTGTTAATTTTGGAATTCTAATAGAGAATAATATTTCTTATATTTACTCACTCAGTCAAACTCAAGAGTAGATGATAGTTTACATTAGCTAGTCAAATCAATTCTACCTTAATGGCAAAGGGATTAAATGAGAAATAATATGAAACTACCAAAAATTCAATGCATGACATACATATAACCAATTATATAGGAGAAAGAGACATTGACTGGTGAAGAATAGGCATAACAGAAATGATGAATGACTTTTGTTGTCCAGGTTTTTCCTACTTCTTTTTGTTCCTATTCCCTATTAAGAGTATGAATGACTCCCTTTTTAGCATGCAAGGTACACATACATCATTTTAGTTTTTTGTTGCCCAAACATTCAACTAACTGTTAGAACTTAGAAACTTGAAATTACATTTTGAAATTTATAACTCAAAATTATGCTTGAAAAAGTCAGTACATAATTTGTAATTCCTCTTTCTTTATGTTTTTTATGAAATTGATGTACTATAGTTTGGCACTGCTTGGTGTGGATCCTGACTAATTTACATTCCCATTATCCATTATTTATGATCATAATTCAATAATTCCTTGTAATATACTCTTGCCTCTTGATAGTGTATGCTTTTTATTTAGTGTTATTTGCCCTTGATGTGTATTGTTTGTGTTCTACAGGCTTTCTTGTTTTTGTTCCATTTGTGTTTCTTTTTGTTCTGTGTATATAAATATTTATTATACATACTATTGATCAATTCTTGTACTACTGCCCAGGACTATACAGAGGAAAAAGACCAATTGCTAGGCCAAAGATTATTCAGACCTACTCTGAGACATAAAGTCGTTGGGCCAATTGGAATATAATGTGTTGCCCTTTCATCATGATCTAGTTTGTTTAATTGTGGAGACTAGAGAGAATATATGAGAGTTGTACAACTAATGATTTACTGAGTTCAAAGTTTTGATTTATAGTCGTGCTTGTAAATATTGAATAGTTAGAAATCATATGCTATGCTAAAATTGTAAGTTGTTATCTATATGTACTTCTTTTACTCTTTTTTTTTCATGATTTTATTTACTGTATTTGTTTTGTCATGAATAATTTGTAAATTTATAAATGAAGGTTCTTATATGGTGGTGGCTGTAAATTCTCTATTAAATATTTGTATTTTTGAATTATTAAACATTTAAAATTATTTTGAATTACTAACATGTCTAATATTAAAATTATTTTTGAATTATTTAATATTTAAAAATTAGTTAATATTTATTTTCAATAAAGTTCAATATTGAAATTTTAATTTTTAAATAAATATTTAAAAATGAAATTTTGCATATAGTGGAAATTGAATTACTCTATCCAAACAAGTAAATTAAAATACAAGGAATTTGAAATGCTTTATCCAAACAAATTATTTGAAAAATGCAGGGAATTCAATTGTAAGTATTTCAAATGTTATGTATTTCAATTTCCTTGAATTCCTAAAATACTCCATCCAAACATAGGGTAAAGGTAGTTTTGTAAAAATCAACAAACTTATCGTGAATAACCCTCTTTCTCTGTTTTGTAAGCTAGATTGTGATTGAATGACAGTATAAAATAATTTTACAGTGTCAGTGCATAACTCTTTTCCTTTATTTTTAATACATTCTCTTATTTCACCTTTTTATTTTTTGTTCCAAATTTCCTTACTTAAAATAATAAAAGTATCGAAAACTATATTACTTTTATCATGAATCAATTTGTTATTAAGTTGTACGACAAAATAAAAATTTGTCACATATTAAACATTTAAGGACTAAATCAAAATTTTCATTCTTTCATATTAAATTATCACCCGTTTACATATACAAAAATGGTCATTTACCCTTTTAATAACTCAGCCAAGGACAAAGGTCCAAATCCCAGTAGGTGTAATATTTGTATTATTTTCATTAAAAGCATGTTCAAGTCCAAATGCTAACACGTTCCTCTGCATCCCGTGACCTTTATTTTAAAATGAGCAAGTCCGAATTGCAGGTCCAAGAAATCAAAACCTTGTTGCCACATACTTTTATTCCTTTCCAACAATAAAGTTCCTAGCATCTTCCCTCATTAAAGAAAAACATTTAAAACACAATACCACCAAAATTCCAGCAAGTAAATCACCTGCCAAATTCATCCAAATGTAATATGAACCTAGTAATCACACCACTTTATCACAACAACAAACTGTTCCCCACTACTGCATGCATTCTGCATTTAAATGTAAAACAGTAATCTGTTAATTTATTACTAGGCTTCATTCTAAAGTCCCCACCTTATATACTATCTCCATGACCACATACCCACCACATGTTTGGAAAAATGTCTATTAAAACAGCTTTTCAACATGTTACAGTTCAGTTCATCAAACTGCATTATTGACCGAAAGTGTTTACTGATTTCAATTCCTCTTCTCCTCCATAGAAGACCTTCCAACCCCACCATGCAGTCATGATCCCCTAATACATTCATAAGGGTTCATACACCAACTAGATAGAGAATAAAAGAAACCCCCAATAGCTCTATTCCACTACCATGAATAATATTTAATCATCTCAAGCACCTCATCATAATCCTTTCTCTTTTCAGACTACAAAGTTGAATTCCTTGCTAACCATAGAGCCCACACTGTAGCAAACCATACCAAAATCCATCTATTTTTTTACAGCTCCTCTCCTCCCCCATCAAACCTTTAAATTGCATAAAGCTGTCCTGAACATCATTATGCAACACTGAATTTAATGACCACCACCTTAACACACCATTCCACACCTTTCTTGCCATTTCACATCCAAAGAATAAATGTTTAACATCTTCCATTTCTAGCTGACACTCAACACATAACACTTCATCATTTTGCATAATTTTAAATACATTAAAACAGTAATATTTAGTAATGAGTAATGATACATGTACCGTTAAACAGTAACCAACATCCCTATGACACTCGATGACATGCCTTAAGAAATATTATTTTATTATTTAATATTTAATAAAGAAAAATTAAAAATAAAATAAAAATTTGAAATCAAAAACAAAAGTTGGCTGGGTGAGGTTACAAAGTGTTCCATCTCCTTCAAGTGTTTTCACCTCCACTTCCTCTATCGACTTCCAGCGTCGACTTCTACGTTCCACTTCTAGCATTGTGAATGATTGAATAACTCTGTTTGCAGGTTTGATTTCTCTCATCTCCCTTTCCTGTTCCTCTTCTTTTCTCTTTTTCTTTCTTTCATTGTTGCCATTGTTATTGGTTGCCTTCATTCTCCTCGATTGAAATTTTTGTTCTATTGATAAAGGGTGTGGTTACTATCTAAGGGTAGTTGCAGTAGCATCTAATAGACTCTTTTTTTTTTTCATTTGAACATTAGAACCCTAAACCCACATTAGGTGTGTGTCGAGTCTTGTGATTAAGGGTTGGATATGTGTGTATCATTGAAATTTTGTGGTTGTTCATCTAAGGGTTATAACTGGACATGTATATTTTATTTGCTGGAATTTCTTATTTGTAAAGAGGAAAGAGAGGTGCAGAGAAGAAAATAAAGAGGAATCCCTAAAGGGGATAGAAGGAATGCAGAGAAGAACGATTGAGGGGAACAAAATATGGATTGGAGGAGACGAAACACAAGTGTGAAAGAAAAAAAGGTGTGATGAAGAAAACAAAGAGGAAACCTTAAGCTGGAAAGAAGGAGTGCAGAGAAGAACAACTCATGGGAAGGAAACACAAATGATCGTTGCCATTGCATTCCTGACTATTAGTGAAGTTGTTCCTCTCTTCTTTATTTTGTGCAAGGTTCATCTTTCCTCTATTAAGTTTGAATGTCATAAAGTAGATGTTGAAATAATCCCTTTTAGCTTGGACCTTGGACTCATTCTATAAATTTCTTGATTAATCCCCTATTGGGATGTTGTAAAATAATGGAGTCTTTCGGTAATGGTTTAAAATGACAAGTGATAGATTGAAGGATTTAAGAAGAAGGATGGTGTTTTTGGAAACTTTAAATTAAGGGATAGTGTTGTAGAGTAATTCAAAGTGGGCTAACTCTTTTAGTGATAGTGGTTAATTCTATTAAGTGAATGATTAATAGAATAATTTTGTTAGTTGGTTAACTCTGTTAGTGAATGTATTTAATTTTGTTTAGTAAAAGGTTAATCTGTACTAGAGAAAGTTGTTTTCAACTGCTTTTTACCATAACAAAAGCTTAATTGTATAGTTATTGTTCCTGAACTTAATATGGTTCAATTGTTTCTTCAACCAAAACTTGATAGTACAATTCTAATTCTTATGTTTACCATGTTCATGTATTCTTTATTTTGGCTAGAATGGAATAAAACCACTTTAACTCCTACTAAGGCTATTAGTGCAAAATCATTATTCTCATGTTTTGTTGCAAAATATGCACGTCTTTGACTGTTAAAATACTATTACTATTGTTGTTGTTTCTAATTTTGCATTGTTCGATGAATATCTGTGTTTTGCTTTGTGTGATCTTGGTTCATGTTTTCTTTGCTAGAAGTTTTGCCTATGCAAGTTCATGTAGAACATTTGAAAGAATTTAATGATTGCAAACATTTGATTAAGACATTAGTAATGGGTAATTTATATCTTTAAACCTTTTATAGTTCATTGGGGTGACCATGGATTGTGTTGGATTATGTTTGACAAAATGAATTCTAATATATTAATCCTAATCAGAAGAAAAAAGAAAATTAAGAATGTGGGTTCATTAGATTTAAGATTAAACGATGATATACCTAATCTAATAATGGTCCTGCAAAGGACGTGGGTTAATTATACATACAAATTAGTTAACCTTCACATTCTCAGAGAGATTGACAGGGTATTGACCAAGCTAATCGTGGACAATATAGTTTGACATAAGTTAAGGTTACCTATTTGATGACTCAGAAAATGACTTAGAAGTGATGAAAACTAAGTTTCAATTTGAATGTGACGAAGTCTAGCCTGCATAAGGTGAACATATCACGCATGGTGCACAAGTTATTTTAGACCCTTGGATATGAGGGTAGACTAATTAATGGTGTAGATCATCGGGATGTAGCATATAGGAAAAGTACTGAATAACGCGTTAGTGTAGTGGCATATTCTTGTTTTGATAGTGTTGGGTGACGGGTTCGATCCCATGGATGATGCTTTTCAATTTTTTTCCTACACGTTTTCCATTTTATTTTGGTTAAAAATAATAAAAGCTAATCCATATTCAATTCGAACCTAATATTAAGAATGTTTGCCCATAAATTTACCACCACACCAACATCAATTACATGTTTCGTAAAGTGTATATAACAATTACACATGCTTAATTGCACTTAAATATAATTATAATTTGTTTAGTAATTTTTTAAAAATATTTTCAAATTTTCGGTAAACAAATTTTAATCAACTTAATATGTTTTATTTTTAAAATCAAAAGTTTTAAACTTATACATTGTTTTAATTTAATTTATATTATTTAAAATAGATTCTTATAATATAATTAATCCTTAACTAAAATGTATTTAAGAACATCATTTGTTATTCTATATCATTCATATATATATATATATATATATATATATATATATATATATATATATATATATTTACAGAATATCATTTTTATTCTTATGCATACTAATATGAGATCGTTTATTCTTATATTATTATTTTATGAATTTTACCATCCAAGTTTTTTTTGCACATTTTACTATTATGATTTTCAATTTTTGCACATTTTACCTATTCGTTAAATGTGTAACGAAGTGCTAACATATCCCTAAAAAATCATGTCATTTTGTCACTATTTTTTGTGAAACGACGTTGTTTTGTTACCAACAAGATGATAAATATGCAAAAATTTAAAAACATGATAGTAAAATGTGCGGGGGAAAAAAGAGTGGTAAAATGGATAAAAATTATAAACACAATGATAAAATGCGGAAAAAAAAAACTTAGATGATAAAACGTACAAAAAAACAAAAAACATGATGGTAAAAAGCACGAAAAAAAAACTTGAATAATTTCTTTGTTTATTTTAAATTTTGTGTTTATGAATTTATGATTATTGTACATGCAAAATTATGTTAAAAAATAGTCATGTAATGTTATTATTAAGATATTATGCAAATATTTGGCTCTTTATTATGAATTAATTATTGTTAACTGATTAATATAATTTAATAAATAGGATAATAGTCACAATATCTTTAATTGTTTAGGATTATATATTAATTTTTAAAATCACAATAGAAACACTAATTGTAATTAATTATATGTGATATAATGAAATATATTCACAAATATTTTATTACATTTGTATAATTAATTAAGATGAAATATCATTGTATTTTTTTTTATCTACCTATAGAAATTAAGAGAAAAAAAACATATTTTGATAGTTTTGTTATAAGATTACGTCATGAGTCTAATTGAGTACTTGATTAACATTGACCATAATTAGACCATGTCGTCTCAAATACCCAAGTGCCTAATTAGTTAACCCTAACCATGGTTTGTTCATGAAGCCTTAGATACCCATTTATTTAAGTCTAAATAATATAGGGAAAAAAAATAAAGAAATTGTTTTGCCTTAACTAGTAATTTGACCTCGGCCTAAGCCAAAGTGTTTGCACCTCTACCTCTGCCAGAACATCTTTACCTCTACCTTACTCAGAGTATCTATAGCAGACCTCAGCTAATTTGTCTTCACCTCTACCTCAACTAGAGTATCATCACCTCTGCCTTGGGTGGAATATCTTCTGCTTGGCCTCAATTAGTATTTTCACCTCTGCCTTGAGCAAAATATCTTTAACTTGGTCACAACTAGAGTATCTTCAACTCTACATTAGCCAAAGTATGATGGAGTGCTGACGTGTCCCTAAAAAATGATGTCATTTTGTTACTATTTTTTGCAAAATGATGTCATTTTGTTACCGAGATGATAGTTGGGTGGTAAAATGTGTAATTAAGCCTTTAGATTATTTTATAAACGATCTCATATTCGTATGTCTAGGAATAGGAATGATATAAGAATAACAAATGATATTCTCAAATATATTTTAATTAAAGATTAATTAAATTACAAAATCTATTTTTAATAATATAAATAAAATTAAAACAATGTATATGTTTAAAATTTTTTATTTTAAAAAATCATTAAGTTGATTAAAAATTATTTTACCGAAAATGTGTAAATATTTTTTAAAATTAAATTATAAGAATCTATTTTAAATTAAATTAAATTATAAGCATAAAAAATACATTTTTTATTTTAAAAAATTATTTTACCTAAAATTTGTAAATATTTTTTAAAAATTACTAATCAATTTATAATTATATTTAAGTGCAATTAAGCATGTGTAATAATGTATATAATTAACTGTTATAAACACTTTATGAAACATGTAGGTGATGTGTGTAGGCGTAAATTTATGGGCAAACATTCTTAGTATATATGGGTTCGAATCCAAGATAGTTTAGCTTTTATTATTTTTAACCAAAATAAAATAAAAAACGTGCAAGAAAAATTAAAAAAAAAAACTGAAAGCATCATCCATGGGATCGAACCCATCAGCCAACACTATTGAAACAAGAATATGCCACTACATTACACTAATGGGTTATTCAGTACTTTACCTATATGCTACACCCTGATGATCTACACCATTAATTAATCTACCCTTATATCCAAGGGTCTAAAATAACTTGTGCACCATACGTGATATGTTCACCTTACGCACGCTAGACTCCGTCTTTGAATGTTGGGAAACTTTTATATTTTTTGGAATGTGGTTGTATTAATAGTAAATGGTGTACAATGTGCTAATATTGACAATAAAGCTTCCATTTTGTGAAAACTCATTACACATATGTCATGTAGATGATATTAACTGTGTTAAATACTGATTATATCCATTTGGGTAAAGTTGGCATGGGACCAATCTTTCGTAAACTATTACATGTAACCATTTTGTAGACAAAATTAATCACAAATTACAAATGGGAACAATTACAAATACATGATAACAATTTCCAAGTCACTTGTAATTGTGAAAACTTTCTAAATGAAAATATAATTGTTAGCTTCAATATGGTTAACTTTCACTTACAAGTCATTCATAATCTTATTGTGTGTTACATGTGGTTAACTATATATGTACACATAGTCAACTTTGTTTCACATGTGGTTATAAATAAATGATTGACTAAATCAATTATTGTTGTACTCAATAGTATTTTTTTTGTTAAGGTAGTTGTTTACATATGTAATACTAATTCGCTTGTGAACCAATGTTCATCGTCATTACAAATTTTGAAAAGTTGAACACAATGTAAAACCTATATAACTAATACAATGACCTTAATTTATTGATAACCAATTTTTGTGCAATATTAACATTAATTTTATATGTAGTTAACCACGTATAAAAATTAATAACATTATAAAAGTATTAATCACGTGTTAGTCAAAGTTAATCATACACACAAGTGTAGTTAATTATCCTTATGAAACAAAGTCATTAAAACCTCGATAACTGATACAATGACCTTAAGTTATTGATAACCACATTCTACGATAGCTGATTCAATAACCTTAATTTATTGATAATAACTTTCTATGCAATGTTAATATTAATTTTATTTGTAGTTAACTATGTATAAAAATGAATAATATTATAGAAGTATTAATCACATATTAGTCAAAGTTAACCATACATACCAATGTAGTTACCTATCCTTGTGAAACAAAGTCATTAAAACATGTATAATTGATACAATAACCTAAATTTATTGATAATCACTTTCTATGCAATGTTAACATTAAATTTATATGTACTTAACCACGTATTACAAATAATAACATTATATCACATATAAGTTAAAGTTGACCATCCATACAAGTGTAGTTAACAATCCTTGTAAAGCAATGTTAACTACCAACAGTCATTCAAATGCGTTAACCATATTAGGTATAACCTTATAATCATATACAATAAGTTCATAGCGTTTAAATTATTTGTGAGACTAACTTAGCAATTTATATACATAGTTGTATTGTGTATCGTATGTGGTTAATTATATATGTAAACGTAGTCAACTACGCTTTGTAATTGATAATAAATAAATGATTGACTAAATCAATTAATCTTGTGTTCAATAGTATTTCTTTTTCGTTAAGGTAGTGGTTCACGTATGTAATCCTAATTCACTTGAGAGACAAAGTTAATCATTGTTACAAATTTCAAAAAGTTGAACAAGTGATTAAAACCTCGATAACTTATTCATTGACCTGAATTTATGGATAACATCTTTCTATGCAATGTTAACTTTAATTTTATATGCAGTTAACCACATATTACAACTAATAACATAATATCACATGTAAGTCAAAGTTAACCATCCATATAAGTGTAGTTAATAATCCTTGTGAAGTAATGTTAACTACCAACAGTCATTCAAATGCATTGATCGTATTGGGTATAAACTCATAACCATATACAATTAAGTTCATAATGTTTAAATTATTTGTAAGACTAACTTAACAATTTATGATCTTTGTATTTTGTTATTTAAGTATATGTTATATCAAGATGTCAAATGAAGTGTGTTGTACAATTGAACAAAAGTTTGACAAGTGTGCAAAAGTCCCGACTCAATGAAGAAAAGGATTTGGAAGTGATGAAAATCAAGTTGTAATTTAAATATTGGAAAAATATTTTTCTTTTTTTGAATTGTAGTTGTATTAATAGTAAATGGTGTAAAAGGTGCTTATATTGACAATAGAAATTCTATTTTGTGAATACTTAATATATGTCTGTTATGAAAATGGTATTAACTATTTTAAACACTGATTATATCCGTTTGGGTAAACTTGACATGGGCATCAATGTTACATATACTATTACATCTAACTATTTTGTAAGTAGAATTAACCACAAATTACATATGAAAATAACCACAAATATATGATAACCATTTTCAAGTCTGTTTTAGTTGTGAAAACTTTGTAAACGAAAACATCATTGTTGGCTTTAATATGGTTAAGTTTGACTTACAAGTGGTTAATAATGTTATTGAGCTTCATATGTGGTTAACTATGTATGTACAGATGGTCAACTTTGTTTTACAAGTGATAACTATGTATGTACAGATGGTCAACTTTGTTTTACAAGTGATTATAAATAAATTGTTGACTAAATCAATTATTGATGTGCTTAATAGTTTTTTTTTTGTTGAGGTAATTGTTCACATATCATTTGATCATCTAGCAAAAATGGTTAATCATATATATATGGATAATTTTGTTACAAAATTGGTTAACTATTACAACACATTTGAATAACCGTATAATATTATTAACCACTTGTGAGATAAAGTTAACCATCATACCAAATTTTAATAACTTAATCACAATATAAAATTTCGATAATTGATTCAATGACCTTAATTTATTCATAATCACTTTCTATACAATGTTAATAATATTTTTATATGTATTTAATCATGTATTACAGTTAATAACATTATAACAGTATTAACTACATGTTAGTCAAAGTTAATCATCCATACAAGTGTAGTTAATAATCCTTATGAAAATAATCACTTGTTAAACAAAGTTAACTACCATTAAACATTTTAATAATGTAATGATTGTATTAAATATAATCTCATATAATCATATACAATAATGTTCATGACGTTTTAACCATTTGTAAGACTAACTTAACCATGTATATCCAAATACATGTCTGATGTAATTTTTTTTTATGTACAATGTTGTTTTGTCTTTTTGATCACTTGATCTCGTAATTCGAATATCATAAATCTATTATTTATATAATAATCTCATGCCAACTTAACCAAATGTAAAACTAGATTAATCAAAAACCTAGTTATGAATGACCACATAAAATCACACTCATTTACAGACTAATTTCTGCTTAAAAAATATATTAACCAATTAAGATGTAATATATATATATATATGGAGTTAATTCACTTTATCAGTGATACAATTAACCACTTGTGATACAATATTGACCGTATTTTAATATGTAGTTAATCAACTTTATTAGTCAATAACCTTATGCTTCCATTATTCATGTATGACATATACTTAACCATATTTTGAAATGTGGTTAACCACTTCTGATAGTCAATAATTTGAATATAAATTAATCATTTGTAATACAATATTCATAATAAATTTACATATATTCAACCAACTTTATCAATAGACAACCTCATGTTTTTGTTAACCACTTATGACATAGAATTAACCATTTTTTGAAACATATTTAACCACTTATGAAAATAAATAACTTAAAGATACTATTAATCACTTGTGATATCGTACTGAGTCTACTGACCATACAGTTACCAGTGAACCACCTCATGTTTCTATTAACCAATTACGACACAAAGTTAACCATATTTTCAGCCGTTGTGATCTACTTGTATTAATTAATAACTTCAGATATTATTAACTAATTTTGATATAATATTGACCGTATACTTACATGCACTTAACCAACTTTATCAGTAAAACACCTTATGCTTCTGTTACCCACCAATAGCATAGAGTTTATCATATTTTGAAACATAGTTAGCCACTTGTGCTAGTCAATCACGTTTGAGACATACTTCTAAGACACCATTAACCATATATTTACATATAGTTAACAAACTTTACTAGTTAATCACATCACGCTTCTATTAATCACTTACGACATATATTTTGATTTGCAATTAACCAATTAAGGAAATTGACAACTTATACATATTATTAATCACCTGTCTTACAAAATTAACCATATTTTGACATGTAGTTAATCACTTTTGGCTATCAAGAACCTTAACTTCTTATGAACCATTTATGTTATGCTATTAACCATATGTTAACGTGTAGTTAACCAACTGTATCAATCATTAACGACATTATGCTATTAAATACATTCATTGTAATCATTAGTAATATGAAACCATATTTTGACATGTAGTTAATCACTTTTGGCTATCAAGAACCTTAGCTTCTTATGAACCGTTTATGTTATGCTATTAACCATATGTTAACATGTAGTTAACCAACTGTATCAATCATTAACGACATTATGCTATTAAACACATTCATTGTAATCATTAGTAATATGAAAATCAGTTCATAATAAGGAACCTAAATCATTCAATCATGTCTGTCAATTGTTCATATCATAATAATAAAGTTTGCCAAATACAAATGTGCCTCCAAAATATGGCAAGTTTGTATAAAAAAATTGATAACATAACACTCATTTTGGTTAACACAACTTTATATGTGCCTCCAAAATATTTTATTCAGCATCATGGAAGTCTATGTTTGATTCTAGTTTGTCAATGCAATATTGGTCATCAACCTTTAAGTGGTGTCAAATATCAAAAAATTTATGCTGAATTAATGACCTGCTATAAATAATGCATGACAACATCAATGAAACATAATACCATTAAAACAAATATGTCTGGTCACTCACGTTATGTTATCATAATACAAATAAAATAAATATATAATAACAATGCCTCATGTTTATACACTCATAAGAATCACAAGTCATGTAGAAGTCTTGCATTAGCCAACACTTTTTGTTGCTCCCTGTTCTTGGGATGCAAAACCCAGTGACACCAAATATTTAAGAATTTGATTAATTTCAGCCTGCAAAATTACAAATGCCATAAACCTTTAAAGTATAATATTGTCCTTTTTAATTATAAATAAGGAATTGAAGGGTGTTTCTCCTGTGAATAACTAGACATGGTTAAATCATCCCATTTCTTGATGTGATCCCATAACATCATGTAGGTCAAAATATAAATGCCCCAATCTTGACTTTAAAAGAAAAACATTGTAGAATTACCAACAAATGTTAGACACAATGTGTCCAATCCATGAGATATTAAAAATTCATAGAAAGTTAACCATACATGTTGTGTTGCTTAGGCATTCCCAAATATGAAAGTTTCAATTTAGTTGATTGCTTATTCATATTTGGGTTAATCAAACCTAATAAGCCCTCAAATCGACACTTCTACACAAGATTACAAATCTTTTATTAAGTAATTTGCAAACTTGACTAACTACATATTGTTAAAACCACAACTCAACCAAAGTCACATGTCATACCATTGCGTAATTGAACATAACCTGGTCATTTGAGTGACTACCCACTAAGTCTAGCACAAACATTTTGTTATTCGTTCTATCAACCACAAAATAAAACCAATGGTATCCAAATAAGGCAAGTGCAAAAATATGCAATTTACATGGTAATAATTTAAGTTCTAACTAACAAAAGGTAACACAATATAACTCATTCAAACTTAATTTTCCAATTAGAACTTAACAAAATGTCTAAATAAGTTAAAATAAGGTTATCTAAATAACAAGTTTAATTTTATTACGAATTGTTGGAGTTGAGGGAGAGAACTGACAACAATGATAAAAATGTTATTAATCACATTTCCTGTGTATACTGTGTTACATATTAGTATTTATACACAAGTCAATTATTAGGTCATATATCAGAAACAACATGTTAACCAATTACACAATTGACTTAATCACTCTAATAAACAATGTTAACCATGTATTAGTCAAAATGCAATAACCATATACTCCTAACATATTTAACCACTTGCACACACATAACTAACAACTTTGAATTACTCGACGAATTTACTATATTTAATAACATTGGTTTTTGATTTGCTTAAACTATGAAAGGTACCAACATCAATTAAAAACTTAACCACAATAAACCATTCCAAAAATGTAACAAAAATGTGTTACAATAATAATATTATTCTTATGTAACTAACAATATACTCATCAACTTGCAGTAACATGAACGATTCTGAGAAAGGTGAAGCTGATTTGTATCTCTTGTAACAATCACTTTGCTAGAAACTGATTAGGAATATAGCAGATCCAAAAGATGTAATGGTGTAGAGGAGAAGTTATGGAGCAGCGGGCTGGAGATAGAAGAATAGATGACTAATGACAGTTGCAGAACAACCACCTCCAACCTCTTCGTAAATCACCTCGACACTAGTGCCAAGGAGATGCTAAAGAAACAGAAGAAATGGGAGAAGCGGGGCAAGCACGAGGAGAAGATCAGCTACAGAACAACCACCTCTGGCCTTATCGTAAATCACCTTGACGTTGGTGGCAAGCATGGGGAGAAGGAGAAGCAGGGGATGGAAGGGAGAAAGAGAAGCAACATGGGGAGAAGAATTTGGGTTTTTTAGATTTTTTCCCTTTTCCCTATTTTCATTTTTTTTATTTCATTTTTTTTATGTTATTTATTTTTCTTTTATTAAAAATATTAAATAATAAAATAATAATTTTTAATGCCACCTCACGGGTGTCTAATGGTGGTGGAATACTTTTGGGGTGTATGTTAAAACTTTTCCTTTAGTAATAAAGGATGCAATAAAAATAACATTTAATTACGTTCCTATAATTATGGTAGTAACTAATTCAAAAATATTTTTAAATTGATTGACTATTAATGAGTAATATTTTAAAAAAGGCTAAATTGCAATTTTGGTCCCCCTAGTTTTCCAAATTCATGATTTTGGTCCCCCTAATTTTTAATTGTAACATTTGGTCCCCTAATTTTATAAATTGGCTATTTTGGTCCCTTGTTAGATTATTAATTAATAATAGTGATTAGTAAAGTTATTAATTTAATTATAAATTAATTAAAAATCATTAATTATTATTAAAAAACCTTAATCAAAGATTATTAACCCAACCTCTTCCCTTCAACCTCTCTTTCCTAACCCCTCTTCCTCAACATAAACAATAATTATAAAGTTTTTTAATAATTAATAATTTTTAATTAATTTATAATTAACTTAATAACTCTATTAATCACAATTATTAGTTAATAATCTAACAGGGGACCAAAACCACCAATTTGTATAACTAGGAGACCAAATGTTACAATTAAAAACTAGGGAGACCAAAATCATGAATTTGGAAAACTAGGGGAACCAAAATTATAATTTAGCCTTTAAAAAATAACAATAGTATTTTTGTCAATTGATTGACTATTAACATGTGATTTTTTTTAATATTTTGTATTTT
Source organism: Pueraria montana var. lobata (assembly GCA_026413185.1). Taxonomy (NCBI): domain Eukaryota; kingdom Viridiplantae; phylum Streptophyta; class Magnoliopsida; order Fabales; family Fabaceae; genus Pueraria; species Pueraria montana. The sequence goes on from CM048654.1 coordinate 71,054,639, forward strand.
ATATATTTTATTTCATTATTTAAATATTTTATATTTTTCACAGATTAATATTCTATATTGATTCTTTATTTTTTAAAATTTTGTATTTATTTTATACTTTAAAAAATAAATCTTTCTATCTTTCTATATAATTTTTAGAATCATTTTCCCACTTAAAAGAAGAAATTTCAAACTTTTGCATTTAATAGGGCTATATTTTTTATATTTTATTAAAAAAACTAAAATAATTATTTTCAGTAGTTGAGTTTTGAGAACTAATGTGTTTCTAATAGCTACTATTTATTATGTAAATTTAATATTTGAATTTTAAATTTAAATATTTTTTCAAGCTATCACACTTATTTTTTAGGCTAAATGTTACTTTTGGTCCATTATGTTTTAGTGTTTTTTCATTTTGGTCCTTTAAGTTTTAAAAGTCTCATTTTGGTCCTTTATGTTTTTGAATGTTCTATTTTGGTCCTTTTGTCAGCCTACCGTTAATGCCGTTAGGGATTTAAATTTTGAAATGATTAATTTACATAGTGACGGCTAAAGCCGCCACAATCTTTTTTATTGAATTTTTCAAAAATTATAAACCCATCACTATGAAGAAAACAATTAACTCCTCACAGACATTCCATCAAACATCCTCTGTGCATCAGCTTCGAACTCAAACCGCAAGCCCACAATGATAGACTCAAACACCACCCATAGCTGTGTAGAAATTAAATGGGAAATTAATTTACAGTTTAAACAAAAATATTTGATGATCATCTCTAGAAGATGTAGCAACGGCAAAATATTTAAGCAAATTAAAAACACTGAGCATGGAATTTGAATTGAAGCATTTTCAAGCACCAGATCATGAGGCAATAAGTTCATTTTGCACAAGCAAGGGGCATAAGTGAAGCAACAAAATTCATACTCACTAGTAAGCCAGTGGAAGGAGTTTTCAAAAGATTCCTTAGCCACTGATGCCCTTGCATCTAGGATGAGAAAAATGTTATCTATTGGTTAAAACAATAGATAATCCTTCGTACCCAAATAGAAACTAAAAAATTGGCATCCATATGAAATGAACTCAGTACAAACACAACCCGCTCACATCGGACCTTGGCGACGATGCCGGTGTCCAAAACATGGAGCGGAGGAGGACAACAATACCGATGTCGCTGCGAACTTCTTTGCACCAATCGTCAGGGTCTTGGCTCAAAACGACGTCGTCATTGTCGGGACCGATGAGACAGAAGGCTTGGGAAGGTCCCTCCGGACGTCGACGGTGATGCCAAACCAGTGGCTGGAGACGTCGGGGAGGACACTGGTGGGGGTTTGGGAGCAGAGGCGGGGGGTTATGGGTGGAGTTCTCGGAGGAAGATCCATGAAATACAGAGAAACACACTAGAAGGGGGGTTGAATAGTGTGTGTATATTTTCTTCAGTAATCTTTTCGCAAATGTGAAGATAGTGTATCTTAAGTTTTACAAGAACCTTGAGAAACAGAAGATTATGCTATCGTCCAGTGGTTCAAATGCAACAGTTCAATGAAACTGCATTTTCTCATTTTAGTCAAAACAGGTAAGGTATTTTCGTAAATAAAAATGTAAAGAAACTTGCTCGTGGTATGTGAAGAGATAACACAAGAGATTTACAAGTATGCGAGAAAGCGATATAGTAGAACACTTAGTTTTATACTGGTTCACTCAACCTGAGCTACGTCCAGTTCTCCTTCAAAAACCTTTGAAGGGTTCTACTAATCAGAAACTGATTACAAACAAGTATTTTAACCCTGTCACTTCTAGCTACAAGTATTCTCTAGGCCACTCCTGGCACACCTTTAATCTCCCCCTGAGATTAAAGAAAATCCAAGTATTCTTTGACACTAAGCCACTCCTAGCTTTCCAAACAAGAACTGTTTGATTACAAATCAAGCAAAAATAGCTCTCACAGAGAGGATATTACAATAGAATGCAAATACACAGAATCGCTTAGCAAAGCTAAGTAGAAAGCTCTTTTTTGCTCAAGTGTGGGTCGTCCAGTCGTTTTGACAGAGTTTTAGCTCTTTTATATTTCTCGATCGCTATTGATGCATGAGCTTGTTCCTCTATTTATAGGCAGCTTGGTGTAAAGTATCCGTTGTGGGATCTGTGCCTTAGCCAATAACGGTTCTCTCTGAATCATGTGACCGTTGCCACGTGTCGGCTTGGGGTGGAGAGACAAAGGAGACAACAGTACATGCAGCGCCTCTGCTACTTGTACTATTTCTATAGAGAAATGCTTTTCTGTCCCTGTACTATACTTTTAAAAAATTCAAATGAAATGTCATGCTAGAATGAGAGGGAATAGTAGAACATTTCAGAGAATCAACATCGAAAACATATTATCGCATTATATAACTTTTTAGATAGAAAGCAGAGTTTAAGTTATACAGGCGTTGGACGCTTTCTTTGCAGAAATGTTGGACGCATTGCTCTTGTAACAGCGCTTTGGACGCTGGATGTTGTACTTTACAAAACATATTTGGACGCTTTGCTTATAGAGATGTAAAGTCTAAGTTTGAGAGATACAATACCATTGCGGCATTGGATGACATAGATCTTATAATACTCAAACAAGACCATTATTTGTTATCATAAAAAATTTGAGGGGTTGGACATCGTCCAAAGTCTTAGGACTTAACAATCTCCCCCTTTTTTATGATGACAAATAACGTTAAATTTTGATGTTAACAGGCACATAATCATGTATAATACAGCGTATAAGAGATGGTTATGTTATGCCAGTGTATGTTGACAGGGTTAACATATGTGAAATGAAGTACTCCCCCTGAGTTTAACATTTCTGATGAATCTGATGACAGTATATAATAAATAGTAAGAATATATAAGATATAACAGATATCAGAGTGTAAAACATATCAAGGATATGGATGCGAAATGTGAGATATAAACACCTAATGTATTAAAAACGTATTGATAAAGACAAAAACATCCAAAAATATTCAGAGTGTAAGTGTAAGCCATATACTTCTATGACATCAAAATTCCAATTTCTCCCCCTTTGTCATTAACAAAAATGGGTTTGAAAGATGGAAAAATGACTTGACCATCATGGTCACCTATGGCTGTTGAGGTGGATCTTGTGGTGGTGGTGGTGGTTGTTCTGGTTGTGCTTGGGTAGGTGGTGGTGGTGGAGGAGGTTGTGGTTGGACGGGTGGTACTGGTTGTTGGAGTTGGTGCGGTTGGACGGGTGGAATGGCATGAGCAACTTGTCCAAGCAGGTTGGCTGCAGTGTTTTGAATTTGATTCACAAGCGTCTGGGAGAGGCTCATGAACTGTTCAGTGATTGCATTATGCAGCAGCATCCTATGTTGAGCAGCCTCAGCCTGTTGCCTTTGCTGAAATGCCTGAAGAGTGGCTTCGGTTTCCAGCTGTTGTTGCCTGAGAGCCTGTTGCACAATCTCGTGAACACGGTCTTCTGAAACCCCTTGTGGTTCAGCAAATCGTAAGGGAAGGATGCCCCTTGGACTTGAAGATTCGGTGGGAACCAGTTGACGTGTACCCGAGTGAGCTTCAGTAGACACATCAACAGCGGCGAAGCTGGTTATATCTTCAGCAGGAGGCGGGTTAGCAGTTGATTCCAGTGGCCTGGATGCTTCAACAATAGGTTCCTCGTCAGCCTTGGACTTTTCAGATTGAACGGTGGGTTCGTCATGTGAAGCAACAAATTGTGCCACGTCCACTGGTACAGATGAGTCCAGGTCAAGATGAGCTAGCACCTGTGTTACCTTGGCAGATGCTTCATCCAACGCAGCCTGTGTAGCTTGTGGCGTGGCAACTGGATCTTCCTTTTTCTTGGTTGCAACCTTAGCTTGCTCAAGACGAGCCTGTTCTGCTGCTCTGGCCTTTTCTGCCACCTCATGCAGAGTTTGGAGTTCATCCACAAACTCTGTGCGATCCAGTGTCCGAAGATCAAACACCTTGGTACTGTTGATAACTGGAAGTGTTTTCAATACATCCAGATAATCATCGTTATCAGTGACAAAGTAGGCAAAGGTGTCTGTGAAGTGGTGAGTCTTCACTGGACGCAACACCTCAAGACCATGTGGGGGGTGAACGAAATCATGCTTGGGGCTGCCGGAGGAGGAGGCCTTCTGAGAGTCATTCCATAAGATCTGGTGCCAAAAGGTCATGGAATCGAAAGTTCCAAGAGGACGTGTAAGCTTACCAGTCTTGTCGAACAAGTGACCCCAGGTATGAGAGGACTGTTGCAGGGTTTCAACTTTCTCTTCCCTTCTTGGCATCTCAATGCCATAGTACTTGTAACCTTTATTGCAACCAACATCATATAAGGGTAGTCTAGGACACACCCTGTTTGGTACAAACTTGATCTCTGTGGCGCGGCTGATGTGAAAGTTTGGTGGGTAGGCGATGGCTTGGTTTGGGATATACATTTGTTGAAGAAGTTTGCCAAGATCATCAAAGTCGCTTAGCTGGAAGTTGAGCACTTGAGTTCCAGCAGGCAGAGGCAGGAACTTTGTAATGGGAGTCCAGATGCGAACGTCCTTGACCCATTGGACATCTGGACGCTGCTTCGACTTGAAAGGGTCCAGGCTTTCTTTAATGGCCAGCTTCAATTCTATGGCCAGTTTAGTATCCCTGCTAACAAGGGGCTTCTTGGACGGTGCCTTCTTCTTTCTGGGAGCCTTCCCTTTCTGCTCCGCAACCGTCTTTGTGAAACAAGAATCAACCTCCACCTCTAGTTCAGGCAAGTCTGCTTCTGCTGGACGTACCCTTTGTTGTGTGCCAGTTGGTCAAGAGAAAGGATGAGTCATTCGGATCAAGTGTGGATACACTTTTCTCATCCAAGTGGGCAGGGGATTGCTGATTATTGCTCCTTCTGGCATAGCAGCATATTCAGCTGAAGGATTATGAGCATAATCATACCTTGTCCATTCTGGTGCTGATGCAGTAGTCATATGCCTTTCCAAAGGTTCCTGTAGAGGCCTCCAGATCACATCGTGCCTCTTACAGTAATTCTATTCATTCCTTGTAAGGAATGCAACAGGAAAGTGCTCTCTGTCTTCTTCTTTGGTTTTCTGCCTGGGGGGGATGGTCCATAGGCACCAGGATCTCTCTGTGCATCCCTTGGACACACAAACTTGGATAGGTCCAAGTGAAGAGGTGAATGCTGAGTTGTGGATATGGATGGAGCGCTGGATGAAGCTGGTAGTAGGGCACTAGTGGATATGTTGTCTGTGTCTTGGGAAGATGGTGGTTGAATGGCAACTTTCCTGGGTCTAACTGCCTGAGTCTTAACTCATCTAGGCACGTTAGTGGGAAAGGTAGTGGTTTGAGCAGGTTGTACCTTCTGCTTCTTTTGTTGAGGGGCTTCTTCTTCTGCTTTCCGCTTGATTTGACCAATTGGTATCTGGTCATCATCATCAGAGTCATCCAGTATTTGAAGCTTGCGGACTTTGGGCTTTTCTGGAACAGGCTTCACTGAACCTGCTTTTGGACGCTGCTCAGCTTGAGCAGGTCTGGACGTATCAGTCCTTGGACGCTTCTCTACCGAGGACTGAGTAGTTGAGGTGTTAGCATGTCTTTTCTTGGTTCTTCTCTCTTTTTCAGCATCCTCCTCATGCTGCTGAGACATGTGACATGTTACCTTTATGCTCCCCTGTTCCTGCATCAACCTTTTGATCTTCTTGCCAATTCCAAGAAGATCAATCTCCTCCTCATCATCATTGGAGATAATCCTGCTCTGCTTGTGTCGTTGCTTGTTGATGCTCTCCTCGTCCAAGTCCCTTAGGACTTTGGATGTCAGCTTGATCTTCATAGGCTTTATGTTAGACTCGCCAAATGATTGTTGTGTTGCCACCATTTGCCCTTTCTTCACGATAGCTTCATGATCAGCTTCGTCCAGTTCATCAAAGAAGCACTAATAGACCTTCTAATCCCAGAAGATCTTGTTTAGCAAGGCGGCGTAAAAGATATCATCATTGCCACCGACGGTCTTCATCATTCTCACAATGTTGATGTAAATGGTGTGAGGAAGGTTGAAGGGGTTACCTTCCATGATATGGAAAATCATGAACTTGTGTAAGTCCATGACTGAGTCCTTAGACCTAGCTTTGTGCAGGATACTCTTGTTACACACCTGCTGCCATATTTTTGCTTCCTCACACAGCTTCTTGTACTCAATCTTCATATAATCTGTGGACTTGGTCTTGCAAAGCACGTTAGCAACGTGATTGCCGTACTGCGTGGCCCAGTCTACCCTGTACTGGTTTTGTTCCCTAATGCAACCAGTCACCTTTGCAATAGACTCAGTAGACAGAGTCACCTCTCGTCCAAGAACAGTGGCCACTAGCTCCCTTGTGCTCTGGAACTTGGCGTTCCTCCAGAACATCCTGATCAACTCAAGATATATTTTCTGATTCTCATTGAAGTAGCCTCTGATTCCACACTTTAGGAGGCTCTCGTTCAGGTTCAGGCCCAGCTTCTCCAGCTTTTCAATGTCGAAAAAGTGCTCAATGTGCACTGTAGCAGCACCTTGACACACAACTGTGGTCTCAGGGCAGGTGTGGACGTCGAGTTCAGAGTTGCTTGAGCTTGCAGAGTTCGACATAGTGGTAAAGTTTGGATTTTTAGGTTTTTTGATAAGGTTTTGGGTTTTTGAGAGAGAGAGAGAATGCTTAAGGTGGAAGATAAGCTCAGAGAAGATAAATACGGTAAAGATCTTCTGAGACGATTTGACAGATTATATATGGGCTTTGTTCGGAGAATGTGAAACGGTTTTGGGCTTTTATGAATATTTGAAATGGGAGTGATGCCATAAAACCTGCCATGATGAGGTGTGCGAAGAACGTGGATAACTGTGTACGGTTACCAACAGTTAAGTGACTCAGCATAGAGCATTAACTCATACTTACTCTGAAACGAACAGTTTTGGCCATTTGAACAATGTTTAAGAAAAATATGTTAAGTTAAAAACATCGTCCAGATGTTGGACTTAAGTGTAACATATGCAATGCACGTGTATGACTTAGTGACCTTTGGACGACATGTCCATTGGACGCTAAGGTTTTATTTGACGCTTCATGTAGATGTTAATCACTCCTTTACAGAGTCCATGCCAAGTTTGTTCCTTAGAAGGATTAACTTGTCTTCAGTAAGGGGTTTAGTAAATATATCAGCAAGCTGATTATCTGTGGTTACAAAGTGTAGTTCCACAGTACCCTTCTGAACATGGTCTCTTATAAAGTGATGTTTAATCTCTATATGTTTAGCCCTTGAATGCAGTATGGGATTCTTAGAGAGATCTATGGCAGCTTTACTATCACAGAAGATAGGAATGTTACTCTCATATATGCTGTGGTCCTCAAGTTGATGTTTGATCCATAAGATTTGAGAATAGCATTTTGCAGCTGAAATATACTCTGCTTCAGCAGTGGACAGTGCAATGGTTCCTTGCTTCTTGCATATCCAGGAGACTAGGTTTCCACCAATGAAGTGAAATCCTCCACTAGTGCTTTTTCTTTCAATTCTGTCTCCAGCATAATCAGCATCACAGTATCCAACCAATTCGAAATCTTTCTGCCTTTTGAAAAATAGACCAAGATTAGTGGTTCTAACAAGATATCTAAAGATCCTTTTAACAGCAGTTAGATGTACTTCCCTTGGGTCAGATTGAAATCTGCCACATAAGCATACACTAAACATGATGTCAGGTCTAGACGCTGTGAGGTATAGGAGTGATCCTATCATTCCTCTGTATAGAGTGTTATCCACCTTCTTTGAGGTGTCGTCCTGTCTAAGTACTGTTGTTGGATGCATAGGAGTTTTCATTGGTTTTGCATCGTCCATCTTGTACTTCTTCAGTAGCTCTTTTACATACTTGGTTTGATGTATGTATATGCCCTTTTCAGTTTGTTTGGTTTGAAGTCCAAGGAAGAACTTCAGCTCACCCATCATGCTCATCTCAAATTCTGTTTGCATTAACTTGGCAAATTCTTCACATAGAGACTCATTAGTGACACCAAATATGATATCATCAACATATATTTGTGCAATAATAAAATTAGAAGAGTAGTCTTTGCGAAACAATGTAGTGTCTACTTTTCCTCTTGAAAAACCATTTTCTGATAGAAATGAGCTGAGTTTTTCATACCAAGCTCTAGGTGCTTGTTTCAACCCATATAAAGCTTTGTTAAGTTTGAAAACATGATTTGGAAAAGCATCACTTTCAAATCTTGGGGGTTGTTCCACATACACTTCTTCTTTTATGAGTCCATTGAGGAATGTACTTTTTATGTCCATTTGATATAGCTTCATATTGCTATGAGCTACAAATGATAGTAAAATGCGAATTGCCTCTAGACGTGCAACAGGAGCATAAGTTTCAGTATAATCTATACATTCCTGTTGTGAGTAACCTTTGGCTACCAACCTTGCTTTGTTTCTCACAACATTACCTGCTTCGTCCAACTTGTTTTTGAACACCCACTTTGCTCCTACAGCTTCTTTGTTATCGGGGAGTTCTACAAGCTTCCAGACATTGTTCTTTTGAAACTGGTCAAGTTCTTCTTGCATTGCTTTGACCCAGCTTTCATCTTCTAAGGCATCATCCACAGTCTTAGGCTCTATTTGCGATATTAGTGCTGTGTGACTTTGCTGTCGTTGTAGTGATGATCTGGTTTTGACTTTATCCTTTGGATCTCCAATGATTTGCTCTTCTGGATTATGCTTCTCCATTTGCCAGTTGCATCCAATTGGTTCTCTTTGTTCTGCTACTGGACCGTCTAATTGTGTATTGGACTCTTCAACTGAGACATCATGGTTGGACGTATCTGATGGCTTACTTGCATCGTCCAGTCTGAGATCTGCAAATGATTCATCTAGCTCTGATAATTCCTTATCAGGCTTGGTGTCATTGAACTTCACATGGATAACTTCTTCAACAACTAAGGTTCTAAAGTTATAAACTCTGTATGCCTTTGAGGTTTCAGAGTATCCAAGTAATATTCCTTCATCACACTTAGAGTCAAATTTTCCCAAGTTATCCTTAGTGTTCAGAATAAAACATTGACATCCAAATGGATGGAAGTAGGATATGTTGGGTCTTCTACCCTTCCACAATTCATATGGAGTCTTTTTCAATATCGGCCTTATATAAATTCTATTTTGTAAATAATAGGCAGTATTCACTGCTTCAGCCCAGAAGTGTTTAGGGGTTGAATTATCATTCAACATGGTTCTGGCCACCTCCTGGAGTGACCTATTTTTCCTCTCAACAACACCATTCTGTTGTGGTGTTCTGGGTGTTGAGAAGTTGTGAAGGATACCATTATCCTCACAGAACCTTTGAAAACTTTCATTTTTGAATTCTCCCCCATGATCACTTCGAATCGAAGTAATGCATACTCCTTTTTCATTTTGAACTCTTTTGTAGAAAGTGTAAAAGGCCTTGAAAGACTCATCTTTGTGGGATAGGAACATGACCCATGTCCATCTAGTATAGTCGTCCACTACAACTAATCCGTATCTCTTGCCACTTACTGAGGTCGTTCTTGTGGGTCCAAACAGATCAATATGTAACAGCTCAAGTGGTCTAGAAGTGGAAACAATGTTTTTACTTTAAAAAGAACTTTTCACTTGTTTCCCTTTCTGACAAGCTTCACAAAGAAGATCATCTTTATATGGCATACTTAGTAGTCCTCTTACGAGGTTATGCCTATTTAGCTTTAAGATTAACCTCAAGCTTGCATGACCAAGTCTTTTATGCCATAGCCAGTGATTTTCTTGTACTAAAACTAGGCATGATATATTTTGACTTGATAGTTTCCCAAGTTTAATCTTGTACAAATTACCTTGCCTCTTTGCAGTAAAGAGAAGGGATCCATCAGAGTTACTGACTGTACATTCACTTTTGTTAAAGGCAACATCATATCCACTGTCACATAATTGGCTTATGCTAAGCAGATTGTGTTTAAGACCTTTAACATAAAGAACTTTATCAATACAAGGATAGGGTGGTATACCAATCTTACCCACGCCAGCTATCATCCCTTTCTGATTCTCTCCGAAAGTGATTGTCCCACCAGTTTTGGGTTGGAGGCTTTGGAACATACACCTTTCTCCTGTCATGTGATGTGAGCACCCACTGTCCTGGTACCATGATTGGAGTTTCTTTCCTGCTGTTAAGCATGTCTGCAACAGGAACACTTTTATCCTTACGTACCTAAATTGACTTGGGTCCTTTTTTGTTAGTTTGAAGGGCATTGGATGCTCCCTTCTTAGGCAGGTGTCTGCATTTGGACGTTATATGTCCAGGTTTCCCACAGAAGTAGCATACATCTGTTTCCTCGTCGTGAATATATTTTTTTCCCTTATATCCATGTCCTAACCTATCATTAGGTCTCTTACAACCTTCATATTTTAAAAGCATTTTAAGGTTGTCAGAGCCCTTAACAAAGTTTGACAGATCCTTCTTTAGGCTGTCAATCTCTTCATGAAGTTTTACAACATCATGTGGTTGACCTCTTAAGGAAGTATCTGCTTCAACTTTCAGAAGCTTCTCAACTAGCCTTTTGTTTTCTGCTTTGAGATTTTGAATCTCTATGGAAAGATTCATTTCTCTAGTCCTTGAATCCTCATAGGATTTATAGGCTCGAGCAGCATCATTCCAGAGAGTTCGCCTCTCATCATTTGAAATTTCATGTTGCTTTGAAAGCTCTGTAAACTTTTTCTGTAAATCTTCCTTTTCACTTTCAAGTTGTTTGAAACTTTTCTCTAAAACTTCTTTTTCTTTTGAAAGTGATTTGGACGACTTCTTTAAAATTTTGTAGGCCTTTGACATAATAGAAGAGTTTGAAAGTAATTCATGATAAGCTTCTTGAAGTGAATCTAAGTCATTAAGGTCTACCTCATCTTCTTCTTCTGGTTCACAAGAATCCGTTGAAGTGTCTGCCATCAGGCATATGTGTGCTTCCTTTTCTTCTTCATCGTCCGATGATGAGTCATCGTCCAGGTCTTCCCATGTGGACATCAGAACCTTTTTGCCCTTCCTTTTGCTGAAGAATTTCTTCTTCTTGTTCTTGCTCTTGTCGAGATCTGGGCATTCTGATTTGAAGTGTCCTGGCTTTTTGCATTCGTAGCATACAATTGGACTCTTCTCCTTCTTTTCCTTAAGGCCTTTTTTTGTTTAGGTTTCTCCATCTGGATCCACGTTTCTTCTTCCACATAGTGTGTAACCTCTTGGATATGACAGATAGCTCATCATTCTCGTCTGATTCATCATCTTCAGATTGTTCGTCTGATGATGTTTCAGCTTGCATGGCTTTGGATGATGGTGTTTTCCTTGGCTTCTGGACGCTGAGTGTTAGACACTTGTTTTTCTTATCGTCACCATCTTGATACAGTTCTAGTTCATGCACCTTGAGAATTCCCACGAGTTCTTCTAGAGATATATCATCCAGTCCTTTTGTTGCTCTCAAGGCTGTAACCTGTGGTCTCCATTGCCTAGACAAACTTCTTAGAATTTTGTCAATATGTTCATAGTTATTGTAATCTTTACCATGAGCTCTAAGTTCATTTAGTATGATTTGAAACCGTCCAAGCATACCTTGTATGTCCTCGTTTTCTTCCATACTAAACAATTCATATTAACGAGTAAGGAGACTGAGTTTGCTATGTTTTACCTGGGTGGAACCCTCATACACTAACGCAAGAGTGTCCCACATCTGTTTCGCACTTTTGAGACTATGCACCTTGTTGTATTCTTGTTCACTCAATGCACATATGATGATGTTTCTTGCTCTGGAGTTGAGATGAAACCTTTGTTTCTGCTCTTCCATCCATCTAGCCTTTGGGATCTCGTTGAGGTTCTCATCGAGTGGAATATGGTCGCCCGTCTCCACAACGTCCCACATATCAATATGACTAGATTCAAAGAATGATATCATTCTTTGTTTCCAGTAATCATATTTGACACCCTTGAAGAGTGTGGTGGTCTGTTCACAGCTTGTCCTTTGTTTTCCATCTTTCTTAGGATCTTTCCTTTGTACTGCTAAGTACTCAACCTGAGAGGCTGAGCTCTGATGCCAACTGAAATACAGAGAAACACAGTAGAAGCGGGGGTTGAATAGTGTGTGTATATTTTCTTCATTAATCTTTTCGCAAATGTGAAGATAGTGTATCTTAAGTTTTACAAGAACCTTGAGAAACAGAAGATTGTGCTATCGTCCAGTGGTTCAAATGCAACAGTTCAATGAAACTGTGTTTTCTCGTTTTAGTCAAAAACAGGTAAGGTGTTTTCGTAAATAAAAATATAAAGAAACTTGTTTGTGGTATGTGAAGAGATAACACAAGAGATTTACGAGTATGCGAGAAAGCGATAGAGTAGAACACTTAGTTTTATACTGGTTCACTCAACCTGAGCTACGTCCAGTTCTCCTTCAAAAACCTTTTAAGGGTTCTACTAATCAGAAACTGATTACAAACAAGTATTTTAACCCTTCCACTTCTGGCTACAAGTATTCTCTAGGCCACTCCTGGCACACCTTTAATCTCCCCCTAAGATTAAAGAAAACCCAAGTATTCTTTGACACTAAGCCACTCCTGGCTTTTCAAACAAGAACTATTTGATTACAAATCAAGCAAAAATAGCTCTCACAGAGAGGATATTACAATAGAATGCAAATACACAGAATCGCTTAGCAAAGCTAAGTAGAAAGCTCTTTTTCGCTCAAGTGTGGGTCGTCCAGTCGTTTTGACAGAGTTTTAGCTCTTTATAGAATGCAAATACAGAGAATCGCTTAGCAAAGCTAAGTAGAAAGCTCTTTTTCGCTCAAGTGTGGGTCGTCCAGTCGTTTTGACAGAGTTTTAGCTCTTTTATATTTCTTGATCGTTATTGATGCATGAGCTTGTTCCTCTATTTATAGGCAGCTTGGTGTAAAGTATTCATTGTGGGATCTGTGCCTTAGCCAATAACGGTTCTCTCCGAATCATGTGACCATTGTCACGTGTCGGCTTGGGGTGGAGAGACAAAGGAGACAACGATACATGCAGCGCCTCCGCTACTTGTACTATTTCTGCAGAGAAATGCTTTTCTGTCCCTGTACTATACTTTTCGAAAATTCAAATGAAATGTCATGCTAGAATGAGAGGGAATAGTAGAACATTTCAGAGAATCAACATTGAAAACGTATTATCGCATTATATAAATTTTTAGATAGAAAGCAGAGTTTAAGTTATATAGGTGTTGGACGCTTACTTTGCAGAAACGTTGGACGCATTGCTCTTGTAACAGTGCTTTGGACGCTGGATGTTGTACTTTACAAAACATATTTGGACACTTTGCTTATAGAGATGTAAAATCTAAGTTTGAGAGATACAATACCATTGCGGCATTGGATGACGTAGATCCTATAATACTCAAACAAGACCATTAGATACTTCAAAATTTGTCCTTTATTTGTTATCATCAAAACTGAAATTTGAGGGGTTGGACATCATCCAAAGTCTTAGGACTTAACAATCCAGATTTGAAAGAAGACGGGTTAGAGCGGGAGAATAAGGGTTATTGGGTTTATAATTTTTGAAAAATTTAATAAAAAAAAATTATGGCGTTTTTTTAGCCACCACTATGTTAAATTAATCATTTCAAAATTTAAATCCCTAACGGCGTTAACGGTAGGCTGACGAAAGGACCAAAATGGAACATTCGAAAACATAAATAACCAAAATGAGACTTTTAAAACTTAAAGGACCAAAATGAAAAAATACTAAAACATAATGGACGAAAAGTAACATTTAGCCTATTTTTTAAGCTTTTTTTTTCTAGATTAAAGGCATTTGATCAATTTATGTATGAATAAAAGTGAGCATTAGTGACACTCTCTCTAACACTCTTTTAGACACTCCTGTGATTGGTTAAAATTTATAAAAATCACCAATTTTGGTAGATCACAGCAGGGAGAGTGTCAGCGAGAGTGTCGCTAGCATTTCTCAATAAAAATTATGTTAGCGAAATTTTAATACAATTTTTTAAAAAAATTTACTATATAATTAATTTATATTAATCATTATGTAGCATTAATTGCTTTCAATTTTGCAACTAATAGGTCATGTTTTTTTAATCCTACGATCAAAATTTTCTTTCAAATTTTGAATTTTGAATTGGAATCAATCAAATAAGCAACCATCTTATTTTTTTTTATCTCCATCCAAATAATGCACAATTACCTTTACTCATTTTTTTATACAACAACTATCCTTATTTAAAAAAAATCCCTTGGCAACTGACTGAGTTCGGGTTTTGTCGTGGGATTCTATGAGTTGGCAAAGGTAATTGGAAAATCGGTTGTAGAGGTCATCGGAAAATGGGAGGGAATCGTAAGAATGAAGCTCCGAGATGAGAGATTTCGCAGTAAAATCCATGGGAAGAGAGAGTTCTATGTATCAAAGTAGAGAGAAGAAGGAAACGGAGAATGAGAGCTTAATTGGCACCAACAAGATAGCTCTTCTACCTTCGTTTCAACACGTCATCATCTTTTCTTTCAAAACATTTGTTTCAATGTCCTTCTTTTCTTTCTTCTTTCAAAATGTTCAAGAATCATGCATGTTCAATGTGACACTCAGGTGACGTGGCATATTATATATTATTTTTTAACATTTAATGAAATAAAAAAGAAAAATTTGTAATGAAAGTGAAGATTTGGCTCATTTAGGTTAGAATTGCTCCATCTTCTTTATGTTTTTTTTTCACTCCTTCTCTTCAACGTTCTTTCATTCGACGAGAGTTGTCATTGAAAATCGTAGCCTTACATATGTTCTGTATGCAATAGACCGCGAGTGTGTGATCAATAAAATTTTCTCATTCATTCCTCTCAATTATCTCTTGAGTGCGTGTTCTTTCTTATCTCAAACAAAATGGTATCAAGAGCTTCTTACGATCCAAGACATGTGTGTGTGAGAGAGCATCTTTTTTTTTTTTTTTTCTGATAGTTGGGTTAAACAACATTTTTTTTTGCACAATTGTCAGTTCTTGATGGGAAGAATTGGGAGAGGTAGTGTGCACAAATGAGTTATTGTTTAGGTTCCAAGATGTGTTGGACATTGTGAATTTTGTAACACTCGTAAATTTTAAAAGAATGTATTATTGATTATTACATAATTTTTGTATAGTGTGTTAATATTTTATAAGAATATCTTAATCTTAAATTTTAGAATAACTATAATGAACATTTTTTTTTGCTGTCTTAAAGGGGCAAAAGCCCAAAAAGAAATTAAACAGAATTACATAAAGCTAACGAATGAGCATTCAGCAAGTCCAACATGAAATCTAGAGGAGCAAGAAAAGAAATAAGACCTTGTGCCATAGCCAAACCATATTTGGCAAATGAATCTGCAGCTTTGTTGCATTCACGCAAAACATGCTTGATTGTGGCCTTCATTGGATGACCAAATGCATGTTTAATGGCCCGAACAATTTGGTGGCGAGGACGATCGTCATGACAACCCTCTTCTATGGGTTTAACTATTTCAACAGAGTCCGTTTGAATCAGGACTTCTAAAAATTCACGTTCCCTAGCTAGTTGAATTCCATGAAAGATTGCCAGTAACTCAGCTTGAGTAATAGAGCCCTTCCCAATATTGTATCGAAAACCTCCTAGGAAAACACCATCTTTGTCTCTAATGAGGATACCATCTAAATGAGACGAAGCTCCATCATAGTTGATAGTCATAATGTTCCCAGTCATAAGTCTCCAAAGTAGAGCACGTCTATGACCTTGACTCATTTTCGAACATGGAAGACCATATTCAAAGTGTTGTGCTGAAAAGGTAGCCAACTCCATTCGTTTTAATTTTGCCAAAACTGCTTTCATACTCCACCAATCATTACGAAAGACTTTGGCATTTCTCCTTTGCCACAAGATGTCTAGTAGTAATCCAAACTTGAGAGCCCAGTGGATAGGAAATGGATCTCTTTGTCGAAGATTAAGCAGCAGCCACTCCTTACTATTTCCTGCAAAAAACAAACTATTAGCATGGATGGGAATCACACCGTCCCATATTAACTTTGGATGTTCACAATCCCCCATGCAATGAATCAAAGTCTCTTTGAAATATCCACACATTGGACAATTCGGGTTGTCCGTGAAGCCCTTTTTCCCATCTGAGCTCATTTGTGGCCAAGGCTCCTTGTCCCACCTTCCACAAATGGGCACGACACCTCTTTGAACCTTCCTACTTCCAAATATTATTGAATAGTGGAATAGGAGAGTTATCCACTTTAGCAATCTTATAATACACACTTTTAACATTGAAGTTTCCATCTACAGAAGGCCTCCACACGACATTATTCTTCCCAAGTTGTACCGAAGAAGGTGTTAGTAATTTAGGGGAATAGGAAATATGGGTTAGTTGTTGAATGGTTATTGGTGTGGATTTAGTGAAGTTAATAGGTGACTTAGTAAAGAGAAATAGTAGGTGGCCGTGTAGCTCTTATACAATAGAAAGGAGGAGCTTGTATTGATATCTCAAACTCACATTACAATATGTCCAACATTGCCTATTTATAGGCTCCTATGGTTGGTGAAATCATTTCACCTCTGCTCAGGAAATTTCTAGACTTTAATAGTCTAGATTTCTCTAATTGTTACATTCTAGAGTATTCTAACATTTAACTAAAAGTGTCAAGATAATTCTAGAATATTTTACATTTATATGCTATATGTCTTGGTTCTTTCTAGTTATTTCTTAAAGCTACACTTGTGTAAGCTTCTAGAATTTTGCAGCACATTCTGACACTCCTCCTTGATGCAAAATTCTAAAACTCCATGCATAGCTCGAACTTATAGTGGCTTCGTAGAAACGTCCACAACTTGGTCTTTTCTTGGTCTTTTATCTTTTAGTGCTCGACTTGGACTTTTCCTTAGTTGGCTTTGCTTCTTTGATGAATCTTCATTGCATTTAGGTTCTAGTATAGTTGTGTTGCAAGTTTCATATATATCCACCAAAAATCTTACTCGTCTTGGAGTAGTTTCTGTTGAAAAATCTTGTTGTGGAGGTGACGAAAGCATACCTACTTCTTCTATCACTTCTTGAACTTCTACTTGAGGATGTTGCACTGGAATGAGAATGTTGCTTCTTACAGAGTTTTCTGCTTCCCAATTCCAAGCAGCATTTTCATCAATCTCAACATCTCGAATGATGGTGAGCTTTTTCGTTTGCAAGTTGTAGACTCTATAGCCTTTTGACTGTGTACTATACCCCAAGAAGATTCCTCGTATAGTTTTGTCTTCAAGCTTGTGTCTCTTTTGATCTGGAACATGTATGTAGCATATAGAGCCAAATACTCTTAAGTGCTTAGCTGATGGCTTTCGTCCACTCCATACTTCAATAGGAGTCTTGTCTTGGACTGCCTTAGTTGGACATCTATTAAGTATGTAGACTGCAGTGTAAACTGCTTCTGCCCAAAAAGTATTAGGCAAGCCTTTTTGCTTTAGCATTGATCTAGCCACCTCCATGACTGTCCGATTCTTTCTCTCAAACGCACCATTTTGTTGTCGAGAATATGCAACTGTAAGTTGCCGCTCAATGCCTTCCTCTTCACAGAACTTATCAAACTCGTGTGAGTTGTACTCTTTGCCTCGATCACTTTTTATTACTTTAATATGTTTTCCACTTTGTTTCTCGACAAAGGCTTTGAACTTCTTGAATATTCCAGAGACTTCTGATTTTTCTTTAAAGAAGTATACCCAAGTCATTCTAGAAAAGTCATCAATAAAGAGAATGAAGTACCTTTGTTGTTTAGCGATGGTGTCTTCATCGGTCCACAAATGTTAGTGTGGATCAACTCCAACAAGTCTTTAGCTCTCCATGCTTTGTTAGTTGAAAACGGTAATTTGTGTTGCTTTCCAAGAAGACATCCTTCACAAGCTTCGTTAGTTGAAAATGGTAATTTGTGTTGCTTTCCAAGAAGACATCCTTCACAAGCTTCATTATTTTCATCTAGACATGGGAGATCTCTGATCATATTCTTTTGATATAGTAGCTTCAAGGCTTTAGTGTTGAAGTGACCAAATCTTCGATGCCATAGCCATGAATCATCAACTTCTGCTCTCATGGCAATATTAGTAGTAGTATACTTGAAGCTTATTGGGAAACTTCTATTTCCTTTTTCCATTCTAACTTTGGCAATCTCCTGCCTTTTGTTATGGTTATCATAGATCGTGCATGTATCCCCTACAAAATGTAGAGCATAGCCTTTCTCTATCATTTGGCCAATGCTTAAGATATTTTCTTTAAGATTAGGGACTAGTAAGACATCTTTGATAAGTCTCGTACCTTTCTTTGTCTCCACCATGACAGTGCCTTTTCCTTTTGACTCCACCATGGTGCCATTTCCCAGTCAAACTTTCACTTTGATGGTGTCATCAATTTCTTTGAAGATGCTCCTATCATATGTGATTGCTGCAACCGCTATCCAAGTACCAGTTTCCACTTGTTTCATCACTAGAATCTCGGGTAGCATAGAAAAGATGCTGCTCATTATCATGCTCTTCAACGAAATTTGCTTGATGCTTGTTTTTGTTGCGGCAATTCTTCTCCACGTGTCCAAATTTCTTACAATAGTGACATTGTGGCTTTCCACGATGCCAACAATCCTTCTCCGAGTGACTTGTCTTTTTGTAGATGCCACATGGAGGATATTTTTCTTGATTGGTATTAGAGAAATTTCTAGAATTCTCTTTGTTTCTTGAAACTTCTCCATTTTTCTTTACACCATTTTCTTTATTCTGAGACCGTAATTTGAGCTTTGATTGAAAGGCATTTTCGATAGAGTCTCCATCATGCCTTTTCAATCTTTGCTCATATGCTTCAAGAGAGCCCATAAGTTCTGTCACTGATAAAGTAGACAGATCTTTGGTTTGCTCTATAGCAGTCATGATTGCATCATATTTATGGGGAATAGAAATTAGAATTTTCTCAACAATTTTCTTGTCAAGAATATTTTCCCCACATGCTCTCATTTGACTGACTAGTTCTTTTATCCTAGAATAGTAGTCTTTTATGGTCTCAGACTCCTTCATTTTTATTAACTTAAAGTCACGTCTTAGACTTTGAAGTTTAATGGCACGTACCTTGACGCTGCCTTGAAACTTCTCCTACAGTGTACTCCACGCATCTTTAGCACTTGTTGCATCCATTATTCTTGGAAAAATTGTGTCTCCCACTACTAGTTGTAGAAAAAATAATGCCCTTGAATCTTTTTGCTTATTCTCCTTCAACTCCTTCTTCTGGGCAGCAGTTAGAGTAGAAATGTCTATAGAAGCAATGAATCCTTCTTCTACAATGTCCCATAAATCTTGAGAGCAAAAAAATGTCTTCATTTTAATGCTCCAATAATCATAATTTTCTCCTATGAAAATAGGTACAGGAATAAATGAGGGTGATGTAGTAGCCATGGTTTAAGGAAAATTTTATTTTGAGTAGTTTAGAATATAGTGGGATTTTTTGAAAGTAGTTGGATGATATTTCTACGCCCAGTAGATGATTGAACTTAGCTTTGATACCACTGTTAGTAATTTAGGGGAATACGAAATATGGGTTAGTTGTTGAATGGTTATTGGTGTGGATTTAGTGAAGTTAGTAGGTGACTTAGTAAAGAGAAATAGTAGGTGGCCGTGTAGCTCTTATACAATAGAAAGGAGGAGCTTGTATTGATATCTCAAACTCACATTACACTATGTCCAACATTGCCTATTTATAAGCTCCTATGGTTGGTGAAATCATTTCACCTTTGCTTAGGAAATTTCTAGTCTTTAATAGTCTAGATTTATCTAATTGTTACATTCTAGAGTATTCTAACATTTAACTAAAAGTGTCAAGATAATTCTAGAATATTTTACATTTATATGCTATATGTCTTGGTTCTTTCTAGTTATTTCTTAAAGCTACACTTGTGTAAGCTTCTAGAATTTTGCAGCACATTCCGACAGAAGGAATGATAATATATAGGCGACTACAAACCTCCAATGGCAGACTTTGATTTAAATATTCCTCATTCCATCCAACACCTTCCCTAAATAGGCCCTTCACTCTCAGCCCTTCATCAACCCCAGAAAGAGACCGAGAAGCTTTATTAGCCAATATACCCTCTGGATGTAACCAATCATCACTCCAGAACAAGGGTGAGTGGCCATTGGGAATTATCCAGTCACATTGCTCTTGAAAACTGTCCCACACAGCTTTTATTCCTGACCAGAGATTGGAACCCCATTTCCTCTTATCAATAATAGGTAATAGCTCCTCACCACAACCATATTTACCTTTCATGACTTGCACCAACAGGCTCAAAGGTTTTGTACATAACTCCCAAACAATTTTCATTATAAAGGAATCATTAACATTCCTTGCCTGTCTAAGCTCGAGTCCTCCTTTCTCCTTAGGCTTGCAACGAGATTGCCAAGCCACCCAATGAATCTTCTTGTCATCATTAGTATCACCCCAAAGAAAATTTCTACAAGTTTGATCTAACTTGTCACAAACAGCCAATGGGAAGTACTCTGATTGAATAATGTACATGGGTAAAGCACTTAATACAGATTTTGTGAGTGTCAACCTTCCTGCAAAGGATAATATTCTGGCCTTCCAAGTACTCAATCTTTGTTGTGCCTTCTCCACTATATGATTGTATGAATTCCTGGATATTCTGCTATGTTGAAGCTTGATACCAAAATATTTACCAAGATCATCAGTATGTTGGAATCCAAAACCATGGCTAATCTCCTCTCTCACTCGCCAATTAACATATATATATATAGATAGATAGATAGATAGATAGGTAGATAGATTATGCTAACTGTAGTCCGATCTTTTTTTAAGACTAAGACCCCAAATTGAAAACCTTTTTCATTTTTTTAATCATTGATTACATTGATAAAAATTAAGAAGTCATTTTTAAGTGACATTAGTCACTTTTACTTACCGTTTTACATAAATTATAAGTAAAAAAAGCAATAGGAACTAGAATAAACAGTGCAATAGCAATAAATGTGAGAATATTTACTTCCATAATCTTTATTATGTTTTCTTTCTCTTAAATTTCCAATAAAAAAATTAGGGATTTAATCCCATAGAGATGATAAATCTTTCATCGATAATTAATTCAATAATGGTATAAATTTGATTTCGATGATATCAAATCGGATCAATATCATTCATGCGATGCACGAATTTATTGAGGAGAGAATAAATTTTTAATATATTAATTATATTTAAGATTTACATTACATAATTTAAATTATGATATAAGATTATTTTTTAACTATTAATAATTTCTTTTAAAAACTATTAAATTCATTTTACCAATATATATGCTTTAATAAAATAAAAATATCGCAAAAATTATAATTGATATAATGAAATTAATGGATATTGAATAAAATTTAACAAAAACATTTTATAAAAAATATTAGTCAGCATTGGTCAGAATGTATATTTAAAAAATAATAATTGTCTATAAAAAAAGATTTAATTTAATTAATTAAAATTCTTATGAAATTTAATTTGAAGAAAAATTAAAGTATATATTGAATTTTATTTTAAATATTAAAAGATTTTTAACCGCCAGAAATTGTAATTTAAATTTCAAAATAAATAGTGGCAATTTTTAAGTTGTTAGAAATCACATTTTAAAAATTTTGACGAACACATCATCACTTAACTGATTGAAGGGATCCAAAATAAAAATTTTAATATATCAGGACTCAAAGTAAAGAAAAAATTTATCGGAGACCCTAAGCAAAATTTAAAAAATTGTCAAGTACCTAAAAATTATTTAAGCCTTTTTTTTTTAATTTAGCTTTCAAACTTTTGTTTTTGTTGAATCTTTAGCTTTCAAACTTTTGTTTTATTAAGAGTAAATTACATATACCCCCCTTGAAGTTTAGACTTTTTACACTTGATATCCCTTTATTTTTCAATCCTACAAAAAATCTCCTAATTTTTTACCATCCATTACACTGACCCTTTTAAGATGTTAACAACGTTAATTTTAAACGATCACGTGAGGGGCACATGGTTTTTAAAGATTTTTCTTTTCCAAAAATGTCCTCCAATTCTGAGTCAAATTGGCCATCTCCAAGCTCTCACAACCACCCCAATTTCCCTGTATTTCCGTCTTTCAAATTCACCATAGGAGCCCACAATCGCCGGAATCCTTTGAACCATGGAATTTCCAGACAATCCTATTAAAACCATAAACTTTGGCATTTCAAATAAAAACCCAAAGATGACCCATTTTAAAAATTTGGAAAATAAAACCAATCACCATTCATCACGCAACAATGCTTGCCATCAATCTCAATCTCAAATCATGTGTTTCCAATTCAACACGCCGTGAGGTCCACACCATGCACGAAGGAACAATCAATATATATATATATATATATATATATATATATATATATATATATATATATATATATGAGGAGTGATCAAATTATACCGGTGTAACTTTGATCAACTATTACACTATTCAATAACTTTTAATTGGATTATGTTTTTTTAAAACCCACTGTTGAATTGAAAGTTCATTTCACATAGATCATATATACAAAATTTTATATTAATCCAAAATTATTTGTTACCCCATTCATATAGATTAAAGTCGTCGTAATATAAAATTTTCAAAATATACTGAAATATGGATCATTTGATTACCTTCTTATTGATGTTCAATTTTGACAAAATTTGACACAGACAATCTTGGTAATATGTAGATGTAATTCAACGGTTGGATATATAAAAATCACATTCTATATCAAGTTATTAAATGGTGTAATAGTTGTTCAAGTTACACCGGTGTAATTTGATCCCAAACAATTTTGTGCCCAACAAAGAAAACACGACACCCCGTCAACTGCAAACATAGAACCGTTGCTACCGTCGCAAGTTCGCCAAATTCCGAAACCGTAGAGGGGGAATTGAATGAAATCGGAGCACAAGTGAGAGGTTCAGTTGCCGCCGGAGCCGATGACTTTGACGGCAATGACGACGAGCAACTATGACTGGCGACTTCGATCTCCGATTAGTGGCAATGACACGAGTTTCTCAGACATTGCAGACGCCAGCATGGAGCCCCACATAATCCACGAGATCCACGCTATGCGTCGTCCTTCCTCTCGCCTCTTCCCCTCCTCCTTTCTTGCTCCCTTCCCTGTCAAATTTTTGTTTTATTTTCTTAGATCTAGATTTTATTGTTAGGGATCAAGATGAGGATGAGGAGAAAGACATTCTCTTTGGGGAGAAAAGAGGGGCAATTATGGATTATCACAGTTACATTTTATTGATTTCTTTTTTTAAAGAAAAAACTTAACGGAAGATAGATGGCATTTGAGAAGGGTTAAAAGTAATGTTAAAAACCAGAGGGGTATCAAGTGTAATATGTCCAAATCTCAAGAGAGTATGTATAATTAACTCTTTTATTAAAATACAAAATTTTGGAAGAAATTTGGACATTTTATCAAAATAAGAAATTTTAAAAATGAAGAAACTTAATTGCTTTATCCAAACACAAGATTTTGAAAATGAAAGAATTTAATTTCTTTGTCCAAACAAGAAATTTGAAAATGAAGGAATTTCAATTGATGCAATTAAAATTCTTAGAATTTAAAATTCTTTAGAACTCTAAAATCCTCATTCCAAACACAACTTAAGGTAATTTTGTAAAAGTCAACAAACTTATCGTGAATAATCCTCTTTCTTTGTTTTTAATATTCATTCTCTTATTTCACCTTTTTATTTGTTGTTCCAAATTTCCTTACTCAAAATAACAAAAGTAATATATTTTTGAAAACTATATTACTTTGATCTTGAATCAATTTGTCATTAAGTTGTTGTACAACAGAAACGTAATTGTCACATCTTTTACCCATTCAAAAAGAACTCAATCAAAAATTTCATTCTTTCAAATTAAATTATCACCGATTTAAACAAACCAAAATGGTCATTTACCCTTTTAATAACTCAGTGGTTGAGCGTCACTCAGGCGAGTCCGGGGACAAAGGCCAATCCCACAACTTGAAAAGCAGCGTCCCGTGGCATTTTTTTTAACTCAAACCATGTAACAATATTAGCTTTTGAAAACAAGATCACGTATATTTTTCCTTTCAAAACCTCATCACCAGAGTCTATTTGATTGAAGTAATAATTTTTCAAGTTGAATTTTACTCCTGCTGGTTTGAATTTTCTCCTGTTTTGGCCGTAGCATGTTCCTAACACACAACTTGAAAAGCAGCGTCCCGTAGCATTTTTTTAACTCAAATCATGTAACAATATTAGCTTGTGAAAACAAGTTCACGTATATTTTTCCTTTCAAAACCTCACTACAAGAGTCTATTTGATTGAAGTAATAATTTTTCAAGTATTAATTGTTGAATTTTACTACTGTTTGGCCGTAGCATGCTTGGTTTTCAATTCAGCACTAAAAAAGACACCAAGTTAATTACTTAGCACGAACTAATATATATATCGGCATTAGACCATGCATTAAACCACATAATTGTACCAGGAATTCAAAAAATGTCATATATTTGTCTTTTCTTGAGTGCTGGAAGCTTAACACATAAACTCATTACTGCGGGATAACAAAAAAAAATCTGTTACATGTTCCACGTTGCTTGTGACAAAAACTAGAAATTCATTCAACTTGATGGTTCACAACTTGTTCTGTTGGTCAGCAATTTGTTGCACTTACTTCTCCAGACGATTGTTCATAATACATTGATATATTATTTCATCTTCCAATCGACATCGAGATCGAGCTGGAGAGACTGGTGGGGTCAGAGATGGAGAGACCGGTGGGGTCGTAGAAGATGGAGCTGGAGCAAGGGTCCACTTTGGAAATTTTGACCATGGTGTTATATCCCAGTACAATGGAGGGGAATCAGGAACCTAATTAAAACCACAACAAAAAGAGCAAATCAAATACATGCTGTAACCAAAACAAACCTAAAGTGAAAAAAGATAACATTACCTTTTTTTTCTCCTCAGGCTCAGGCTCAGGCTCAGGCTCAGGCTCAGGCTCAGGTAAGTATTCTTCTGCACAAGGTAAAATGTTATGTGGTTAGGAACTAATTTTATCAACATGACCATCAACTTTAGAAGGTGAGCGATTCTAAATTGCATTGCATAGATTGAATAGTGAAGTAAAAGCCAAGAAGGATTACCATTGTAGTCGTAGTACGCCACTGCTGCATCTCCTTGGGCCAAAACGCCCTTATCTATGAACTCCAGTTCAAAAGTCTGAGTACAAAAATATACATGTCAGATTCTATTTTTTTGAAAAAGGAATGAATCCTAATGAACTTTCTAAGACAGTGGTCACCAAACCAATTACACCCTCTTTCATTCCCTCTGAAGTATTAGGCAGTGGCAGTAAATCTATATCTATATCTATATTGTTGTACATATATAACAGGGAGATGGAAGGAGCAGAGAGAAAACTGCATACTAGATCCCACTTCTGCTCATCTATATTAGGTGGAGCTGAGCTTGTGCAAGCAGGAATCTGCATGTAACGTAATAACAAAACATTATTAAGCCCCCAATATTTTGAGGCATTATGTGTTGCACAAAAACTAATTTAGCAAATAGATATGAAACTTACTGCCATTGCCATCCCATTCTTAGATGCATCATCTGCTGGGGCATAAAACAACACTCAGATCACTCTCACAAATCAGATGTAATGGATAAAAAGTTATTTCATAACATGTCACTTTACCATGACTCCAAACTACAATGCAGAAATCATAAAACTTATTTTGTATTTTATGGACAGAATTAAAAACCTACAAGTGAGACATACCCTTAGCAGGGATTGCAGGAACTGCTGGATCAGAACTCAAGGTGGGAGGTTGAGAAGTAGGAGCTTCTGGAACAGCCCTGGTGCTACTCTGTTCGGATGGCCTGGCAATTGCATTTGTAACTGGTGCATCACATCCTCGTATCATACAAACATAAAATCCACAGGTTATTGCATTGCAAAATGGAATGTAAAAAATTCCACTCAAAAACCAATTCTTAAAAACACATATATCTTCAACAAGCCTACCATGAATCTGTGGTTGTACAGTGCAGGTTGCATAAGTACTATCCGAATTCACTGGTGTAGGGTTTACCCTAGCTTTCTTGTTAACACTAAGACAAGCAAGCAAGCAAGCAACAATAAGAATCAACAACAAAACAGAAACAACATAAAGAACAAAAACACACCACTTCAAATTCACAAATCATATAACCCTAGGTCACCACGCAACAAACCCAGTTTCAAAATCCACACCGAAAACAACACAATCCAATACCACATAAAAAAAAAGGGTTAAATAAAAATCACAATCCCACTATTGCAAACCCTAACAAACTCACCTCCAGCTAGAGGAGAGCGACGGAGAAGGCCTGGATTTTTGGTACACAGCGTCGACATTATCGGACTTTGATTGATCGAACGACATAACTCCCAACCCTTAATTTTGCCTGCAACGAAACAAGCAGATCCACGTACGTCAAAATCGCACGTAAAGAATCCAACCCCGTACGGTGAACAACAAAATCAAGCCATACAAAAGTTGAGTAAAACTATTCCGTGGTTGGCAGCGGTGTGTGTATACGAGACGAAGAATAAAAGAAATATAAAAAAAGTCCAAAAGATTAGAGACTATAAAATTTGAACAAAAAAAAAAAAATGACAATGAAAGATGTAATCATGTAACTTTAATTTTTTAAATATTAACTTTGAAAATTAAAAAATAAATTGAATTAAGAATTTGAAATTATTGATGAAAGAGAAAAATATTCGGAATTAAAAAATAGAGTCAGAAAAACTGATAAAAGAAATATAAAAAAAAACCCCAAAGATTAGAGACTATAAAATTTGAATATATATATATAGCACATCGAAATAAAATTTAAAAAAGAAATAATTATAAAATAAATTAAAAATTATAAAATTACAACAACAAAAAAAGATAAGGGAAGATATAACGATGTAATTTTAATTTTTTTAATATTAACTTTAATTTCTAGTCTATCTTTCTAATATCATCAATAAATAAAATCAGTTATTGACTATGATTTTTCTCTCTTTTTTTCACTAGAATTGGTGACCTGTGCCATGCACGGGTATATATTGTTAATGAACATTTTTATAAAATATTTTTAAAATATAAATATTTTCTTAAATTTATATTAAGAATTATTTATAATTAAAATATAAAATTTTAATTATTAATTATTGGTATACATTATTAGTTATTGAAGGTAAAAAAAATATAGATTTATAAATATTTGGGGGAATTAATTGAAATTAATTGAAGAAATTTAATTGAGGTTTCATTTTTCAAAAATAAACCCTTCCTTTATGCATTCACTATTCATATTCCGAATAATTATTTTTAAAGTAGGCAAAGCAATGGTTAGAATAAAAAGACTTTGAAATTGTTGAAATCACTCTAATGGATGTTTTTGGTCTATTGAATCCACTCTAATGGAGATTGTTTCTCCTCTCTATCTTCATAATCAGGTTCGTATTTTTTCCTAAAAACATTTTCTTCTGCATTTGTTTTCGTTATAAAGATATCTACTGAATCCATTTGTCTTTCTTTCTTCTTCTTTTTTTTCAAATTCTAATGGAAATTGTTTCTCCTCTCTATCTTCGATCATAGGTTTGTGTTTCTTCCCGAAAATATTTTCCTTTCCATTTGATTTTCTTCTAAAGATATATATTGAATCCATCTTCTTTTTTTTTTTTTTCAAATTCTCTTCGATCAAGATGTTTCAGGGTTTTGTGGAAATCCTTCAATAGGTTATCTATCAAATTAATATATTTTTTTGTGAGACATGTGAGATTTACCTATAAAATGCAATTTGTTCATTAGAGCTGAACAGACACGGTTTTGGTAGTAGTATAAGTGAAACTGCATTCACTCTAATGGATATTGCTTTTCCTCTTTGCATCTACAATTGTGGTATGAAACTTTCCCAAATAAACATGAAGTTCTCAATTTAATTTCTTTTCCTTCTACGTTCGATTGCTCATATTTACTGATTATATATTGACTTTTTTTTTAAATACTCTTTCATCAGGTTGTTTTGCAGTTTCCTTATCACATTTTTTATATGATGTTATTTTTGTGAGAAGGTCAGATCGACTATAAAATTCCATTTTCGTTGTTCTTTTTTTATTTCAGCTTTTCTAGAAGAACATGACCATTTTAAATTTTTACTCATTGTTCTTTTCACTTTTGTTTATTCTTCTCTCACACTAATAGATATTATGCATGTTTTCATTCTCCAATTATATTACATCATTGAAGTTTTTAATTTATATTTCTTTTCTATATTAGTCTAATTTTGTTTGTTTTATTTATATTAAGACTGAAAGGGTCACAAACTCATAGAGTCACAATATCTCAGTATTTTAGTCTAATCAAATGTTTTATTTTATGCTACTTGATTTGTTGTATGCACCTATGTGCCTTCTTATATTTTAACACTTATGCACATTTGTTTGGTAGTAGCAGAATGACATCTGATCTGAATTTCGGGTTGTCCAAGAAAACATTTGTTTTTGGATTAAAAGTATGGGTACTAATGGGAATAATAGTTAGGTTATTCAAAATTGTTTCATATCATACTTACTATTGTAAACAATCATTTGAATCTTGCATATTACAACTATTTATTAAATGTAATCAAGAGGAAAAACAACTTTCAATCGCACTGGAATTCGCAATGTGGGAATTGGCAAATTTTGAGAAGGAATTAAGGTTGTTGTTTCCTCTTCAGATAAAGAACATGAACAAATTCATTAAGATACGGAAGCTATTGAAATATAATTGGAGAGTGAAAGGTATCTTTCTTTTTAAGAAGGTTGATTATATGTCGAATTTGGACTATGGATAGTTTTTTAAACACGGGTTTTTACATCGACACTGAGCAACTTGCATATACAATTTAATTTGAAGACTAAATCTCAAGTTCTATGACAGTTGAGACTATAGTACTACTAATGTGGCATATTTTTTCAACCAATGTTTAGAGACAAATGTTTGCCTTTTGAGCTCAATTTTCTAAGATGGCAATAAGAAAAGTAATTTAGCACCAACTTGAAGTTGACAATACCGTAGTCCATAGAAATTTTATGTTTTAGTAAATATCATGTATATTTGGAATGTTATGTAAAGGGAATTACTTTTATCACAAAATTGGACGTACTCTTTTTTTTTCCTCTGAAACAAGCAAAGTTTGGTTTTTTCTTTACCATTTCTCTTTTGATGAAAACCTGCCTTTGTGATTTAATATTAAAATTGGTTTCAATCCTTTTTTTTTGTTTACTTTTTCCTTTATTTTACTTCATCGTTTTTATAGACTTTTTCAAATAGGTACTGCGTAACATTCCCACATTCATGAGGTTGGCCATTCCTTCCATTGTTATGGTTTGGTAATTAAATTCTCTAATACTTTAATATCACCTCTTACAATAGATCAATATTTTCAGTTCTGTTTCTTTTGTTAACATTGCACTGCTAATTCTTTTTTAGGTCCTAATGTTGTTTCCAATTTTTAAATAAGTCCTTTACAACATTTGTTCATCTATATCTATTATTGACTTTTTTTTTTCAAGTCATTTAACACAATGTTACAAGTGTATCTAATATTATTTTTATGTTACTTTTTTGAAATATTTTTTTAGTTCATATTTTTTCAATTCTCCAAAATTTTCCGAAATTCATAATAGAAGAGGTGCATATGTTAGTGTGTGGATAATCGTGACCTATAATTCAATGTGACGTGTAGGGGTATTTGTATTGGTTGGTTGGCTCAAGGGCAAATTAGTTGTTTTGACCATGGTAAGCTACAAAGTGTACAAAAGGTTATTCTTACGTTTGTTATCTTAGTCAAGTAGGTGAAGTTAACCTAATGCTCTAATGCATTGTTGAGATGAGTGATGGGTTAAAGGATGTGTTGATGTTGTTTATGGACTGAAGGCCAAAAACCTGTCTTAAGGTACTAAGTAGAAATGCAGTCATGATGTGCCAAATCTAAAAGTAAATCTTTGCATATATTTTTGGTAATATAAGGATTCCATATGTTTTAACGAAGTTGTTTTTTGCACCTTATGTTTTGCACATACTATTTGGTCATTCACTTGAATTTGTGAGGGTGTTTGATGGTTGGTGCAAATAGGATGAACATATACAGACGCACCATACATTATGTTAGATGCAAGTGTGTTGTTTTGGTGACAATCCTATTTGGGATGATGTCCATTTAAACACTTACAGGCTATATTGCCCACAATTCATGAATGATTAATATTTAAAAATTGTGCTCATTGTGGATGTTTTTATTCTTTTCTTTTGTGTGCTTTTAATGTTGCTACAGTGGTATTTTTTGGTTATGCAAAGTGTAACCCCCTTTTTATAAAACATTTAATTTAACTATTTCTTTTATGTAACACACACACACACACACACACACACACACACACACACATATATATATATATATATATATATATATATATATATATATATATATATATATATATATATAAGATCTAATACATTCTATTATAAATACAAAATATTTGTTAATTTTCAACACTAAAATTTTTATAAACATTAATACAAATTGATCTAAGTATTTATTTACATATTGTATACCCAATATTTTCCCATCCTACATCTCTGGTCATATATGCATCTTTTTCTTCTATCTATTCTTCTTGCACCTACAATTCACTTCCCTAGAATCTAAGGACAAAATTTTACCGGATCAGACATTTAATTTCTCATACAATTTAAAAACAACATCAAACAGATACAATTCATACATTACGTAATCATTCACATAAAATAAATGCAGTATGATTTATGCAAATGCAGTTTTGACTCAAAAATCATTTTGACCCATGCTCCATGGAGACTTCCCCTTTGAGTGTTTAGTAAATTACTGGCCTAACATTACGCGCTGCAATTCAGCTCAGCCCCTACTAAATGAGAATAAGCTAAACAGAATTAGGAGTGTAGGATACCTTGGGAGGCCACCACAACCGCATCTCAGTCCAGATTCCAACCACTTGTGGGATTGCCCATATCCTTCACCTCACAGACTATATAATCACAGACTATACAGTCCTGTTTAACAGATTCTGCTCACCCCAAAGATTCAATTCTCATGACTACAGCAATTCCGATTAGTCAACATCTATTCTTTCTTTTCTTTTCTTTTTCATTTTCATGGCTACCGCAGTCCCGGTTAGCCAACATCAATGATTTTTTTTCTTTCAATTGAATCTTTGTAAAACCCCCAAAAGACTCATGCATGCTTATGACATGTAATAATGATCATAAGTAAATAATGAACATTGATCAACACATAAGGAAATAGAAACATTCAACAATTAATATTATAATATTAGTATTTTACCAAAATACCAATTAAGTTATTTTCCTTATTCCCTAATTTAATTATTTTAGATTTCATATTTATTTAATTATATCATTTACATTGCACATAAAAGTTCTAATACATCCTATTAAACCTTTCTCTCTAGGATATTTTATAATTTATGATTTTGCCCTTAATCTTTTTATAAAATTTCAATTATGTCCTTAAATGTAAAATTACCAAATTACCCTTAATATTTCCTAAAAATCCAATTTTGCTTTCAAGTGTAAAATTACCAAATTGACCTTACTCTTTTCTATTATTTCCCATTTTACCCTTGATCTTTTCATAAAATCCCTAAATTATCCTTAAACTTTCTAGAATATATGAAATTACCATTTTGCCCTTATACTTTACTATTATTTTCTAAATTGCCCTTGATCTTTTTATGAAATTTCCATTTTACCCCTAAACTTTCTAGAACCTATAAAATTACCAATTTACCCTTGAATATTTTATAATTTACTAATTTACCCTTAAACTTTTATAAAATTCCTAATATATCCCTACATGTGAAATTACTATTTTACCCTTAAATATTTTATAATTTACTAATTTGCCCTTTAACTTTTTATAAAATTCCCAATGTGTCCCTACATGTGAAATCACTATTTTGCCCTTGGTTTTTAATTAAATTTTCACATGGTACCCTTTCAATTTCACCATGGCCGAATGTCTCCAACAACAAAACCAATTCAACCATGAATTTCCAACATCAAAACCAATTCAATCATGAATTTCCAATCAACAACAAACCACACAAGTTTCAATCAAGAACAAACCAAACAATTTCAATCATCACAACACATCAAGACATCAACAAAACATGGATTCAAACACATATTTCACACTTCTAACATCCAATATATAAAATCCCTAAATTACTTTCCTATTTTCATAGTTCTTGATCAAATCTTTAAATTTAAACTTCAAGACATGCTTTTCTTACTTCCTGGTTATCTAGATTGAAATTAAATGCCATGATCCTTACCTTGAATCCTTAGTTTGATGAAGAAAACCTTTGAATCCTTTTTCTCCCTTTCTACCTTGTCTTCTTGAAATTTTTGGGTTTTTCTCTCAATTTCTTCTCTTTTGGCCAAAGGTAAGTTGAAATTTGGGAGGTTTTGGTTGGTTTCTTTCTTAATTTTAGAAGTTAACATGAAGAGAAATGGAGGGGGCAGCTGCACAAAACTCACGGGTTTGGAACTTTGGAGAGATAGATTTTGTGGTTTTTGTTTAAGTCTTGGTTTCTCACTTTTTAAATAAAAATTTTTCTCCACCCAATTTAATTTCTCTTACACGTCCAGCCCTTTCCCATGTGCAGCCAAAAGCTTGAGATTTTCCAGCCCCACTTGGACAGCTAATATCACTTCCTTAGGTGACTTGCCAATTTGCTTGGTCAAAAATTCAAAATTGTATGATTTTGTGGATTTTTCTAGAATAATCTAGGGCTTTTTAATTATCTTACAAACTAATTAGAATTTTAAGAAACTAACACCACCATTAAATTCCTCACTATCAAAAACCTTGGGGTAGTGTCTTAATTATCTCTTAATCAAAGTCTAATTAGCTTAATTTAATTACATTAGAAACATTGATTTGTCAAATTTTGATTGGCTAATACTTTTATTTTTGTTTTTCTTAGTTAAAAAATATTGATAATTATTCTAAGTATGTTACCATTTATAGATAATTCCATAGATGTCATACTAATTTTATCTTAATTTTCTACCCAAGAATTTTATCGTAATAATTCCTCAGAGTTCTAACTCTCAGAAAATTCTAAAAATTCAAAATTAGCATTTTTATTTCTCAATTGTATATATTTTAAATCTACATTCAATTATCTATTTATTTAGTTATAGTTTACTCTAAAAGTCTACATTGAAAAATTTATCCTGGACAGCTGCCTGACACAACTTTCCAGTCAACAAGCAATTTAATTTCTCAACTGTATATATTCTTAATCTATATTCAATTATTTATTTATTAGGTTACAATTTACTCCAAAATTTTACACTGAAAAATTTATCCTGGATAGCTGTCTGACACAACTGTCCAGTCAACAAGCAATTTAAACACAAACGAAGATATCAAAGGACTCAGGAAATTTTTCTGAATAGAACTGTATTAATTTTATTATGAAAATATGTTCAGAAAGTTTTCTATAAAATACCATACGTAATTTCTTGTAATATTTATATAAAATTATTTACATACAGTAAATTAAAAATGAAGGTGTTACACAAAGTGCACAAACCATCAATGGCCTATTCATAATAAAAGGAATGCCAACGAAATGTATCAATGGCTATCCAAGTACTTTGTGGGACGAGGCTTTTCTTTGGAGTCTAAGTCTACTTGCTTAGTGGGAGCAACTAAGTTATATAGTGTCTAGAATTCTTTATAGTATTTTTAGGTGCCATGGAGGGATGGTTATTTAAGGTATTTTGCTTGGTTATTTGTTTATATTTTTTCCATTTTGCAATACTTGATATGTTTGGACAAATTGTTGATGTGACGATTTCGATGAATTTTAGCTTGCCTTATGTTATGGTTCATTCTATTACTAAACTAAGAAAT
Source organism: Pueraria montana var. lobata (assembly GCA_026413185.1). Taxonomy (NCBI): domain Eukaryota; kingdom Viridiplantae; phylum Streptophyta; class Magnoliopsida; order Fabales; family Fabaceae; genus Pueraria; species Pueraria montana. Next base: position 71,088,723 of record CM048654.1, read on the forward strand.
AGTATTTTTTTTCATATTTTGTTTCAAGATGCTATGATATGTATAAATACGTTCAAGAGCTTTACCATTTTTAGTTTAGTATGCAACTATTGAATATTAAATCTGCACCTAAATAATATTGAGCTTAATCATTTTTATCAATTGTCTACAAAATTGTATTTCTATATTTTAGCTATAAACTAATATTTTTGTAATATTTTTTATCTCACACATATTTTGATAATATAAATATAATTTTTATTCATATAGAAATTTATATAAAAATATATTTATATTAAAATTATTATTATAACAATTTATTAAAGAAATTTATTTCATCACTAATAATTTAGATGTTAATGTGGTTTCAAATAAATTGTTCAGCCCCATAAGTTAAAAAATTATCACCACTAATGTGTAAAACAATTTTTTAGGCCGATCATTATTCAATTCTTATTTATTATGTAAATTTTGAAGACTCACTTTTATCTTGATAAATTTAAATTTTCTATTATACATTGATGTTACATGTAAATTTTTTAATTTTTTAATATAAAAATATAGAAATTGTATTATATATAAAATAAAAATCACGGAAATAAACTTTTTTTTTTATGAAAACATATTTGCAAAATGAATATTTTTGAAAGCATAGACTTAATGCATGTATATAAAAACATAGTAGTTATCCGTTTGTAGTGTTTTTTTTCCTTTCTCTATTTAACAAAAAAAAAGTATAGTAGGCATCATAAAAAATTTGGTAGCAAAATGAATATTATCATATATAGAACAGTAACATTGCAAATTACATACCCTTTTTTTTGTTGTAGACAAATTACATACCTTTAATATGATGAAGTTGGGTGATCTGTAGTCATGGGTTAAGCATAGGAATCGGATGACCAACTTTCAATATAGAAGGTTCCAAAGTTATATTTGTTTAATATGAAAAATATAAATGAAAAAAGAACAAAAACAAATGCAGATACATAAAGTTAAAAAGAGGGATGAAGTATTATGGATTATCAAGATCCATCAAACTCCTATTGGGAATGACTTGGTAGGCAGCATCGTCCAAGGAGTAGTATGGAGAAAGAGAAGGAGAAAAAGTATAAAATAATAAAGAAAAATTAGAAATCAATTGGCAATAAAGAATGAGTCTAAAAAAATTAAGAATGTGTGAACTTTGAAGAGACAAATAGTAGGTTAAAAGTTATATAACATGTAAAGAGAGAAATCCAAAAATTATCGTAAAATTAATAGTCCTTCTATATTTTAACAATTTAATATCTCAAAAATTTTATAACAATTCTTATATATTCACAATAAAGATTATTTTAATCTTTACATGTTGGAGATGTTAATATTTAATTTATGTTGTCCTTAATCTTTACCTGATCTAAACAATTAATTAATCAATAAAGTGAAATAGTTTTCATAATTTATTTATAGTAAAAACTAATACACACACGCACGCACGATAAAGGTATTGTTGCTTTTTGGCTATGGCTAAATGCTTATTTGCAATATCTTGATTATATTATCATATATCTTTGGCTTTTTTAAAAAAAAATTAGAGTATTTTGTTATTCTAAACAAAATAGTAAATATAAATACATTTCTCTCATATTAATCTTGAAATTTGATTGTTTCCTCTCTCTCTCTCTCTCTCTCTCTCTCTCTCTCTCTCTATATATATATATATATATATATATATAGTAGGATTTGAGTAAATTATATATATATATATAGTAGGATTTGAGTAAATTATCCTGTCTTGTCTATTCTGTTTCTTATTATCTTAGAATTTTCTTTAATATTCATTAAGTGTATTAATTTTGAAATTCCTCGAAGTTAGTCTATCATCTGGAGCATTGGTCAGCTGATCAGGGTGGTCCCGGTAGTAAGTCCTAGCGAGAGGCAATGAATCCGTTGGTGTAGCCTAATGGTCCTGTTTAGGGGGGTAGATAACCTAGAAAATGTCAAAATTAATAAAACTAATGCCTATTAAAGGAAAAGAAAAGATAGAAGATTTAGAATTAGAACAAGAAGAGATCAGTAACACCGTAATTCATCACGAGCTCAGAATTCCAGAAATAGAATCTCAATTAAACAAATGGTCATTACCCAAATTAGAAATATCAACTATGTATAAAACTAGTTTTAAGGATAGGTTTACAAGTGAATATGTAATTAAAATAGTAGAAAAGGAGATAAATTTAAAAAATTATCATGAAACCATTCCATTAATTTCTAGAGAATTAATAGCAGAACACATTAAAACATATAAATACCTACACAAAAGATCAATTCAAATTGCCATTAAACCTCTGTTTAGGCAAGGTATGGATATGCCTTTATTCGCCTCTCTCAGAGATAATAGGTCAATAAAATTACAAAATCAAATACTAGCATTAGTTGAAACTAATTTGCATAATGGACCAGTGTACATAAATAATTACCCTAATTATTCAATAGCTCTTTCCAGTTTACATAAAACTCCTTATAACTCCTCATAATATTATGTTGGATGTTAAAATGTTGAAAGATGACTGGAATCCGAATTAGATACCAATTACCATAATTTATAGATTATACTATAAAGTAATGAAAACCCAATTAGCCCCAAGAGCTCTTTTGATGTCTCCTATAGATGAAACAACATTACTTTTAGTAAATCCCGAAAATGCAATTGTACCTAAAACTCTGAAACATGAAGAAATAACTAGTGGTCTAAAATGGAAATTAGAGGATATCCTTCCCCCGGAAAAACCTGTACCTGTTGTGTTGGATGACATAATAAAGTATAAATCAAGAACTGTAGAAGTAGCCTTTACCCCACTCAGAAGAAGTAATTCCCTAAGAATTCCCCAAACATCATTACCAGTCTCCACTAGAAGGTCAATAGACCATTCTAATTTTACAATTCCAAAAGGATTGTACTTAAAAGGAATTAGGAGTGACCCAATAATACTTGCCCCTGAATATGAAGCTGAAGCATCTGCAGCACCTTCGTTGCAGTATGAATCGGCTCAAAATCAAAATTCACCTACTCAATCTGAAATGAATCAATTAAATGTAACTAAAAGCTTTGAAATAGATAAAGATTTACTTAGAAAAGAATTCTTAGTAGAAGAAAACAAAGAAAAGAGAAAATGGTTCTTTGAAACATTTAGTCAAGAGGATTTAAAGAAATACTGAGAAAATTATTGTGATTACCTAAATAAAATTCAAGAAAATATTCCATGTTTTGAATGGTTTGAAATAAATTGCTTACCTAATTTACAGATAAATATGATAAAAACTACAGAAAAAATATGGAAAACATCTAAAGGAGAAACTATAAGAAATATTCCCCCTTTAGAAGAAATTAAATTCCCTAATATTCAAAATAAAGAAGTAATAGCTTCCCCTTTTAAAATTATCTCAGAAGAAAAAGAATTATTAGAAAAACAAAATGCTAACAGAAATGACGATCAAAAGATACATTCTCAATTAAATTACACTAATCAATTATTACACCAAGTAGCTTTAGAAGTAAATAATTCAGATAAAAGATTAATAATTAATTATAAAGGAAGTAGTTCTAAACTGGAAAAGCCTCAAACTAAACCTTTTAAATTCTCAGAATTAGAATTAAAAAATTTAAAAATTAGAAAAAGGACAGATGAAGTTTTAGAAGAAATAAATAAAAAAATTAGACAAATTAAACCTTAGTAAAATAAATACAATTACTACAATCCCAACAGAAGAATTAGGTAACGAATTTAGCAAAGATCAGTTTGATGATTCGTTATTTAAGTTAAAAGGAAATAGTTATGGAAATAATTTTAGAAGTAAAATTACTCCTAGGTCAACTACAAGAAATTTTTATAATAGGCCTACGCTTCCTGATATTCAATTTGAAGAATAGGAGCTAGAAAATCCGTGAGCCTTTGATGGATCAGGAATTACTAAATGGAATATAGATGGTATGATTGGCCATCAAATTTTAAGAAAAACAAATGAAATGACTATGGTAGCCTCCGCCTATAGAGTCAAGAATACTAAAGAACAAACTTTGAAATTAATTATTGCCGGTTTTACTGGTATACTAAAGGGTTAGTGGGATAACTATTTAACCCTTGAACAAAAGAATTATATTGCTACTAATGTTAAACAAGAAAATGAAACAATAGTTCCAGTAATGGTAGAAACTTTAATTATTGGATTAATTCACAATTTCATAGGAGACACAAATCTCTTTAATGAAAGAACTTTAGTATGACTATATAATCTAAAATGTCCTACTCTAGGAGATTTTAGGTGGTATACTGATAATTTTATGGCAATGGTTTTAACCAGAGAAGATTGTCAAGAAGCATTTTGAAAAGAAAAATTTATAGCTGGATTACCCTTAGTTTTTGGAAATAAGGTTAGAGAATATCTACAACAAGAATATCCTAATACACCCATAACTGAATTAACTTATGGAAGAATAATTTCTACTGTTAAAAACACTGGATTAGAATTATGTAACAATATGAAATTAGAAAATAGAATGAAGGAAAACCAAAGTAAAGGAATAAAAGAATTAGGAAACTTTTGCGCTCAATATGGGTATGAAAGACCTTCACCTCCTTCAGCAAGAACTAAAAGAATTATAAAAAGAAATAAACCAATTCAAACTAATTATAAACCCCCATATAGAAAAAGAAAACCTTACACTCAGAAAAAAAATCAATTAATAAAGAAAATAACAATACTCCTAAAAATACCTCTAACAACAAAGGAAAAACTAATATTGTTTGTTATAATTGTGGAAGATTTGGTCACATGAAAAAAGATTGTAGAGTGAGAGAAAAGATAAATGAATTAAAAATGAGTGAAGAATTAAAAGAACAAATAGCAAAAATCATGTTAAATGAATTTGAGGATTCTAAAGAAGATGAAAATGAAATATATTTAGCTCAAGAAGAATCTACTTCAGAAAGTCAAAATGAATTAGATAACTGTGATTCAGAAAACTCTGACTGTTCATAACAAGTTAATATGATTAGAGCAGACGCCCAATTAGCATTAGAAATGATAGATAAAATAGCTAATGAAGAAGAAAGATATGAATATTTAACAAAAATTAAAAATATGTTATTAGAACAAAAGGAAGAAGAAATTGTTCCTAAAATTGAAAATTTTGAAGGATATGATTTCGCTAGCATCATAAAGAAAGTTAAAATACAAAAAAGAAAGGTTACCATAAATGATTTGCAGAAAGAAATATAAAAATTGAATTAAATAAATTAAAAGAAAATGATTTAGTTCAAGATATTACTTTACTACAATTAACAGATCCCTTAAAAGAAAAAGATGAACCAAAACCAAAAATAGAACTAGAAACAATAAATCAAATTAAAACACTACAACAAAAATGGCAAGCCAAAGTAACTTTAAGAATAGGAAAATCTTTTCACAAATCATTTATAACATTAATAGATTCTGGAGCATATCTTAATTGTATTAAAAAAGGATTAATACTCAGTATTACGAAAAAACTATTCAAAAACTAACTGCAGCCAATAGTGCTAAATTAAAGGTACAATTTAAATTATCCAATGCAACCATTTGTAATAAAGGACAATGTTTTAGAAATACTTTTATATTAACTAAAGATATTACAGAAGAAATGATTTTAGGAACTCCCTTTTTAACACAAATATATCCTTTCGAAGTATCTAATAAAGGAATTAAAACTAAAATTAAAGATCAAGAAATAATCTTTGAATTCATAAAACCAATAAAATATAAAGAATTACACAACGTAAAAGAAATAGAAGAAAATACCTTTATAAATAAAATAAGTAATAAAACTAACCAAATAACCTTACTACAAAAAGAAATAACCTATAAACAAATAGAAGAATAGTTGAATACTAAATATGTAAATGAAAAAAGTAAAGAAACAGAAAACAGTCTTACAAGAGAAGTATGTGTAGAAATTCCGAATGCTTTTTGGGATAGAAATTCTTTTACTGTAAGTCTACCCTATGTAAAAGACTTTCATGAACGCAATATTCCCACTAAAGCTAGGCTAGTTCAAATGAATAAAGAAACATTATAATATTGTAAAAAAGAAAAAAAAGAATTTCTTAAAAAGGGATTAATTAGACCTAGTAAATCTCCATGGAAACGTGCTGCATTTTATGTGCAGAATGCTTCGAAAATTAAAAGAAGAGAACCTAGAATGGTTATTAATTACTAACCTTTAAATACTGCATTAGAATGGATTAGATATCCATTACCAAATAAAAGGGATTTAATTGGAAGATTATGTGATGCCATTATTTTCTCAAAATTCAACATGAAATATGGGTATTATCAAATAAAATCAGAAGAAAAAGATAAATACAAAACAACATTCACAGTACCATTTGGGAATTATGAATGGAATGTAATGCCAATGGGATTAAAAAATGCTCCATCAGAATTTCAAAACATAATGAATTCAATATTAAATCTTTACAACAAATTTACATTAGTTTACTTAGATGATGTGTTAATCTTTTCCAATTCGATAGATCAACACTTCAAACATCTAAGAATTTTTAAAAATATAATTAAACAACACAAAAGAAAATGAAATTAGCTCAGACTAAATTAGATTTTTAGGTCATGAAATATATCAAGGAAAAATAACACCTATGGCCAGAAGTATTGAATTTTCCTCTAAATTTCTTGATGAAATAAAAGATAAAAATCAATTACACAGATTCTGAATTATGTGTCTGATTTCATTCCTAACATTAGAATTATATGTAAGCCTTTATTCAGTAGGCTTCGAAAAAATCCTAAGCCTTGGTCTTCAGAATTAACTCAAGTAGTAATTAAAGTGAAATCCTTAGTAAAGAGTCTCCCCTGTCTAGGTATTCCTCATCTCGATGCCTCTATGATAGTGGAAACTGATGCCTCTGAAGTTGGATATGGAGGTATTCTGAAACAGAAATTCTCAGAAAACCCAAAAGAACAAATTGTCAGATATCATTCTGGTATTCGGATGGAAACCTAATTGAAGTATAGTACAATTAAAAAAGAAATATTATCTACAGTACTTTGTATTACCAAATTTCAAAGTGATTTAGTAAATAAAAGGTTTTGAGTAAGAATTAATTGTCAATCTGTAAAAAGTGTTTTAGAAAAAGATGTGAAAAATATTGTATCTAAAATTTTTTTTGCTAGATGGCAAAGTCTTTTATCCTATTTTGAATTTGAAATTGAATTCCTGATTTTTTAACTCGTGTATTTTTACAGGAAAATAAGCTAGTTAGATGAGGCCCATTGTCCCATCTAGTAGTAACAAGGGACTTTCCCTTGATGACTTTGCTCCTTCATATTCACAAAAACCAGCTAAGTCTCCCCAGAATTCTAGAATTTTACCATCTTCCCTAAATACCCCAATTATCGCTAACAGGTTTACACCTTTAGCTTAGGAAAACTCTTCGAAAATCCCTCAAGAAATACCCCATGTATCCCTTGATCAACATATCAAGGAATCTTGTAAAAGAATTATCTCCATTGAACCAGAATTTGAAAATCTGGATCCATACCAAATAATTGAGAAATTCTCACCGAAAGGGTGGGGATGGATTCCTAAAGACCAAAATTTAAAGAAAAACCTAAAGTTCTATCAATTTATTTTGATAGATACCCAATCTGCAGAAATAATCCCCAAAAAAGACAAAAATAATCCTTCCTTAATTAGTTATTCCCGGTTAAAAATCTTAAAAGTCATTACCTTCTCAGACTGGTCTCAACACCCATTAACTGAAAAGAAATTCTCGAGACCATTTGACCCCGCTTCATATAATTATTTTGATTATCAAGAAGTTTGCTATAAAGTTCTACTTGAACCAAATCCTAAGCATTCTTGGTACTTAAGTTTCAAGAATTCTCTTCCATTAGAATTACCTACTTGGTTCCAAGATTGGTTTCAGTCTGTCGGACCAGTTAAAGCAATTTTTCCCCAAGAAGTTGTTAAATATTACATTAATTTTAATGAATTAACCCCTGCCATTCCAACTCATAGAAAATTATTCAATTTTTGTGCCACTATGGGAATTAGCTGGCTACTGCATAATATATATGAATTTCATCAACATTTACCAAAACCCTATCCAAAGGTTCTCTGCCTTAGGATTAAAGTATTTTGGTGGAAAAAATACAATATTGAATTTCTTTCTAAAAAGTTTCATTCTTGGAAGACTGGAAAATCATTTCTTCCAGCCACCCCTGAAAAGAAGAATTTTATCAAAGAAAAGGCCCCTTTTGAACTTCAAATATCCGCGCATTCCAAAGAAGAAATAAAGAAAAGTCTGTTAGCCGCATTGTCTTCTTTTGACTCTGATGAAGAAAGAGAAGATCCTGAAGATACAGGTTCTAGCAATCCATATTTACAAAATGAAGATGATTGCTATGGAATCCAAATAGCGCATGACTTACATGACTTATGAAGAACAATAGTCATAATTACCAAAAATGATTTGTTGGATGGTCCCACGGTGACTACTGACAGAATAATAATTAAAGTTTTGGACTACTGGCCAACAGAATATCAAGCCTTAGTCAAAAGCTATAAAGAAAAGTTGAAATTCGTGACCGATAAACATAAAGAAATTTGAATTCCGCCTTTGAAGTCATATATATGTATATATATGTATAGATATGTATATATATATGTATACATACATACATACACACACACACACACACACACACACACACACATATATATATATATATATATATATATATATATATATATATATATATATATATATGTATGTATGTATGATTTATTTTAGAATATAAGTTTTACAATGCATGGGAAGCTAAGTTGAGTTAGCCAATTGTTTTAATTGTTGCAGTATAATTTTTTTAAAACCCATATTTATGCTTGGTATAATATAACAATTGTTGTTTTCATGTTTAATTATATTATGTAAAAGGTTTTTAATAAGTAAAATATATTAACAAAATCATTTCATTTTTGTTTTAAATAAATTGTAAAAAAAAAAAAAGCGTTAGACTATGCGATTTAAAAATAAAAGATCTTAATGGAATAGTATGGAATAGTAAAATAGTTCAATAATTACTTAAGTTTTTAAAGTGATATTGAAGGGTTTTAAATTAATTTTACATGGGAAAAACGTTAAAACATTAAAGGCATACGTGAACTAATGTATTGAAATTTTAATTAGTGTATTTAATAGTTGACTAAATAAATTTTCACTTAAAGAATCCAATATAGTAAAAAGTAAATGAAGACTTTCAATTAAAAAAAATATAGATGAAAATAAAAAACATAATTTTTCATAGTTTGTGAGAGTATTTTGACTATTTTAAATTAAGGACTGAATATTATATACTATTCACTTCATGTATTTATTTGATAAAGGGCAGTTTGTCTGATCTTAAAAAAAGAGTGATTTAAAAAAACGCTTTTTAAAATAATGATTTTTTAAGAAACATATAGGATTTGCTTTTTTAAAAACAAAATAAAACTGTTTTTTTTTTTAAGAAAAGAGTGGTTTAGACAAACATGTTAAAAATCATAAAATCGTTTATTTTATAAAAAATATTTTTAAAAAAATAAGTTTAACCAAACAGGAGTGACATTATGAATATTATATATATTTTATTGCAATTTCTATTTCAAAGTTAAACAACACAAAAAAATGTAATTGATCATGATAACATAGTAGGGCCGGCCCAAGGATATAGCTACTAAAGCTTGAGCTTTAGGCCCATCAATAAAAAAAATTATTTTTTTAAAGTAAAAATGGTCACACATGTTGGTTAAAAGGCTCTACATATCACTCTTTTCTTTAAAGTAAAAAAGTCTTTCTCAATGGCTGATGTTAGTTCAAGTGAAGTTAATATAATCAATGGCTATTGTTAATTGCAACTTTTGATTCAATAGCTATATGTTAACACAAACAGTCGGGTCGAAAGTTATAATTAATAATAGACGTTAATTATGTTAACTTCACTTGACCCATCAACCATCGATTGAAAAGTTCTGATTAACAATAGCCGTCGATTGATTTTGACTTTATTTTATCATATTTAACATTAATAAAGGATTAAATTGATCCCATTAATGCTAATTAAAATGATTTATAATTTAAGGATAGAAATTAAGAAATACACAAAGACACACACAAGTCTATTTTTTTTTAATTTAATTACTTTACAATATATTTCATGAATAATAATGATTACAAATAAGGATTTTTAATTAAAAATAATATATTTTATTATTGATGAAAATAATATTAAAATATATATTTATAAACAATTTTATAATATATACTTATAAAATATATATTTATAATATATATTTTAAAATTTTATTTACTTTTACATATGATTATTTTTCTTATGATTATTTTTTTACATTTATTTTCTTTTGATTAATTTTTAAAATAATGATTATTTTTAAAAATGAAGAGTAAAATTTTATTTAATATAAAAAATATACATATATTAAATTTAATACTATTTATTATATAATTTATGCATAGATTTAAATTTTTTTTTGCGTGAAAGGTTTTAAATTTAATTACTTTAATAATGGAATATTAATTAAAACCAAATTAATTATCTAAAAAAATATTAAAATCAATTCAATTCGATAGAGATTATTTTTAAAAACATTAATGCTAAATAGATGTATTAAAAAAAGAATATGAAAATTTGATTTAATAGAAACTATATACTATTTTTTAAGATATAACTATGTCTATAATTATTATCTTTTATAAATTTATTAAATAGAATAAGAAAAAACTAATAGAATAAAAAGATAATGCAGTCAAATTAATTAACAACTATTTTAAGAATAATTATCGTTAAATAAATTAAAAGGTTATTAAAAATTACTGCACATGTATATCTTTTTTGACAGAACTGCACATATATATTAATAACACTATAAATTATATTTCTAAAATAATGAACCAATGTGTAAGGTGTGAAACATATAATGAACTAAATTATATTATTTTTAAAATTATATTAATTAAAAGTAATGAGTTTAGGGAGCTTCACACCTATAATAATGAACCAGTGCTTAATGCAAAAAAAAAAAAAAAAAGAAGCTATTATTATTATTATTATTATTATTATTATTATTATTATTATTATTATTATTTAATATATATGTATATATTAAATATAAAAATTAGTACGTTTCACTATTATAGTGCTTAATAGGTACATTAAAATTAGATGCCGTGCATAGCGGTAACTGCTAAGTTACATGCTCCCTATCTTTGATGCCGTTTCACTATTTTATATCTAATAAATATTTGTAATTCATTACAAAACAATTCTTTTTTTTTCAGTTTTATAAAACTGAATAAATATTCATCACCATATATTTTTTCCATCTTATATATTCTTTTACAAATGTTTCATTTGCTCATTGTTTCTCTACTTGCCTTATCACCTTCTTTCTTTCAATATATTTTAGTTGGCTTATAATTAACAATGAAATTTCCTGTGTAGGTAAGAGGAGAAAGTTCTTATAATAATGCATCATCCAATGAATTTGATGAGAAATGGATTCAAGCCTGAGAACCACCTACTACTTTTAACATCACGTAACAACTAATTATGTATATCATCTTACTCTATGTCTTTTATTATTCCTTTTATGATCTTTTTTGCATTTTTTTCGTTTCTCATTTTACTATTGTGTTATTTTATATTTTGATAATTATTTTTCAAAATTTTCAAACATATTCTTATATTTTTCCTTTTACTACTACTATATTTTCTTTTCTCATTTTAAACGAAAAAAAACAATAATCTAAATTTTACTTTATATCTTCAACTTACAATATTTTTTTTATTAATAGGAGATTTTTACTTTGTATATATCTTCAACTTACAATATTTTTTTTGTTTAACAAGATGTAATGGGAGCCTACTATTATTATAACTTTACTTCTTATTCATTATTTTTCTTCTTTGTTATAATTTTTTTATGTAATTTACTTAACACAATTTATTTTTTCTACTCAATTTTCTTCTTTTGCTCACACATATTGATTATATAATTCATTTTATAATGTTTTTTTTTTTGGTACAAAGTTGATTATATACTTCAATGTTTATTAATATTTACAAAGGAATCGTGATTTAAAAAATATAATTATTTTTTATAATTGTTTTTATTAGTGTAGTAAAACATGTAAAACAAAAAAAAACATATATTACAGAGAAACAAAATCATTGTAAACATTCATTGATTGCTGCATCAAGAAGAATTTCCATCAATATGAAATATATGCTATTCATTTAATAATTATCTATGATGCAATAATTTAATTATCATATTTTGGTTTTAAAATATATGTTATTAACTTACAATAAATAATTAAATTAATAACAATTATTATACAATTTTTATAACAATTAAAAAATAGATTCCAATTAAATTCATAAGAGTAAAATTTTTATTCTTATAAATTAAGATCTTAATAATAATAATAATAATAATAATAATAATAATAATAATAATAATAATAATATTAATAAAAGTTATTTTATAACGGCTAACTTTAAGACATTATGTTTTTTTAATTTTATAATTTCAGATCATAAAAAATAATAAATATCCACTAACTATCATATATATAAAAGTTATAAAGCATGCAATAACAGTGAAATTAATTATAAAAATAATTTTGTTTTTTTTCTTTTACTTAGAATGAGAAAATATTTAGTAACTTATGAAAAGTAGCATGCAATAGTTAGTAACGTACTAAAAAATTAGTAACACATAAATAATTTTTTTAATGATAAATAATCCTTATAATGTTTTATAATATATAAAGTTTGAAACATATAATAATCCTTATATTACTAATCATTTTAAAATGATAAATGTTAATCGTTTGTTCAAAATGTTTAAAATTATTATTTTAAAATAATTAAAAAATATATTTAATTAATAAAAATCACACTATGTCAACAAATGTTTAAAAAAATATTTTTTTACAATAAACACATTCAAAATATTTATAATAAGACAAAAATCAAGCACATGTTTTTTTTTATATGGGAAAATATGGCTATTTTATTCAGATGAAGAAAATAAATTCTGTACATCATGTTCCACTAAGCTAAGTACTTGTGGTGGAACCTCTTCAAGCCAATAATTTTCCTTAAACATAAAGGCTAAAGATGCTAGCCTATCTGCAATCTTATTATCATTTCTATTTACCCATAAAAGTCTTGGTGAGCTTCTTGGTTGCAACATGTGTAAGTAATCTGAAATAATCCTGTGGAAATAAGTATGGCTACCATTTGCTTTCTTCTTCAAACAATTATCAAGCACATGTTAACATAACATTTACTATAAAAAAAACATTTACAATAACAAAAACAAACACTCAATTTTAAATAATTATAAATTTATATTTATTATATTTATATTTTTTCATTTATACATATATAGGTATGACATCACTATTATTATTTGAAGAAAGAACAAATCATAATAAGTTTCAATAGGTTTACATTTGTTTAGACTTATCAATTAAAAATTTAATTAATCATGTTACTCAATTTTAATATAATTATATTTAATATACTATTAAATATTTTAAAAACAAATAATTTTATTCATATACATATAAATTTCAAAATAAATTATAATAAATTTCAATAGACTTAATATTTTTTAAGACGTCTACTTGATTAAAAATATAATTAATCATCTTCAATTTTAGTATAGTTAATATAATATGTTACTAAATTTTTTAAAGATTCGTTTTATTTATGTGCGTGTGTGTGTGTGTGTGTGTATATATATATATATATATATATATATATATTAAATAAATAATAAATTTAAATATAAAAAATATATAATTTAAATGAACCCGTGCATCGTACAGGTTTAAAGTAAACTTCACTTGAAGAAATGTTAACCGTTGATCAAAGATTCAATTTTATAATAGCCGTTAGATCATTTTGTTTGTTTGTAACAATTGTATTTAATGAAAAATTAAATTGCTGACATTAATGCTATTAAATATACAATTGAGATAATTAAAAATTAATATTGATATTTTTATATTAAGTAATAACATGCTATTTCTTATACAATTTTAATAGTTAAACATTATTTTTGATAATTTTGATATTAAGTAGTAAAATTAAATATTATATTGCTACCTATGCACATTTTTTAAGTTAGTTACTTTAAAATATATCATTGCATTAATAGAGTGTTTAATTTAAGCAGTAACGAGGTTAACAAATTCAAAACTTCAACAATATTACATATTTAAAACTAATATATTCAAAATGATTATATCATTTTAAAATAAAATTTAAAATTTTATAAATAAAACATTTAAAATTATTAATTACGAACACACAATTCAAGTACATATAAACATAGTATTCATAATAAAAAAAATGAGTACTTAAATTTAAATAATTATAAATGTATATTTATTATCTTTTAATTTATATATTTCATATAGGTATTACATCACTATTATTACTGGAGCAAGAACAAAACAAAATAAATTTTAATAGACTTAATATTTTTTTAAGTTAACATCTGCTCAATTAAAAAATAATTAATTATCTTCCTTAATTTTAATATAATTATATTTAATATGCAACTAAATAATTTAAAAATGAATTTTAATAACGTATATATATTTTTTTATATAAATACAAGATATAAATATAAAAATTATATAATTTAATCGAACCCGTGCCTCGCACGGGTTTAAAATCTAGTTTATTTATATGTTTTACTTATGTGTGCATATGTTGTTCTGTTTTATATTATTAATTGATATCTATGATGTTATAACGTGACTATGGCTTGATCACAAAAATTATTATTGTGTTGGTATTTGAGAATTAAATTGATTGTCACAAGAGATTTCATATTTCTTTATTATTGTGAGAGTCAGTCATTACCTTCTGGGAAGGAATGATAGTATACGTCCTATTCCGAGAATAGGATGAGAGATATCACCATCTGGGATGGGATATCTATGTACTGAAAGTGTTCACATATGGAATGGGATATTTATTTATTGAACATATCCACATCTTGGATGAGATATTAGATACCTCCATCTGGGATTGGGAAGGTAGTGGAATGCAGTGTCGGCCCTGGACCTTGATTAGAGGGGTGACGGCCCAGGGCCCATGATTAATAGGGACCCAAAATTTTTTAAAAATAATAATTATGTGATAAAAAAAATTATATATATTATTTATGTTATTTTTATAAATAAATTGAAATCACTATTTTCTATCATGTCTTTTTTTATATATTTAAATAAAAACATAATGTGATTACAAAATATTACTCTTTTGATTGTTAGTTTTTTTCCTTATGTATTACATTCACAAATTTATGTTAAAAGAATTTCTAGCACATTTTGACATATTATGTTAAAAAAAAATTACATGACTAGGAGGGGCCCAAAAAATTAAAAAAGAATTATATAATTATGTGGTAAAAAAAATTAGGTAAAATATATTTTTGGTCCCTGTATTTTTTATCAAACTTGATTTTAGTTCCTATGATTTCAAATAAATCTATTTGTTCCTGTAATTTAAAAAATAGGTGAATTTAGTCCCTATTTGGTCTTGTAACATCCTAAAAATTACAACTCAATAAATATGTATTTGTGTGATTGATTATGATTTAATTTGAATTTATTTCTTTTAAATAAGAAAATATATGTTTGAATAATTAAAATATAGTTAGTAATTAATTGAGTGATGAAGAAAAATGAAGGAAAGTAAATAATATAAGTGTTTGATTAATAATGCAAGAGAAAATTAAATTTAAATTTATAATATGTATAAAAGAATTAATAAATAAATTGTTTTGTTACGTGTTATAGTGTTGTTGATCAATTTTCACGTATGGTTGGGCTTAGAGGGTAAGGTTGTTATTGAGACTTTTACGTGAGTTCCGTGAGGTGTAAAAAAAAAAGAGAGAAGGGAGGTGCCTTGAGAGGAAAGTAGATGTTAATAGTAAAATTTTAAAATTTTCCCAATCTTAAACGTTCTCAAAGCTTCACGTTTCTTCCAATTTGCTTAATTCTTCTTCCTTCCTCCCGAAGCTTTCTTCTCTCTTTTCTTTTTGCTGCTGGTTGAGACACCGATAAGGGAAGGAGGAAGCCATTTTGTGAAGTTGGTGGGCTGCATGCAAGCTGAGAGGTCCTCTCTTCATCACCAACAACTTGTTTTCTCTTCCTCTTCGCCTTCTCTCCCCCTCTCTCTTAGCTGAAGCTCTTTTAGGTGAGGGGAACTCTTTGTAGATTCTATTTTTAGTCTAAGGGTGGTTGAGAGTTAGGGGGCTCAATCACCTACAATATGCATGCCCCTCTTTGGCTGTTGTGTGTGCTTTGTTTGAATGCTTGAACATGAAAAGTTGATGAAATGGGTTAGAAACCCTTTGGCAGTGGCTGTGTGAGTGCATGTCCTGACCTTAGTGTTGTTTTTGTTCTTTTGAAACTGAGTGGGAAGGCCCTTGGAACAAGGGAAACCATGCCCAATTTTCGTAAAATTAATTGATGAAGGTTGCATGTTGAAAACAAACCCCAAAACAATGTAACAGTGGCTGTTAGGTTCAAGTGTCCCTGGACAGCTCCCACGGTTTTGCAATTTTTGGGAGATCTAACCGTTGGTTTTTTACGAAATTTGTTTTGAATGAAAATAGACACAAAAAGGACTTTTATTTTGACATCATAGAGAGAAAACCTAGTCTTGAAGTTCATCTGTGGCTTTCAAATGGCTGTTCTATTTTCAAGTTTCCCTGGAACATGTCTCGGTTTTTCTCAAATTTCCACTTGTGTGCTTAATGTTTATTTTTTGTTTTTGAACCATTAAAAACTAGACAAAATAATATTTTTAACCATATAAATTACAAAAATTATCATGTCCAATTTCTAAATTAACTTTTTAAAAAGAAACAGGGCAAGAGTTTTTGAGCTCTGTTTTGAGTCTGAAACTTAGGCTGTTAGAAACAAATTTACTAGGAACAATAGGGAAAGAATTTGGGGGAAAGGGTTAAGTTTTTAGAAAGATAAAGATGTTACCTTTCTACTGCAAAAATTTAAGCTCAAAACAAGTTTGGAAAGTGGGAGAAATTTACATTTCTTTGAGCTATGTTCAGTGAGCACTCAAAATTCAAGACTGCTAACTTAGAAAATTTTTATAAAATTTTCTAGATGTTGATTTTATAAGTGGGATACCTTTCTATAAAATAAATTTCAAGAGCTTCGATTTGATATAAAAAATTTTAAATTCCGAGGTCATTTGCTTGTATCAGTGAGAGCTCACCTTCAGTACTGTCAAAGAGAAATCTGTCTTTTTAGTCAATTTTGTTACTATATATGTGTTATTTTGAATTGTGGCAATTATAATTATAAATTGTGATTTTCTAAGGTAGTGGATATGTAATATCCATGGACCTATTCTGTTTTGGGTTTAAATCCTAGAGATGTGAATCTTGGGTACTTAATCTTTGAAAGTGTGATTTTCTCTATTTTGGTGATACGGTCTGTTGACTGTAGTTTGATTCTGGTGGTGAAATTGTTTGTTGTTGTGATGCGTTTGCAAGACTCGGGCGCGAGTACTTGTGATACTAGAATTTGATTCTAGTGATTATGGCAAGATCGCCATTGAACGATAATGATAAGTGAAAATTCAACAGAGAGTATTATTAATTAGCTTCAAGACTTCATTTCATTTTTTTAAGGAATTAATTTAATCAACTCTTTATTTTTATGCGTTGGACATAGAAATAATCTTAGGACCTTTGCGTGGAGGAATAAATGGTAAGTTAACGATTTACAAAATCGTAAAGTTTTGAAAAAGTAAAAAAATACATAAAACATAATAAAATTGTCCGAATCGTGGTGAGAACCAAAAGAAGGAAGGAACCTCCAGCGCCAAGTTGTGTGAGACGGTTGAACGAATGTGTTCGTGGACAAAGCTTGAATGGACAATTGTGAAAGAGGTTGTGTGGGGGCTTCAACTGTGGTGAGCGATATGCTCGTGAGGAATGTAGTCAGAATGTGTGACCACTGTGGTGGTAGAGAGTGGATCTTCATATGGTATGTCGGGGACATACGTCGTGGAAGACCACCGTTTAGTACCTTTGGCAGTGAACCCACACCAACCTATAAGAGATGAACCCGATGAGAGGGAGTGGTTGAGGAGTCAGTCCTCAGAGATTGGATGACCTCACAGAGTGGTACCTGAGGTGTTCGCTGACTTGTTGTTTCTTGGGGATCTAGCGCCGAGTTTGTAGTCGTGCTTCCACAGTGCCGACTTGGAAATCCCGACAAATGCGAGGCACAATCGTGTTGGTGAGAGCCATGCCATTGTACCGTAGTGAAAGGTGTACTCCCAGCAAGCCATCTAACTTAAATATGTATAAAACCACTGAGTTCTGGGAGTTCTAGTGGCAACTGGCCAGTGTGAAGCAAATTACAGAAATAGCCGTGGAAATGAATAGGTTTCGGGTGTGACCGTTAGATAACCACATCGTGGTGGCTAGTAGGATTGTGTATGTGACTGTGAAGTCGTTCTGTGTGTATTGCTTGATGAAGTAGAGAGTTCACCCTCTGTTTATTTTTCTTTTAGGAACCGGTGGCAGTACCTGTAGATGTCATAAAGACGTTATCTTCATTAGCTTCGTCACTTTTCATTTGAAGGTTAGTCTAACATGCAGGGTTGGGTATTAGTGATGTCTGCTCTGAGTCCTAGGACCCTTTTTCCTTTTTATGTATTTGGATATGGGTAGACCTAGGTTTCAGATTTTTGGTATCTACATTAAGCTTTCGTACTATATTACCCTATGTATTTGGTATACACTTTGGAAATGTACATATTACTATTATTCCGAAAAATATTTGGGATATGAAAATCTCTATTTCATGTATATATGTATATTTTATAGCCATAGCTATTTACTTTATTTGTTATGTTTTACTCATTTTAAAATGTATATTTATATTTAAGGTGACGATAAGTAACTTCCGAAATTAATTAATCAAAAGTTTTAAAAATTTAGTAAAATTATGATCTATGTTTTATTAACTTCACAGTTTTTTTGAAAAAATTAAAGTTAGTTAACATGCCTATTGAATTAAAATAAGTTTGTAAATGAGAATATATGTAAAATCGGATTTATGGTGTTACAGGTCCCTCAATCGTCAATGTGCAGGGATCATGCGTTGCATTCCATATTACATTTGCATAGCATTTCATTTAGTTTTACTTGCATATTGTAGCATTTAGGACTTAGTTTATGTTAATTTTCTCTACTTTTCAATCTTTTGTGGAATTGGCTATGCTTTGGGTGTTATTGTGTTTTCAGGTACTAATTTTGGAGTTGGAAGGGTCTTTTTGTTAGTTAGAGAGGCATTGTGAGAACTTTGGATTGATCACTAAGACTGTAGATGCCTTGAGAAGTTTCACAGCTGTGAGGTACAGTTCACGCCCGTGACCCACGTTGTTGGAGCAAGCTTTGGAGCGAGCAGTAGGGATCACGACCGTGAGACATGGATTGTAACGACCCATCTTCATTACAGATTTGTTATACTAAAGATTTTATTTCATTAAATTTTATAAACTCTCTAATTAGTTTATTTCTAAAATAGTGGATAATTTTTTCGCGATTCCCAAAACCAGCAGATAAAATTTAAAGCTCAATTTATAAACATCTCTTATACAAAGCTTAACTAAATAAAACTATGTGTACACACATCTTTTCACATGATAAATATACAATACCCCTAACTGGTTCATTTTATACATAAGACCAAACAAAGAAAGAGAAAGAAATGATAATGTCTTCAATCCCTCGTACGCTTTATCCGCAAAATCTCCAAGAGAAAGATCCACCTAAAAACCATATGCTCCCCTGAACATGATGTCCGAGATCATCACAGGCACAAACCACACGTACAAGCAGCGCAAGGGTAAGCTTACCAAACAAAACTATACTTAATAACTGAAAATGTTGTACAAACTTAGTTCATAAACTCAAAACTCAATTTAGCAATAAACACCAATAAGCACACCATCATGGCCCAACCATCTCAAAGAGTTCATACAACATGGTTACATCCAATCAACAAATTGTCATAAATCCTCAATTAACATCAACAACATAAACCATCACCACTCATTATCATGAGCCATAAACATCATAAGTCACATCTGGCATCAACTGTCACAATCTCAACATAATACAACCACCAACGACCATCATCACAAGGTGATGTACAACATAAATCACCAGACAATCTTAGTCAACAAGACTGACTCTACTCCATGGAGTTTCGACACCATATGAGCGGTCCTCATAGGCCCCATCCCCTACCATAGTCAGTGTCTACTGACCATACAGGGAGTCCCCTGAGCTACCCTACGGGGAAAGTGTGATTTTATCGAAAATAAACAAGTGCTATAGTGGCATATCTATGTAGGTTTGCAAGACCTTACATCTATAGGGATTCACCCACTCGTCTATTCTATAGGCCCACCATTAGCCACCACGAAAATCCCCAGCACCAGGTTGAGAGCCCAACTGGCACCCTCAACTTACGTGCCTACTCATATGTCTGTGCATCAACTGTGCACATACAACATTCGGAATATTTTTGTGCATCAACTATGCACACCCCGTATTCCAGCAACAAAACATATTTGGAATCCCTTACAATCTTATATACAACACCTCCATACCCGCCATTTCCAATAGCCTGACTTAAGGATCCAAATACATCTCAACAACATCAACAAATCTCAACCCCGACAACAACCATCCCCTATACACTAAAAGAGTCACTAAACCTCTTCGGAAGTAGTTCTCAACACTCCAACACGCCATTCGGAGTCAAAACATAGGGGTGGTACTTGGAAAGATATCCCACTAAGTGAGACCCCCGAGTCGTTTTAGTGGGCCGGAGTTCTGGTGTGAAACTCACCATTCCAAGTATACCAATTTTCTTTTCTATAAAAATCTTCCCAAAGGACATAGCTAACTTCTCTTTAACATATAGGAATGGTTCCAACACATAATTCACATATATCATCATCTCATCAACATTCTATTTCAATTTCTCAACAATACACATACACCTCAATAATAAATAATGTTCTCAACAAAATTTTAAGCACCTCAATCAACAATATAATAATCTCAACAACAAAGTCATTTGCTCATAGAATAAACTTACTTACAAAATTCACACCATCAATAAACAAACATCACCATTCCAATAATTATATCATATTAACCAAATTGACCAAATAAGGTCGATTTCTCTTTGGCAGTACTGAATGTGAGCTCTCATTGATTGTAGAAATTGACCTCAGAATTATAAAATTTTTATATCAAATCAAAGCTCTTGAAATATATTTTACAGAAAGGTATCCCACTTATAAAATCAACATCTAGAAAATTTTATAAAAATTTTCAAAGTCAGCAGCTCTGAATTTTTGAGTGCTCACTGAACATAGCTCAAAGAAATGTAAATTTCTCCCACTTCCCAGACTTGTTTTCAGTTGAAATTTTTACAGTAGAAAGGTAACATCTCTATATTTCTAAAAAAGTAAATCATGCCCCAAAATTATTTTCCTACTATTCCCAGTAAATTTATTTCAAACAGCCTAAATTTCAGACTCAAAACAGAGCTCCAAACCCTTGTCCTGTTTCTCTTTAAAAGGTTAATTTAGAAATTGAACATGATAGTTTTTTTAATTTATATGGTTAAAAATCTTGTTCTGTATAGTTTTTAATGGTACAAAAACGAAAAATAAAAAAGTACACAAGTGGGAATTTGAGAAAAACCGAGACATGTTCCAGGGGAAACTCGAAAACAGAACAACCATTTTGGGAGTCATGGATGAACCCCGAGATGAGATTTCTCCTCCAAGGTGTAAAAATGAAAGTTTCTCCATTTCGTGTTTATTTTCATTCAAAACAAATTTCGTGAAAAACCAACAGTTAGATCTTCCAAAAATCACAAAATCGTGGGGGCTGTCCAGAGTTGGACGAACCAACAGCCACTGCCACTTTTATTTTTTTGGCTGGATCTCACATTGAAAACCTTGTCAAACAATTTTAATAAAATTTGGGCATGGTCTCCTTTGTTTTAGGAGCCTTTCCAAGTAATTTAGAGAGTCAAAAACAAAAATAATCAATCCATACACAGTCACACAGCCACTGCCAGGAGAATCACAAATACTCAAACACAACACAAACAACAAAAGGGACATGCATGTTGTATGTGGTTGAGCCCCCTAACTCTCAACCACACTTAAACTGAAAATAGAGAAACTTCCCTTACCTTTGGGGTTTAGTTCCAGCCACAGAGACAGAGAGGAAGAGATGAAGAGGAAAAGGAAACTCGATTGGGATGGTGAAGAGATGATACTTTGGCTTGCATACAAAGCTTAAAGCAACCAACAAAAATGACTTCTTTTAACCCTTTTTGTGCCACGGCCATGGAAGGAGGAGAGAAGAAAGCTTACGGGAGAGGAAGAAG
Organism: Pueraria montana var. lobata; assembly: GCA_026413185.1. Lineage (NCBI taxonomy): Eukaryota > Viridiplantae > Streptophyta > Magnoliopsida > Fabales > Fabaceae > Pueraria > Pueraria montana. Next base: position 71,111,294 of record CM048654.1, read on the forward strand.
AATGAAAGTTGGAAGAAATGTGATATACACATTCATTTTGAAACTTTGCTATTTGCACCCACCCTTTCTCTAAGGACACCCATCTTCTTCTTTTTTCCTTTTTCTACAACTCATGGAACTCACGTAAAAGTTCTAAAAATCTCACAATAACACTATGTCACATAACCAAACAATCTATTTATTAAATTCTTTTATACATATCATGAATATAAATTTATTTTCCTCTTGCGGTATTTATCAAGCATTTATCATACATTACGAAAACCACAGTGTTACATGGATCACAACCATGATTGGCGCCGATTTTTATCCTTGCTCATCTGTTTGACTTGCGCATTGATCACACCTGTGAGATATGGATCACGCCTGTGACGTGCGACAGACATGAATTTTAATTAGTTTTAAGTTTTTATTTGTATTTGGGCCTGAACCCTTTTAGCCCATTATTTTTAAATACCCTTCTGAACTTTGGAAAAGGGTTCCGCACTTCTTACGCTTGACGGCTTGGGAAGAGAACTAGAATCTTGATTCTTTCTCTTCTTCGGTTCGTTATCTTACCCGTGAGTAGTCTTTCTATTTCTGGGATGGGGCGTAGCCCTAAGAACTTTGAATGAATTAATTTCTGTAATCCTTATGTTGTTCTTGTTCTCTTTTGATTCCTTTCTATTGCTTGATTTATGTTGAATGAATTGGCCAGCATTTAACATTATCATAGGGGTTTTAGGATGTACCGAGAGGTGAACTTATAATTCCGGAACCATAGAAAGGAACTTAGGTGTAAAATCACGAGAGTAGGTTAAACCCCTAAGAGGATCAAAACGAATAACACAAAGCGTAAAGGGTCTAATTGAACATAGCCACCACGAGAGTAGGGGTCAATTTAATTAGATACCTCTTTGTGTCTTGAAAGGGAACGAAGAGTACATTAGGTTATTTCGCCTTCAATAGAAACTCGTAAGAACACAAGGGTAATTGAATTAATTTGTTCATTGTCTTGGTGTGAACCCCAATCCTGGAAGTTTTCATACATTGAATTTCAACCATTTTTATTACTTGCTCTTTTTCCTATTTAAGTTCTAATTATTGAAATTCCTAAAATCAATTCTCATTTTAATTTTAAATTCTCACGTTATAATTTTATTTAATTAGCAATAATTACTTTGCCAAACACATGGTCCCTGTGGAAGAACGATTTATTACTTGACCACACCGTACACTTGCGGAATTTGTGTATCAAGGGACTAAATACATCTAATTTTTTAAAGTATATGGATCAAATTAATTGATTTAAAATTATAAGGACTAAAACTAAGTTTTACCAAAAGTATATGGACCAAAAACATATATTTACCCAAAATTTTATATACTAGTACGATACCCGTGCTCATGCACGGGCTATCATATATATATATATATATATATATATATATATATTAATTAATTATTATATTTAATGATTTAATTACTTTTTATTGAGTGAAGTTAGTTAATATGGGAAATATTTATATTATCATTTTTCTAACTCAAACATTAAAACAATATTAAAAAGTCTACGAAATATTTGCATAAGTACTGAAATATAAATATTTAAAACTTTTTTTTAAGAATAAACCGAATTGAGTAAATATTCTCATTGTAGACAATACTGGTGGTGTTTGCTGGAGTTTTCCCTTCTTTATTATATATTGAGATTTTCAAGCTTTGCTTTGTTTTGAATACTAAAAATTATCATAAACAATAGGTAACGATTTACCTTGAGGCTTGTTAATAGTCATAACATCTAAGATAATTGTAGGAAATATTCTTTGTATGAGTTTAAAGACCATGGTGATTGAAATGGAAACATAGACATTTGAGGAATGTCAATCAGATTTTTAATGTTCTTTTTCATATGATCTTTGCTTCAATAATATGATATGCAAGTCAAATTGTAATCTTAATAGATGCATTAAACAGTGACGGAAAGTTCTTTCATATTTTATTTAACTTAATTTCTAGGTGTTATTGTATATTATTCACTTATTATAAATGGCTACACAATGTCACTCTTTTGGATGATTACTTAGAGATGTTTGTGTGAGATATTGTTTTGTCCATAAAAATATAAAATAAGAAAATATAATAAAATTAATTCTTTAAAATTACTATCCAAATACTATTATAAAGTATTAAACATATAATTTAGTTTAAATACACTATAAATATATATCCAAAAAGCTACAATGGCATTAAATAACATATTATCATATCATTTCATCTCTTGTAAAATAATAACATATATTTTATTTTAAAAAAAAATTAAAAACAAAAATTTCCCTATGTTTTAGGAGAAAATCATCTAAAATTCAATACAATAAATGATAAAAAAAATACTTTTGAAATGTAAAATAAATATAAAATTTTTAGAAGATTTAAGAACCATAATATAAATAGATTTAGAAGATTGATATTATAATTTTTTTGACAGAATATTATATTTATATGCATGTAATATAATATTATAATTTTTGATAGAATATTATTGTAACACCCTATGGGGTGTGTTACCTTTTGCATATTTATTTACTAAATTTTGAAAATTTAGAATATAAGGATATCAGAGTTTACTATGTGGAAAAATAAAACTTAAAACATACCTTACATAAAAAAAATCTAATGCAAAGCTCTTGGCACTTATGTGTCGTACAAAACATAACCAAACAGGGTACTTGAACATAAACTAACTCCCATACATTTAGAATATAAAGATATCAGAGTTTACTATGTGGAAAAATAAAACTTAAAACATACCTTACATAAAAAAAATCTCATACAAAGTTCTTAGTACTTATGTGCCGTACAAAACATAACCAAAAAGGGTACTTGAACATAAACTAACTCCCATTATAACAAAAACCCAGCTCATATTATTTATCAATAACCACCAATAGACAACATCATGAGTCATCCATCTCATAGACATAATATAAATCCTCAACTAACATCAACAACATAATACAAACACCAACATCCATCATAAAAATGATGTATAGCATAAACCACTAACAACCTTAATCATCAAGACTGACTCTACTCCATGGAGTTTCAACATCATATGAGCAGTCCCTCATAGGCCCCATCCCCTACCATAGTCTATACATTCTGACCATTCAGGGTGTCCCTTGAGCTGACCCTACGGGAAAAGTGTGGTTTTATTGAAAATAGACAAATGCTATAGTGGCTTACCTCTGTAGCTTTGCAAGACCTTACATCTATAGGGATTCACCCACTCGTCTATTCTATAGGCCCATTCCCGTTAGCCACCACGAAAATCCCCAACACTAGGTTGAGAGCCAACCAAGCACCCTCAACTTACGTGCCTACTCATATTTCTGTGCACCAACTGTGCACACATATGCACCAACTGTGCAAATACAACATTCGGAATATTTTTGTGCATCAACTATGCATCCACCGTATTCCAGCGGCAAAACATATTTGGAGTCTCTTACAGTCTTAGATACGATACCTCCGTACCTGCCATCTTCTATAGCCTGACTTAAGGGTCCAAATACATTTCATCAATCAACAATCCTCAACCACGACAACAATCCATCCCCTATACACTAAAAGAGTCACTAAACCTCTTGAAAAGTAATTCTCAACACTCCAACACACCAAAATATAAGGGTGATACTTGGTAAGATATCCCACTAGGCGAGATCCCCAGGTCGCTTTAGTGGGTCGGAGTTCTAGCATAAAACTCACCCTCCCAAGTATACCATTTTTCTATAAAAATCTCCCCAAAGGACATAGCTAACTCCTCTTTAACATATAGGAATGGTTCCAACACATAGTTCACATACACATTACATATATCGTTATCTCATCAACATTCCATTTCAATTTCTCAAAACATCATAATCTCTTTAATATCACATTCAACAAATAGTAATTTATATTTCTTCATGTATATATATATATATATATATACCTCATTCAACATTGATAAATCTAATGCACATCACTCTATTTTCATAAGAAAAGCATAAGTCTAAGTGACTCATGTGGAGAATAAGAAAAACATATCATCATCTCATCAATAATTCATAGTACATTTTTATATACATTTAAAATCATTTAAATATTCAAAAAGGGAAATATTTAAAGAGAATTTTAAAATAATCAAATTCTAGCCCAGTCGGCCAAAATCGTGGCCTAGCCAGAACTCCCCTGAAGTTGTTTTCTCCATTCTATCACATTTTGGCTCAGCTGCACCAAATTCCGACTGAGCCGAAACTCCCTTGGAGCTTATTTCTCCATTTTGTCACATTTCGGCTCAGCTGCACCAAATTTAGGTTGAGCCAAAACTTCCCTAGAGCTGAATACTACATTCTGACATATTTCGGTTCAGCTGAACCTGTAACACCCTCATTTTCGCTTTCGGTAATTAATTGTTTGTTTATTATTAATTTTGTTTTTGAAAATTGATAAGCCCAGATAGATAATAAAATATTAAATCACATTATTATGACTGATATTTTATATTCTATATAATTGAATATTTTAATAATTATTTCATATGAAAATCTGAAATAACTATTAGAACAACAATTATACGGAATTATCAATATTTATAACAAACGTGAAAACAAGTGTTAAATAAGTATAAAGAAATTATTTGAACTTAAAATCATGTTTTATAGATTAAAATAAGGGTTGGATAATTTTCTCAGAAAAATTAGAGCTTTCTGAGAAAATTATGTAAAACAAACTAGACTATCTAGCAAACTATCAGTCAGTATTGGATTAATATCAAAACTTGATGAAACTGACAAAGTTAGTTCATATTTAAGTTACACATATAAAAATATAATTTGTGGTAAAATTTGGAAATTTATAGAACTAAAACAAAATTACAGTGAATTATTGACTAAAAATACCTAACTAATTTGAATATTTCAAAAGTAATTATAAAAATATAATTTTAAGTCATAATAATTAATAATGCATATAATTTAAGTCTTATAAAAAGTTTCAACCAAAAATAAAATTGTTTGAAAAAAATAAATAATTAGACGTATAAACTCGCACCAAGAGCATAATTAAATCTGTATAAAAACCATAATATTTCAAATGCACAAAAAGGCATTGTGGTCAACTTCCTCACATTCTCTCACGTGCACCTCTCTCCTTGGGTGGCAATTTCGAAATTTAACAAAAAAAGAGCAAGGCTAAAAGTGTAAAAATGAAGCATAAGTTTTTCTATTTATGGGCTTTCCCAACGACTCTTTTCTTCACTTTTTCTCTCAATTCTCTTCTCTCACAACCCACTCTCTCTTCGCACCCCCTCTCTCTTCGGTTCTCTCTCCTCTCACTCATCTTCTCCCTCTTAGACACTTTAAACCTCCATTAAAGCTAATTTCAAGCTTCCCAAAGCCTCCTCCTTTCACTTGCAAGCAACACCAAAGCTACAAAAACATGAAGCCCTCTTCTTCCTCTCCTCTTTGCTGTGAACGAACCTCACTCTCTTTTGGTAAGGGGGAGTGAGACTTTGATCCACTTGTTATTTATTCTTATTTTGTGCCTTTATGATATATAAGCTTTTACTCTTTTGATTCTTTCTTGTATTTCTTTAATTTCTCATACATTTCCTTGTTGTATTTTCATTTCTTTGTATTTTCTTGACTGTTGTGGCTACAGCAAGTGTTCCCCTTTAAGGGGAGACCATACTCAATTTCTGTTGTGATTTCAAGTTCTAGTCACTTAAACTAAATCTATTAATATGTTGATTTGATTTAACACTCTAAAATTTTGATTTCTTCTTCTTCTTTAACCCCTAAATCTGTAACAGTTTTAATACTAGAGCAGGGGAACATTTTTTTTAATTATCCTGGAGCAAAGCTAACCCACCAAACCATTTTGAAATAAAAAGGAATAAAGAAAAGTTGTAACTTGTTTCTCGTACAGGCTCGGGTTCATATAGGAAAGGAAAAACAAGAGGATAGTGTGTGTGGTCCGGTCAAGTGAGAAAACAAAAAGGGGAAGGGAGTTTTCTTTTAAGATAAAAGAGTTTTTACCAAAAAGGGATACAGAACAAAGAAGAAAATAACTTGGGGTCCTGTTAGTATGTAGAGGTTCGGTGATGATATCTTGAAGGAGGAATTCACACTTTAACACATCTTTCTACTTCCAAAAACAGCAGAAGAGAATTTGTAACAAATAAATAAATAAATAAAGTATGTGTGAGGAAGAATTCGGTGAGGTTAATAAAGTTAGGAATAAATAATAAGAATTGAAATTAAGTATAATTTTACAAAAGTTTAAATTTAAACCTACGAATTGAAAAGGATTAGAGAAGTGAGTGTGTGCAATTTACTAGAGTGATATGATGATAATCTCTAGATTTATTTTAGTACCTTTATCCCTGTTAGATGCTTATTTGAAAGAATTCTTTTGGTAAAAACTTAAAAAGTTTAAGCTTATTTTTATCCCTTTAAAAGTCACGGCCTTTTTGGCCAATTACTCACTGATTTTGGTTTTAACCCGATTGCGAATTCGGTTTTTTATCAATCAAGGATCAGAGCACTTTAAAATCCTACGTGATATACACAAACAACTTCCAGAATTATTTTAGAATCCTTACCACATCAAGCTTTTCAATTGAAGGAAACTTTAGTAATTAATTGGTGGTGGAATTACAGGTCAATGAATTTAAATTTTGACCCTTCTGGTCCTTGAATAGCCACGGCCATATGGCCACGATTACAAGGATTTAATTCTTTAAGATTTTCTTTGAAAGTGCCTTCAAAAGTTCTAAAAAATAAATAAATAAATAAATTGATTGAATTGAAAAGAATTTAGTTTTTTCCTTCCATGCCTAGCTTCGGGAATGATAAAAGAAAAAGGGCAAATGGTTAGCTTTGGTGTTGATAATCTTTATACCTAAATATATTAATTAGTAAATGTTTTGAACACAAATTTGGTTCTTTCTTTAAAATTAACCATGGTTAGACTTTTGAAGAATAAAGTAGTTAGTTGTCCTCAAATAATAAACTACGTTTTAAAATTAATGGAGTAAAATCCAAAGTATGCTCTGTGGTCGCAGTTCAATCTGATCTTCCACATTAGAAAAAATGATTTTTCTCAATATTAGCTTTTAACTTAGTCTACGGAAAATTTTGAGTATGCTATGTGGTCACAGCTTGATCTGATCTTCAACATCAGAAATGAGTTTTCCAATATTAGAATTCTATTATATTTATATAAGAAATATTTTATAATAAGTTTGAAAGTTCTTTCTTTTTAACATTTTAAGTTAAGAAGAAAAGGATAAAACAAATTTAAGAGTTTTTAATAAAATTTTAATAGAAGCAAAGATCAATCAAACAGTAGCTAATTGTTAAATTAATCATTAGTGAAATTAAAAATTAAGTATCTAATGTCTTGCTTAAGTACTTTGTAATATTACACAAATTCTTATATTAGATACTTAATATATAATAAGATAACTTATTATGGTGTAACATATGTGTGATATTATGGATCTAATGTGTTAATATGTAAATGCTAATTGTACTATGATAATATTGTTTATCTGTCTGTAAGGCAAATGTGTTGATATCCTATGTTGGTGCTCAAAGTAGCTAAGACCAAGACTATCTCTGAATCTTATGATTGTTTTGTTTTGTTGTATCTCTATGCTATGATGATGAACCTCTACTTGTTGAGGTAGAGATATGTTTTGGAATGACTCGTGAAAGATGAATAAGTCTCCGCGAAATTATTCTGAGAGTACGTTTTAGTTACGTGACTTGGTGTAACCAAGTTAGGTGGAAAGCCTGATGGGAGATGCAGCAGGAAGTTACGGTTTGGTATGCCACGAGTTGATATACGTGACCTTGGCTAAGGTCTAAGGGGTGGAAGGCATCGACTGCGTGACGTCCCAATGGGTAGGTCGGCCCCATTCGTTATGAGACTGATAGTGCCAGCTTGTACACCTTGATAAGCGTAGAGACAACTTCATGATGACACGGAGGGTATACCTCGTGATGTAACGAGGATGTGACCCCGTGGGGAGATTGCCCCGTGAATTGAGTATGCATACTGATATGATATTGAGCGACACCGGGAATGGTGTCAAGTACCATGTGGATTGTGAAGCTGCACATGTATGGGACTGTGACAGCGGTTGAGGTATACTTACTCCCCATCGCTTCCCGAAGGTGGTATTGTGATTGATGATTGATCAATCGTGGAGTATGGATCCATACTGCGTCTGGAAGGTTGAGATGTTATGACGAGATAGACACTAGGTCCCCCGCTATTATATTATTTGATGGTAGCTTATACAGTTAGTAATACATACATACATATATATATATATATATATATATATATATATATATATATGTATATATATATATATATATATATATATATATGTATATATATATATATATATGTGTGTGTGTGTATATTTATGTATATGTATATGTATGTATATGTAGATATATGTACATATATATACATATGTATATATATATACATATTATATATATATATATATATATATATATATATATATATATATGTGTGTGTGTGTGTGTGTGTGTGTGTGTGTGTGTGTTAGAATCAAATCTCACTCCTTTCTCTTGTTGTGTATGTACTTGTTGATTGGATACGTGAAGATGACGATCATACCCAACGACCGAGCTCTCTTGCTAACACAATTATTCCAGAGACTGCACACAGAGATTGACGAGAGGATATGAGACTCGAAGGCTAGTTTTATTTACTCTTGCATTTGGGTTAAGGTAGAAATTGTGTACTGCTCTGACTAGGATTAATTGATGTATGAGTTAGGAATAACTAGTACATAATTTCTCTGCATTTATTTTGTGATATGAACTGATTTTTATTTAAAAGACGATCATGGTTCTTTATAAAATATTTTCTATATGCTAAATATGCTTGATGAATGTTTCACTTAATCGCAAAAAATTTACCCTCATTTTATAATAACTAAAACAGATAAAACATTAGTGTGGGTTGTGTCTAATGTAACGGGGTGTTACAGAACCAAATTTCGACTGAGCTTAAACGGAAATGGAGCTGCGAATTTGCAATCTCCATGCCCATCAATGGCATACCTACTCATCCCAAGCATACAAAATCAAACCCTAAACACTTCTATTACATTTCCAACCGATTGATTTACCCGAAAAAACCCCTTAAACAATCATAATCACCAAAAACCCAAAATCTCCAAACCTAAGGTTCAAAAGAAAAAAAGGGGAAAAACATGCAAATCAAGAGGATAGGGAAGGACTAGGGGAAACACTCACCTCCCGGGACACGTAGAGATGATCTCTGGGCACTGGGTCTTCAGATCTCTGCTCCATCTCCTTCTTCCTCTTCTTCTTCTCTTCTCCTCCTTTTCTCTAGATTTCCCTTTCTTTCTTTCTTTCTTTCTCTCTCTAACACTCCCTTCTCTCATCTATATAAAGTGTGTGGTGTGTGTGGGCTAAGTGGATCTCGGCTCACCTTGGGCCTTGACTCCCCATCTGGATCCTATTATCTCATTCCTGACAACTCCTATAAAAAGTAACTATTATTAATAATACCTAAGGGTATCCTTTAACCATTAAATATAAAGGTTATTCCATAAAAGATGTCTCTTTATTATTTATTTCTAAGATCCGTAAATTAGGGGTGTTACAATTATAATTTATTTTGTTTACCATAAAATATATTAAAAATATATTATAATTTTTTATATTATATTATAGATTTAGAAGATTGATATTATAATTTTTGACAAAATATTATAATTTATTTTATTTACCATAAAAATATATTTATTAAATTTAAATGAAATTTCGAATATTTATATTTTATAAAATACCTATACAATGGGTAGTATGCATGTAAGTTTAGTTTTAAAATTTAGGCATAAGGAAATATCAAATTAAACAATATATGATATGCATTGTTGTTTTATATTTTAACTTAAATATTTCATATATTGTTTTTTTATACTTTAATTTATATATCATAATTAATATAATACATAATATTTTCATCATAATGCAAAGAATATTTATTATTTTAAATTCAAAATTCAAAGAGAAAAAATAGAAATGCGTGTAAGAAATAACTAAAACAAATTATTGCTAAAATATTTTTTTTTACTAAATATTTATTTTAAATTTCACAATTTTAAATATAAAGCATTTCAATTTACATAATATTTGATGTTTTAAATTTTTTTTATATGATAAAAGAATATTTCTATTAATTGAATTAACTTTTAATTGATCAAAATATCAATAAAAAATTTAATTATCAAATATAAAAATTTAAATATATATATATATATATATATATATATATATATATATATATATACTTGCAATATATGATATATTTTTAATTCAAATATTTATAAGATACTTTCAATATCATTTTTTTTAATTTACACATAAAAATATAAAAACAAACACAGTTAAATTAAATTTTCAAAAATAAAAGTATTCATATTTATATTTATATTTTGATATTATAATTTTATTTTCTTTACCATGAAAATATATTTATTATATTCAGATGAATTATAAAAACAAATACAGTTAAATTAGATTTTCAAAAATAAAAGTATTCAGATTTACATTTTGATATTATTATTTTATTTTCTTTACCATGAAAATATATTTACTATATTTAAATAAATTTTTAAAATATTTATATTTTAATATCTATATTTCATAAAATACATATATAATAGCTAGTTTATATGTAAGTTTGTTTTAAAATTTAGGAATAAAGAGATATGAAAGAAAGAAAAATGATATACGTTGTTGTTAATAATTTCTCACAATTATTAAATAAGCTTTATAATTTTCAAAATGCAAATATTTCAAATATCTAATATTTTTATTTAATTTTATTTTTGTTACAGTTGTGAAAAAAATGTTAATTACATTATTTGTAGTTTTTCTTCTAAAATGTTTCCCAATTCAACATAATAATAATAATAATAATGTTACATATTGGTCTCAATAAAAGACATTAAAAAATTCAAAGAAAATTTCATTTGTGCCCTCAAAAGTGAAGTAACCAAAATTGAAGGAGAATTTGACACTTGGCAATAGAAAGCCTCAAATATTATTTAGATAGATAGATGGATAAATATTATTTTGTTATTTTTATAAATAAATTGAAATCATTGTCCCCTTTTATATATCTAAATAAAAATTTGTCATGTGATTATAAAATATTTTGATTGTTAGTTTATTTTTATTGTGTATTACATCACAAATTCATGTTAAAATAATTTCTAACTCATTTTGACGTAACAACATGTAGTAGACATATAAGAATGAGTAGACTTAAAATTTGTATTTTTCAACAAGATAAGAAACACAAACTAAATCTTAGATTGTAAAAAAAATCTACTTCTACACAATTATTTAAAAATAATTGTATATCACCATTTAAATTATTTATCATAAATCTAAAATATAGTTTATATGTTTAAAAATAGTTATTTATTATGAACTTTAATAATAATATAATTTAAAATAACTATTATTACATTGAATGAAAATATATTATACTATTAATATTAAATAATATAACTTGAAACTATAATATTTTTATCAATAATAAACGATAACATAGATATAAATTGAATGAAAAATGTAATACGTTTTTTTGAGTTTTGTTAAAACTATGTTATTAATTTAATATAATAAAATATATCATTTTAATTAAATTATATTTTTATTTTTTAAGTAAGATATATATATATATATATATATATGCATTTTAAAATTTTATATATAAAGGGGCTTATTTATCGTTTCGTCCTAGGCCCATAAAAATGTCAGGACCGGCCCCGGTGGGATGCCATTGCATGGATACGAGCTCATAGATCTTAGTGAATCTGAGATTTGGATCTGGGATCCACACTGGTTCTGGGAACCAAAGAGTCAAGTCAAGTGATTTTGGGAATCACCGAGTTGTGTATGTGAAATTGATTTTATGAAGGATAGAATGCATGGTTGGTATGCTTGAGTGTATTGAGGTGTTAACGTTTATTTGTTGAGATATTTCTTTTATTGTGTGTGCCATGTGAATGATTTGTGCTTGTTCTAATTTGACCTTTACATGTATATATGTATTATTTTTTTATTTTAAATTCTCTACAGGTACCATGGTTGAGTTTTTCTGGTGACCATGCCGGCTGAGACCAACACTATTTATGAAACCTTTTTAGACCTTGTTTTATTCACTAGGATTATTATCTCATTAAAAGTGTTATTTTCATAGCACGAGGAAAGAACTGTTGAGACATCAGAGACTTGAAAACTTAGTTCTTTTTAGTTAAATTTTTTGTTAGTACTTTAGAATAAAGTGCTGGTTGTGGCTAATTCTGTTATACTTCTAGCGTTCGTGGGGATGCCCGAGAATAATATTTTTATGTAAGGACTCATTTATTTGGTTTTATTTTATAATATTTAAGGTATTTCAAACCATTGTAACTTCTAAAAATTTATATTATTTATGTTTTAAAGAATATTTTATTACGGGTTGTTATTGTAATGAAGGGAGTTACATTTTATGTCATTTATTTATAAAAAATATATTCAATAATTTATATTAGCATGTATAATCATAAAATAAAAAAATTATGATTTTGTTGAAATTATATTTAATTTATTTTAAAATATTTAATATAATAATATGTTCGATATTATATAAAAACATATTACTATATTAATTGAATGATAAATTTATATAATTACTTACTACTTATTAAAAGTAATTAAAATTTAATTAACTAAATTTATTTTTACTTAAAAATCATATAAAATAAATTTAAATAATTTCATAAACAAAAAAATTTGTTGATTAATATTTATATTATAAGGTTGAATTTTTTATACTAAAAATTAATTTAAATCTAATTAATGTTTTATATAAATTAGACTCTACGTTTATAATTAATTTATTAAATATATTTTTATTATAAAATAATTTTAAATTACTTTACCAATAATATCATAATTTAAATTAGTTTAAATTTTATGGTAGAAATCACAAATATCATTCGAGAGACAATTCTGCTCGAGAACATTACAGCGACAAAGCTATCTCTTCAAGTATTTCACACAAGTGCATGCCAAAGACTCAATAATATTACAAATTAAAATAGTTTTTATTTTTTTATGGTAGAGACCACAAATATCATTTTCGGGAGGTAATCCTACTCAAGATCATTGTGGACGACAAAACTATTTTTTTCTGAGTATTTAACACAATTGCATACCCAAGATTCATCAATATTTTTATGTGTTTTGAAATCCTATAAAATCATTTTTACTTATAAATTGTATAAAATAATTTTAAATAATTTCATAAATAAATATTTTTCCTGAATAATATTATATTATGAGGTTCATATTTTTATACTAAAAAATAATTTAAATCTAATTAGTTAATATCATTATTACAAAATAATATTTTGACTCTATGTTTAATAACTTCATAGACAACAATTTTATCGATTGATATTTATATAATAATGTTAATTTATTTTAATAAATATATAAAAATATATTAGAATTAATTTATTAAATATATTTTTTATAATAAAAAAGTTTGAAATTATTACTTACTGATAATATCATAAATAAAATTAATTTTAATTTTAGTTATAGTTTATAAACTATAAATATTATAAACTTAATATCTTTCTTTTAGAGTATAATTATAAAATAATTAAGTGTTTTTATTATTTCATATTTGAAAATTACAAAAACATTTAAAATTAACATAAATTGAATCCTTTTTAAATTTTTAAACATCAATTTCTCGTACCATTTTATAAACATTTTAAATAAAACAAGAAATAATTGAGTGACTATAATCAAATATATTTTTGCTATTTGAATACTCTTACTCTTTCTACATTTTTGAAAAGTTTAAATAATAAATTATGTTTTCTCAAAATATATTTAATCTTTTTATGAGACTTGACATTTTTTTTATTATGTTAAGATATTTTTATGATACTTGACAATTCTCAAAGTAGTAGCCATTTTTAGTGGACAAGGATGGGAACAGGGCGATTACAAAACTTTATCCCCAACAGAGATTAGGGGCGGGGACGGGGACGAGTGTAATGTTGTAGTTTTTTTTTCTAATTATGTGACTAAGTGTTTGATTAATAATGAAAGAGAAAACTAAATTTAAATTATATTAATTGATATAATAATTAACTTAAGTCTATATTTTGTTATGTATCATAGTGTTATTATGAGATTTTTGGGACTTTTATGTGAGTTCCTTGAGTTGGAAAAAAAAATAAGAGAAGGGGGTGTTCTTAGAGGAAACATAGGTGTTAATAGCAAAATTTTAAATGTATCCCAAAGCTTTGATTGTGCAAAGCTTCACCGTTCTCTCATTTCTTTCATTTTCTTCTCCCTCTCTAAGCTTTTCCTCCTTTCTAGATTTAGAGTGTTGGGTACTACACTTAAGGGATTTGTTTCTCTCCTTCTCAAGAGCTTCTTTGATTGATTTCTAGCTGGTAAGCCCTTCTTCTTCTCCTTTAGTCTCTTAAATTCATTTTCCTACTTCCACCAAGTAGACATGAAATGGGTTTCACTTTAAATTTTGATTGGTAGATGAAATCTTGATTGAAGCTTGTTTTGATGTTAGTTTAGGTTTCTCCTAGTTGATTCCATAGCATAAGTTGAGGAAAAATAACTCAAAAGCCACAAAGTATTTCTCTTTAACTCCCTCTCAAGGAAATCTCACAATTGTAGGGTAAGGGAATCTTTAAATTGTTTGGATTGATGATGTAATTGATGTTTATGAGCTTGGGTAAGTCTTTGTATAAGGTTAGGATGAGTGGGTATGCCATTTATGGCCATGAATCTCGTAGGTTGCAGCCATTTTCGCTCTGGCTCAGCATGAATTTTGGTGCTGCTGGGCTAGAGGGCGTCAGAATGGAACATTCAGTTCCAGGGTTTTTCTGGCCCAGAGGGACAGAGCTTGCGCTGTCGGGCCAGAGAGTGTCAGTAGCAAATATTCATTTCTAGAGGGGCTCTGGCCTAGCGTGAGAGCTTGCGCGACCGGGCCAGAGAGAGTTAGTAGCAAATATTCATTTCCAGGGGAGCTCTGGCTCAGCAGAGAGTTTGTGCGACCGGGATAGAGATGTCTGGCTCAGCATGAAAGTTTGTGCGGCCGGGCTAGAATTTGGTTAATTGAAATTTTCTTGAAACTTTTTCCCTTTTGATTTATATGATTTTAAAATGTTTATATAAAGGTAGTATGTTTAATTATGAGATGATGATATGTTTTTCTTCTTGTCCATATGAGTCACTTAGACTTATACTTTTCTTATGTAAATATAGTGATGTGCATTAGATTTATAAATGTTGAATGAGGATGTTGGATAGGCCACAACTTTGGTTCTAGATCTATGTTAGGAAATTCACATTTTTTTAGCTTATAGGACTGCTAGATGGGTTCTTAAGCTTGTAGGACTGCTAGATGGGTTCTTAAGCTTGTTGCTTTTAAATGGTGAATTTATAACATAGAGAGAACTAGAGGTGTTGGATTTGATGAATGATGTGGATATGGATTTGATGAATGATGTGGATATGTACAAGCTTACATGACATTGCATATGGGTAGGCACGTAAGTTGAGGGTGCTAGGTGGGCTTTCAACCTAGTGCCGGAAGTTTTCGTGGTGGCTAACGATGGGCTTATAGAATAGACAAGTGGGCGAATTCCTATAGATGTAAGGTTTTGCAAACCTTACAGAGGTAAGCCAATACCCACACTTGTCTATATTCGATAAAACCACACTTCCTTCACAGGGTTAGCTTAAAGGACTCTCTAAATGGTTAGAGAGTGGGACCATGGTAGGGGATAGGGCCTATGAGGACCGCCCTTCTAGAAATCTCCATGGAGTCGAGTCAGCACAACATTACATAATGAAATTGTATATGAGACTGATTTATAAATTGATGTATGTGTTATTGTATGATGTTATCTGATTTATTATTGTTGATTGATTCTAATTTTCCCTTAAGTAAATCCTATCCTTCTTTTATACCTTTGTATATCTATGTTTCTTTTATAAATAAGCTTACCCTTGCATTTTGTGTTTGTATTTGTGTTGTATTACTGCAATGATCGTGTGGTTGGCACGGGAGCAGATAGTGGTGATGTTGCAAGCTCTCAGGCCGCTCGTGACTAAAGTGGATGTAGATGTTGAATATGGGATAAGATCCCTTCTTTTGGATATGTTCTCATATATATGTATATAGTATGGGGACTAGCTTAGGACATATGTATAAATACTTAGGTTGTTGTAAATGTCCTCTACAAAAGGATTATTTTTGGTATTGTATGCACATATATATATTTAAGTTTTGTAAATCCAGACCCAATACTTTTATGATATGATGATGTACATTATATGTAGGAAAGTAAGTATATATATATATATATATATATATATATATATATATATATATATATATATATATATATATTTGTGTGTGTGTGTGTTAAATGTGAAAAATTTATTGGTAGTTTCATATGATAATATTTAATAAATTATTTTAGTATAACAAATCTATAACGAGGATGGGTCGTTACAATGGGGATAGGGATGGGGATGGGGACGGGAAACGACATAGTCGTCCCTGCCTTGCCCCGTTGCCATACCTTTTCACAATCATCACTTATATATTTTTTGGTTTTAATTAATTACAAATTTGAATAAGATTAAATACCTTTTAGTCTTTTAATTATTTTATTTTTTGGTTTTAATTTTGTTTTCTAAATTAAAAAATACTTTGATCCATTCACATGTCTTTATTAGATCAATTTATCATATAACATTATATTATTATATACAAAACAATTTATCCTCCTTTTGTTGTTGCTTGTAATATATTAAATTTGAACTCCATCTATGCCTACTCCTATTTTGCATGGTATCATGTTTTTTAATATACAAATTCGCATCATATTTGCTCTTACTCAAAGGTTTTTATCTTATTGTTATGTTCTTATTGACCACAAAAAATATAGTTTAGACTTTTGTAAATAATATACTCACCACATAAATATTGATTCCTTTAACAACAGTGACTTTAATAAATTGAATATGTATTACATCATTAACTTGCCTATAAAACGTGCGAAAGCAGCCGAGTCACCCGTGTGGAGGCACGAGTATCGTGCTAGTAATGATATGAACTTTGGATTTATCTATATGGCTTGGATTTGCAATGTACGAATGGAGTTACTAGAATTTATTTTATTGCCTTAGATTTGCACCAATTAATCTTGATTTATCATAAGAGATTGATTGTTATTAGACTGTATGTAAATTTCAATTTTTTTTGGGTATTATTTTGAACAACCCTTATCTCTCTAATTATTATATTACATCATAATTATTAATTTATTATTCTAATTATTTTTATTTTTATGATAGTATTTGAACATGTCAAACCTTACAAAACTTGAATTTGTGGCTCTTGACATTACGCGAAAGAATTATTTATCTTGGGTATTAGATGTGGAAATACATTTAGCTGCATTGGGTCTTGAAGACTATTAAAGATGGAAATAAAGCATCTGATCAAAATAAGGCTAAAGCTATGATTTTTCTTCGCCAACATCTTCATGAAGGGTTAAAAGTTGAATATCTTACTATAAAAAACCCACTTGTCCTTTGATTATCAAGTACTTGAGATGGAAAAACCTTGCTCCTAACAAAACTTTTGATTATCAAGCAGTAGCTTGAAAAGTAATAATCAGAAGCAAGTTTTACTTATTTGTGCAGAAAAAAGCTAAGTAAATTTGAGAGTCACTATTCAACACCCCTTTTAGCGACCAATTGATCCACTTCAATATTAAACTATTACCATTACTATTAAAATTAAATGGATTAATATTATTTAGCATATAACAATAGGTTAGTTGTTTAATATTTATTTAGTAGTTATACATTACATTGCAATTGTATGTCAATATTTATAGCTACTATAATTTAAATATATTTTTAATGTTCGGCATAAAAATACTTTAAATATAATTTTATTCCCTATAAGTTTGTTTTTTTTAGTTTTGATCCTTGTAAGTTTTTTTTTTTTTTTCATTTTTAGTCTCTGTAAATTTGCGTTTTTTCAATTTTGAAATCTTACCATAAAAAACCCACTTGTCCTTTGATTATCAAGTACTTGAGATGGAAAAACCTTGCTCCTAACAAAACTTTTGATTATCAAGCGGTAGCTTGAAAAGTAATAATCAGAAGCAAGTTTTACTTATTTGTGCAGAAAAAAGCTAAGTAAATTTGAGAGTCACTATTCAACACCCCCTTTAGCGACCAATTGATCCACTTCAATAGTAAACTATTACCATTACTATTAAAATTAAATGGATTAATATTTATTTAGCATATAACAATAGGTTAGTTGTTTAATATTTATTTAGTAGTTATACATTACATTGCAATTGTATGTCAATATTTATAGCCACTATAATTTAAATATTTTTAATGTTTGGCATTAAAATACTTTAAAATAATTTTATTCCCTATAAGTTTTTTTTTTATAGTTTTGGTCCTTGTAAGTTTTTTTTTTTCATTTTTAGTCTTCATAAGTTTGCATTTTTTCAATTTTGATTACTGTAATTTTTTTTTGTTCGTTTTTAGTCAATGTAAGTTTATGTTTTTTTTTTTTTAATTTTAATCCCTTTAAGATGTTTTTTTTTTTTTTTTCATTTTTAGTCCTTATAAGTTCACGCTTTAGAGACCAAAATTGGAAAAACTCAAACTTACATTGACCAAAATTGAACAAAAAACACACTTCAAGCCAAATAGAAATTGAATGGTAACAAATAATTTTGGATGAGATATCCATGTGTATACAATATCAATTTATCAACTCGTACATATATACAAATTGAACACCCACAGAATTAGTAAACATGGTGTGCTGCAAGACTCAAACTCCCTTCTTGGGGAAGAATGAAGTCTCAGTTTACATGCCCCCAATGCAGGGGCAAGAAAAAACAAACTAGATGAAAGTTTAGAAATGGAAGTTACTGTAGTAAGGTTCTTAACCTCTCACTCCACCAACAGTGGTTGTGGAGGCGACGCTTGTTGAGTTGGTTAGGCTAAACATTGCTTTTCATCCGAATTCCAGTAGGAACACCATAACATACTACAGACGCCCCTGTCATAAAAGGAAGTTTGCAAACCTTCCGTGCCTCACCCATGAAATCTCCAATATTGCGCTTGTGACCACAGTTCTTGGGTTGCAATTCCATTGACATAACTGATCTTTCGTTAAACCATGCATCAAGCATGGCCCTACCAAATCGATTTATATCCGTTGTCACATTCCACAGAGTGCCCACAATAAATGGAGAACCGGCCAGCAGATATGACAGGGGAATACCTTGGCGTGGATATTCACCAGGTAAGGTCAATGAAACACTACTGCACCCCATCAGAAACACAGCAGCACATTTGTCGAGTTGCTCAATCCGACGCCAGGAAATGAAATGTCCTCCTGTAAAAACACATTTAGTCACCCATATAAATATAGCAGCCACAGGGAATGACAAATATATAGTATGAATTATGTAAAATTATTTACCATTTCCATGTCCAAAATACATGAATAGGTCATGACTTTCCAATGCTGAAACCCATTTTTTCCAGGAGGGTCTAAAACCAGTTATTCGCTGTAAAGTGACAAGATGAGAAAAGAAAGCATAACTATTCAGTAGACGTATAGATAAAACAATCAGCAGGGATATAAATATATGTAATATTTCCTCCCTTCTATTCTTATCAGATTCATATTGCTAAAATACCTTCAGTTTTTTATCTTCAAAATATTTCTCAAATTCCTTCTGTATGCCCGGGAGATTTCCATCTGAATTTAGTATATAAAAAGCATCCAGTGGATCTATCTGAGGAAAGGGCACTAAATTCCTTCCCACTTGCTCCTTATGAACAGCAGAAATGCAGCTTACAGATGGCATGCGGTATACCTCATGGTTCCTTAGAATGGGCAAGTTTTCCCAAGGAAGCATCTGTTGCAGTAGTAGTGCTTGTTATTGAAGTCAGTATTAAAAAAACACATTAGGTGACAGGTTAAAGCAACAAGAATACATGTATAGCTCAGTTTTGAAAACATTAGCAAAAACGACATTTCCTTCGGGCTATCATTTCCTTAAAAGTGAGAGCCACAAATTTAGCTTAGCAGAAGTGTTAAGGGGCAAAATTAATCAAATTAATAATGCATAATGGGATTAACAGTCGCAGGGACCAAACCAGTAACGGTTACACATATAGGGACCGATTTAATAAGTTTTTGCTATAGGGACCAAATTGAGAATTCGTGACATGTATAGGAACTAAATTGTATGTTTAACCCTCATTTTTTCATAGAAGGTTGAATTTAAAAACATAGAAGCATTTTATTGATTTACTGTACCACATAACATCCAAACAGTAGAACTTAATGCTTAAAATTAATTCATAACTACATAGTAAGAGAATCGGAAACAATTCACTTACCTGCACCTCATAATCCAACACAAGAATTATAGGTTCTCTCTTCATAGAGTCATCCACTTCCAGCACATTTAATGCCTTACTTAATAGTTCAAAAGCACTCTCAGACGACATAAATTCCTTGATGGCATTTAACAATATCCCTCTCATGGCTTCACTACAATAGCCTACTTTAGCAATGAAGCAGTCTTTCTTTGAGAATAGTTGTGAAACTGATGCTGCACTATCATCATTAACATGTTTGGAGCCTCCGAGAATAATTTTAAGACGACCCTCATCAACATCCAATTCGCATTTAGAGCTTAAATCATTCACAAGATTCTTAAGCACCGAGTCAAAATTTTTGCAGTTCAACCATTCTCCAAGAAGCAAGCATTTCCATGAACCAAACCACGAATCTTCAAGTTCGCTGGTAAGATGACAATAGTACAAGGAGATAACAATTATTTTCCTAAAAATTTAAAAGTACTACCCAAGTCAATGATGTCAATGTGTGTAGTGCTATTTTAAAGTTTTAGAGTTCCTTAATAAAGAATGGACGAAGTGTTGCATTGAGTAAATGCGGTTCAACTATGGAAAATGTTGCAGAATATGCAGGGTACATTCTTAAATCAAAGTTAATGCAAATCGACTTATGAAATCACAAAGAGGTAGCGTACCTCAGTAATGTACCAAGACAGTGATCAAGTCTATATCTTCGATCCCACCATAAGCTCCCAGTGTCTAGTATATTTTTCAAAGGAGGTGCTGTTGAAAAGTAGCTTTTTTCTATAATTGTTTTGAATGCCGGAGCCACATCATCAACTGCTGTAAAACCCCATGGGCAATGCCATTTTTCTTTACTCTCAAGGTCAGGAAAAGTCAGATCAACCACATCAGAAGGAACTGATGAAAAGTTATAAATTACCTTGCTAAATTCATAAGGTTAAGCTAACACTTATATCAGAAGCTGTACATATGTGCTTACAGTAGCTAAATACCTTGTAAAATGGAATCAAGTGGCAGTAACATTACTACAGGTTCATTCTTAGAGCTCAGTCTGGACACCAGCAACCATGCTTTAGCACTAGAGAAAGCCAACAATTCTTGTAGTAAATTAACATAACCGCATCCAAGGAAACTTATACTGATTGTAGTTGTTGAAGGAAGACCAGCCAAAAACTCCGTCACATACTTTGCAACATCTTTAGTGGTATCAGGCACGAGCCTGCAACAGGAAGGAACAAAGACATTAAGAGCATTGTTTCAGGTTTATGTCAATTGATTCTTAGCTTGCTTTATAATTCAAAGAGAACAACTGTTACCTGGGTAAGTTAGATGTGCCCTCTCTGATGCTAGAAGATCCAGTAATATGTGAACCCTGAAATTGAACTTATTTTATTTACATGAGGAATGCTAGCGACACTATCTAACACTCTCTTTCCAACATTCTCTATGTGATTGGTTCAAATTTATTGGAAATCACCAATTAGCATTTCTCTTATTTACATTTAATGGACGGTTCTTGCCACATACTAAAAAAGCAGAAAACAACATTGAACAAGAAGCAAGAAATCTTATACACCTTTGTGTTAGTATTGACAATTAGCATTAATTTGTGTGTGTGAAAAGTGTGCATGGATCTGAAATATATAATTGTAGAGTCAAATGCATGTTTTCAGACATAGAATTATCTATGGATGTGCATTGTGTTAAAACCAAATAGATACTGATGTCCTGCAAAATATGCCTAACAATGAGTGCAAAAATTCAGGATTTCCCAATTGCCAAACCAACAATCAGTGCTTCTATTCAGAAGTCAATGTTTATAATAGAAGCCATAGATAAAATTCCATATATTGATAAACATGAAGATATGCCTACAACATCAATAAGGGGTTGTACCTTGTATGTTCGAGTTAGATTTGAAAGAAATTGATAAGTAAAATGAGTTCCAATTGAAGCTTGGTGGAAATATGAAGACCAAACATTTTCAGCGTGATCTTTGCTAAAAGATGACATAGAAAATTGCTCTTTAAAGGAAGAAACTACACACATCACAGCAAGTAATTTTGACACCTGTTGCAGTATCATCAGCACACTAAGGTCATAACCTGCTCAGTTGGTGGTAGGAAAGTAACAAAGGAAGAGATCAAAAAGCTAAGAGTCAGGATTAAGCAACTTTACAGGCATTTGCACTCCATAAAACACTGCAAGTGCTTTACAGATAATAAAGTATATCATGATATGTTATATCAAATTTCTGATGTTCTTGAATTTTGCATTTCCATAAATTCTGTGAACTGGATATCATGTGTTGGCAACTTCTACTTAAGTTTCAATTATCAACATGAAATTGGATAAATAGTAGATGTATATATGGAATGTGGATTTCAGCTACCATAAATGTAAACAGTATAAAAGGGCAGAGAGGTCTAGAACTCCAAGGGGTTCAACTTTATTTCATGTTTCAAAAACTGTCATGACAAGTAATTTGCAATACTATAAATCTACAACCAAGAAAATGATTAAGTGTTCACAATCATGAAACTGTACCCAATAAAATTATTAAATAATTAAGTGAAAATTGTCACATAATAATAACAAGAAGATAGAGAAGTATGACCTTTTGGAAAATTACAGGAACCTCACGAGAGAGTACAAAGGCTACCATCAGCCAAGAAGCTAGGTCTTCAAACTCGATGAAAGACGAACTCGAGAGAATGTTCCTGTAAGGCAAAAACAAAATGTCAAAAGTTATAAATATAGCCCCCTGCGAAAAATGTTTTAGGAGCACACCACGATATAGCAAAATGCCAAACAATGACAATTCAATAAAGATTTCCTTGAGAGCAGAAGGATCTGGCTAATCAGAAAATTAAGGAAGTGGATTCTCAAGAATTGACACTTGTGTCATACAATATTCAGGTGCTTCTATTAATCAAAATGTGATTAATTTATTTTGCATCAACAATCATCAACTCCGCATTTTTACATAGAGGATCTTTTTCTGGGAACAATATGTGCAAATAAAATGTCAGAGACCGTAAGTGATAATTGTCAGTTAGTCAGTCACAACTACATCATTACTTATCCAGAAGTTAACGATAAAGCACATTTTGGACATGAATATATAAATATAAATTTGTTTTCTCATGAAAAAAATAAAGTACAATGTATGAAACAAACTAGTTGGTACAAATACCTGACAGAATTGGAATTATAGCTCTTCAAAGAATACCAGCATATGTCATGAACTATTTCTGCACGCTCAAGAGTAAATACATCTCCCGGGATCACCCTTGCAACAAACTGACGAAAATCATCTAGACAAATAGATGAATCCATCGTGGGGCAGAATGGGTTTCTTCTGATCAGAACTGATATGCTTCTTTGAAGAATTTCATGTGTTTCATCAATTCCAAAGCATTTCACTGTAAAGAAACAGATTAGAAAATTAAAGAAGCAAACAACTTTATCCTATAAATAAATACAAGACCTGGAATGTGCGTGCAAGCAAGAAAGAGTCATATAACATACAGCAAGTTACTAGCCAATTTTTGATTGCAAAGTGGCTGCCGACAATATCAACAAATTTAGTAGCAAGCTAGTAATTGAATCAATCTGTAATCAAGTGCAGTTAAGGTCTATGCTACGAAAGAAAATACTCCTGTCTGTTATCGTTCAGCACATCATGATTCATGCTCAATCATTCGTACCTTCTTTACAAATAATTCTAAACCCTATAAACACTGATAGACTTAGTGGTCAATCAATGCACTGCTGTAAGCTAGGAATATGTGTCAAACACATAGGAAGATAAAGCAATGGAAGCGCCTTTGAATAAAACTTTATCTCAAAAACATTGTCCATCAACAAATAAATCTATGGTCTTACATGCTTGACTGTGAGCAGCCTAGCCCAACAATTATATTTAAGAAAGTCCACAAAAGTAACAGTAAACACAACAAGCAATTACTTTCATTTCATTTCCAAAGGATGCAAATATATACTTCTTGAACTGGTAACATCAACCAAAAAAAAAACAAAAAAAAAAAGTGGATTGTCAAATTTTGGGAAAGGCGATTCTCAAGAAGTTTACCTGGCTCAAAAAACAATGCCATGTAAATGCAAAAATAGCTTGAAAGAAAAAATGAGAAGAACCAGCTGTAGATGTCTACTGAATAACACTTGCCTTTACTCAACAACTGAATAAAGAGCAGAAAATATGAAAGAACACCCATACCTTTTCGATTGAGTAGCTTCATCGAAAGTTGCCTCTGGACAAACTCCCATTTAAGATTAATAAAATCATTTAGTAATGTAGATTTTGCAACTTCTGATAGAAGATGGTTCCAATTCCACATATTAGCAGGACGTCCTATGTCTGTTGCAGTTCCATTACTGCCATCTTCTGGACAGCTAAGAGAATTTTTCCACTCAGAAAGATTTAGTTTATCCAGAGCTGATCTATACCTTGTTTTTGCAGTATCTTCAGACACAACCCTGTCATTAGTGTCAAATTTACTTTGATATAAATCTCCATGACACTCATGCAGAGTAACTTCAAGCTTCAATGTACACTTTGAGCAACAAAATGGCTTTTTGCTTTTATTTGAAACATTTTCAGCACTTTGAAGTTCCTTTTCTGCTAAATCCCAAAGTCTTTTCTTAACATACAGTTTTCCTGGTAAAACAACCCACAAAAATGGCAAATCAATTTCATACCAATCAGAGAATGGAAACTTATCAATCCAAGCGGGAAGAAAGACTACAAGTAACTTTTATACCTAGAGAGGAAGAGAAAGCAATTGTAAACAAAGGCAGATTTAACAAACAGGATATGGCTTTCCCCCATTTGAGAAAGAATTTAGCCTCAGATCCATCTCCAATCATTTCCTGGATGATTCCTACCTGCAAGTGTAAATGAAATTGAAATTTGGTGCATAACAGGCCTCATCTGAACATATTTATTTTCATATATGAGAGGGATTATGAGATAGAAATCAAACCTGAAGACAGCTCTCAAGATAACATTGCACAACTTTCCATGCACTAAGATAACTGTCTTTCAAGTCCCATGATCTAGAATCAAATAGCAAAACTTCCTTGGCAGCTGATAAGTTCAGTTCAAAATTCTTAACAGCAATATTGTGCTCATGCTGCTGAATATTACATGTAAACTTCAATTGGTAGAGTTGGAGACGTAATCGATAAGCTTGTTTTGCATATGAAAGAGCCTAATAGACACTAAAAGATGAGAAACAATGTAAGATCAAAAAGGTACTGATACAAAAAACAATACCAAAACATGTCTTTCATTGGTAGGTCTTTCATTGTCTTGACCTTCTTATAATGGGGCAACTTCCCCTTTGCCTTAACGTTTTCTTTGCCAGAGTATGTGTGTGTGTGAATAAAAGAACTTGGTAACCTATATTGCAAGCGAACTTTAAATCTGTGGTACTAGCCTTTTATCTTCAATTACTACCTTAACATTCATTTAATTGACAATTGATCCTATCATATCCTATCCTATCTATTACAAACAACAAACCAACAACAAATGAAATAAGCATGACCTGTAAATACTAAGGAAACCAAGATTACTTTCATGATGGAAAGATCAATTTGAATTAAAAGAAGACAACATATTTCCACAGCCAATAGACAAATAATTTTGAAGTTCCAAAGTTGTTATGCTTTGTTTTTAAAGAATTAAGGTCTGCTTGGTTGCGTACATATAAAATGGGAAGGAGGAAATTGAAAAAGTATTTGGACATAATCAATATGATGGGCAACATATTTTTTACATTCTCATTTTCATCTCTACTTTACCTTGTCTAAATACAACTTCAGTATTCACCTATTCAACCAAGTAAACCTTAGGGGGAAAAATGCACTGATAAGTTATCACATCTAAAAGTCCAAACCATTTTTAGTTAGAAACATGAAAACCACATGAGTTGAAAATTAATCACCAAATCACCAGTATTGCAATCTCTCACACAAACAGTAGCACTTGAGACAAACATGAAACATGATTCAAATAACACTTGTCTATAGTTTAGAAGTTAAGAGACTGATGATCAGTAATATAAGAATTTAAATCAGAACCAATGCTACTTACCTCTATTAACTGTCCATTTGCAACAAGTCTTGGGCACAGATCATAAAAAAGACACGCAGCAAGAAATATAGAATGACTTGAGGCAGCAACCTAGGGGAAGATTAATAGAGAACAGAGTGATGATTTTGGATAAAAAGAGATTATGATAAGTTCTGTCTCAAAATGGCCTTACATTTGAAATCGCATCAGATGTTGCGTTTTTAACATAATCGACAGTGATGTCTGTTTGGAAAGGGTTCCCATCAGAGCAAACAAGAAAGAAAAACTCTGCTGAAACCCTATCAGTGATGATTCGTTTTGTTGAAAACATTTTATCCACAACTCAATCTTTGAAAGACCACTAAACTCATCCAATGAAATCAATTCCTGATTTACAGGCGAAACACAAAGGGCATGACTTAGACTTCTTCTCTCCCATAATAAGCTTAACCACTTCGCAATTGGGACATTCTTCCGCTTAAACATTTTAATCACCAGTCGATATGCATCATTGAACAGTTCCATGAAACCCTGAAGATGTGCCATTGAAACCGTTACTATAGATCTTACACAAAAACTACAGAAACCAAAATGATTAATTAAAGGAAAACGGACCTTCAATTGTAATAAATCAACTACGTTATAGAGTAGAATCATTATACTGTCGGATAGTGCAGAACAATCTCCTTCTTCAGAGGGATTAAGATGAGAAATGCTCGACAATAGATCCAAAGCAGCTTTGACATCTTCAAAGATTTGCTGCTCAGTGTACAAAACCAAGATATGCTTTTTTCAATAAAAGAAGAAATTTATTAAGAAACAAAGGAAAATATGATTACAAAGAATTAAGAGGATGAGAAATTCCCTTTACAATAACAAGAAAATGTAAACAAAAGAGACGGAAAAAAACATTAATGGTGCAAAGCTGCCCAATCCTCAACATACCCATAGGGGAAACCAAGCTAGGCCCTAACAAGGAAACTGTTGAATTTAACATCATAAAATGATGATGGCATCATCAGTGACAGTTATCCATCTCAAAATAATAGAAATATGACAGTGAAAATTATCAACATGGCACCTCTGAATTAGCTTCAGCTTCCTGTGTACATATTGCACGCAAGCAATATGTCACACACAATTGATGAGCAATGGAAGTCTTATTGGTAGATTCCTCACCAGAAATCTTCTTCTGCAGAAGAGGAATTAGGGCCTTGTTGGGTAAGCTTATCCAAAAGGACTTCTAGTAAAAGAAAATGAGCTTCTCCATAAGCTAAAATTAGCTTATGCATAAGCAATTTGTAAGAGCTCTCTCATATAGCTTCTCTAAAAGATGAGAGAACTTCTATAAATTAGCCAAAATAAGTTAATTTGAGCTTATGGAAAAGCTCATTCCATTTTTTTCTTCTTATTTTCTTCTCCTAGAAGTCCTTCTAAATAAGCTTATCCAAACAGGTCCTTACATCATATTAACGGCATATACATCTCCAACATAAAATACTTTACAGATAATAGACGTTAGATACTTGAGGGAAAACCAAGAAGAACCAAACAGCTTACCATAATATTTATTGCATCTGACAGACACTGAATGCAGTCTTTGAGACCATCTATGCCCCTAACCCTAAGCGCCTTTCCCTTTCTCACTAGAGTTTGTGCCTTTTGAAAACAATTAGGTGGAGTGCTATATATATCTTCAAGTAGCATACCTGTGATTTTCATTTGCATTTTCTGACATAATTTTGTGTGTTCAGAATCAAAACACATTTCCTCGTATGCCGTAAGCTCCTAAACAGGCATTAAGAAAAACTAAAAAGACACATTTGGAAAACAGGACCAATACACAAATTTAAACAAATGGCAGCAAAAATATGATGAAATTTCTACGCGAAGGAAATATCCACAGAGGCTGAACCTGCTCAAGGATCATGGCAGTATTCCTCAAAGACAATATAATGGAAGATGGTTTTAGCAGGCAGACTAAGGTACAATAATCAGTTGTCTCACCCACCTGCTCAGCACGTCTACATTTTATCTGCATAACATTACCATACCATACAACAATCAGTGAGACTGAAGAAGTAAACTTAAACAGAAACAGGAAACCTGCCAAATACTTAAAAGTAAATGCTTCTAAAATGTTACCTTTACCCACTGCTTTACTACAGGTATAGGTGCTGGAAGCCTCGCAGAAAAATCATTAGCAGTGCTCCAGTTTTCAAGGATCTCAATCATTATTTCTTCTATATTTGAATTGAGGACGTTTTTCTTAGTATCTAAGTAATCTAACAGAACAGAACTTCCGGTGCAAGCCTTCATTACTTCATCTTTCAAAGCATCTTCTGACATATTAGCACCATTATATTTGATATAGAGCCATGAAACTTTAATAGACAAGTTTAGCACCTCTAAAGCCTGCAAACAAAAAATATGACATTCTTATTATTTACTTTCAGGTACAACTCTCACATTTTCATTCTTCATTCATGACCTAAATATTTGCATTTCTTTAATTTTGCAGAGTCAAAATCAATGGTAAGAAAATAGAAATCTTACACAACTGGAGGTGCTTTTACTCAGTGTATGCATGTTTCCTTATAGATATAACACTTCTAAACCATTCATTCATTACTAATTGCTGCATTTTTATTTTTTGGAACCTATGAAAAATTGAAAACCATTTTGTGCCCTAGAAAGTAGTTCTTTGATTCAGCTCAAAGTAGAGTGCACCTTTAGTACAAGTAAGTTGTTTGCCTCATTTCAACCCAAGCGACCTTTTACAGCAGGCATGGTAGAGTTAAAAAATCCAACTCATGGACCCTTGCTAAATATCCAAAGCTTTCAGGCTAAAATAATCGTTTAACAGTATGTACCAAATAAGAATCAAGGAATGGTTATGTGATATCTATATTCCAATCCTCTTACTGACAGCTAAAAGCTTCCATCAAGTGATAAAGCTTCTAGTACAATATCTCTTTTACAATATTGGTTTTCCAAATCCATGACCAAGAACACATGAACTTCTTATGTAAACATGTCAAGAAGCAAACATGTTTCTGTGAGATATTATCATTAAATGGAATATTTCAACAAAAAAAAGGGAATGGAATACCACTTCATTTGTGAGGTTTTTGCCCAAAACTACAGCAAACTTGTGGAAATGAGATCTTAGGTGGTCTGATCTTGTTGCTTCAATCCACTTGCTAGCAAGGAAGCCCTTGATTAATTGTTTGCTCCCCTGAAACAGGGACAAAAACCTAATTAGCTTTTTAAAACACAAGATCCAACAATATTCTGGCATTCTGCAAATAGTTCAGAAATTCAATAATTTATTGTTTAGTGGGAAAACCATTATAGTAGAAATATGAGCATTTCATGGCAACAAGGAGAACCTCGACATTATGATTGGTTCTGATAGATATGGTGAAGGCTGCTAGAAATGTATCAAGCACTCTGATACTGTTTTTATCAAATTCATCTCCTTTGTTTTTAGACATAAAGCTGCAGCCAGGAAGAAGTGAAATTTAGATATTATCATAGAAAACAGCACAATATGAAATAAATAGAAGGTTTCATCTTTCAAACTTGATGAGATATTTTATATATAAACCAAATAACAAAAAATAAGCTCTTAGAAATTACTCTTCAATATTAATGTCACAAGTGAAAATTATAGTGTAGAAGAGAACAGATTCACTGGATATACCTTGTACTAGAAAGCATATGACAAAGGATATGGAATGCATCTTGGACAGTGGACATCATAGTCATAGTGGAATCATCATACACTTCGGTAACTAGCACCTCTTCTGCATCAATTGCTTTGACAAGTGGTTGGCATAGAAATTCCAACGCCTATATCAGCTTTTCATCCAAACCCAATAGTGTGCATGGGTAACCATTATGACATTGGTCTTCTACACTGGACGACACACAATTACATCGGCTGCAGATATGTAAGGAACCAAGCAATGGTGGTGAACCCTGTTGTATTTTCTTGTTTTCCAATAAAGTTCCCATCAAATGCTTAAAGTGGGAAGTGTCTGAGGATGCAAGCTTTCCAGTTCTGGACCTCAGTTTATAATTAGCAAGGAGCAATCCAGCAGCATAAAGCCTCAGTATTGAATAAGTGGGTGTCGTAACCTGCCCAGCTACTTCAATCAAAATGGAATACAAAATGTGGAGAATAGCAGTTTAAATGAAAAACTTAAACTACAAAACCTTGATAGAAACATACCTGTATGAAATGTTCTGCTATTTCGTTCAAATATTCTGCAAATATACTACCAAAATTTGCAGTTTCACATTTATTCACACAGTACTTTACAAGGTCAACAAACTCTCTTTCACTGCTTTCTCCAACAATGACCTTAAATGATAAATATAATTGATGAAATCAAGGGCTTCAACCCTACTAAAAAGAAAAATGAACAAAATAAACTATAAATGAACCTTCTTTTCATGGATGATCCAATGCAGTATATCGTTGATGTGCTGGATATGATCACCTGGAACTTCAAAAAACAATCTGCATATGGTCTTGGCATCCTCATAGAGTGTAATTCTGGCTGGAGATCTTGCGCACTCGTTTAGTGCCACACTACAAAACAACTTCACCAAACCCCTGTCGGGAAATGGCTTCATCCTGATCAAATGTACAGTGCAATCCATCAAATAAATTGCCAAACTCTTGCGCACCACCTTAAGAAAACTGGCATCCAATTCCCTGAAACAATAAGTTGTATAAATAGGAAATGTAATAGCTCAGTTCAGTCCAAAGGATACGAAAAAGGTAGTTGTTGTGGCAAAAACAAGACTAACACCCAAACAAAAACTCTCCTAGAGAGCATTAGAAAGTTGAAAATATAATAAATACAACTGACATACCAAACAAAGCTTTGAGACAAGCACTATTGAAAATCACGAGTAAAGAAAGAACCGGAGCCAAATACATAAATTACAGGCAGCAACGAGCCGGAGCCAAGGTTGTACTTCCTCCACAATCCGAAGCATCTTCCTAAAATCATCATTATTCTTAGCCAGGCCCTTGGCTTCACACCTCACTAGGTTCAGAACTACACTAACTACCAATTTGCATGAAACGTTGCATTTGACAAGCTCCTCATCTACTTCAGTAAGAAGATGCTCACTGCTACTAGTCTTTGAAAGCCTGCTTAAAATTTTGTTTCCCTCAACTTTGGATTCCAGAAACATTTTACAGTCATCGCAGAGGCAGGCCATCAACCTTTTCTCTATGAAGCTCTACCATGATGGGATTGAGGTTCAACAGAGAAGTTACGTGTTCGAAACAGTCCAGGCATGACCTGAAAACTTTTAACAATCCCTCCTTCAAGAATAAGTTATCGTTCGACCTGAAAAGTTGGTTGACCCGGCTGGAGATAAGCACTCATCCAGCAAGAGATGGAACCCCTGGACGACTGACTGACTTAGGGTTTTGTCGCAGGATTCTGTGAGTTGGGGGAGGTAATCGGAAAATCGTTTGTAGAGGCCATTGGAAAAAAATGGGAGGGAATTGCAAGAACGAAGATTGGAGATGAGAGATTGCGCGGTAAAATCCATGGGAAGAGAAAGCTCAATGTATGAAAGTAGAGAGAAGAATGAAATGGAGAATGAGAGCTTATTTGGCACCAACAAGACCGCTCTTCTACCTTCGTTTCAACGCGTCGTCTCTTCTCTGTCAAAACATTTCAACTTCCTTCTTTTCTTTCTTTCTTTCAGAATGTAAGAATCATGCATAATGTGTGACGTGGCATATTATATATTATTTAATATTAGTATTTTAGTCGGTTTATTTACTACCTTATTTATATAGTTAATAGATAGAAATATAAAAAAAAATTATATAGCACATCAAGAAATCTTTGGAGTTAAAAAATAGAATTAGAAAAACTGATAAAAGAAATATTAAAAAAAAGATTTTATTAGATTAAGAAGTGAATGGAAGTAGTTATAGAAATATTATGAGTCTGGTTAGCTACAAAAATTGATAAGATATTAAAAAATATAGAGTTAGAAAAACTGATAAAAGAAATATTAGAAAAAAAAGGCCAAAAGATTAGAGACTATAAAATTTGAAGAAAATAAAACTATATTGCACGTGGAAAGAAATTTTAAAAAGAGATAATTATAAAATAAATTAGAAACTATAAAATTAAAAAAAAAAAAAAAAAGATAAGAGAAGAGGTAACGATGTAACTTTAAATTTTTGTAATATTAACTTTGAAAATTGAAAGGTAAATTGAATTAAGGATTTGAAATTATTAATGAAAGAGAGAAATTTTCGGAGTTAAAAAACAGAGTTAGAAAAATTGATAAAAGAAATATTAAAAAAAAAGATAGCATTAGATAAAGAAATGAATTAAGGTAGTTATAGAAATATTGTGAATGTGAGTAGTTACACAACTTGATAAGAGAAATTTTAGGAAAAGTAAAAAAACCAAATGCACGTTAGGAAAGTATTCAAAATGGATGTGACAAAGAGTGGGAAGAGTGGAGCAATGATAGTACAAATAGACTTATTCATTTATAAATATAAGGAGATTTTATAAAATAAAAAAGAAAAATTTGCAATGAAAGTGAAGATTTGGCTCGTTTAGGTTAGAATTGTTCCTTCTTCTTTATGTATTTTTGTTTCCACTCCTTCTCTTCAACGTTCTTTCATCCGACGAGAGTTGTCATTGAAAATCGTAGCCTTACATATGTTCTGTATGCAGTATGCAATAGACCGCGAGTGTGTGATCAATAAAATTTTCTCATTCATTCCTCCCAATACTCTCTTGAGTGTGTGTTCTTTCTTATCTCGAACAAAATGGTATCAAGAGCTTCTTACGATCCAAGACATGTGTGTGTGAGAGAGAGCATCTTTTGTTTTGGGTCAAACAACATTTTTTTTTTGCACAATTGTCCGTTCTTGATGGGAAGAATTGGGAGAGGTGGTGTGCACAAATGAGGTGTTGTTTAGGTTCCAAGATGTGTTGGACATTGTGAATTTTGTAACACTCATAAAATTTTACAAGAATGTGTTATTGATTATTACATAATATTTGTATAGTGTGTTAATATTTTATAAGAATATCTTAATCTTAAATTTTAGAATAACTATAATCAACATTTTTTTTTTTTGCTGTCTTGAAGGGGCAAAAGCCCAAAAAGAAACTAAACAGAATTACATAAAGTTGACGAATCAGCAATCAGCAAGTCCAAGACGGAATCTGGAGGAGCAAGAAAAGAAATAAGACCTTGTGCCATAGCCAAACCATATTTGGCAAATGAATCTGCGGCTTTGTTGCATTCACGCAAAACATGCTTGATTGTGACCTTCATTGGATGACCAAATGCATGTTTAATGGCCCGAACAATTTGGTGGTGAGGATGATTGTCAGAACAACCCTCTTCTATGAGTTTAACTATTTCAGCAGAGTCCGTTTGAATTTGGACGTCTAAAAATCCACGTTCCTTAGCTAGTTGAATTCCATGAAAGATTGCCAGTAAATCAGGTTGAGTAATAGAGCCCTTCTCAATATTGCATGCAAAACCTCCTAGGAAAACACCGTCTTTGTCTCTAATAAGTCCACCACATGAAGCGATACCATCTAAATGAGACCATCTTCAAAGTGTTGCGCTGAAAGGGTAGCCAACTCCATCTGTTTTAATTTTGCCAAAACTGCTTCCATACTCCACCAATCATTACGAAAGACTTTGGCATTTCTCCTTTGCCACAAGATGCCCAGTAATAATCCAAACTTGAGAGCCCAATGGATAGGAAATGGATCTCTTTGTCAAAGATTAAGCAGTAGCCACTCCTTACTATTTCCTGCAAAAAAACAAACTGTTAGCATGGATGGGAACCGCACTGTCCCATATTAACTTTGCATGTTCACAATCCCTCATGCAATGAATCAAAGTCTCTTTGGAATATCCACACATTGGACAATTCGGGTTGTCCGTGAAGCCCTTTTCCCATCTGAGCTCATTTGTGGCCAAGGCTCCTCGTCCCACCTTCCACAAATGGGCACGACACCTCTCCGAACCTTCCCACTTCCAAATATTATTGAATAGTGGAATAGGAGAGTTATCCACTTTAGCAATCTTATAATACACACTTTTAATAGGTAATAGCTCCTCACCACAACCATATTTACCTTTCACCACTTGCACCCACAGGCTCAAAGGTTCTGTACATAACTCCCAAACAATTTTCATCATAAAGGAATCATTAACATTCCTTGCCTGCCTAAGCCTGAGTCCTCCTTTCTCCTTAGGCTTGCAAAGAGATTGCCAAGCCACACAATGAATCTTCTTGTCATCATTAGTATCACCCCAAAGAAAATTTCTACAAGTTTGATCTAACTTGTCACAAACAGCCCGTGGGATGTACTCTGATTGAATAATGTACATGGGTAAAGCACTTAATACAGATTTTGTGAGTGTCAACCTTCCTGCAAAGGATAATGTTCTGGCCTTCCAAGTACTCAATCTTTGTTGTGCCTTCTCCACTATATGATTGTATGAATTCCTGGATATTCTGCTATGTTGAAGCTTGATACCAAGATATTTACCAAGATCATCAGTATGTTGGAATCCAAAACCATGGCTAATCTCCTCTCTCACTCGCCAATTAACATTTTTAGAAAAACATTTTAATCAAGAATAAAGTATTTAAATTTAAATTAACAATAATAAAATATTATATATATATATATATATAGATAGATTATGTTGATTGTAGTCCAATCTTTTTTTAAGACTAAGACCCCAAATTGAAAACCTTTTTCATTTTTTTTAATCATTCATTACATTGATAAAAATTAAGAAGTCATATTTAAGTGAAATTAGTCACTTTTACTTACCATTTTTATGTAAATTATAAGTAAAAAAAGCAGTAGGAACTAGAATAAACAGATCAATAGTAATAAATGTGAGAATATTTACTTCCATATTCTTTATTATGTTTTCTTTCTCTTAAATTTTCAATAAAAAATTCAGGATTTAATCCCATAGAGATGATAAATCTTTCATTGAGAATTAATTCAACATTAGTATAAATTTGATTTCAATGATATCAAATTGGATCAATATCATCCGTACGATGCACGGATTTATTGAGGAGAGAATAAATTTTTAATATATTAATTATATTTAAGATTTACATTACATAATTTAAATTATGATATAAGATTATTATTTAACTATTAATAATTTCTTTTAAAAACTATTAAAAACTGTTGTACTACATTGAGCAAGAGACAGACCACACAACACAAGACAAAGAGTGTTTCAGATTCAGTCTCGGATCAGGTCAATTTTGTTCCCTGCATTTTTTATTTATTTATTTGCGTTGTGATTTGTTTGTTTGAGTGTGTTTTATTTTATGTTTATCTATCTCTATCTGCTTAGAGTTTCAATTAAAACCTATCCCAATCCGATTCTCCATAACTGCACTAGTGTTTTCCTATATGTATGAATTTGGCTGCACTTTTCCTACAAATTTACTTGGAATTTGGTGAGAGATGAGTTTTCAAAGACTTTAAATTCTCACTAAATTATAGGGGTATACAAACAAAAAATAAAAATAAAAATGAACCAAACCACATCTAAAATTACGAGACCGTTTTTGAAATGGTTTTAGCCGGACTGCTTTGTATATTAGAATCCAATTTGGTGCACCGTTTGTTTGTTAAAATAAATGAGGAACAGCGAAATCAAAGCAAACAAAGCCCCTAATTCCTCTTTGTGAACCCTAATTCACTCATCCCCTTCAAAATCTGGATCATGTTTTTAATTCAATCGTTCTTTTCTCCCTAACCTCCTTGTCACGTCGCAACTCACAGTGTTTATTAAGGTAATTATGATGTCTGGGGGAATAAACAGAGGTTTTATTAAGAGAAGTTTTGCTCAAATTCAAGTTTGGCCTTTGTTGTTGCAGATTTGAATGTTGGTAAATTTGTTTTCGTGGCTGTTTGCTTCTTTAGAAGATCTGTGAAGGTTTATCATCATCTCTCTGCATTCCCAAGTGCCCCTTTTCAGATTGGATCGTCAATTCTCATTGTCGACATGGAATTTCGAAATTTTGACCCAAGATACACTGGGGAGTTATTGAAGTACATTTCTTCGACCATTCTATTATGCTTCTGCTTAATTTACTTGAACTGCTCTTCAATCTTCATTCTATGTTTCTGCTGAACAGGCACATGGATAGGCAGAATGAGGTCTTTATGGAAGCATATAGATCGCTGTTCCATGAATTGCGGAAACTTCAGGTTTTTGCATCTCCACTGTTTTGAATTTCCCAATTTGCAATTTGGTTTTTAGGGTTTGCAGTTTTTCATAACTTGACTTGTATTATTTTTCCTGTACTTTTTATTCTGCTACTGGTTTAGCAAAAAATAAAATCAAAATTATTTTGGGGTTTATTTGTCTTTTGAGACTTGATCTCCATTTGTTTGGAGTTGATAATGGAAGGCTGTTATTCATTTTGCTTTTGTCTGATTAATAGAAATTGCATTCTTTATTTTGGACGGTTTAGGTAGTAGAAAAGCAATTTGATATGTGTGATGAAATGTACTTTCAATTGGGAATTTGGTACTAGTTTCTGGTTGTAGTTATATATTAATTAACATGTGATTCTAGCTCATTTGATTTCAATCTATTGCTCCAAATAAATCAACAATTTAACTTCTACATGTGATGCTTGATGCTTATATAGCCCTGTTGATGGTTACTTTGTCTTTGCATTTTGATATTGATTTCTTATTATAAAAATTATCTTACAGATCTAGTTCATTTGATATCTTGTTTTAATCTCTTGCAAGTTGCAACAACACATTCTTTCCCATTGATCATTGATGTTATCAGCTCTTTATATGATTTATCTTCCAAATGTATGTTTATGACACACCTTTTGATGACTTGTTGGAAAGCCACGTTCCATTATGACACTATTTGTGATATTTCTGTGCTTTAAAAAAAAAAATTGAATTCCCCCACCCCCCCGTTTGATGGTGTGATGGCTGTCATGTTACAAAACCTTTTTCAGCCTGGGGAGGGGGGTACTAATATTTCAAGACATATAATTAACTTTATTTGAACTTTTCTTTGATGACCTTTAAATTGAACCCAAATTCATGTGATCATCTACATCAACATGAATTCTCTAAATTTTGGAGTTTTGATTTTTAGGTTGAAGAAGAAATGCTTATGCGCCAGATGTATGAAGTTATGTCAGCTCATGGTCCCACTAAAAGTGTATGTTGATCTACACATCTCATTATTAGTCCATTAAAATTATTCCTTAGTCTGTCCAAAATATTTAATTTATAATTTGTATTTATCTTTTTTTTTTTTCTCTTTAATAATGATCATATAGTTGATGGTTTATAATTCTAGTCCTAAAGGGTGTTAATTATGGGTGGTTATCTAATGGGAACCCGTTTTCTATGGTTCTTGGACAGCTACCTCTTAAGGTCTACACTAAAGTAGCACAACCTTACAAGAAACACTATTGGGGGGAAGGGAGGAGTTAGTTATAGAAAGAGAAAGGGAGATAGAATCTGATATATAGGGGGAGAGAGAATAAGTTTTTTTTTTTTTTTGGGGGGGAGGGGGTATGTTTTGAGATTATTGTTGATTGGAGCCTAGAGGCGTGTCTCTGGCTTGGGGGCTTGGCCCTTATTTTCTTCATTTCTTGTAATTCCTTCATCTTCTATATACAGTAATGCAATTCCTTTTTAGATAGGAATAGTTCCTATCATTTGGTGCTTTTGTTGAGTTGAACTCAAGGGCCCCTGACATGCAGGTAGATGAAGAAGAAACAGTTGCTCCTGAAGAAATAATAGCAACTAGAGAAGGGGAGCGAAATGGCAAGACAAATTCTGAAGCTCAAGCAGTGGAGGAGGCAACTTGGGAGGCAGCAGAGACGATCAAAGAGAAGTTTCCTTCTCTCTACCCTGAGGACAAGGCAGAAATTAGAGAGGGTGGTATTGATGGAAACCCAGTTCCAATGGTTCCTGGACAGCCTACAGGTGAGAAACCTCCTAAGGTCTACACTAGGAGGTCCAAAGCTCAAGTGCCTAAAGGTTAGCACAACCTTATGGGAATCATTATTGGGGGTAAGCGAGGAGTTAGAGAAAAGGAGGTAGTATCTGATATATAGGGGGAAAGAGAATAAGTGGAGGGTATGTTTTGAGATTATTGTTGATAGCAGCCTAGAGGTGTGCCTCTGGCTTTGGGGCTTGGCCCTTATTTTCTTGTAATTCCTTCATCTTCTATACAATTCCATTTCAGATAGGAATAGTTCACATCATTATCATTAGCCTTAGAGGGAAGGAAGTAGGGGGACTGTTTTTGTACAAAGGAAGTTAGGAAAAATAGCGGATAGCTTTGTTTTGAAATTTGTGAGTTGTGACTGAAGCAGTTCTCTCAATGTGAGGGACTGAAGCCTGTGTTATGTATGTTTCCTTTCATATTGTTTTTGAATTCCTAAGCGAAGACTTGTATCTGTTGTTCTCTTATACTTTGGGATTTCAATCAATTAAACCATTAGCAATTTCTCTTTAATTTTTGGTGTTTATTTTTGAGTCTTATCAAACTTTTACTGTAGGTGGACGAGAAATAAATGTTAACTCAGCACTTAGAAGTGTGGTATTGAGCACAGACAGATTACCTCTGTCTTTTGTATAGGCTATTTGTGAAATCTCACCGATTCTAGCAATATTTCAATTAGTTAACAGCTTTTGATGCTTAAAAATAAAAACCCCTTTAAAATATCTTTCTACGAGTTTTTTTATGAGTTCTTTCTACGAGTTTTATAGCCGGACTCCAACGGATATTAAATTGAAATACTACCAGAAAAGTTTAATGCCATTTTAAGTATTTCCAATACATTTCTGTACCAAAAAAGTTTTCCAATTCATTCTGTTTTTGTTAGTGCTGAATACAATTACTCGATCCATGTAGTAGCCAATCTCACCCAATAGAAAAAGCTGGTTATTTTATCGTTTTTGGTCACGCAATGATTCCCCTTTATTGTATATTTGTAAGTGCAATTTTTTTTTTATTGGTCATGGAATCAATGAACCATGAGGTTTTGAGAGGTGGCTATGGTACTTCTGTTGTTTATTTGGGTAATTCTATGAGGTGATTGATTTTTCAAGAGTTGAGTCATGATAGGTTGAATTGATTTTTACACGTATAGAATAAATCTGTCAGTTTCTTTATACACTAGCAAATATCATAATGTGATCTTACAACAGACACAACCTCTTGAGGGGCAACCTCATCATAGATTTATTTATCTTTTTCCACCCCTCATTTTCCTTATTTTTAAACAAATTATTTAGTTGCAACTGGGGTGTCCAGTGTATATATAGGTTGCTTTGATATCTATTCTGATGTTTCACTTTGTACAGAATACTGGCAATCCTAATGCATATAATAGTGGAGCTAAACACCCCAAGAAGGAAATTAATGAAGCGAATGAGGAACAGTGAAGACATAATTTTGGTTCATATACTGCTGTTCATAGTTTATGGAAAACGAAAAAGGGCATGTTTCTGTTGTTTCTTCCTTTTTGAGCAACAACTGTTCGTGGTTTATTCTCTCTTTAAATGTTCATTTTTTGTGGAATATAAGTGTTATAAAATTTTCAAGTACAACCTAGAGGAGGTACAAGTGTAATAAGGTACAAAATACTCAATTTCAAGTTAAATCGTTTGGAAAATTGAAATTTCTGAATATCATTGGAAAATGAGGATCAGAACATGACTTTTCATTTTTGCTAGTTTCCGCACATTTGTCTCCCTATATGGTGCACCTTATCCTTTTGAAAAAGCTGAGTAATAGCATTGACCAAGCTCCTACCCGCATGTGAGAAAAGTTCAGTTATGTGAGCCAACCCCATTTGCAAAATCTCTCAAGTTCATCATCGCAAGATATTTTTCAGATAGATAATGAATCTTGTAAGATACAAGAGAAAATACCATGATTCCAAGACCTTTGATAATTTTTTATATCAAAGCTCTCAATTTTAATAAATTTCATACAAATCATAGTTATTAAGTTCACATAATCAATATGCCCGTGAGACTCTCAGAACTAATCTCCTCAACAGTAAGTGATCTATCTTTTCAGCCAAAACGGTTTACAGTTGTATTTGTAACCATAAATGATTGTATTTGTTCACAATTTTCCACAATATCAAGAAACATCACAAAACTACAATCGCGATTGTAATTTAAAACGTTAGCATAAACTAAACAAGGACATCAGGTTGTTAATTAGTAAATTATGAAGTCAAGGCTCAAAAGAAGTATGTCCTAAAATATTTTATGAAAAAAATTGATATCAGCAAACAAACACATGCCAACAAGATCAAATAACCTCGTCAGCCAATTTCTGAAACGCATAATTGTACACACGACGACCACAAAATTTATTTCACAACAAAAGAAAAAAGAAACAGCAGAACAAAATCAAGAGAATTCAAATTCAATATATATAGAGAAAGAAGTCCGATTTTCCATCAATCATAGCAAACCAAATAGCAGCCGAAAAGAGTGACCAAATTAACATATGCTGAACTTGCTTGATCTAGAGAAAACCTATACATAACATTACATACTACCAAGAAAAATAAGAAAGAGAAAGGAACAAACACATGGAACATGATTAAGAGAATTCAAATCCAATATATATAGAGAGAAGTCCCATTTTCCATTAATCATAGCAAACCAAATTGCAGCCGAAAAGAGTGATCAAATTAGCATATGCTGAACTTGTTGGATCTTAGAGAGAAACTATACATCATGACATTGATTACATACTAAAGTAAGCAAGAAATAAAGTGGAACATGATGATGAAAATCAGCCAAAGAATGCGGGGTCATAGCCATTGCTAGTGGTGGCCAAGATATAGTAAGCAATAACATGGCCAATGGAGCCCCAAGCCAAGACATCAACAATGTTGAATCCAACAGGGTCATTGGACTTGAGGAGGCTGACATACTCCTTGGCACGTGTGTCACCAGCCTCAAAGTGTGTGAGTCCGTTCTGCTCAGGCACTTGTTTTGCCACGTTCTCCCTTTGGAAGTTGAAGAACACAAACCTCCCCAAGAAGAGGGAGAGGCCAGTGCTGAGGCTTATCACAAGGGCTGAGTTGAGCTCAGCTCTCACACCTCCCTTTGGAACAACCCTTTTGGTGGTGGTGCTCACTTTGGTTGATGAGGCTTTGGTGAACCTTGTGAGGGGTCTCAGACCTTGAAAGCACACGTTGGATGGCTTCATATGATGGTGCTTTTGGATGGTGGGGGATGATAAGGCAGGGGTTGATATCATGGATGAGGCTGAGGCTGCCATTTTGGTTTGGTGGAACTAGAAATGGATGGACTTTGGAGGTAACAAAGATGATAAGAGAATTGTGCAGAATGGAGGAGTAGGTAGCTAGAAGCAGCATATATGAGATGGGATCATATACCATGAAAAAGGGGTGGTGGTAGAGTAAGATAAGATGCATTGTGATTGTAAGCCATGGAATAAAGATTTGCCTGATGACTTGGCTTGCTTTTATTGGTTTGTTTTGGATCACAGATATTTTATTGCTTTCTATTTATGGTTTTAATTGGGCGAGCTTATATTTTGCGACTTGAATATTGTAATATTGCTTGCTAGCTATGACCCCATGGTGTAATTAATATTTATGTACAAAAGTCAGGACTGTTAAATTTAATGTTTTACTTTTGCATG
This sequence comes from Pueraria montana var. lobata, assembly GCA_026413185.1. NCBI lineage: Eukaryota > Viridiplantae > Streptophyta > Magnoliopsida > Fabales > Fabaceae > Pueraria > Pueraria montana. Next base: position 71,153,738 of record CM048654.1, read on the forward strand.
TTAAACTATTGTTATAACTTTGACTTGAAGAAAGGAATTTTATTTGTCTTTCTACAGGCTTAAAAGTTTTATTCGGATAAACTAGTTACGAAAGGTTAATAGTTAACCATAATTCCGGTTAAAATTGAACATTTTAACTATCAATATAGCTCAGGTTTTGAGAGACTTTGCAAGTGAAAGAAACTGAATTATACTGATGGTAAAGAAATAATTGTTGTCATAAAACTCTAACAAAAAGTAGAGACTGCGAATTGTTTTGGTGTTTCTCTTGGCCATATTTATCAAAATCATGTTCCGAAGTTTTGATGTCAGAACTGGTTGAGAAGCAAAATTTTAATAGATGTTACCATGTCATTGCCATTTAACAACTGTACCTGCGTCAATATTTCGGCAACCTTCGGCCCTGTCTCGATTAACCTTAAAATAAAAATCGCTTTTTAGGGCTAAAAGCCTAAAAGATGACAGATTACAATCCATATTTTTAAGGAAGTAATAATTAACACACACAGATTTAAGCTACTACATGTATGATCAAGTTTACTACATAAATTAACATTTTCTTTACAAATCTAAATATAATTTTTTTTTTTTCAGAAATCTAAATATAGTCCAAATACTTAAAAGTGTACCTTTTTACTGATGTTCATGCCATATTTGTTAGTTTTTTTTTTTTTGGTAAAAGAATAACTTTTATAAAAAAAAAATAATTACTTTTAAAAGCTTTTCATACATTTATTTCACCTTTTCAAAATAATTAAAAGCCATAAAAATCTAAAATCTGATAATAAAAAAAAACTATTGTAAGTAACTTCATAAAACCAGTTACTTTCTTTTAAATGATTTTTATAATCATAAACTAACATAAATAAATTTTAAAAAAAAATCTCTAAAAAATAGTCACTAAATTATTTTACATTGAAATAACTTTTTTTCAATATGTAACAAACCGTCCCTATTTCTCACAGCTTTATCATTATTAGTGATTCATGTATAATTTGAGAATATAAGTGATATCTTTTATTATTAAAAAAAAAACTAAATATTATCAATGAGCAAAATCCATTTTTTCCCCTTGAATGATTCACTCCGTTCCACTTAAACGTTAACAGGACAAGTCAATGGACAAAGATCAAAGAACATCATGTTTTATATGTTGTCTCCATAATCTGTTTCCACAGACAGAATCTTTGTAAATTACATACTGATACTCTGAGCATCACAAGATCACCCACATACAACACATTTTACTTTCCACCCCATTTGCACTATCATTGCCTTCTAGCCTTCTGTACATCCCCTCTGGCTTTCCACACACTGATATAAACACACCCTACCAGTGTACAACAAATTGAGAACAATAACAGGATATTCAATTTATACATAAACCAACCTACCTCAATCAGACATTAAAGCAGGCTGTTCAAGTGCACCAGCTACCATGTCATTTTTTGTTCCTTGAATATTCAAGTCAGTGAATCAAGGTATTTATAATAACGTCGCCGGCCATACTCAAGAAGGCTACCATAAGTGCGATCCCAGACCCCAATGAACAGGGACTCTGTGTCTGGACTGAAAGATATGCCTGATATCTCGCCGAAGAAATCAATTTCCTGTTCCTTCTCATACCCACTATTTACATCATAGACATGTACAAAATCTGCAGGCTCTGCCACAGCCATATACCGGCCATCTGAAGTATACCTGATTGAACGGATGGCTCCAAGGTTGCTCTTCAGCACAGCCACTGACTTGGATAAATTCCGTAAGTCCCAAATTCGGCAGGTTTTGTCCTGGTTTCCAGTGGCAAAGGTTACACCATCAGGATGCCATGATGATGCAAATGAATAATCAAAGTGCCCAGACAAGGGAGCAATTGTCTGCAAAACAAAAAAAAATATCGTATTAGCAAAATTTTCCATTATAAGTTCTCTAGGGATACAACTGAATAAAGAATTGATTGGTTGTTGAACAAAAAAGGAGTACACTATTACCTTTCCATTTTGGGAGTCCACCAACATACCTTCAGGATTGTCTCCAACAATTACTAGTAGTTTACCATTCGGGCTGAGAGAAGTATGCTGCAGTAAATGAAGACAAAGGAAAAAAAAAATTAGAAAGCAAAGGAATGATAGAAAAACAGTATGATCTAACAGAAAGATTATCCAGATTACTACTGGCTTGTTACATGACCATATTCCAAAGGCAGTTATTGACACTCCCATTCTTCTGTTATTTCTCAAAATTGTTTAAACCTTAAGAATAGTAGTTAGAGGAGTGGGAATAGACAACAAAGATTGCCAATTGCCACATCCATATTGCTATTAATGCAATTAATGCAAGACATATTGCTACATTGTCTTGCATTAATTGCAATAAGAAATTGTGTTACATCAGACTACATTGTCAGGCAACATTTATTATTGCAATTAATGCAAGACAATGTTGTTTGATGAGAACAAATGGTAACACAATTTCTGAAGGAACAAAACTGAAGTATCCATTTATCAGTCTTGGGAGAGGAGGGAAATGAAGGGAAAAAAAGTCTTAAGGACTCACGTTCACTGGCCAGGGAAAACGAAAATGATTAGAAAGCTGAAATTTCTCCATATCAAAGTCTCTGACTCCACTATCATTATTTGCAGCTGTGAAATGAACTGCACCACTAAAAATCAGAAAACAAGTACATTAAACTTGGTGCCTATATCAATAAATCAAATGACAAAACCACCAGGAGAAGGAAAACTATATACCTAGGACAATCATAAATCTCAATGGCATTGGTGATAGCATTATCATCATAAGTTGTTCTCGTGCAAAAGCTAACACCAGGTCGATCTAGGTGCTGCATTCCAGTAACAAAGAAGGTGATAAAATCTTGATATCTGTTGATAGTTCTAAAACCAAGAACAATTCCTATGAGGGACAAGTTAGAGCATCTGGCAGAGTAACTATAAAACATAAGCATGTACAGTCTGATAGCAATTATCTATGAAAATATACATTTGCAAATGCCTAATAAGAAATAACATGAATCAAAAGATAATCCAACCAATGCTTGTAAGAGAAGCTGAAAAATGAAAGACTAGGAGGAATAATGGAGAAAGGAGTTTCAACACTAAAGTACGCCACTGATATTAAATATCAATAACAGGTTTGATTACATCAAAGCATCCCGCTCAACTAATAGGATCTTACGATCCTACGATTTAACTTGTGATCCTAACAACAATAGCTTTGATACCATATTAAAAACAAACCAGAGCCTAACCCACACCCAAAAGCTAACTCAAGGGAAGAGGATTGCTCAAGTCTTATGAGGAGTATTCTGGTCATATACCTAAAATGTGGAACATCTTAACATGTTTCATGAAATGCCCAGAGGTCCAGGAGCACAATTTACACTTACTGTATCTACTAACAGATTACAAAAGTAAACACCCCTAAAAATCGTCAAATTACCTTACAAATAAGTTCACCCTGAAATCCTCCAACAACTAGAAGCTTCTCTTTCACTGCAAGTGTACTGACTTGAGTTTGAGTAAAACCTTCTAATAGACTTTCAGGATGTTTCTGACAATAAAAAGTGATAACTTGGAAGATTAAGACCGTGATTGATCAATTTAATCATAAACTTTTGCAATGAACAATCAGAAATCTATGGTATTCATTTAGAAGAACATTATCATAAGGGATATTCACCTCTGATGGTGCAACATGTCCTGAAACATTAAGTACTTCTGAACTTTTGCAAGACAAACAGGACCAATGCATTATTGAAAACTGTGACATAAGGTATACATCATGCTTTGATGTAGCCCATACCAAATTCCTCAACTGCGCAATCATTTAAAAAATAAATAATGTCAGTCAACCGCCCACAACAGCAATATCCTATCTCTTCAAAAGCCTATACAATGATCGATACTGCTTGAGATTAGCATGCTAAGACAAACTGTGCAGCAGCTACATATCAGAAGTGTAGAGTGTAGACTATCTGAATTTTTTTTTTGTTAATTTTGAATCTGTTCAAAGATTTTAAGAAATTTGGCTATCAACTTCAACATAAGGTGCATTAGGCACCAAAAATTGGTAGTAATAGTACTATTAAGTTCATGTTTTGTTCTCATTTCAAAATCAGCGGGCTTTCATTGAAAGGGGAGTGTTGTATGCATAAGAGCCCTTCTTCAAACTTTGCTTATATATTTGAATGTCTGGTTTTGTATTTTTCGGACAGTAATAAGCTGTTCACAAGTTCACAACTTCATAGAAATAGAATAAATAGAGCCAACATGCAACAATATGTCATGGTGTACCCTTAAGATTTAAAGCGTGAAAGAAACCAGAGTAGACAGAGCTTACCTGAAAATGAAGAATTGATGACTTTACTGATCTTGAATTTTTTCTGAAATCATAAAACGGATATCCTTTTTTGGTATTCTTACAATCCTGTATGTTATAGAGAATAATTGACAAGTCATCATGGAGTTATACTGTTATGCTTCTGACAAATGACGTGACTGAAAGAAAAAAAATCCATAAATATCAAAGAGTTTCGACAGGTATCAATTATTACCTTCCCTGACTTGTCCCCTGAACCAGGGATATTTTCATAATTCTTGTATTGCTCAAGCCTAGTTTGGCGATATCTTTCTCTAGTGATGCTAAGGCGATCCCAAGGAATTCCCTGGATGTCTTGTCCTCTTCTAGCCTGAGCAGCTGTAGTGTCTACTGCCTTACCACTCTGTACCAAAACTACAACATTAGTCCTAGAAATCTAAAGATAACTGTATAGTGTATACATAGTTGACATTTTCTTGATGAATCATTCAAGTAGGAGGAAGGTAATTTGACACCACCACTAATTGAAAATGATTAACCATAATACGAAACATACTCATCAACATTATATTCATAAAACAGCACAAAATGCTAAATATAAAACAGCACTTTACAAACCGAGTGATCATATTCATCTACATCAGACTCTACACCACCCCTTTCTCTATCAATAGATTCATCATCCATGTCATCTTCTACATCTTCCATTTCACATTCATCCGCCATATATTCAGCATCACCCCCTTGGTGATGGGACATGTTCTGCCCTACTAATTAGAACCTATAATAACAAGCATTGAAAAAATTAGAAAATCAGAGGCAAACAATAGTCCAGTGTGAGCAACAACAATTGGGTCCAAAAGTTTAAATGTATGAGTAAAAAATAAATAAACAACCACAAGTAAACAAAAACAAAAAATCAGTAACCAGTCTAACCTGCCTATACTTTCCAGAGAGTTAAAATATCATCTAACAAGGATCACTGCGTTAAGTAATGATGGAAAACAAGCATCGAAAATATTATTCAATTTTATACCTAATTAAGTTTTGATAATTGGAAACTCATAACCATGATTGGCATGTGCAACAACTAGCTATTTCTACGAACTCATTGAAAAGAACGCAAATACTAAAGCAGAAAATAATAATTTTTACACAACCCAGAAATTAGGGTTCCAATAAAATACCCTCCAAAATCATACAAATGAAATCAAGGGCATTTTTTTAAAAAAGGGAAAATTTGAACAGTTATTCTCCCCCAAATTCATCTAAAATTTAATAACCAATAGACAACCCAGAATTTAGGGTTTCGATAGAATAACGCCCAAAATTTTCCTATAATTTCTCAAATTCATCTAGAATTTGGCGATAATTGAATAATTACAACAAACAACCAAAATTCGTTGCTATAGGAAGTTAATATATCAAACGTAAAAATGAAATAAAATAAAATTGAATAAAAGAATAATTGAGCTGAAAACGAAACCAAAAAAATTCAAAGAGGAAAAAGAGGGTTAAATTTTGAGATTTCAGAGGATGCGAACCTTTGTTGGAAGGAGCTGTATCGATCTCGGTACTCAGGAATGCAAATTAACGAATGAATATAAATAAAAAAGATTATTAGTCTAATTTTCTATTTTTATTTTTTTACTTATTGGAATTTTGCGAAGAGAGCGTGAATTGAAAGAAAAATAACAACAACAAAAAAAAGTGATGAGCGTGGGGTGAACTAATTGGATTGCGAGAAATTGTTTTTTTAAATTATATAAAAATATTTTTATAATAATTAAAATTTAATTTTTTAATCTAACATTTTTCTTCAACAATAAAAAAATCTAACATTTTTCTTAATACAAAATTAATTATTTTTTAAAAAATTGTTATAAAAAAGTTTTTAAAAATTAAACAAAAACATAAAAAAATATCATTTTTCTCTCGTTTCATTTCAATTTAAAAGGCAAAATGGTTTCTGGCTAATTCTATAAAAATAACTTTCTTTTATCCCATTTATTCTCTTAAACAAATAATAGAAAATTAATATTCTTATTGTTAAATAAAATATAACTCGGAACAGGAAAGTAGAGAGAAAAGTAGAGAAGAAGAGGAGATTAGAGTTTAGAGAAAATGATAATTGTGTGTATTCTTTCTAGGAGAAGTAGTCTATTTATAGATACAAGGGATATCTGGAAAGTTACAAAAGATAAAGAGAAATAAGGAAAGATCATAAAAGATAATACAAAAAGATATGGACAGCCACAAATAGATAATTCATAACACTCCCCCTTGGATGTCTGTTATTTAAGAATGTGCCTCATTAAAAACTTTACTAGGAAAAATCCTGTGGGATAAAACCTTAGTGAAGGAAAAGAGTACATCATCCTTTAATACGTTATCCCCTGCTTCATTAAAAACCTTGCCAGGAAAATCCAATGGGACAAAACCATGGCGAAGGGAAAAAGAGTGCAGAATGTATTTATTTCTCCCCCTCATGCAGACAATCATTTTTAAGACAACGAAGTCCAATCTTGTGGGCTAGTTGCTCAAAAGTCTTCCTTGGCAATGACTTTGTAAAGAGATCGGCTAGATTCTCACACGAACGAACTTGTTGAACATTTATGTCACCATTCTTTTGGAGATCATGAGTGAAAAATAATTTTGGTAGAATATGCTTTGTTCTATATCTTTTAATGTATCCTTTTTTCAACTGAGCGATACATGTAACATTGTCTTCACATATGATCATCGATGCCATTTTTCTTGAGGATAAACCGCAAGTTTCTTGCACATGTTGAATTACAGATCTCATCCAAACACATATACGACTTGCCTCGTGTAATGCTAAAATTTCTGCATGATTAGATGATGTTGCTGCTATGGTTTGTTTCACAGACCGCCATGAAATGGCTGTACCACCGCATGTAAACAAACATTATATCTGTGATCTATCATTATGAGGATTTGATAAATAACCTGCATCTGCATAACCAATTAGATATGACTTTGAAACATTTGAATAAAACAAGCCCATGTCCATAGTGCCCCAAAGGTAACGAAGTATGTGCTTCACTCCATTCCAATGTCTTCGTGCGGGTGAAGAACTATATCTTGCTAATAAATTAATTGCAAATGATATATTGGGTCGTGTATAATTAGCAAGATACATTAATGCTCCTATAACACTAAGATATGGTACTTCAAGACTAAGTAGTTCTTCATCCTTTTCTTTAGGTCTGAAAAGGGTCATTGTTCACATCTAAAGACCTTACAACCATTGGAGTACTCAATGGATGTGATTTGTCCATATAAAACCTTTTAAGCACCTTCGTTATATAAGTTTCTTAATGCACAAAAATTTCGCTTTTTGAATATTCAATTTGTAATCCCAAGCAGAATTTTGTCCTTCCTAGGTCCTTCATTTCAAACTCTTTCTTTAAGCAATCTATGACTTTTGGAAGCTCTTCAAGAGTTCCAATGATATTTATGTCATCTATATAAACAATAATTATGGCAAATCCATTTTCAGATTTTTTCATGAAAATACATGGACAAATATGATCATTTTTATATCCTTCCTTAAGCAAATACTCACTAAGACGATTGTACCACATGCATCCTGATTGCTTTAATCTATAAAGAGACTTATTCAATTTGATTGAGTAATCTTCTCTAAAACTTGCACTGCAAGGCAAATTAAATCCTTCAGAGAGTTTCATATAAATGTCATTTTCCAGAGAGCCATACAAATTGGGTGTAACAACATCCATTAGATGTAAATTGAGTTCTTCATGAGCAACCATTAAATATAAAAATACTTACATCCACTACAGGTGAATATGTCTCTTTAAATTCAATATTGGGTCTTTGTGAAAATCCTTAAGCAACTAGTCGTGCTTTGTATCTCACAATTTCACCATTCTCATTTTACTTTTGCACAAAACCCATTTGTATCCAATTAGTTTTACACCTTCAAGGTGTATGGACTACAGGTCCAAAAATGATTCGCTTAGCAAGCGAGTCTAATTTAGCTTCAATAACATCTTTCCATTTTGGCTAATCATTTCTTTGTCGACAATCACTAATGAACTTTGGTACTTGATCCTCAATATCATTTATTTCATTTAGCGCTATATTATATGCAAACACTTCGTCAACGTTGACTTCATTTTGGTTCCATCGTACCATTCATGACATAATTTGATATCTCTTTATTTTCACTAATTTCAGGTACCTGAGTTCTTCTGGAACTAAAATATTAATTATGTCAAAGAAACCTTTTAAAGTTTTCATAACCTCAATTTAGCCATCTTACTTTTCAGCTCCTTTTCTTGAAGATTTTTCATCTTTGGAACCAATGGGTCTACCACGCTTCATGCGTGTCTAAGACTCGTTTTGCAATATTATATTGTCCAACAGGGACATCAAATTTCATTGGAGCATTAGCAGTTGATACATATGATTAAGCCACTCTTTTGGCTAAACTTTGTAAATGAATTATCTTTTGAACTTCTGGTTCAAAATGTTTTTGTACGAGGATCAAGATAATGATAATTTATTCAAACTAATCTCCTTTTTCCAACTGTTTATTATCTCCCCCTCATGTTGGGAAAACTAATTCAAAATAACAATTGACGCATCAAGTCATCTAATGTTGATGATTCAACATATTTTATTACATATGGAGATTCATACCCAACATATATTTCCAACCTTCTTTTAGGACTCATCTTAGTGTATTATGGTATAACAATTGGAATATACATCACATCCACAAATTTTCAAATGGGAAATATTAATAAGTTACTCAATAAATTTCAATGGGGAGAGATAATTATAACTTGTTGGCGTGATGCGAATCAATACTACAACATGCAAGATTTCATGTCCCCAATAAACCATTGGAAGTTTTGATCACATGAATAATGGTCTTGCAATCAACTTTAGATGTTTACTAAGTGATTCTGCAAGTCCATCTTGTGTATGAACATGTGCTACAGGATGTTCAATATCAATTCCAATAGACATACAACACTCATTAAAAACATGAGATGTAAACTCACCAGCATTATCAAGACAGATTTTCTTAATTGGATAATCAGGAAAATGAGCTCTTAGTCGAATTAATTGAGCTAACAATCTCGCAAATGTCTGGTTGCGAGTTGACAACAAACAAACATGTGACCATCTAGTTGATGCATCAATTAAAACCATAAAATATCTAAATGGTCCACATGGTGGGTGTATTGGTCCACAAATATCACCCTGTATCCCTTCTAAAAAATGAAATGGATTCATTCCCAATTTTCCTGGTGATGGTCTAATTATCAACTTTCCTTGGGAACATGTAGTATATAATAAATCATTGAAGAATCTTCTGGCTCTTCAATGGGTGTCCACATGAATTTTACAATATTTTTCGCATCATAATAGACTCGGGATGGCTGAACCGATCATGCCAAACAACAAATTTATTTTGATTTGTAAACTTCTGGTTTACAACATTATGCTTTTCCATTGTACTAATATTCGCGTAGTACAAACTATAAGAAAAGGCATGTAATTTTTTTTTCAATACACAATTAAGTCTCATGATATAAAGATATTTCACATTTCCTTCATTATTTGTTTTAATATAGTGTCCTTTTAGACGGATATCCTTGAAACTTAATATGCAACCTTGTTCCTCCAGGTAACAATACATTAGCTCTTCTGGAGCTTTCAATTATATTTGTAGTACCATAAATAGTACTATCATTAACTTCTCGCATTACTAAACCAGAGAAAATTTTATTATTCTTGATAGAAACTATCATAGTACTATCATTAACTTCTTTCATGACCTTGTCCACGACCATGATCACGATACGACCCTGACCACAAGATTATCCATAAGCATAATAATAAGATATTACTACATTCACTTCTGGGGATAGAGTATAATCGATCAGGCGGGCCTCATGATTTTTCATTGAAAACTCATTGTTTTGCTTAGTCGCAAGGAGGCAAGAAATTAAAAAAAAAAAAAAAAAAAAAATATATATATATATATATATATATATATATATATATATATATATATATATATATATATTTGTCGAGAAGGGGAGCATATGGCTAAAGTGTAAAGGTCCACTTCATTAACAATAGAAATTTTCAATTATATTCTAAACAAAATATATAAACCATGGCCATATCGAAAAATCTCTCAAATGAAAGTCTCACATACAGTATATGGAAAAAACTTTTGTCTGCTTTCTTTATTGGAACTTACAAAAACAACAAATAAAACTTTCACACATGATATGTAATTTATGTATTAAAAACATATTCAAGACCCATTGCAGTTAAATGTATTTTCGCATTTAATAGAGTTTTGATTAGATGTTTTATTTCCATTTTTTTTAATAAAGTCTTCAAGACCCATTGCAGCTAAATGCTTCTGCATCTAATATCCAAGATAAATAATTCTTTCCCGTAATATCAAGAGCCACAAATTCAAGTTTTACAAGGTTTGACATGTTTAAAGACTATCATAAAAATTAAAATAAACATATAGTAGCTTGCAATTTTCCAGAATAAACATCTAATCAATACCTGTAATTTCTTTACATTAATATAAAACGATGTAATATATATCCCCGATATTGATCTGACCGTATTGTTCATAACATATTAAGCACTGTATATAGATTCACGATCCTCTTTAAATCACCACATAACATATATGTGTTTATAAAGCAATGTTTTCATATAAACCTGAAAATCAATTATAAACCACCGAATGCACTTGTAAACATTGTAGCACACATTTTGCTTCTTAAAATAATATAAAAGACAAAAAAAAAATTCAGTGGTTGAATTCTTCAGATAAATGCAACGTATATAACATATCAAAATTTTAATCCATTATTTATTAAGGGAATGTACGAAGCTGAATCCATTATTTATAATGGTTGTAAAACGTACTTCGTATACATATACGAAATTTTAAAGAGGTGCTGATATCAACAATAATAATAAATAGATTAATTTTTAAAGTAAAAGATAAAATAGATAGATAAATTAGTTTCAAAATATCTTGACCAAATGTCAAGCAGTATACCTAAACTTTAGGAGGTGCAACATCAAGGGACAAATAATCAAGAAGAAAAATTATTTGTACTACCTTCTCACTTCTAGTGGGAAAAATTATTCTCACTTTTACATTATTTTCTCACTTCTGGTGAGAGAAATTATTTTCACTTTTGTATTATTTTCTCACTTCTTGTGAGAGAAATTATTTTCACTTTTGTATTATTTTCTCGCTTCTGGTGAGAAATTATTTTTATAGAGAAATATAACCAGTTCAGAGTCTTGGTCTCTCTCAAATAATTTTCTTCTTTGATAGAGTCTTCGGGACTCAAATAATTTTCTTCTTTGATAGAGTCTTCGGGACTCAAATAATTTTCTTTTTTGCTAGAGTCTTCAGGACTCTCAAATAATTTTCTTCTTTGATAGAGTCTTCAGGACTCTCAAATAATTAATTTGTAAATAGAACACAAATTTTATCAAACACATAGTATGAATAATGAAATTGGAGAAAGAGAAAATCTGACCTTGAAATCTGAATTTGAAAGAACAACTTTCTCCAATCAAATTATTTACAATACCTTTTCTTGCAGGTTGCAATACCAATTGTGGATGACTCGAGGAAGAAAGACAATCGTGCTGATAACGTGTTAAATAAAATATAACTCGGAACAGGAAAGTAGAGAGAAAAGTAGAGAAGAAGAGGAGATTAGAGTTTAGAAAGAATGATAATTGTGTGTATTCTTTCCAGAAGGAGTAGTCTATTTATAGATACAAGAGATATCTGGGAAGTTACAAAAGATAAAGAGAAATAAGCAAAGATCATAAAAGATAATACAAAAAGATATGCATAACCACAAATAGATAATTCATAACACTTATCTCATTTTTCTCTTTTCTGTTTTCTTCCGCTTCCTTTCTTCCTAAACAAACAAGGGGTAAAGAAAACTATTGAAAATGGTGCTAGTTTTTTTTTTATTTTAGGTTACACTAAAATCAATTTCAGATTTCTCATTATATATAGAGAAAGTGGTGAGGAATTAAATTACTCTTTCTCATTATAAGAGTATTGTTTGGTAAAATTGTTTTTTTTAATAACTCTTTTATGCATCTGAAAGTTTTATTTGAATAAATTTCTCAATAAACATTTATAAGAAAAGAAAAAGAAAATAAAATGAATTAATTTTTCCCATCATCTTATGCACTTAACTTTTATAAAAGTTTTCTCATTTAACTTTTGATGTTGGCTAGCGTGCGTGAGCTCGATAAGTCACGCACGGTGCAAAAGTTTTGTTCATCGTTAGATATTTCATTGTATTTAGGTAATGGTGCAGATGATTTGAGTGTGGGCTGGTCATAAAGCACCGAATCATTTTTTGATTTTTTTTAAATTAATAAGTTGATATTAGGTTGCCTTCAGTTTTTTAATTCAACAAATAACAATCAACATTCAAACGCAATCAAATTACTTCATAAACTCTCAAAATCATCCCAAATCTTCCATTATTTTGCTTCTCCAACTCTCAAAATCAAAAATTAAAACGTGAGAAGGAACCAAAAGATCAAACATAAAATTATCATAAATAAACCAGAAATCAAGTATCTCTTCATTGTTATCAAAAATCAAGCATCGTATCTCAAAAATCAAACATCCAGAATCCAAAAAATTTATTGTAAATTGGGAAAAAAATAATATTATCAAAAGTCTTTCTTTCTCTTTCGCAAAGCATCAGAACCCAAATCCCCAACTTTTACAGAACCCAAATCCAAAGCATTAGCACCATCGGTGATCTCCCGTCACCGTCGATGGTCCTTAGCGAGAACAGCGATGAGGACTCCAAGGTCAAGATCAAAGCCGCCATTGTTCCCAAATCTACAAGAGGCACTACCTAAATCCATCGATCCCAAATCTACATCACCGTCGACTTCCCCGCGCACCACTGCCACATGCATGTGCTTCTTTGCGACTTTCAGTCACTTAACCGCGGTGCGTATGTCCACGCGTTCTCCGACGACGCATTTTTCCTGGGTGCCCGCCTTCTCTGCTCTTTCTCACTCAAAACAAAATCTCAACCGATTTTTCATCCCCAATTTGTTTGATGTTTGATTTTGGTGATTTTGGTGCTACCTGAGAACGAAACCTTGGCCTGTGTTCTAGAATTTATGGGGTATCAAACATTGTGAGATTCGATCACTCACAAGTCATTTTATTTTAATTAAAATGTTATTATTTTTGGATATCAAACATTGTGGAATTTTTTATGTTATTATTTAATTAAAATTAATGTTTTATTTTAATAACAATTGAAATAATTATTAATTTTTTAAATGAGGAAAAATAATGAATTTTAAAAAACATTTTATTCGGTGCATTATCACCAGCCTACACACAAATCATCTGCACCGTTACTTAGTTACATTGAAACATCCAACGGTGTACAAAACTTATGCACCGTGCGTGACTTGACAAGCTCACGCACGCTAGCCAGTGTCTTAACTTTTCTAAAAGTTAAGGTACACAAGTTGATTTTAGCTTATGGAAATGCATTTTATCTTCTTATTTTCTCCTCTTGAGAGTGTTTATGAAAAATTTTATTCAAACAAAACTCAATTTTTATTAATCTGATCATTTAATTAAAAGTTCTTATTAAGTATATCATGTCTACAAATCTTTATAAAAATTTTAAAACTATTGAATACTTCATTAAATAAATTTGATTATAATATACATGTTAAAAATATAAGTAAATGTTAACTATAAAGTGGACAAGTATGTGTTTCCAGTTGACTTTGTAGTTCTTAAGATAGAAGAGGATATAGATTGTCGTTTCATCTTGGAAAGAACATTCATGGCAACTAGTTATATGTTAATTGTTGTAGTGAAGGGGAAAATCAATGAGGAAGTTAATTTTAACATTAGAAGTGTAATGAAACATCTTTTTTTTTTACAAAGAAAAGCTCAAATGATTTCATTCATAATTAAAGAATGAATACAAGCTAGACTGAAATCAAAAACATATAAGCTAGCATGGAATCTAGACACATACAAGCATGATGAATAAGAATTAGAAGGTGCATGACGGGTTGCAGCTAGTAACCATTCTCGCAAATTTTGCATGGCAATTGCATAGGATATTAACAGGTTTTCGTAGGTTGTCCCAAATCACTTCATTTCTTCTTCGCCAAATGGTCCAAAACACCAAAATAAAATTTCCCTTTGCATTATTGTCCAAATCTGATAAAGTATGAAGAATAAAATCCTTAAAGCACTTCACTGAGTAGGCGGGTTGTTGAACTAAATGCCAACTTCCTAAATGAACCCACACTTCCTTAGCATGCGCACAACCAACAAAGACATGCTAATCAGTTTCACCATCAGCTTCACAAAAAGGGCAAAGTAAAGGGCATTAGACACCTTTTGTAGTCAACCTTTGTTTGGTGGGAAGGCATCTTCTAGCCACTCTCCATATTAAAAGCTTCATTTTTTGTGGCAATTTTAAATTCTGTATTTGCATCCAATCATCATGCGCATGCAAGGACTCATTGTTTAGCATATGCTCCATTATATAATAATAAGTTGATTTAACTGAAAATCTACCATCTCTACTAAGCTTCCAAATTAAAGCATCGTCATCAATTGGCATTAAAATAGGCATAGACAAAATACATTACACATCTCAAGCAGCAAATAATTGTTGAATTAAATTATCATTCCATGATATAGAAGCATGATGGATTAAATCACTGACCTTTAAATGTCCTAATTCAAATGGAGAGGCGGATTGAACATAGGAACTGTCAACTGCATGTAACCAAGGTGAGCTCCAAATACTAACTTTACTCTCATTTCCTAATTGCCATCTTACACCTTCCTTGACCAATACCTGTGAAGTGTGGATACTACGCCAAACATAGCTTGAATTATGACCCAATCGAGCTTTTAAGAAGTCCCCAATTTGGAAAATATTTGGATTTGAAGACAAAGTAGCAATAGCATTTTGGTTGGTAAGGAAATTCCAAACTTGCTTCCCTAGCATAGCCAAATTAAAAGCCTAAAAATGACGAAAGACCATACCTCCATTTTCTTTCCTCATTGATAATGGTCCCAACTAAGCCAATTGATGCCTTTGCCCATATTTTTATTTGAACCTCACCAAAAAAGAGTTAAGCATTTTTTGGATATCATCTTGTAAAGAAGATGGGAGGAGAAAGTGCTCATACAATATGAAGGGATAGCATGAGCAATAGACTTTATAAGAACCTCTACCAGCTTTTGATAGATGTTTTCCTATCCAGTGCTAAATCTTCTTCCAAGTTTTGTCCCTGAGAGAATTGAAAATTGCCTTTTTTTTTTCCTGCCAACCATAGAAGGCATGCCAAGGTATTTACTAGTTCCCAGACATTCTGTGACATTTAGAATTGATGAAACTACATCTCTACAACTCTATGGGGGTGTTTTTGCTAAAGAAATTTTTTTTACTTCTTGAAATTAATTGCTAAACCTGAGGAGCTTTCAAAAATATTAAGAATTTCACGAATAAGCTTAGCCTGCTTATCCACTGCCCTGCAAAAATAAAACAATCGTTAACAAAAAATAAGTGTGTAAGAGAGGAACTCCCTTATACACTTAAATTTCATGAATATCTTCCTTCCTTCTGATCTTTTAAGAAGAGTAGATAGACCCTCCATGCATAAAATAAACAGATAAGGTGACAGTGGGTCACCTTGTCTTTTTTTTCTCTTTTAAATTTTTTTATCATTGTATTTTATAAAAAAAGGATGGGGATATAGATGTAATTTACTTTAAAAAGTTTAACAGAAGTTAACACCGTTAGATGAGGGGGCGCCAAAGAAATGCTTGAAAAAGGAGGGGGTGCATGTGTAATTAGTGCAAACCTCAGGGAATATTGCTGTAATTTGCTCTAACTTTTAATCGTTAATTAAATTATTTTTCATTATTTGGTTTAATTAATTAATTAATTTTTTAAAATATGTCACTGCGAAGAAGATCATGTTTAAACCGAAAAGGGAGGATAAAGACAAGTTGTCGCCAGTGGTGGTGGTGGATAGCCGAATTCGGTCTCAAGACGAAATGCAGGGATTGACGCCAGCGACTTTGTAATGCGTAAAATGCGTTCGCAAAGGGCAA
Organism: Pueraria montana var. lobata; assembly: GCA_026413185.1. Lineage (NCBI taxonomy): Eukaryota > Viridiplantae > Streptophyta > Magnoliopsida > Fabales > Fabaceae > Pueraria > Pueraria montana. The sequence goes on from CM048654.1 coordinate 71,170,290, forward strand.
ACGTACCCTACACAGTAGTAACAGTGGACTCTAGGAGTCCGGAAACCCAAGGGACCTGTCACGTTTCCAAATAATTAATTTCACAAATAATTAAGCAATCCAAAATTTAAAATCAAATTGTGAGGAATGGTGTTCAATTATTCTTTTCAAAAGAAAGACAATCTGAGCAAAAAGGTTAACGTGAGAACAATTATAATAAAGAAGCCTATGATTATGATTTCACATGTACCCTATTTTCCCCCAATTCTAATCTCAATAAAATCCCTAAATGCGTTACTTGCCAGCGACCTCTTAAATTCATTAATTAACAATTGATCATAGTTAATAACGCTATTTCCCCTAATTTAATTCCCAATTGATCATAGGTGAATTAATTTAGAGCAAATGATGAATCTCAGGGAGGTTGATTAACAGGTTAATCTACTGGAAATTCATACAATAGGTTTGATCGTGCAAATTGTACGAATCCAATCACTTCACAGTTCAGTTAATCGCAAGCAATTGATCATAGACAAGAGATTAACTTATGTTTAGACTGATCGGTCCTAAAAAGCAATAAAAGCAGTGAAGAGATACAAATAACTGAATAACATCGAGGTTTTATTAAAATCAGAACCGGGGTACAAAGGTACAGTTACATCACAATTCGGGGCTAAGAGAAACTAGCCACTCATGTTCATGATTAAGCCAGAAAACTCAAAAGAAGACATAAAAATTACAAAAGGGAAGAAACTTTACAGTGGTGATCCCCAATGGTGCTCTCTACGTCCTCCCGCAACTCAAAGTCTTTCACAGGACCTCTTTCTCACTCAGAACCCTCAGTTTTCAAAATAGAACAAAAGATAAAAATAAAAGGGTTTCTCAACTCCTATTTATAATAATTCAAAATTCAAATGGGCTGACAGCGCAACTTACCACAACCTTGGTAAAATGACCACGGCCGTGATCCTTGCATGGTACTCAAGGTCTAATTTTGCTACACAACCAACATGGCCATGGTAAATTTACCATGGTCATGGTCCTTGTGTTACTTCATTTCTGACCTTCTTTTCTTGGTCCTCAAGAAGTGGCATTTTTGCTCCAAAAAGTGTAATTTTCAACTCTTTTCCTCATGAAGCCTCTTGAGTACCTATCTTGCATCAACTAACAGCAAACAGTGAGTTTTACCTATAAAATATATTCAAAATGTATGAAAATGACATCTAAACTCACATCAAAATACAATCAAAATCCAATTTATCACTTTGGAATACGGATCTACAATGGAGAAGGTTCTTCTTAACAACAACTTCTACGTCAGTAGCTTTTCCAACAACGTCCCTCATAGATCAAGGAAATACCTTTGCACCGACTAGTGCATATATGAAGGAGAGTGGAAGTGCGGAAAGGCGTCAAGTGGAGGAAAATTCTCGTGGCCTTTGGATACGACCTATGAGGGCGAGTTCAAATTGGGTTGAATGGAAAGCTTCAGAACCTTCATCGGATTTGACAAAGACACCTATCATAGGTCGTGGAGCTCCGACATAAAACACAATTTCATGCAAACATTATGTTTGAAAGGGCAACATGCAAGACATTCACGTTATGACAACAATTACGAGCAAAATATTTTACATGATGGCATTAGACAAAAAAAGGAGCCTACATTGTTCAAATTTTGATGCTTGTGGCATCCACATTAGGTGGACAGTGGGATGCTTTGTTTAGCGATGGCAACTTGCCAATGTTTGTGTTGGGTGCAGTGGTGTTCGTCGCTGGTGCAATATTAGCAATTATCCTGTTTCCAACACTAAAACTAGCCGATGTAGCCAATGATTCTACTATATTGTTTCCACAAACAATTTCCATTATAGACTATGAATCACATATTCTCGTATAGACATAGATATTCTAACATGATTAATTAATGTTTAAAATATAAGATTATGGGACACAACACACACAAAAGAATATTTACGTATTATTGTATATTTTCTTTTTTTTCTTCTAAAAATGAGTCTTGTAGAAGAATATTGACTTTTTAACTAAAATAGAAAAAAAAACAATATACCAAAAACGTAGTGTATTAAAACTATTTACATGGCATGGGTTGTTTTTGCCACATCGAAATAACAAAAGGTGTCACATCGTGTGTCGCCTCATACACATGTAATTTTTTAACACAGGAGGTGCCACCTAGTGTGGCGCCTTGTGTTGCTTTTGCAGCAATAGGTGGCGCCACACTGTTCATCTTCACGCAGTAGGTCGCAGTGTGCAGGAAGCGCCAGACCAGGCGTCTTCACGTGATGACAAGACAAGGTGAAGAAGGCGCCAGTCAATGCGTCTTCACCTTACTGTCTCAAGAATGCGCGAAATCCAGGTGACATGACCCATGCATGGCGACGCGACGTGACTGGCAGAAGGCTTGAGATTGGAGTTTTAAAACTAGCGGAGGAGGAGAAGCTGCATGTGCGTTTGAGGCTATGAAGGAAGGAAGTTGAAGCTGAAGGAAGAAGGAAGGGAAGCCAAGGAAAGCTGAAGCTGCCGAATGTAACACCCCAAGTTTCAGGTAGTAGGAATATACCTTAAGGAGAACCCTTATTAGGACTCTTTTGTTATATTTTTTGTATATTCTTGTTATTATTACTTGTATATTATTGGTTTTGTCCTAAGCATGTACCTATGTTGTGATAGTGTTTGTGCTTTTCCATGCACGTGTGTCGTGTGTATTTTATTGCTGTTGTTGTTGTTATTTGTGATCTTATTGGTGTGGATGTTAGATTATTATTACTATCTTTATTATATTATATTATGTTAGTGTTATAGTTATTATATTTGGTGTTAGAGGTGTTAGATTAAGTTCTTATAATTAGAATGCTTGAAAAATGTTTAAGTATAGTGATGAGCTTAATGATGAAAACCCTAGAAAGACTACGTCATATCTTGAGTTGTACTTGTCCATTTGAGGTGTCGTTTGTGTCGTTGGAAAGCTTGCTGAAAAAGCTACAATTTATCCCTACACCTTAGAAACCAAAATCGGCTTCCATCTTAGAGAAAATCGGCTCTGAAGTAGGTCACTTGATTATGAAAAACCCTTTAAGTCCCACATTGGGCAAAATAATTTCATAAATCCCTTCCTTCCTATAAATATAGAGGAGATCACCAAGCCTTAGTAGCACCAAAGAATAAAGTGGGCTTAGCGTTAAGCGCGGAGTTTCCAAACTTAGAATAAAGTTTTTATCTCCCCCTTAGAGTTTCCAAACTCGGGGCATATGGGCGGCTTGGGATCATGTTTTTCTCACACCCAAGTTTTAGCCATAGTAAGAGTTGTTGCGGTGGTCATGATGGACAACATCACCAAGCTCTTCCGGGTCGGTCAGAGATCATCTTCGTGCTTCCCAAGTGAGTGCTTTCCCCTACCCTTCGCTTTTATATTTTAATTGGACGGGTTGTGAATACCCCGAAGCATTATGTTTTCTTTAATGAGATGATAAATTGATTATGTTCGAATTGTAGATATTTAAGTATCTTAACCTATCTCAGGAACTAGATATCTTATCATAGTTTAGAAGAATGATATGGAAATCAAGAGATGTGAATATAGTAACCATGAACGTGATTTTAATGTGAAAAATGAGTTACGAATACGACCGAATTAGGCTTAGGTGTCTTCATAATAAATGTATCCCTAGATGTTATCTAACTAATGGATTTTGTTTCATGGTAATCTAAATTCTAGAACTCTAGATATCAACGAATTAGTGAGGAAAGGTCAAGCTGTCAGGATTCTGCGATAAGTTGGTGTTGTTCTTAATTTTAGGCATAGAAGATTATAAAAATAGATTTTGAGGCCAACATAGAAGTTGTAGATAATTGTCTTATCTTTAAAACAAGATAAAATTAAACTTTATATGTTAATTATAACTCTATATATAATGTCTATACCTCACAAAGGTCATAGACGCGCAAAATAAAATGATAAAAGTAATACTCAAAACTTAATGGATGTTATATCAATCATATTACAAAGTAGATAGATGCTATAATTGATGTATAACATAGGGTTAAGATGTATTTCAAGTACTTAACTTGATTGAATAATGATATTGAATACATGTGTGTTGATGTTATAACTTGAATGGTGATTTGTGAGTGTTGTGCAATCATTGAATGCTTTACATTATCCCTAAAGTGTGAATTGTGATGTATGAGTATTAAGTATCTTTGACTTTGAGTTAAGAGATGATGTTAGATGCCATTGAGATAGGTGACCTAGCCTATGTGGGGTGAGAATGGACCCAGGTGATATTTTGACCGTGAGTGACCTAGCCCATGTGGGGTAAGAATGGGCTCACTATGTTTGATGTGAGGTTTAATGAAGCCATGAACATCTATGTGAATCATGCATCATAACATGATATATATGTGTTTTTGAAAGTTGTTTATGAACCTAACTGGGGAGGTCATGAAGAACTCGATGAGTTCTGACCTTGGGGGTGTTATCTGGTTTGGAATCTCCTTTAAACTCATGCTGATCCCATGGGTTGGAGTATCCTTGCAAGACTGGGTAACCCTGACGAGCCGCTAAGGGTATCATCCTGGTTGAGACTGTTAGTGTCGGATGCCCATGGTGTGGCTATTCGTCGACTCGCACGTACTCCCAGGCTACTTTCACAAGAGTGTTTTACTGGTACCACATGCATATGAGAAAAGAGAATGGAACATCGCATTGCATACGTGCATTATTGTAAGTTTTATCTGACTTGTGTGGTTTATGAAGTGGATGCCATGTATACCTTGTGTTGTACTTATGTGATGTGTGAATGATTATATCCATAATAGTAATATGTTGTGAATCTAGACTTGTAATGGAATGGGATAGGATGTGACTCTTTATGGGCATAGAGAGAGATGTACCTAGAACGACACTATGTGAGTATAGGTCGTGATGTATTTTGCTATTAAGAAATTGACTGATGCAAAGAAAGTGTTAGATAGTAGAATACGATACGAGCATGGAAATTGAAGTTAACGTGAGAGGGAGTAATGGAAGTAACTTGCTAGTTAAAGAATAAATACCAAGATACTGATGATGGTGAACCAGCGTAGTAGAGTGAGCACGAGAGATGTGTTAGAGGAAAGTGTTTATGATCGATGGATGTAGACCAACTATAGAAATAATAGAGTTTGATAGAGGCTTGGAGAAGGTAAATCCATAAAGACTAATAGATGAATTGTTTGGGTAGAAGGGTTTAACCCAGCCGTAGAGTCTTAGAGCACTCACTGAGACCTTATGTCTCACCCCCTTTAAGTTCCCTCCTTTCAGGAAACAAGTGATGGCGCGTGTCATTGGAGCACGGAGCCTCGTCATGAAAGATGTAGCTTAGTTATTTTATATTTCTATGTAATTTTCTTATATGTTGTATGATGTAAATGTTACAAGAAATAAGTTGTAATTATTAAATCAAGTTGTAATTTATATGTTTATATGTTAGCTTCCGCATGAGATTGTTGTGTAAATGTTTTTAATTTTTGCGTCTTTAGAAATATTAAGCGTAATTACGGTAATATCCTTAGGGTGTTACACCGAAAGTATTAGGTGCTCTGGTTGGTGCTGTTGCTGGTAGTTTCAAGCTAATAGGCTCTTGCTAAAGTGTGTGTATGGTATGCGTGCAACATAAAGAAAACCAGCTTGTATTAACAATGGTGTAATTTCTTCTAGAACCTCTATTTGAGCAAGCTGTGTCCGTTGGGACCGTCGTGTTCGCAAAAGACTATCCGAATCACCTTTCCAAACATTTTCTGATACGTGCACTTCTTGCAATCATAGCAAGGATGGGTCACGTGGACCAACATGAATACTTTGGCTACCCTCCATAAGAGATATTTTTCCAACCTGAAATTTGATCAACATCCTCAAATAGTCAATAATTAAATATTAAATAAATAATATAAACAATTTTGTACTTTTTCAATTTGATATATTAACAAAATCTACAAAATATAAGTTTAAATAAATATTATATAATTCAAACAATTAAAATACTACTATTATTTTTAATTGTATCAAAATTACATTAACATAAAACTATTAACCACCAACTAACGTATCCTATAAACAATTAAATAATACTATTATTTTTAATTGTAACAAAATGTATATAAATGGTAAAAAAAAATTAAATTACATCAATAAAACAACTTCTTTTAACTCAATATAATTACAAAACAAAAAAAAAATTAACGTATCCTAAAAAAATAAGTACAACAAATTTACATTTAAAAGACAATATAAAAATTAATAAATATATAAATATTTAATATTCAAATATGTATGAAATTTAAATGGTAGAATATATAATATGTAATAATACCAAAATAATTTGTAAGCACTAAGTAATGCATTTATTTTGTATTCAAAATAAAAAAATATTCACTGACGTAGGGAAAAAATTTCCAACACTATTATTATTTTTAATTCATCACTATTTACATCAATATTAAAAACTAATGAACAACTTGCTATCCTATGAAAAATAATACATCAATATTAAAATTACAACATTATTAAAACACCAAAACAAAACAAAATGACAACAAATATTTTCTACTATATTTTTTCCTACTACATCAATATTAAAATTACAACAGTATTTAAAAAACAAAAAAATATAAATTTAAATATATCTTTTCCTACTACATAAACATTTAGAACAACACTACTATTTTTTTTAATTCATCACTATTTACATCAATATTAAAAACCAATAAACAACTTTCTATCCTATGAAAAATAATACATCAATATTAAAATTACAACATTATTAAAACACCAAAACAAAACAAAATGACAACAAATATTTTCTACTATATTTTTTCCTACTACATCAATATTAAAATTACAACAATATTTAAATAACAAAAAAAGTTTAATATATCTTTTCCTACTACATAAACATTCAGAATAACACTAACATTTCCTATAAATTCATTGTATGTTAACATATTCATAGCAACACAAAATGACTAACAATAATATAAAAAATAAATTAAAATCACAAAATACTAAGATAAAAAATTAAGAACAACTCACACACTTCAACAAGAGCCAATTAGCTTTAAACTACCAGCAACAACACCAACCAGAGCACCTAATACTTCCGGCAACTTCAGCTTTCCTTAGCTTCCCTTCCTTCTTCCTTCAGCTTCAACTTCCTTCCTTCACCAGCCTCAAACGCGCATGCAGCTTCTCCTCCTCCTCCGCTAGTTTTAAAACTCCAGTCTCAACCCTTCTGCCAGTCACGTCGCGTCGCCATGCATGGGTCATGCCACTTGCATTTCGTGCATTCCCGAGACAGCAAGGTGAAGACGCATTGACTGGCGCCTTCTTCACCTTGTCTTGCCATCACGTGAAGATGCCTGGTCTGGCGCTTCCTGCACACTGCGACCTGTTGCGTGAAGACGAACAGTCTGGCACCATCTGTTGCTGCAAATGCAACACAAGGCGCCACACTGGATGGCGCCTCCTATGTTAAAAATTTGCATGTGCATGAGGCGACACACGATGTGGCGCCTTCTGTTATTCCGACGTGGCAAAAACAACCCATGCCATGTAAATAGTTTTAATACACTACGTTTTTGGTATATAGTTTTTTTTTCTATTTTAGTTAAAAAGTCAAGAATATTAGGAGACATTTTTATGTTTTTAAAATAAAATCTCAAAATAAGAAAATGAAGTTATATCTTTCAACAAAGATATTCACCTTTTAAAACTATTTTTTTTTCAATCATAGCGAGTGTCAAAAAAAAGATGAAATACATTATTTTTAATATTTATATTGTATTTTCAAATAAATTTTTTAAAGATTAAAAAAATAAATAACACCCTCATACACCCAAAATCATTTCTAAAAATTAAAAAAAAAATGAATCACACACACAAGCAAGCATACATCAGACACATACCGACAATAATACATAAATATTTTAGGCTTAAATAACCTTTAGGTCCATGATATATCACCGAATTTTGGTCAAAGTCCCTATTAAATTTTTTCATCGTTTTAGCTCCCCAATATATTAAAATTTTTCCTTTGAGTCGTTGCCGTCAATTAAGTGCTGACGTGTCTGTTAAAAATTTTAAAATGTATTTTTTGGCGGCTCAAAAACCGCCACTTTTGTTTCAAAATTTTATTTACAATTTTTGGCGATTTCAAAACCGCCGGAATTAGTAACCAATTTTGTTTAGAAATAGAGTTGTGTTTTGATTTGAGGAGTATACTGCGTTTCTTTATTAGTAAACTGTAGCAATTTCTGGCGGTTTTTAACTGCCAGAAAATGTAATTTAGATTTTGAAATAAATAGTGGCGGTTTCTGAGCCGCCAAAAATCATATTTTAAAATTTTTAACTGACACGTCATCACTTAATTGATGGCAGAGACCCGAAAGAAAACTTTTAATATATCGAGGACTCAAAACAACGAAAAAATTTAATAGGGACCCAGACCAAAATTCGGTCATATATCAGGGACTTTAATGATATTTAAGCCAATATTTTAAAAATACGTAATTTTTCTAATGATTAAAAAATGAATAACACACATGCACATGCATACATATAACACACAACTAGAGGCAATTGTACAACTACTTTTCTAAATATTAAAACAAATGAATAACACATACCAAAGATAAAAAATTAATGTGCCAAAAAAAGATAAAAAAATTGAATAACACACACGCACAACTAACTTTTTAAAATATAATAAAATGAATAACACACATGCATGCAAAAGCACACACAAACACACAACTAACTTTCCTAAAAATTAAAAAATAAATAACACATAAGTGCACATGTGCACCCACGCGCACGAAGATGTACACCGTACACACATGAAGAGAAAAAGAGAAACTCTGATAAAATGAAATAGGAGCAAGACGACGTAAAGAAACTTGTATCATTAGTGTGTTTTATATTTAAAATAATGACCAATAAATATTATGTTAAAATTTATATAGACAAAAGTCACTTAAAGAATAGTTAGGGTTGATTTTTATGTTTTGAGTTCAAATCGGGTTGAATGGAAGACTTCAAAACCTTCATCGAATTTGACAAAGACACCTATCATAGGTCATGGAGCTCTGAAATAAAACACAACATGTAAGACGTTTCACGTTATGTTTAAAAGCACAACATGCAAGACGTTCACATTATGGTAACAGTTACAAGCAAAATATTTTACATGATGGTATCAGACAAAAAAGGGGGCCCTGCATTGTACAAATTTTGATGCTTGTGGCATCCACATTAAGTGGACAGTGAGATGCTTTGTTTAGCAGTGGCAACTTGCCGATGTTTATGTTGTGTGTGCTGGCAGTGACCGCTGGTGCAATATAGATAGAAAAGTGAAAAGTTGAAATTGTTGTTTATTGCTTCTGATATGAAGATATAAATACAGCAACAAGTAACAGAATACTGTTACATAGGAAGATAGATAAGATAAGATTATACACAATCTTAACAAATAGATAAAAGTCCTAAGAATTCAAAAATCAAAAGAAAGATAATGCTATCTGTTGGGGTTTCACGGTCTATAATTTTAAGATTTTTCAGAAAGACCATGAGCGAAAAGAACCCCACACCATGGACCACGCATTACGCAAGAGTAACTAAGGGTTTAGATATTACCTTCGTAGCGTGCTTTCAAACCACAGGTTGCTTTTTGATCACCAAGCGTCGAAGAAACGACGCCTCTACTCAGTCCACGTGAGCAACGATCGGAGTGGGGTCTTGGTGCTAGCCGATGGCAGATGCGTAGGATATAGAAAGAGCTCACAAAACGTGTTTTTCTCATGTGTCAGTTGTGAGGTATGCACCTCTTTATATAGAAACATGAGCTCTATCTTAATCCCATAAAATATCTTATCAAATCTCATTTGATCTTATCAAATCTTATTTGATTAGATATTGATCTTATCAAATCTTATTTGATTAGATATTGATCTCATCAAATCTTATTTGATTAGATATACGAATAATTTTCTTATCAAATCTTATTTGATTAGATAATTATCTTATAAAATCTCATTTGATTTAGATAATTAATTAAATCATATCGAATTAATTATCTTATCATCTTGCATCTTATTTAATTAAATCTTATTTAATTAAACATGTTGATTAATTAATTAAATCACATTTTATTAATTAATCATGAACTAAATTAAATCACATTTAATATATTCATCTGTTCCAATTAATTACTCTATGCGTGTGACCCTATAGGCTCCCACTAAACTGGCAATAACATTATCTCTATAATATTATAGACAATGATTGGCATCTAGCAATGCATCGCTGCCACCCAGCCTATGAGATAATCGGTGATCTGATTTCAACCTTTACGACAACCATTTCCACCGTGTAGCCTTTATCCCTTCGTCCGAATGTCTCGATTGAACACGAGGCATAAGAGTGTCATCCTCGTTAAGTCCAATCATTTATTTCTCAATACCCAAGTAGACGTTTAAATACAAACGTATCCAATATCTCATATCAGTCCATTTGCGCGTGGCCACGCATATTGCACGTCTCACTCTATCGAGAGGCCTATAGACATACTCCTGTTATGTAGGAGGGATGAATCCTATCTACATCACTCACATTCCTCAAAATGATCCATTGCAAGCCCAAGTACTACCTTTATAATCACCCCTGTTACAGATGACGTTTGATAGCATTAAAGCCTACAACTCCTACATGTAGGAATCGTAGTGACTTCAAGTCGAAGGACTACTATCACCTTATGGTTGCCATGAGAAGCGCTTATGACACTTACATAACTATTATGAAGCCTTCTCATAGTGGGTCTGTCTAGTATAAATATTACTCTTAATATTTATACCTGTGTGTCAGCTTGATATCTCATATCTATGACCTGACAGATGCGGTCATCATGCTACTCACACAATAGTCTTGATGCATCATTATCGTCCTGGTTAACAATGATACTTCGACTACAGACACTTTAAGAATCGCGTTCTATTATTCAATGAATCTCACATCATCGAATAGCCCGCCTATTCTAAGGATGTTACCATATTATGTAACAAATAATATAGTAACTGAAATGCCTTTAAAATATATAAATCAAAGTTGAAATACAAATTTAGTCTAAAATGGATTGGCCACTAGGGCTAACTCCAACACTATCTTCAGTTGCAGATAATTTGTAACTTGATAAACTTATTCCTTAACAGCCTCCCTCAAGTTAGAGGGTAGTTTGACTACTCCTAGCTTGTCTCTCATCTGGTTGAACCGAGTAGTTGTTAGAGCTTTGGTCAGACAGTCTGCTGTTTGATCTGAGGTTGGAACATAAGCTACAGTCACCTTATTGCTTAACACTTATCTCTGATATAGTGAACATCCACTTCTATGTGTTTGGACCTGACATGGTAGATTGGATTGGAAGCTAAGGCTTTAGCACTCAAATTGTCACACCATAATATAGGTGTTCGACATATATTCAACTTGATTTCATGTAACAGAGACCTAATCCAAGCAACCTCTGCTGCAAGATCTGCCAATGCCCTATACTTTGATTCAGTGCTTGATCTGGACAAAGCTCTTTGTTTTCTAGAGGACCAAGTTATCAAACTTTCTCCCAAGAATACACAAGAACCTGCAACTGATTTTCTATCCTCAATATTGGTTGCCCAATTTGCATAAGAAAATCCTAAGATATCCAAGTCCACTAATGGCTTAATGTGTAGGCAAAAGTCCATTGTTCCCTTTAGATACCTAAAAACACGTTTGACACATTGCTAGTGATGCACAGTAGGTGCTTGCATACATTGGCTTAGCTAATTTGCTGCATATGATATGCTTGGCCTCGTGTTTGTTAGGTATTGCAGTGCTCCAATAGCTCTCCTATACGTGGTGGGATTCTTCATTAGCTCAGCCTCCTCTGATAGTGATCTACTTGTTACCATTGGTGTAGGCCAAGAAAAGACATTCTTCAAATTGAACTTCTTTAAAAGATCAACAATATATTTAGTTTGTTTAAGATACAAACCTTTTTCATCCCTGCACACTTCTACTCCCAAAAAGTAATGCAATCTTCCCAAATCTTTGAGAGCGAAGGTCACATTTAATTGCTTAATAAATGACTTGAGAAAATTGTTATTGCTTCCAGTTATGATTATATCATCAACATATATTAACAGAAATGTAATGTGATCTTTGTTCATGAGAACAAATAAAGAGGAATCACTTTTTGTATTCATGAATCCCCATTTAAACAAGACATTTTTCAATCTGTCATACCAAGACCTCGGTGCCTGTTTTAGCCCGTAAATAGGTTTGGTTAATTTGCAAACATGTTGAGGTCTTGTAGCATCAACAAATCCTTCAGGCTTCTTCATGAAGATTGTCTCCTTTAATTCTCCATTCAAAAAGGCATTATTTATATCCATTTGTCTAATTTCCTAATTATAATGCACTACAATAGATAAAATAACTCTAACAGTACTTACCTTGATTACTGGACTGAAAGTCTCATCATAGTCAAGCCCATGAGTTTGTTGGAACCCCTTGGCCACTAGTGTTGCTTTCTTCCTCTCTATAGTGCCATCAGCCTTGTATTTGGTCTTAAACACCCATTTAAAGTCTATGATATTTTTCTGATCTTGAAATGGAACTAGAGTCCAAGTGTTGTTCTTGATCAAAGTTTGAATTATGCTGCCATAGCTTCTTTCCATTCTGATTGCTCTAATGCTTCTTTAACAGTTTCAGGTTCTAGCTTCTCCTATTGTTTTCTTTTATTTGCTCCTATATATGGTCTCTTAGGCTTGAATACTCCATTTTTGCTTCTGGTCACCATTTGATGATTATTGTTGGGCTCTGCAGTATTTTCATATTCACTATTGTGTGAAGATGGACTGGTGGCATCTTGTTGAGATTCCTCTTGCAATTCTCTTCTAGATGTGTTGCTAGGAGTATTGCTACTTTTGCTGCTTATGTCATTAGTTTCTAAAGAGGCATGATTTTCATTTTCTGCAGTTGCTTCTCCATTGTCAGGAACACTCTGTGGATTACTTGTAAGATTAGTTCCTGTAGTCACAATAGGAAATAAGAAATTGGTAGTGTCAGTGAGAGTTTCTACTGGCTTTCTTGTATTTAAGAAGCCATCATGAAAGGGAAAGTGTTGCTCATCAAACACCACATGTTGAGCTTAAACACTTGTAGCCCTTGTGAGTGCCACTATAGCCCAGAAAAACACACTTGATGATATGGAATTTTAGCTTGTGCTAGCTGTATGGTTTCAAGCAAGGATAATAAGCTCAACCAAATGTTTTCATTGCATTATAGTCAGGCATTTTATTGAACAATTGTTGGTAAGGCGATTTATTTTTCAAAACATGTGTTGGCAGCCTGTTTATAAGAAAAACAGAAGTGGAAAAAGCTTTCCACCAGTATTGTAAATTTGTAATGGCATTTTTGCTTGAGCAAGCAAGGTTAAGCCATATTCTACTACATGTCTATGTTTTCTTTCTGCTCTTCCATTTTGAGCTGAAGTATATGGACATGACTCTTTCAATTGAATGCCAGCTTCCTGTAATATTTTGTTTAATGCCTTGAACTCTCCACCTTCATCACATTGTAATGCTTTAATCTTTGTGTTAAATTGATTCTCAACAAGATTTTTAAATTGGATAAAAGCTTAAAGTACTTCAGATTTATGTTTCAATGGACATATCCAAGTGAATCTAGTACAATCATCAAGAAAATGAACAAAATACTTAAAACCAGACACAGAACTAATTAGGGCAGGACCCCATACATCAGAATGTACTAATTCAAGTGGTTCTACTGCATGAGAAATAGAATTTTTAAAAGGTAGCTTGTGAGCCTTTCCAAATTAACAGGCTTCACAAAACTCAAATTCCTCTTGTGTGGAGTTCTTAATGTTGCAATTCTTCATCACTTCATTTAGTACCTTGTTGTTTAGGTGCCCAAGCTTCCTATGCCAGGTCTCCTTTATTGAACATGAAAGTCTTTGGTTGTTGAAGTTGTACTACTAGGTAACTGATAGAGTCCGTCCTTAATTTTCCCTTCTAGGAGTGTCCTCCCTGTTAGTTTGTCCTTCACAAAACAAGCATAATCATGAAACTCCACATATATGTTATTATCAGCAGTTAACCGAGAGATGCTCAACAAGTTCTTAGTAATTCAAGGCACATACAATACATCCTTTAGACTTAACGAATTCTGATGAGCATTGATTTTAGAGTTTCCGAAAGCAACAATTTTAAGACTTGCACCATTACCAACAGTTAGGAAATCCTTACCATCTAACTCATTCATCTCTTGAAACCTATTTTGATCATGGTGACATGATTACTGACATCGTTGTCAAAGTACCAGTCAAGCACAGTATTGGGTGAAGCCAAATAAGCGTTGTAGTTGGAACCTCCAGCCTTGTTTGATTTTTGTTCATTCGAGGTTTGACCCATATAATTCTTATCAAACCTGTAGTAGTAATAACTTGCACCATGGCCTAGCTTGCAACGCACTTGGCATATGATTTTGTCTTTGCCTGATCTGTCACGACATCTATTTTCAAAGATGAGATGTTGAGCCTGCATCTCCACCCATGTCAAATTTTCCTTGTCAAACAGTTGGACCACAACTAGATTATATTCATTATCCAATCCTGAGAGAGTTTGAATAATTAAATCATTTATTGAGATAGGACTTCCTGCAAGAGCAAGATTATTTGTTATGCCTTTCATCTTTTTCAAAAAAAAATTCCATCTTCATGTCTCATTTCTGAGTTCTATGAAACCCAGTCTTGAGGAGTGTGATTTTGGATCTATTGTGTGCACCAGCTAGGCTTTGAGCCTCTTCCCAAAGTTGTTTTGAAGTTCTACAATGAAGCAACTGTGTTGCAATGTCTTGTGTCATAGAATTCAACAACCATCCAAATAAAAGTTGGTCTGTTGCATTCCACTGTTCAAAGGCTGGATTGGTCTTCTTGCCGCTCGCATAAGTGATGAAATCATCGGGGCACTTTTTGATGCCAAGGATGTAGCCATCGAGTTTGTTACCTTTTAATAAAGGCAACACAAGTGACTTCCATAGGTTATATGTGTCTCTGTCCAACTTGATAGAGCATGACATAGAGAATAATTTGTTGTTGGATGCATCTGAATTCTCCATGGCGTGAACAAAAAGGCTCTTGATACCAAGATAGAAAAGTGAAAAGCTGAAATTGTTGTTTATTGCTTCTGATATGAAGATATAGTGCGAAAAGATCGTAGTGGAGACTACGATTAGTTACTACTTCTGACTTCAGATCTGGATTTGGGCTTGGATTTGAGAGATCTAGGTTTATCTGGGGTTTAGATCTAGGTTTTGTTGATGTGAGTTTCAGATCTGGGTTGCACGTTGTTAGGTTTATGGTGTGGTGGGGTTTGGGTCAAGCTGGGTGGCAAAACGGTGGTCGTGCGCTATCGGAGGGGTTCTGTGCGGGTCGGGCACCGTTGATGGTGGTTGGGTGGCGGTGATCAAGCATCGAGATTTTAAGAAAGGAACAAGAACTTTGAGAAAGGAACAAGAACTTTGGCATGAGATTTTAATTTTGCTTTTGTGGTATTGTTATTTGTCAATTGCTACCACTGCACACAATATTTTCGATGAGAAGATTGAATGGCTTATTGGACGTCATCTTTTTTAATTTTTTCCCCCTTAATAATTTTTTTTTTGTTTTAATTGATTGTGGCAGTTTTTAACTGCCATAAATTGTAATTTAAATTTTGAAATATATAATGGCGGTTTTTGAGCCACCAGAAATTGCATTTTAAAATTTTTAACGGATACGTCATTACTTAATTGACGGCAGGAACCCAAAAGAAAACTTTTAATATATCGGGGACTCAAAACAACGAAAAAATTTAATAGGGACCCAGACCAAAATTCGGTTATTTATCAGGGACTTTAAAGATATTTAAGCCTATTGTATATTTACCTTTTTCTTCGGATAACGAATCTAATAAAAGAATATTAAGAGATATTATTTGTGATTTTTATAAAGAAAATTTCAAAACAAGAAAATGAAGTTATATCTTTCAAGAAAGGTATTTTAAAATATTTTTTTAATTTTTTCTATGATAATGGGTAAATCAAAAAAAGAGGAAGGACATAATTTTTTAAAATATATTTTATATTTTGAACTAACTTTTCTAAAGATTAAAAAATAAATAACATGCACATACACCCAACTAACACTTTTAAAAATTAGAAATATGAATAACACATGAAGAAGCACACACACGCGAGACACATACACTAAAAATGAATAATGCACACAACTAATTTTTATAAAGATTAACAAATGAATAACACACATGCACATGTATACATGTAACACACTGACAGGCAATTGCACAACTACTTTTCAAAATATTAAAAAAATGAATAACGCACAAAAAATTAAAAATTGCATAATATACATGCATAACTAACTTTTTAAAAGATAAAAAAAAAATGAATAACACATGTGCACACAAAAGCACTCATAAACACACGACTAAATTTTCTAAAAATTAAAGAATAAATAACACACACGTGCTCACGTGCACACACATGTACACGCACACACATGCACATGCACACATAGACACACAGAGAGAAAGAGAAAGTCTGAAATAGGAGCAGGCCAAGATAAAGCAACTCGTATCATTAGTGTGTTTTATATTAAAAATAGTTACCAATAAATAGCATTTTCCCCATTTGTTTTCTTAGTTGGGCAGGATTTTGATTTTTCAAAGATTAAATAAGAAAAAATATTTTTCAAGCTCATTTGGCCCCACCAAAAATCATGGATGATCCCATTGATTTATCAAACAAGTGTATGATTCCAGTTTTCCAAGATCGTGCTCTGAAAAGTTTATAAAAATAAAAACAACACACTTGGCAGATTCAACAATTTCCAAAGAAAAAACATTAAAAAGAGTTATAGTGCTCAAATAATTCCGAAAAGATTACCATAGCTTCCAGAGGTGTCAAAACACTGGGAAATGATTTCACACCATCAAAACCAACCGCGAAAATATATTTTAAAATCTCAAAACAGTTTGCAGTCCAAACATGAAAAATAGCCATTTTCAAGATTCAAGGCATTCTCAGGATACCCATGGCACAAACAAGTTTCCAACAACCCAAGCAACAAGAAAATAACATAAAAACACCATGGCTTAGATGAAAAAAGGAAAACCCCTCCATACCTCAAGGTTTCCAACTCCAAATGAAATAAAAATGGTATACTTGTGTAGAGCTAGCTTTCCTCTTCACTATATCCAAAAATGGTTGGTGAAAGATGGAAACTTGGAAGAGAGAGGAAAGTTAAAGCAAAAAGCAAATTTGTCTCCCCCTCATGGCCTTAGGGCCGACGCACATCCCAAGGGTGTTAGGCTCCATTTTGTTTTTCAATTGGGCCTATACGAGTCCCAATAAAGCTAGGGTTAGGGTATTTTTAGGGTTAGGGTTAGAATCTCTGTTTATTTTAGTCCCTCTATGTCACTAACAATCACTTAAAGTTAATTTTAAATCAAACACACTTTAACAATTGTTTTTCTAAGACATAATTTATTTTAATTAATCCTTGCTTAACTCATTTAATTAACTCTAATTCATGTAACTCTCCTATTTAATTACTAACTAGTTCTCTCTCTAGACTTTAATTAAACAAGTTGAACTTAATTATGTTTAATTACCTTAATTAAAATTTCTAAATCATTAATTACCTTAGAACATTTGATTTCATTAATTATAGTCATTACAAGTTATTAATAAGTTATTTGTGCCATTAAAATTCTAATTTTTCATTTTAGTCAAAAGTTTCACATATTTACCATAATGTCATTAATGAGTTGATCAAATCCCTTCTCATTGACTTTGACCAAAATGAGTCTATCTTTGACTCTGGTTGACTAAGGTCAAATTAACTTAAACTTAGTTTAAATTAATTGTTTCCACCATAATTACACTATATTTAATCCTTAAGCATATTTATTCACATAAAACACATATTTCTTATTTAACACAAATAATTCACAAATAAATCATAATTAAATCACATATACACACAAATATTGAGTTGAAATTTGTAGGGTGTTACAATGGTTCGACCAACCGATGGTAAATGGGGCTCCTAATGTGGCTTGGTTTGTACTATAAGTGACAAGGTAGTGGTACTTAGGGTTTTGGGTGTTGTGAAAGCAAACTATGAAAAGACTTGTAATTAGGGTTTTAGTTGCATCTTAATTAAAGGTTTGTTTAAAGCAAATTTTTCTTGGCTAATTGGATAAGTAGTGGACGTCCAACATGATGGATTTTAGGGTGGGAAAGCTACTCAAGTTTCCCACCGTGGGAAAGTAGCTTCCCACTGTTAGATTTCTTTAATTCTAGATCTATGGCTGAAAAATATTTCTTTTTTCTTATTTTTCTTTCACTTTCCCTATTTATCCTTCATTTATAACACAAATCCAATCAAACCCTCACATTGCTATAGATGACCATGACGGCGCTGCAGACGACCCGATGTCGTTGCAAACAACCACGACACCGTCACGCACTACCATGACACCACATCGCCAACCACGAGCAAGGTTTCCTGCAATGGAGCTCCTCCTTCATCTGAATGCACAAACCATAGAAAAAAAATATAGAACTGGACCTTGAGACAGAAAACACGGTGGTGCATGTCATTCACATCAAAAGAAACCCAAGAACAGCAGAAGTTGCAAAAAATTAAAAAAAAAAAAAGAAGATATTCTCGCGGCTGAGCAGCGAAAAACCACCTATTATTGCGGCAGTGGGGGCTTCTGTGCGTGATAGTGGGGGTGCTTCTTCGTGCAGTGGTTGAGGGACCTGGGTGCGGCTATTCAACTGGGCAGAGAAAAAGGAAAAAGGAAAGAAAAAAAACTGTAGATTTAAAATTGATTTCATCTAACGGTGGAAAGTGACTTTCTGACCGTGGGAAACTTGTTACACTTTCCCACCGTAAAACCCATCGTCCAACATAGGGTGGGAAGGTTTGAATCTTTCATGACCCAAATTTAGCTTAATGTAATGCTTAAGAGATTAAAGAGAAAAAGGATTGAATTTTTCTTTTTGGAAAATCAACACTTTAATAACTCATGATGGGTCAAGGCATGGAAGTCGCAATGTTTCTAATTGGCTATAAAGAAGAAGGTTGTAGATTGAGAAGGTGGAAGCCATATTAAGGGTTGAGCATAAACAGGTGTCATCTTAAACATCTAACAATCGCAAGACATTAGGATATAGGGCCTCAGGAAAATACAATCGCACCTACAAGACCACAAACCATAGGTGCCCTATGGTTGTTCTAAACTCTTTTACTTTCTCCAATTTTTCTAACAGTATGAAGATCCCATGGTACAAGGTGGATAAAAAAAGGGACCTAAGGGCCAACCGTCTCTGCTACTAATGATAGTGATACAAAGTTGTTGTATTTGACTACCACTCCAATGAAACTAGTGCATGCAAAGTATTTGCACACATCCAAAACAACAGAAAAGTATTATGTTCTCCCTTACTAACTCTACTTGATTTCTTAGCGTTCAACATGATAAATTTCTTGTAGGTTGAATCATGCTTGGTAAAGTTGATCTCCAAGGCAGCATGCGTAATGGTATCATGAAGGGCCGGAAGTTCGTCTCCTCCCAACGACAATCCTAAAATCGATGCCACATCCAAAAGGGTAGGATTGGCAACAACATTTAGGAAAATGCATCCGTTTATGGTCATGGACCCAAAACCTAGGATGGCGATTAGAAGGAGGCGTTGTCAGGGAATATCAACTCAAGATAACATTATCCTAATTTTTCTAGTCTTCACCTTTTGCGGTTGATACACGATTCAACCACACAAATATTCTTAAATGGTCATAGGCCATGTGCACAAGTCTTTTGGGAACTTGGCAAACTTGTTCCATTTGCAAGTGATTGGCAAAGGACAACGAGTAGGAAGGAAGAAATTAGTGAGTAAAGATTTGTTATTCTTCATTAGTCTCCAAAAAATACCAAGGGCATACTTACTGGTTTCTTTGTCACGGGGAATCAGAAATTAGTGGGTGCTTCTTTGTCATTGTTGTTTCTTATGAGGGGTTTGGGTTTGTAGTTGTGGATTTGAAATTACTTTACAAAAATGAATCTTTACTTTGTGGTGGTGAAAAACTTCTAGTAAGTTGTTAACTTTAATTAAGTTGTGAATCCAATTTTTGGGGTTTAAACTGTTGCAAATCGCTATATATTGTTAGCTACATTAGCGATATTTTTAATGGAGTCAACTTTGAGGACTAAAAGTGAGGGATTTTCAAATTATGTCAATGAAAATGATCCAATTTAAATTTGAGAACTAAAAGGAAACTTAATCTAAACTAGTGTGCACAGGCTTATTGAAATTTCACAACCTTATTTATATAGTCAATAGAAATAATTTGAAAAAAAAAAACAAAGAACTATATAGCACATTGAAAGAAATTTTAAAAAAGAGATAATTATAAAAGAAATTAGAAACTATAAAATTAAAAAAAAAAAAAAGATAAGGGAAGATGTAACAATGTAACTTTAATTTTTTTAATATTAACTTTGAAAATTGAAAAGTAAATTGAATTAATGATTTAGAATTATTGACTAAAGAGAGAAATCTTCAAGTTTAAAAAATAGAGTTAAAAATTTTGATAAAAGAAATATTACAAAAACAATAGATTAAAGAGTATAAAATTTGAAAAAAAAATTATATAGTACATCGAAAGAAAATTTGAAAAAAAGATAATTATAAAAGAAATTAGAAACTATAATTTTTTTAAAAGAAAAAAAATAAGGGAAGATATAATTATGTAACTTTAATTTTTTTAATATTATATTTGAAAATTGAAAATTAAATTGAATCAAGGATTTGGAATCAATTATATTATATAAAAGAAGGTTTTGTCACGTAGGTTGATGCTACGTGGCAACACCATATTTATTCTTTTCTAGCCGAAATGAAGACGGTTTTATTTTTATGGTAATTTTAAATTATTTAATTCATATTTAATTGATAAAAATAATTTAAATTCATATTCATATTCAAATTTAAATGTGATCAATATTTTAAGATATTTATTATTTGAAATTTGAAATTTTTTAATTCATATTAATTGATGACACTAATTTAAATTCAAATTCAAAATTATAACAAATTAAAATAAAAAATCATGCAATTAGATTTTGCCATGCAGGTTGATGTCACATGTCAACACCATATTAATTCTTTTCCTGCCGAAATGAAGAAGATTTTATTTTTATGGTAAATTTAAATTTTAAATTGTTTAATTCATATTTAATTGATAACAATAATTTAAGATATTTATGATTTAAAATTTTAAATTGTTTAATTCTTATTAATTGATAACACTAATTTAAATTCAAATTCATATTCAAATTGAAAATTATAACAAATTAAAATAAAGAAATCGTGCAATTAGATTTTTATCTCATATTTTTATAATGCAAATATATAATTGATAATTTAAACAATATCTATATATACATGTGTGGATGATAATAAAATTTGAACATTATCAATATTTTAAGATATTTATGATTTACAATTTTAAATTGTTTAATTCATATTAATTGATAACACTAATTTAAATTCATATTGATATTCAAATTTAAACATGATCAATATTTTAAGATATTTATGATTTAAAATTTTAAATTTTTTAATCCATATTAATTGATAAGACTAATTTAAATTCAAATTTCCATTTTAAAATATAAACTATAAACTATTATTATAAATATTAAGCACACAACCTATTTTTTTTTCTATTTTTAATTCATAAAAATACATCAATTTTAGTAATCAAGGTGATTATTTAATTAATCATTCAAAATTTAAACATTCTAATTGATAATACAATTATATATTCTAATTTAAATTAACTAATATCACTAATATATATTTTGATTCAAATTTAAATTAAATTTAGATTTAAATTTAAAAATCTCGCAAGATTCATTTTAGGCAGATACATCTCAAAAAAATTTCTATTTGAAATACAAATAGTTTTTTTTCATTCTTAATTCATAAAAAATACATAATTATATTAATTAAGGTACTTCTAATAATATAATTTTTATAATTTAAAAATTAAAATTGATAACACAATAATATTCTTATTCAAATCTTGCAATTAGATTTATTTTTATTTCACAATTTTGTAATGCAAATCTATATTTTGGTTCAAATTAATAAATAACACTATTACATATTTTGTTTCAAATTTAAAGTAAATTTAAATTTAAAAATATTACGAGATTTATTTTAGTAGATCAATCTTTATCATTATATTGTTACAGTATTATAATCATATCATTAAAATGAATAATTTAAATTAAATTAAATAGTTAGATATCCACCCCATCTCCATTAAAAAAATCGGATAATACCCATATCTATACCTGGTCAAAGTGGGTATTCTCATCAAAGTTCATGTTGATACCCACGGGTTCGGGACTCTTTGGCATGCCTACTTGAAATTACTAAAGAAAATTTTACAGTCTCTCTGGTATTGGCCTAAATAAAATATGATTAAAATATCATTATATGCATTATCTTATTTTTGTATTGATCATTAATATTTTTATTGTAATCTACTGATCTATTAGTTCAATTGCCCACAAATATTTTTTTTTAATAATTAACATTAGACATTTATCTTCTTTATGATGAAAATATATTTTAAAGAAAAATAAAATATAAATTTTGTTATCATTAATATTTTTATTAAAATTATGTATATATTTAAATTATATATAAATGCAAATATCTTTATAAAGATAATAGTGTTCTAAAAAAATGTTTATATAAATTAAAATGATATAAGCCATGTGTAAATATAAAATTATTTAAATATATATCAATATTCATAATTAATTTTATATATCTTTTACATATACATACTAACACATACATATATAAAAATATTAAAAATTACAAAAAAAGATAATTATAAATTATAAACTCAACACCCGTATAAGGCACAGGTTATTAAGCTAGTTATTAATGAAAGAGAGAAATATTCGGAATTAAAAAATAGAGTTAAAAAATAAGATAAAAGAAATATTAAAAAAATCCCAAAAGATTAGAGAGTATGAAATTTGAAAAAAACAATTATATAGCACATCGAAAGAAACTTTGAAAAAGAGATAATTATAAAAGAGATTAGAAACTATAATTTTTTAAAGAAAAAAAAAAGATAAGGGAAGATGTAATGATGTAACTTTGAAAATTGAAAAGTAAATTGAATTAAGGATTTGAAATTATTTATGAAAGAAAAAAATCTTCGGAATTAAAAAATAGAATTAAAAAAAATTGATAAAAAATATTTAAAAAATATAGCATCAGATAAAGAAGTGAATGGAGGTAGTTATAGAAATATTGTGAATGTGGGGTAGTTACTAAAATTGATAAGAGAAATTTTAGGAAATGTAAAAGAACCAGATGCATGTTAGGAGAGTGGACTACACCACTCCATGAAAAAAGAGTATTCAAATAAGAGTGAATGTGAGAGAAAGTGGGGAGAGTGAAGCAAGGAGAAAAATATAGCATAAGATAAAGAAGTGAATGGAGGTAGTTATAGAAATATTGTGAATGTGGGGTAGTTACTAAAATTGATAAGAGAAATTTCAGGAAATGTAAAAGAGCCAGATGCATGTTAGGAGAGTGAAATACACCACTCCATGAGAGAAGAGTATTCAAATAAGAGTGAATGTAAGAAAGAATGGGGAGGGTGAAGCAAGGAGAAAAGAGAATTTTCTTTTTTATATTTTAATATATTGAAAATATTTATAATTATCTTAAGCCACCCAAAAATAATATTATTATAAAATTATGATACTTTTTTTTTTACCAAATAAAATTATGATACTTAAAAATAATGAAACCTTAGAACAATAGTTTTCACGACTTTACGTCCATTATTTTGTTTTTAAAAAAGTTACTTAATTATTATAAAAATTTTAAACATATTTATTTTAACTAAAAACGCCTTCTTTAATGAAAAAAGTTCAATCAAACCGGGGTTACCTTCTGGAAGAAAAGGACCCTCCAAAATCTAGATAGATCCAATAATAATTAGGCAGTTATATAAAATAGCTAACGTGTATTTTGAAAAGTTATGATTAATCAATTAATAGCATACGCCCACGCGTTGAATAATGTTGCAACATGTTCCAATTTCTCAATCCAACTAATGGAGGAATTTGGATTTTAATATTCTTACCTTATTCTCTCTCGTTTCCCTTTATAAAAATTATATTATTTATAATAAATAATTTATAATAATGTAACTTAAAAAATCATTTAATTTATAATAAACTATAAACTAATAAAAAATAGTTTCTTAATATTTTTTTTTACATATTTAAACTATATTTTTAATATTTAAATAAACCCAGTATTAGATCTAGTTTTTAACTAAAAGCACCCTCTTTAAAAGAAAAAAGACCCTTAAAAAAATATATCCAATAATAATTAAGCAGTTGAATAGAATAGCTAAAGTGTATTGTGGAAAATTATGATTAATTATGAATAATTGAACATAGAATATGCCCACGCGTTTAACATCTTCCAGTTTTCCAATCCAAATACCATTCTTCATGGAAGAATTTGGATTTTACTTTTCTTACCTTATTACCTTATCCTCTCAAGTTTCCCCTTATGGAAAAAAATCTCTAAATAGCATAACTATTTTGAATAAAAATGTTTTTATAAGAACTAATTTAATGAGAATATTTTTAATATTTTTTAACAATTTTTAAACCTCTTATTTATTTTAATTTATCATTTTTAATTTATCATTTTTATTTTTATTTTCAAATTAAATTTTAATATTTTTTAAAAGAAATTATCATTAATTAGAAACAATTATGTATCACAATATAAATTATTTATCATAAATCTAAAATATATTTTATATGTTTAAAATAATTATTTATTATAAATTTTAATTATATAAAATATATATTTATTTTGAATATTACACATTAAAATATTAGTTATAATGAAAAAAGGAAGTTTGTAATATATTT
The DNA here is from genome assembly GCA_026413185.1 of Pueraria montana var. lobata. Lineage (NCBI taxonomy): Eukaryota > Viridiplantae > Streptophyta > Magnoliopsida > Fabales > Fabaceae > Pueraria > Pueraria montana. The sequence goes on from CM048654.1 coordinate 71,195,439, forward strand.
TTTAATAAATAAATTTCACATAACATTCATTTTAAAGTCAAATTCGCTACATATCTTAAACTTTAACTTCATTATATTTAGAGAAAATAGGCTATGCATTAACAATGTAAATTTAATTACAAACTATCATGTATGATAAGTTTGTTGACTTTTGTAATAACTAACTTAAAAGTTATACAAACAATAATTTAATATTAGTTGATAGCGTAAAATTATTTTATATTGTTGATGTATAACTATTAAATTCTTATTCTTATATTTAACACTTTGTGTCAAAAGTTACACTTATTTCTCTTAATATAGTGCATAGTCAAAACAACTTTCATGTGCTTTTTATCCTAAATTCTCACATTTTTATAATTTAAATTATTATTTTAAAATTTTATTGAAAAATATTATTTTATTTTTCAATAATACTTTTATAATTTTTAAAAATTAATATTTTAACTAGTACATTACACAAATGATAAATATTTATTTTATATAATTAAAATTCATAATACATAAATATAATTAAATATATAATTAAATTTTATAATAAATATATAAGTTATATTATTATCAAAATTTATTATAAATAAATATTTTTAATATATAAATTATATTTTAAAATTACTATGAACAATTTAAATTATGATATAAAGTTATTTTTAATTATTATTTTTTTAAAAAAATATTGAAATTTAATTTAGAAATAAAAATGAAAGAGATAAATAATAAACAAGATCAAACATACAAATAAAAATAAAAGAAATGTTGTTTGAGATGATTAAGCGATAATTATATTTAAATAATTATTGGAGTAGTGTGTAAAATATAATTTTAAAGAAGAGAAAAAAAAGATTGAAAATATTTAATTGAGAAAGTATAGAAAGCGAAAATATCACTATCTAAATTCTATATTTTAATTAATAATATAAATATAAATAGGTGTAGATTATTAATTAATCAAAAATACTTTTTTAAAAGAATTAATCAAAAATACTAATAAAAATACTAACAACACAATATTTAATACTGTTTATTATTGATTAAAATTTATCAAAAGTTATAAAAAATATTAGTCTCATTTCATATTTAATAAGCCCCACTCATGTTAGACTTGACTTTGGTTTAATGGTAAGTTTACGTAGTTAATCATTACCATTATTTCATTAAAAGTTTGAGATTAGGCCCCACTTTAATTTTAGAGTTTCATTCATAATTTTGTAATATCTAATCATTTTTAATTGAGACTGTTATATATATAAATGTATAATTGAGAGTGTGTAAGAAAAAGGTTAGTAATCCTCTTGTATAAGAATAGATAGAAATGGATTATTAATCGGTGAGAAATACTAACAACACAATATTTAACATACTCTTTATTATTAATTGTAATTTATTAAAAATCACACATTTTTTATAATAAGCCTCACTCATGCTAGGCTCGACTATGGTCTAATGGTACATTTTTTTTTATCTTAAGAATCAAACTCGAGTATGAGAGGTTTATAATAACTCATTCACACTAATTAACTAACTGAACTAGATCCTTAGTATCTAATGGTACATTTACGTTGTTAATCATTATCATTATTTTGTTAGAGGTTTGGGACCTTGGCCACACCTTAATTTTAGAATTTTATTCATAATTTTGTAATATTTAATCATTTTTAAAGGAGAGTGTGTGTTTTTGATACATTTAACAGAGAGTGTGTAAGAAATGTTAACAATCCTCTTATAACATATAGGAGTAGATTATTAATTAATGAGAAATACTAACAACACAATATTTAATAACTTTTTATTATAAACTGAAATCTATTAAAAATTACAAAATTTTTAAGTCTCATTTCATATTTAATAAGGCCCACTCATGTTAAGCTTGACTATGGTCAAATGATATATTTAAGTCGTCAATCATCGTTATTTCTTCGGAGGTTTGGGATTCAAGCCACATTTTAATTTCAGAGTTTTATTCATAATTTTATAATATCTAATAAATTTTAGCGGAGAGTGTTCCTTTTAGTAGTGGATCCATGTAGAGATGCACCGCATGAAGAAATGTAAATATATATATTTATTAGGCTTAAATATAAATCTAGTCCATGTAAGTTTACACTTTTTTCAATTTTGGTCCTTGTAAGTTTATTTTTTTGATTTTTAGTGGTGTTTTTTTAATTTTGGTCCCTATAAGTTTTTTTGTTCATTTTTAGTTCATGTAAATTTGCACTTTTTTAATTTTAGTCCCTTTAAGATTCTAATTTTATCATTTTTAGTCCTTTTAAGTTTGTGCTTTAAGGGACTAATATTGAAAAAACACAAGCTTACAGGAACTAAAAATGAACAAAAGAATTTACAATGACCAAAATTGAAAAAGCTCAAACTTATAGGGACTAAAAATGAAAAAATAAACTTACAAATACCAAACTTAAAAAAGTGGAAACTTATAGGGACTAAATTCATATTTAAACCTATTTATTATTGTTATTTTTTTGCTTTTTCTATGTTTATAATTTGAACCCACAACTTTCAATTTTTTAGCCATAGTGAAATTTTGTATTTTATTGACTAGTTTTTTTCTTAAATTTTATTCTCTTTTTAGCTCATTAAGTACTTTTTAATGCTTTTTTCAGTTATACATTTCATTTCCTTTTCAGCTTATTGCACTTAATTTTAATATTTATGTCTTTATTTTCACACTAGTGCATGTACCCCCGTGCATCGAATTATGCATGGAAGAGTAATATTTTTTATTATTTTAAAAATAAATTTAAAATTAAATAGAATAATAAGAGATAAATATATTTTATAAAAATTATTTTAACTTTCCTTCGTCAAGCAACCTCCAATTGATTATATTTAGCTCATTTTCCAATTACTATAGAAATATCATAGAAATGTAGTGATTTTGAAGGTCACAATATATTCAATAATGGTTCAGTTCCTATTTTTTTTTTGGATAAACAATGAAAATCAAAATTGAAGCAGAATGCCAAATATTGTAGCAAAAAAAAATCCTATATGATTTGTAACCCAAAAAAATGCAAAACCCCTAAATCATATACTTTATTTGCTTATAATGATAGCTAGAAACATGCTTCACCACCAAAAAGAAGAGAATAAAAATTAAGAAAAGAGGATAGAGATAAATGAAATATAAATTAACTTTGATTTAGTGTTATTAGTACAAAGTAGCTAAACCAATAATCAAAATAACAATGCATCACCAACACCTATCCTATCCCAAGGATGGCCAAGTCTTTTTTTTTTTTTTACTATTTTTAAAATATAAAAAATAACATAATAAAAATGAAATTAAATTAAAATTTCAAGAATTTTAAAGAAAATATAATATAATATAGAATTATCTCAATTATGAATTTTTTTTCCTGGTCAAACACTAATCCCGCCCGCGATGCATGACTGCCGCAGGACCAAGAGAATTTTAGAAACAAAGGGAATTAAACACGGGTCCTCCCACTAAATAGGTCATTTCTTCACATGTAAACGCAGTGAGGCCTTACACCACTGCGTCAACCCTATGGGTTCAATTATGAGTTTGGATAATAGTTTAAATATAAGTCAATAAAATTTTATTTAGTAAATTCTTTAGGAATGATTATTTATATAAATTTAAATTAATTAGTAATAATTTATTTAAAATATTTATGGGTATAAATTAAGAGATAAATTATTATTATTATATATTAATTTATTAATTTATATGTTTTATATTAATATACATTACAATATATCATCATTTTACAATATTTTCTATAAACTATTTTTTTAAATGATAATAAAAATAATAATGTAATAAAATAATAAGTTTTTAAATGTATATTTTAATATATATATATATATATATATATATATATATATATACATACATATATATATATATATATACATACATATATGTATACATATTTAAGTATTACAGTTTGAAATCTTTTTATTTAATAATAATTTTTTATATATAGATTCCCATGATAAGTCATATGTTTAAAAATATTTTATTTAGAAGATATATTATATTTTAAAAATATAATATTTATAAATATAATATTTAATTCTGTTTTAAAAATCTTTATTTATAAATTTATGTAAATACTGCATTAACAACATTAAATTCTATATTAATATTGACATTGAAGTGTACTTTACTTATAAGCCAAAATCTAAAATTTATTTACCCATTCCCCTTTGTAATTTTATACATGCATGATTTTCATTTTATATGTTATATATTTATAAAACTATTTACATATTTCTATATTTAGGATTTAGGGCAGCAAATTACATGGTATAAATGAGATCAAATAATCCAATTGATAACTTGATTGCTAGTATTTAATTTCAAGAGCAAATTACATATTGTTTGTATTTTTTTTTTATAATAATCCAATTTCAATGAGAGGAAATTACATATTGTTTGGGTTATTTCTTTCCATATTAATAAAGCTCTGCCGTTCTCTGTTTCGATTGGGACCAACATAGCCATACTGAAATCATTAGGGTTAAAAACTTAGAATAGACACTATGAAAATCATGTTTAGAGGAGTATAATATACAAACATATTATAAAAGCACTTTAAATTTATTTATATTAATAGCCTCTTTATAATTTCCCTAATAATATTCAATCCTAAAAAAAATAGCCCATAAATTATTAATGCTTAAATGTAATTTTGGTCCCCTTATTTTGCACAATTCGTAATTTTAGTCCTCCTATTTTAAAATAAAGACATTTAGTCCCTCTATTTTGCACAATCCGCAATTTTGGTCCCTCTATTTTAAAATAGAGACATTTAGTACCCCAATTTTATAAAATCTGTACTTTTGGTCCCTCTATTTTAAAATAGACACATTTAGTCCCCAATTTTGTAACATCCGTAATTTTGGTCCTTCCATCAAATTGAAAGCATTGACCGTTAAAGATTAACGTCAACCTTGACGTGGCCCAAATTTATTGATGTGATACAAATTTATTTGTTTAATTTTTAATTATTCTAAATACTGAGTAGAATAATTGATGAAAAATATATTTAAAAAAAAGTAAAATCATTTATTTTAATGATCCAGAGTAGTTGTAAATCCTAATATGAAAGTCACGAGTCTTAATAATTTATTTTAAACAAATTCCACGTCACTGGAGCACATACCACATCATAGTCAACGTTAATCTCTTAATGATCAACGCTTTTAATTTGACGAAAGGACAAAAATCATGGACTTTACAAAATTGAGGGATTAAATGTCTTTAATTTAAAATATGGGGACTAAAATTGTGAATTATGCAAAATGAAAGGACTAAATGTCTATATTTTAAAATAGGGGGACTAAAATTACGAATTATGCAAAATAAGGGGACTAAATGTCTCTATTTTAAAATAGGGGGACTAAAATTGCGGATTGTGCAAAATAGAGGGATCAAAATTGCATTTAAGCCAATTATTAAATGTCCAAAAGCCATTTTTTTTCATATTTCAGCTAGTTGGTGTCAATTTCCAATATTTACAGTATTAAAATTCACAAACTTAAGTAAAGCTAAAGTTTAATGGCTCTACCTGTTACATATTCAGTAATGGTTTATTCCCTTTGCTTCTATGCAATATGGGCACACCATGTTTCTAAAACAAAAATTTGATAACTTAACTCTACTTTCTTTAAAAAAATAAAAAGTAGTTTCTTTATAGCATTTGACCTCAAGATGCAAGTATTTGGGTGTGATATGTAACGTTGTGATTTTCCTAATTGTATATTTAAGTGTTTGATTAATAATGCAAGAGGAAACTAAATTTAAATTTATAATATGTATAAAAGAATTAATAAATAGATTATTTTGTTATGTGCTATAGTGTTGTTGATAATTTTTCATGTATGGTTGGGCTTAGAATGTAAGGTTGTTATTGAGACTTTTACGTGAGTTACTTGAGTTGTAGGAAAGAAAAAAAAATAAGAGAAGGGGGTGCATTTAGAGGAAACATAGCGGTTATTAGCAAAATTTTAAAATTTCTTCCAAGCTTATACGTAGGAGAAGCTTTCCTCTCCCTTATCTTGTTCATTCTTCTTCCTTTCTTTCTAAGTCTCTCTTTCTCTTGAGTTGAAGTAGGATTTCTACACCAATTTGAAGCTTGATTTCTTCTTCTCTAGAGCCTCCTTAGTTGATTTCAAGTTGGTAAGTTCAATTCCTCTCTATTTCTGATCTCATAGTTTCTTTCTCAACTCCTACCAAGAACATGAGAAATGGGTTTCATGTAAAATCTTGGTTGGTGGGTGAAAATTTGATTGAAGCTCATTTTGGGATTGATTTAGGTTTCCTCTAGTTGATTTCATAGTAAAAGTTGAGTAGAGATCATTCTTGAATCACCAAGTCTTCTCCCTAGCTTCTTTTTCAAGGTTTTGAGTCAAAAATTTTAGGTAAGGGAAGCCTTAATATGATTGAATGCTTTGTTTGTATATTCTATGATTGGAATGTTGTTTTTGAGTGTGGAATGATGTATATATGTTATGCTTGATGTAAAATTCGAATTGGAATGAATTTGGTAGCCATTAAAGAGTTTTAAGCATGTTTTCGAGGTTCTACAACCCTGTTTCGCTTAAGAAAATAGTGGTTCTCGCTTAAGCAAGACAGGGGACAGAGGACATTTTTGGTTAGGAAGCTGTTCTAGCTTAAGTGCCAGAAATCCTAGCTTAAGCGAGCTGTGCTTAAGTGAGGAAAATCCTAGCTTAAGCGAGGAACCCTGGAAGTGAACAATTAATTCTTGAAATTCTAGCTTAAGCGAGAGTAAAGTGGCGCTTAAGCGAGGATTCATTTCCTACACTATAAAATGGTTTCCAAATTTATTTTAAATTGAATTATTTCTATGGTATGGGTGTGATGGAAATGTTCACAAAAGTTCTAGAACTATGTTAGGAAATTCACATTTTGTTAAAGTTGGTGTTGTGTTGTGAGTAAGAATTCAGGGTGTGATAATACCTTACTTGAACTTATTGAACTGCTGGATGGGTTCATAAGCATAATTTGAGAAAAATGGTGAATTTATAACATAGAGGGAACTTGTGGCAATCAAAATTGTTTGGCTTGTTACATGACATTGCATATGGGTAGGCACGTAAGTTGAGGGTGCTAGGTAGGCTCTCAACCTAGTGCCGGAGGTTTTCGTGGTGGCTAATAGTGGGCCTATAGAATAGACAAGTGGGCAAATCCCTATAAATGTAAGGTTTTGCAAACCTTACAGAGGTAAGCCAATACCCACATTTGCCTATATTCGATTAAAACCACATTTCCTCCACAGGGTCAGCGTAAGGGACTCCCTGAATGGTCAGAGAGTGAGACCATGGTAGGGGATGGGGCCTATGGGGACCGCCCAAAAGTTGTAGAAATCTCCATGGAGTCGAGTCAGCACAACATTACATAATGAGATTGCATATGAGATTGATTTATAAACAGATGTATGTGTTATTAAATGATCGTGACTGATTTATTATTGTTGATTGATTCTAGTTTTTCTTTAAGTAAATCTTATCCTTCTTTTTATAAATAAGCTTACCCTTGCCTTTTGTGTTTGTATTTGTGTTGTATTACTGCAATGATCGTGTGGTTGGCACGGGAGCAGATAGTGGTGATCTTGAAGATGGGATGAGATCCCTCTTTTTGGATATGTATATAGTATAGGGACCAGCTTAGGACATATGTATAAATACTTAGGTTGTTGTGAATGTCCTATACAAGATGACTATTTTGGTATTGTATGCATATATATATATATATATATATATATATATATATATATATATATATATATATATATATATATAAGTTTTGTAAAGCCAGACCTAATACTCTTATGATATGATGATGTACATTATGTGTAGGAAAGTAGATACATATATAGGTGTTAAATGTGAAAATTTTTCTAAGTAGTTTCATTTGATAATATTTAACAAAATGTTTTAGTATAACAAATCTTTAACGATGATGGGTCGTTACATGATAAATAAGAGTATTTCACTTTAATATACATCAAATGTGACACTAACTACTTTTTCATACCTTCACTATATAAAACCTTGAGACAGGCTTTGCATAAAAAAAACCCAATGCTAGAGTGACAAATAGAACAAATAGTTTTTCTTATTAGGAAAACATTGTCAAATTGTTAATGAACTAATGCAAAAAATAATGTAAAATACAACCATTTTAAATCTGATCGTTTTATTGGAGAGAGAAGCAATTGATAAGTAGAATAATTTCTCACCCTTCCAAGTGCCATAATCTCCCTTTATTCCCACCACCTACAACCAAAGACCAAAAAATAAACATAGAAAGACAAAAAAGATAGAAGAGGAATAAGAAAGAAAGAATAAAGAAAGAAGAAAAACAAAACAAGAAAAAACATTGGAGGAAAAAAAAACCACTACAACACCATACCCACAAAACAAATCACAAAAAATATACCGTGTTCAAACAACTTTCGATGCTCCTAGCATCCACATACAAGCCTCAATTAAGAAAAAGTTTACACTAATGTTATACACAATAAAAACAAAAGGAAAAGAAATGTCAGAGATGATTATATGGTCCTTCCTCTAAAATAAAAGAAGAAAAATAAAGAAAAAAATGAAGCAAATGAGAGAGGGAGTAAGTTTAATTGTTCACTGCATTTTCTTTCGACTGATATGAAACAAATGAGAGCCTTCCTAGTGTATTTTTCAATTCACAAATATAATTGATAACCCACCTAATGAGGGGCTGTGATAATGGTGCATTAACTCCTCAATTTTAATTCCAAAAACTCATCTATTGAAAACAACTTTATTTTTGTGTAAAAAAAAACAACTTTATTTTTTTAAAATTTTGTTCTTAAAATATTAAAAGACAAATATCTTAATAATGTGGAAGGATTAATAGTGCCTTAAACCTGCGCAATGTAACTGGCCCACATTTAATACCCCAACCCAAAAAGAAATAATGCAATTCCATACTAATGAAAACATTTTAAGTAATTATTAATTAATAATTAATAAAATTCAACAATGAGCTAATTAGTATATGATTTTTTTTTTCAATCAAGCATTTAATTCCTGTTTTAATTTAGGTAATAGGATGTATTTTAAATTTTAAATTTTATACTCCCTCCATTTCTTTTTAAGTGCCGGATTTTTGGAAAAAAAATTGTTTCTATTTATCTGTCGTTTGCAAAATTGAAGATCATATTAATTACTCGTTTATCAATTATACCCTTACTTCTCTCCTAATCTTTAATGAATTTAAACATGCATTTATTGTAGAGTAGAAATAAAAAGAGGATAAAATAGGAAATCCCATAATTATTTGATTAGAATCAAGAAAATTTAATGCATTCATTGGTTTCTACAACTAAACCTTAAACGACAGATAAAAAGAAACGGAGGGAATATTGTAATTAAATCAAGCATAAATCAACCAATTAATTCATTTATGTCCGTGAATTTCAAATTTAAGAATAATGACAATTATCACCATAAATGTCCGTGGATTCCTCTCAAAAAAATAATGACATAAATGATTAAAATACATCATATTTTCATTAAAATTATTCAAATATGTTAATTAATCTGGAATTCTGATACACTTTCAATGTTTAAATTTAAAATTCATCATAATAGTATTTTTAAACTTAAAAATTGAAAATGTCACATTAATTAATTTGTTATAAAAAGCTTACGTTAATTTGAAAAGGATGAATTAATCTGTTAATGAATTAGTCATAGGCCACATTATATTTTAAAATTTAAAATGTTGTGACCTTTTCTGAAGCATATGAAATTACTTGCTTGTCTTTGAAGATTTTGGGAGAAAAATTTTGTATTTGGTGTATATTACTTTAATTAACAAAGGATTATAAAAAATTAATTACCAATCTTATATGTGAATAAAAACGATAAAATAGACAATATATTGTTAAATGTTTTGAATTTTTTTCTTTCAGATTACTATAAAAAAAATACCTTTTTTTTTTTGTGGTGATTCATGTACAGACACCATTTTCATGTCAAAAGAGAAATTGATAAGAAGAAGAAAATAATAATAATAAATCAGAACAATAGAAAATTAATCATTCAGAAGAAGAAGAAAAAAAATAATAAAAAAGAAAAAAAGAAAAAAGTCAAAACAGTTAATTTTAGAGAGAGAAAAAAGAGAGATGAACATACAAATTTAAGAATGCCTTTCAAAAATTGATAATTCTTATTTGCCTTTAAAAAAAAAGAGAAATTTGAAGAAGAAGGAAACAATAATAATAAGCCAGAACAATAAAAAAATAATCAATTAGAAATAGAAAAAATAATCTATTAGAAGAAAAAAAAATAAGTCAGAACAATAAAATGTTAATTTTAGAAAAGAAAAAAGAGAGAGGTAGATACAAATTTAAGAATGCATTAAGAATATTATATAAGAAGAATGAGATTGGAGGGATGCAAAACAACAATAACAATGGAAAAGGGAAGTTCTTGAATGGAAGACTTTTTCAGAGAATGAGAGGAATATTTCATTTATAGAGGCTTTAGGCTTCAATTTATTAGGAAAATAATGAATAACAATTAATTTGGAAGAAATTTTGAAATTTAAAAGATCAAATTATATACTAAAGTTTTGAAATTCATCCTTTTCAATTCATGATATTTTATATTCGTTGATTATAATATATTTTATAATATATTATAAAATATTGCCTAATTGAAGACTATTATCCGTAGACTATTATTATATTTTATTTTATAATAATATATTATAAAATATTGCTTGATTTTAATATATATTATATAATAATATTATAAAATATTTTAATAATGCACGGTACTTCAATTCATTGTATTTTATGTACCTATAATATTACCTGATAAGAATCTAGCAATTTTTGTATACTATTTCAAATTTTAAATTAAATCATTAATTTAGGAATTGAATAGGAATTATAATATTAAATAATTAATTACATGAAACTACAATTATAATCATAAATTTTATTCCATGAAACTGCAACATCAATTGATTTTAAAATTTTTGTATATTAATAGTATTTTTGAAATCAATTAATTTTAAAATAGTATTTTCATAATTACAAAAACAACCTTACTTTTGGGGAAAAATTTTTTTGACCAGTGTATATTCCTTTAAGTAATAATAATAATAATAATAATAATTATTATTATTATTATTATTATTATTATTATTTTGAACAATATTATTATTTTTCTTATTTGTTTAAATAAATTGTTTTCACTTAGTAGGATCCTAGTCCACCACTGATTTCTTTTATACATTTAATGGAGATTGTGTAACAAAATGCTAGATGTCCCTTTAATTTTATGTTTTTGAACATGTGTTTTAATTTTAATTAAAAAATAGTGAGAGTTCCTTATTAAACTTGTGTTTGGTGATTTTGCTTGTTACAATCGCATGGACAGGATTCAAACAGAACAGAAAACATTGGGTGGTGTTGTGGTGGGTGAGTTGAGTTCATTCTCAACATGTCGATGGTGCTGAGGAAGATGTGGGAAATGGCGTCGTGGAGATCTGATTCATCAACGTCAGCATCATCGTCGGCATCATCACTAGAAGTGGCACGTTCTGACATGGGTGAGTTGGAGCTGCTACCCAGTGACATATTGATGCAAATTCTGAGACTTTTGGGTCCAAAAGAGGCCGCAAAGTTGAGTGTGGTTTGCAAGGCTTTGAGATCCCATGTGTCTGATAACAGACTTTGGGTTCACTTTCTTCAGACCCATCAGGCTGAACCCTCTGGTGATTCTGTCTTCTTTGCTGAGACCACCTTGAGCTCTGGCTACCCTCTTCCGTGAGTGCTGCTGTTCTTCCTTCTTCACTCTTTCATGGATTTAAATTTTGTGCCTTGATGGGTGTTGCTAGTGAATTTGGTGATTTGTGTTTTAATTTCTGTTGATGGTGAGTTTGGTGGTTTGTGATTGAAAATTTGTGTTTTGATGGGTGGTGCAAGTTTTTGCTGTGATGGGGCATGCTCATGGATTGATTGTTGAGTCTTGCTAGTGAGTTTGATGGATTGTGTGCTGATAGAGATTGGAATTTTGTGTTTTGGTGGTTGGTGAAAGTGGTTGTTGGTGTGGTAGTGACTCAAATTTTGTGCCTTGGTCGGTCTCACTTGTGAATTTGATGGATTGTGCTGCTAGTGATTGGAATTTTGTGTTTTGGTGGTTGGAGCAAGTGGTTGTTGGTGTGATAGTGATTCAAATTTTGTTCCTTGGTCGGTCTCACTTGTGAATTTGATGGATTTTGCTGCTAGTGATTGGAATTTTGCATTTTGGTGGTTGTTGTGCTAGTGATTCAAATTTTGTGCTTTGGTCGGTCTTGCATGTGAATTTGATGGATTATGTAGCTAGTAATTGAAATTTTGTGTTTTGATGGGTGGTGCAAGTGGTTGGTGTTTCTTTTTGCTATGATGGGTCACACGTGTTATTGGTGTTGTGTGCTTTGTTTGATTGGTTGTGTTGCTAGTGATTCAAATTTTGTGCTTTGATGGGTTGTGCTAGTGATGATTGGTGGTTTTAGCTCTGGTGGGTGCTGCATGTTTTTTGTTGGTGTTGTGTGCTTTGTTGTTTGATGGGTTGTGTGAGTGATCGTTATTTTGTACTTTGAATGGTGGTGCAAGTGAATTTGATGGATTGTATTGCCTAGTGATTGAAATTTTGTGCTTTGATGGGTGGATCTAGTGATTGATATTTTGTGCTCAATTTGATGCGTTGTGCATGTGATTGATGTTTTATGCTTTGATGGATCTAGAAGTGATTGGTAATCTGTGATTTTGAGTGTTTTAAGTTCCTAAATTACAGGCCCTTTGTTGGCCATTGGCCCCAGCTATCATTCAAGCATATTTATGGCCAGAGAGCACAAGTTCCTGGTTCTATTATCATCGATGGTCAGTGTTGCAATTCTGTTCTGTGAACTTATGTTTCTCTTACTCATGATGATTAGATTTTTTTCTTAACTTTTTTTTTGTCCATTCTTCTCTCAAGGTGGTTCTGGCTATTGCAAATTTGGTTGGAGCAAATACGCATGTCCATCAGGGCGATCAGCAACATTTTTGGTAATGATTTTGATTGGGACTAACACTAACTGAGGCTGTGCTTGGTTAGAATGAAAATAGTTGATGACAAGGTTGAAAATTGCTATGTGTCTAGTTTTTGCTGTGCTGCACATTGTCATTTTGACTTTGACCAAGTAGAGTCTCAAAATTGAAGAAAGCACTTATGCAGATACTAGGCATTGCTTTTTCTGTTTTCCTCTCACTTGGCTGCATCTTTTCCCTCCTTCTTGATGGGCAGGAATTTGGTGACATTGAGTCACCAATGTATACTAGGCTTCGACATTTTTTTGCAACTATTTATAACAGGTATTTCTGATTCTCCCTTCTTGTTGGGTGAATGGTTACAGTTAACTCTTGATAATCTTTTAAGTGACGTGAATCCTTATTGGTCTCTTGTATTGCACTTTAGCATATCTATGTACATATTTAGATGAATTGTACCAGAGCAATCACTTTGTTGAGAGGGCAGTTTTTCAATGATTACTTAATTATTATCACAAGAGAAATATTCATACTTATCATGAATAAAGGAGGCATAATTGTTTTGTTGGAAATATAAGAGCATTTTCAATGTTGTTCCTCTTCCCAAGTAGCTTAGATACTTTGCATAGCTAGGTTCAATGCATCTTAGGAAGTAGTGATAACTTAATTGCTCTCCTGTAAAATGTAGTTGGCAATGATTATCTTTGTAATACTTATGAATATAGATATCATTAAGCTGAGTGGTGATTCTCACTCAAGTACAATATAAAAAGCTTTGATTATCATTTTTCTCACATGTTTTATGTCGTTGGCAGGATGCAGGTGAAACCGAATAAACAACCAGTTATTGTTTCTGTACCAATATGCCATTATGATGGTCAGTTACATTTTATGATATACTGAAGTGGTGCTAATAAGAAAAGAAAAAGGAGTACAACATTAAGATTTAAGAACTTTAATACAATTGTTAAAATAATTTTCAGTTTTATCTTAAGCTGTCATATTTTTATTTCTTTGTTGTACTGGTACATAGTTGTTCTTTGGTTTTTTCTGTATCAGAGAAAAACCACCCTTTGTGACTGGTATTCCCTAAAATTTGGAACTATTTTGTTTGGAATGTTCCTTTACAGTCCTATCATTCCATCTGCCATTGTCAGGGCTGGATAATTGGTCTCAGAAATGTTTGATCAGCTGCCCCTCTCTCTGAGCTTTGTCACTGGGGGCCTTGTCATGTGTCCTAACAGGCACCCTATCCTATGAACATGTGTAGCTCACCCTGTCATGTGCCCTTGTTTGCCACCTTCCCATGGCTGTTAGGATTCCCTGGGCTGCACTTGTCTGTGTTCAGGGGTCAATTCTGACATGCTCTCTCTCTATTCATCAAGTTTGACGTGTTAGGGCTGTTTCTTGGTGTTCTTTGTGGTGGTAATCTCTGGTTATTCATTGTTTTGGATCCTGTATGACTTTTTTCCAATGCTAGCATAGCATTGAAGGGAAGAAAGTTGTAATGTGTCTGGCCTTGGTCTTTGTCTCAGAAGCAGTGTCTGTTCTAGATGTGTTCTTGACCACAATCTTTGTCCTGGACACAGTCTGGACTTGCCATTTCCACTCCTATAATTTCAACAAATAATACATAGTTTTCCTTCCTATATGATTTTCAGCTGTACAATGTTAATCTATTTCCTCATTCCAGATACCGAATCAGCCAAAGCATCGAGACAACAGCTTAAAGAGGCAATTTATGCTTCCTTGTTTGACATGAATGTTCCTGCTGTTTGTGCTGTCAACCAGGTAATACATATTTATGCTTCCTTGTTTGTTTGACATGAATATTCCTTTACATTGAATATGTGCAGAATTTGTTTCTGCTATTGAGTATATTGAGTCACTGGTAAATTAGGATTTTACTGTCATCTTCTATGTATTCAGTTCTCCTGCTGAAGATGTAAGAAAGTGAGAGCGCCAAAGCACTTTATTAAGTGTAGTAGAATTGTTACTCTCTGTCAACTTATGAGTCTTGACATTGGAGCAAAGAACCTTGTTTACAACTATTCAATCATTATCTATTGAATGTAATTGTGCATGGCTTTTTGCCTTATGAATTATGTATGCTTCTGTTGTTTCTTGTTATTTCCATGCGTATTTACTATTTATATTGCAAAATGTAGGCCACTCTAGCTCTGTACGCTGCGAAACGAACTTCTGGAATAGTTGTTAATATAGGTTTTCAAGTCACATCTATTGTTCCAAGTATGCCCTCTGTTTCTTTTTCTCTTGCCTTTGTTTGTCTTAATATAATTCTTAACTTATATATGCCTAACAATAACTTTCTTGCATAAGGATTCTGAAATTGTTCTTGAAATGTAAATGGGGTTCACTTGAAGTTAATAATGTTTAAACATTACCACTTTGTTTTGATACATAAACTGTTTTTTGTATGTCAGAAACAAATGATTATTTGTCTACTTCTTTTTCTTCTGTTGTGATTGTGACCTGCATTATCTTTTCACAGTTTTAAATGGTAAAGTAATGCGCAAGGTGGGTGTGGAAGTTGTGGGGCTGGGAGCACTGAAACTTACAGGATTTCTTAGGGAGAAGATGCAACTGAATAACTTAAGTTTTCAATCTTTGTACACTGTTCGCACATTGAAAGAGGTATCGATATTCATCTTTGCGGTCTGAAATATTTACTGTGACGAGATTTGATTTACTCTACGATGTCAATCAGGTATGGTGTGGTACCATGGTGCATCTAAGAGGACAGTATTACCCTACTTTTATTTCTTCTAGCTTTCTTAGGTTGGATTAGATTTTGGAATTTAAAATATTTGACATTTTTGAAAGCCTAGCTCATTGGATTGATAAAGATATTGTTAAGATATAATATGATAGAGATTTAGGAGATATCATAAGATATGATATAATAGATATTTAGGAGATATGACAGCCTATTTCTAGGAAAGTAGGAAACTTTTTATCTTTCATTATCTCGTAGGATTATATCTCTAAGATTTAGATTAGATTTGATTAATCTTTTCCTTTTTTATTATCTTATTTTGTATCTATATATATTCATACACTCTGAGTCAATGAATGAGAAATACACAAATTTTCAGTTCTATCCTTTAATCTTAACAAATATGATATTCTAGTCTTTTCCTTTTCTTTCTCTCTTACTCCATGTTTGTTCTCCAAAAGCTTCCTTATATGTCCTGATTCCTGGTATTAGCATGCCAATATTTAATTATTTTACCAGCTTTTTAAAAATAGTTATTAAGGAGTTACATCATTAGATGGGAGGCTCTAAGAACTTGGTCAATGAAGAGAAGACAGGGCATCCAATCTCCTTCAGCTAGAGGAAGATATTTCTATTTGATGATAATGTGGAATGTTTAGGTTTAACTTTGCCTTGTTGGACAGAAATTGCTTCTTTTGGTTGTTGGCATTTGTTGAAATTAATGATCATCCTCATGAAAGCTTTTCCCTGTATAAACACAATGACAAGGAGGGTCTTTCTGGTCTCTAATGGCTTTAATTCTAGGGTCAGATTTGTATTGATCACACAATTTTTTGGCAATGCAAGATGTTGTGTTGTCATTGTGTGAGAAGCACATTAAAGAGCCAAGGAGACATTTTAAAGAAGCCTGATCTTCTTTGCTTACCCAAGAATTTAGCCTACCAAGATTTTAAATCATTCTAGGGCGTCTACCTACGCTTAAACATTTAGGATAATTGGTTCTTGAGATGGCACGAGAGCGTCTATGACCAAATGGTTTGGAGTTCAATTCTTGCTGCCTTCATTTTTCATAATTAAATTAGATTTCAGCACTAAGTAAAGTGGGTCTGTATCTTGTCCTTGCTTCAAGCCTACGGGGCTCATGTGCGAGACTGTGAGGTGTGTATGTAACCAATTGATGGCCTCAACTCCAGGGGTGGGGGGTTAACAATTTAGCAAATCTTTCACAGACAACTTTTGCAAAGATATATTTTTGTGGAAGAGATGAAAACTTTTATAAAAGTGAATGAATGGATGAATGATTCAGTGCACAGAGAGGTTTAGAATCAACTTAGAGAGCACATTAAATAATAAAATTACACATAAGTATGGAGTTAAGGTTGGTGGGTCTGTGCATTATCCACACTTCAAGCCTAAAGGACTCTTGTGTGAAGGGGCAAGTCAGAAATATAATATAAAAACCTTCATGTGTCTTCACTTAATAGCTTAAATTTTTGGAATAGTTGGTTCATGACAGAGCCTTGTAAACCACATGGTGGGGTCAGCTGCTTGAACCAAGACTGGGAGCTGGAAAGGACTCGGTTGTTGTGGTTCAATAATATTGGAATAGCATCTTGTGCATCACTTGGTAAATAATACTTGTAAATCTGTACCAAACCTATGGTAGATAAGATTCATCTTGAGACCAACATGGTCTGGTATGGTTGGCAAATAGCTCCCTTAAGCATGTGATTTGGGTTTCCATCTCCAGGTTTGTGTGTATGGAATAACATTAGTTGGGAGAAATCAACTCCTTAAATGTATCTCAATACCTTGAGGGATTAGTCCTCGACTCTCGACTAGGAGATACCTTGGGTTCACAAAAAAAAAAAAAAAGATTCATCTGATCGAAGTAACATGGGATTTTACTATTTGAACAAATCCCTCATTAAAGTGTGGTGGGAATGATTAGTATCCATCTTGCAGATTTCTTTTACTTAAAATGTCTTCTCACTAAAGTTGTTTGGTATTTTCTCATTTGCATGGCAACAGAATCTATGCCATGTTGCACTTGATTATGAAGCTGAGCTATTGAAAGACACAAAAGCATCATTTGAAGCTGCAGGAGAAGGATGGTTTACCCTTTCAAAAGAGAGGTTTCAGACAGCAGAGATCCTATTCCAGCCACATCTTGCCGGAGTGTAAGTTCTTTTATTTATTTATGGTTCCGACAGATTGATCATGCATATTTGCTTCAATAATAGAAATACTCTACCATGATTTTGGCCATTCATAAATTAGCATGTGATATCATCGCCTAATTTGATGGATTGCTTGTAAAAGTGCATTTAAATTGAAAATAAATAAAATTCATTTTTCTTTTTTACTCCTACCTCCCAATGAACTTGAGTGTTCCCCATTTGCATTCTATAGGTTAATTTGTCTATCATAATAATTAAACAATCCTTTTTTTATAGGTAGTCTCAAACACACTAGTGAGGAGGTTTTGTTAAAATGTAAATAATGGGCATGACTTAAACTATGATAAGTCATGCCCATTATTGTCTAGCAGTAACAACAGAAATGAAGGTAACATATGAGATATTGAATATAGGAGTGAGAGGAAAACTATAATATATCTAGCCTCTGTCTAGCTAGTAAATGTGTAACTCAGAAATCTGTCTAAAGTTGACTGGACCAAGATTATCAAATTGAGATTCGAATCATGAATCATAAGACCTATTTTTTAAATTGTGAACCAAATCTTATTATGAATCTTAAGATACATGATCAATAATTAAAAATAACATAAAATATACTTTCACATAAAGATATTAACAAGTGAATAACTCATTGCATAAACTGAAACAGAAGCTGATATATCACAAATGAACTTCAAAATAATCCAAGATTCAAGTCATAAATCAAAATGAGAAAAAAACAGTGACTAGCTGCACAAAGTTCTAGTGTGGAACCCCTAAAAAAAAATCAATAAGATGGCAAAATGCAGATTCCTACTTCCCAATTCCTCTGCTTAGATTCTATTACATAATCTAACTATTTGTCTCATTTATCATCCCCAAGATCAATATCATTTAGTTCATCCTCATCTGATATAAAATGCTCTTCCTCTTCCCTTGCAGCTATTTGTTCTTTAGCTTTATTCATAGCTTCATAGATGTAGGATATGGCAGGTTCCGAGTCATCATTTACAAGCCTTAAAACTTTCACAAATGGAGTCACACATTTCAAGCAATATTGGATGAATTTCTGAAATCGAGCGTAACATAAAACTATGTTTATCACTTGTATTAGCATCTTGAGGACCAACTTCAAAACATTCTCGACTGTTTGCCTTTGGCTTTTTGGTCTTCTAACAGCATTAAAAACATCTCTCTAACTTCATCAGGAACAAGCAGCACTAACATTCTCCTTTGTTCCAGCAAGGTGATGCTTCATCCTTGCAACACCACCTTGACAACTATGTGAACAATACTTAGACTTAACTAAAAGCCTGTGTGGAGGAGCACTCTCACTGTGGCTCCATGTGACATCAATCTCCTTTGTTTGACCCATTATCCCCACTTGAAAAAATTATGCAACAGCAACAGAAAGTGAGAAGGGACAACACAACCTATTAGAAAAATAGTGGAAAGGGATTGGAACCCAATAAAGGAAGCCACTATGGAGGAGACAGAAAGCACCAAAAGCAATATTCTTACTTGGGTTGGGTTCATAAGAGCAGCTCCAAATTGCGATTCTTCCCATACAGAAGTGATTCAGCAAATGGTTTGAGGTCAAGAACAAGAATTATTACGATCTATATCAAACTCTAAAGATTTTCTAATGATCAATATGGAAATCTAACTACACTGCAAGTCACTGGACATAATGTAGTTACAATTTAGGTTTTTTCCTTTTTGTTGGTTTGTTTTATATATTCCCTGAAGCTTATGTTGCACACATTTGTTGGTTTAGGCAAGCTATGGGTCTGCACCAAGCCGTAGCTCTTTGTGTGGAACATTGCCATTCTGCAGATGTAGCAGGTGACAGTGATTGGTACAAGACTATAGTCTTATCAGGGGGGACTGCATGCTTACCTAGTTTGGCTGGTAAATATTCTTTTTTGTGACATGACATTTTATATCTTTGCAAAAGATGAAATGGAACTAAACACCTGTCCTGGGGTAATGGCTACTTCTAATTCTACTACTTTTGGGACCATTTCTGGTACAGAAAGGATAGAGAAGGAACTCCATGCCTTACTTCCTCCCTACATGTCCAATGGAATTAGAGTCATACCTCCTCCATACGGTGCTGATACACCATGGTTTGGAGCAAAGATTATTGGCAATGTGAGTCATACTCCCTGTGATAAATACTCAAATTTAGTTTGCTGTATAGGACAAACATTCTATTTTGAGTAGTGATTATGGTACTATTGAGAATTCTCCACTCAGTGTCCACTCGTCACGTGTGGTTATACTTGTGTAAATATAATTGTCTTACAAGTGATTAATAGTGTCATGGGGTTATTGAAATGTCTAATGATGGTTTAATTGTGCCTTAAAAGTGGTTAACTGTTCTGGGTGGATGTTGGGTGGACATTTTCAGCAGAACGTTGGCCATTTTCCATCTATTTTATAGTCAATGTAATAAAAAAAGTCTCTGCTTCAAGGCTAACTGTCTTTGAATTGTGTACAGTTGAGCACCTTTCCTGGTCATTGGTGTGTTACAAAAAAGCAGTTCCGTAAGAAGCCTAGACTCAACCTCATATGGTGATTATTGTGATACAAAATTTATTTCCTCAATTATGCACCCTCATCCAAAGAGGCAAGAACAGAAGATGTGAATTTTAGCAACTGCTCTTGTATGTATAAATATATCATGATTTCCTTGTTGATACGAAGCCTATATAGTTAACATTCAGCTTGTTAAGAATAATGTAATAAGATTGAAGAGTAAACCACAAGTGTGAAGAAACTGTTAATATAGTTGAAGAGCAAACCCACAAGGTGAGAGGTTTGTTGTAATTAGAAAAACGCTATGACATTGGAATCCATCTATGGTTCTTTAAATTTTATGTTGAAGTGAGATGTACCTTTTAAGAATGTCATAAACTTCTAAGATGGCTTGCTCTACAAATTTTAATTTTTCACCTTGAGTTTGATTATTAGGTCTTTTTTTGCCTATAGTTGAGGATGACAACTTTTTTATGAACTGAAAACATTATGTCTGCAATGGTTTTACAACTGAACCAAGCAGCACTTCATGGCCACGCCTACACGAAAAAAGGATAATTTAATAGAAACTATTAACATTCAATTCTTCATTATTATTATCAAGTTTAATACATCTTTTATGCAATGAAATGGACAGTAAATACTATATTCGTTCCGTTTGTATACAATGCGAACCAATAATATGAAGATGGAAAATTATCACTTTCATTTGAGAAATCATACAAATTTAAATTTCACCCGTTGAATTACCTTTGGAAATTGTGTCACGTTCTCATAACTACAATACAAACAGTTGCTATGAATATTTTCATTATTGACTCACTGGTTTCTTGCTGCATTCAACTTATTAGTGCAAAAAGTAAATTGAAACAAAACGATTTAGATTTGAGTTCGTTAACGAACATTATGATGTGACATTCGTTAACAAATGATGTTTGACATTACACCACATTAGTTCTCATAATAATATGACGTTTGACAAACGATTTAGTACATGACTTTTCATAAAAGGAAACATTTATAACCAATAAGGTGGAGAAAAATAGTTTGCACTAAAATTAACTTTTTAGAGCTTTGATTTTTTTACACTAAATAAAATTTTATTTTTCTTAAGCACATATACAATATACTAAAAGTGAAATAAGCTAATTTAAATACGCATATATATTCAAGTCCTGCACAACCCTATTTGTTTCAGGAGTTTCACAACCATCTTAAGTTGCATGTAAAGAGACCATTCACGTTTTAAGTAGAGTATTAATATGCACTCATTCATGTTCAGTGGTTGGATTATAGAGATTATATGCAAGTCCTTGTTTATAGAGATTCTGAGAAATGTTTTTACGCGTGTTCATTCTTATTTGCTTTCACTGTATGCAACATTAAGTAAGAATGGATGAATGACAGCAGCACCCCCTGCAACGAATGGCAACAAAAAATGCACGCAAGGTATGTTTTATGGATCTTTGTGCAATAGGGTATGAAGATTTCAGTCAAACCAAATCAAAGCATATGATGAAGCAGTAAGAAGTTAGCCATTTACTCAGGCTCACTTGGCAAACGTAATTTCATTACATAATTGTTCAATAGAACTCTCCTTAAGCTACAGGCACATAGCCATTTTTCTTTGCTCAAAAAGTAATTCACACACAACATATAAAAAATGGTAACTGATTATACATCAATATTGTGCGAGAAAAAGAATGAAAGTTGGGTATAGAAATATATCAGAATAACAAGATTAAGAAGCAGGCTGTGAGCATCAGCAATAGAGATGGACAGTGTACAGCTTGATTTGAAGTGTCATCTGCTGATACTGATGGTGGATATGCAGGGCATTCAAGACCGAGCTTCCCTTCACGACACTCACTAGCAAAGAGGCCAGGAGGATATTTTCCATAGAGATTAATGTAACTAAACATGGTTGAGGCACACTCATTCGTTAAATCATTTAAAACATCGGCGTAAGGGCAAGCAAATTCTTTAAATGCCCCACAACATTCTTTGGGAGGGTACTGGGGCCCTTTGCATTTGCTTGTGATTATTGTGTAGTTTAAAAACTCGAAATTCACAGAACAACCTGCAGGTGCAAGGTGAAAAAACAGTATCATCAGACTAATATTTGGCTTTGCTCAAAATTGGAGTGCGTGCTATGTACATATATATATATATTGGGGATCAATGGAGGAGGACCCCCCAAAGGGGCTCCATGGGAAGGGGTGGGGAGCATTGCAGGTTTGAAACCACATACATTCAATTCATGTCCCACACCTCTATCAACTGAAATGAAATGTCCACTATAATTACAAAGGAAAATTTTGCCAGAACTCATTCTATACTATTGCTAATTTTGGAGCCATAATTCTCCAATAGCCCATTACTAATGTATGTATGTGAGTGAACATAAGTAGATAGCTTGTTTCTTTCTGGAAAAAAAGATAAAATACCATTTTGATCCTCCAGAGATACACTGAACGTCAATTTGGACAACTGAAATATTGTGATATCAAATCAGCCTTTCAAAGATTAAAAGCGAAATCAATTTTAATTGATGTCACTTTAAACTTTTGAAGGACTAATTTGCTGTCACAGACCTTCAAAGGACCAAATTGTGATATCAAGTATATATTTGGAAAACCAAAATGGTAGTTAGTTTAGTCTTGCTTTCTGAAAGAAAGATTATTTCCTGGCAAACCTAGCTTCTTCCCCATCTTCTTTATTTACTGCTAGTGAACTTTGTTTTCTTCAATATAAAAAAAAAATGATACAAACAGAAAATCCATAACAAACCACCAAAAATATAGCACATAGAAAGATTTGACTCTGTTGACCAATCAAAGTCAAGTAGATATGATTTTTAAGGTAATTATTGTAAAAATTAACAAACTTTAACATAAATAACAGGTTGTAATTGGATGACAATGTAAAGTATATACACTATTTACTCTTGATAATTTTTATATTTTTTTCCGGTAACTATTGTAATTAGTAATTAAGGTATTTGGCTCCCTCAGGAGAGTCCTAGGTATCCCACAAGTTTCGGTCATTTGGGTTAACAATGAGACTAATTTTATAGACCAATTACGGGACTAATCCTCAATCTAAAGCTTAATTCCCAATAATTGGTTATGTGAGCAAACTCCGGTATGCTCAACAAATGTTACCAACTAAACCACTCATTGGGTCTTTTAATATTAAAGATATAGGTTCATTCAGTTAGCAGGACAAACAGAAATTAACAAGAACATAGTATATTATATTGGTGTCTTTTTTTTTTTTTTGAAAAAAAAAAAAAAAAAACATAGTAATCAGGTAGATCCAAAAGCATAGGCAGAGAAGAAAAAAGAAAAAAGAGTGACTAACTTTTTTTAGCCTGAAGAAGGTTCCGACCGGTATGCGGTGCTTGAGAATCGAAAACGGTGTCTGCAAATCCCAACGAAATATTAATTAAGAAAGAAAGTAGTGTGATAATTTAGTTTTCGAAAATAAAATAGTATTAATTGAAAATTGAGAGCAGAAAGAAAGTGGAAGAAGAGTTACCAGAAAGGAATGTGGGAGTGAGAGAAGAAACAGAGAGAGCGGTGAGGAGAAGGAGAAGTGAAGAAGAAACCCAGAAGCCCATAACTGAGGGTAGATAGATCCGTAGATAGAAGGGGTTATTGTTGATCTTTGTTGTTAACTTAGCTTCAAATGAGAGTTATGATTTGAGTAACGGGTGGGTGGTAATGAGAAGAGAAGAGAAGAGAAGATTTTAACGCTAAAAAGTGTTGGGAGTGGGAAGAAAGTAGAAGAGAGAGTTGAACTAACAATAACAAAATTAGTTTGGGTTTGAGAGAGAAAGAGGAAGACAGAGAGAGAGAGGAAGACACGATCTATGGATCGTTGTAATGAGTGACAGCACGAATACGCGCAAACCTGCTCTTGTGCAAGCTGTCTTTTTCTCCCACCCAATCCAATTTTAGTGAACCAAAAAATAATTTATTTATGGGTTCATTAATAAAGTTAGTCAGTTATTACTAGTATTATTTAATTTTATTTATTACATGATATTTGTAGCCAAGTTTACCACTTGAAGAGTAGTACTATTATTTAATTAATTTTATTTAAAAATATTTTTTCTTCAATTGTCTTTTGTTAAAAATAGAATTTCAATTAAATAAAATATATTTTATAGATGATAATATTAAATAGGATGAAATTAGTAAAATTTGTTTATATTTTAGTTTATTATTCATAATTTTTTTATATCGTTCTACTAGGATTGACATAAGTTGGATTTAGAGGATATTTAGATTGAAATTGATCAAAGTTAATTGTCTTGGATTGGTTCGAGTTTGTAAAAAAAAGTGTAACCTAAACTAAATCTACCCAATTAGATTCAAATTGGATTGGGTCGAGTGACCTGGACTATTAATAAAAAATATGAAAAGACATGAAAAAGGTAAAAAAAAAATCACAATAGAATAAAATAAAGCTAATGAATAATCTCAAAAGTCCAAATTATAGAATTATAAAATTACATAACATAAAAAATTACAAAAAAAAAATAGTGTCAATTTGTGTTAGTTCGGTTCTATATGTCCAAATCTAATATCCAAATTGATATCATCGGGTTTGCAATTTTAAAATTCAAACCAAATCGATTATATAAACTAACTCGAAATTTTTCCTTTGATTTAGTTCGGGTTCAATTCAACTTGAATTCGTGTCCCCTCCTACTTTTTACAAATTCTCTTACAAATCTACATATTGTTTTATAAAGAAAGTATTAAATAAAAAATAAATATATTTAATGTCTTAGAAATATAAAAGTACATTTAAAACTTACCATACTGATGTAGTAGGAGAATTAATAGAAGAATATTGTAGGAAGATTTAAAATTATTCATAATTCATAATATATACAAAAAGAATAAATCATTTAAAAAATTTAAGCTTGAATTACTTAACCGTAGTTTTGATAAATATAATAAAATATTATGATTGATCTAAGAAATTTATTGACTTATATTCACGTGTTTGTTAAAAGAATATTTTAATAAATTTTAATTTTAATTTTTTTAAATACGGCTAAATTATAATTTGTTAATTTTTTCTGAAAAAAAAATAGAACGGGTTGACAAATTCCTTTGTCAAATTTCTACAGATAAAAAAAATTCCTTTGTCAAATTACATTACGAGTTTAAAAAACAAACGTAAAAAAATTATAAAATATAAGTATAATTATTTAAAACATCCATAAAATCTTTGACATGGATATATGTGACATAAATATATAAAAAAAATATAATTATTGTGAAATATCCATAAATACGTAGACTTTCATCGTCAATTTATGGAGATCGTTTTGTCTTCTCCAAATCTGATGACATGTTTTTAGCTTGAAAATAAGATAACTTTCCTTTATAAACCTATCTATTCTTAAAAATAAACCTATCTATTTCATAGTAATAATACCTAACACAACCCTCCACAACTCAAGCATTTTTAAAATAAATCTATTTGAGTTACAACCCATATTAGAGGTGCATGTTTTAGGTCATGTGTTTGAACACGATGTTAATTGCTTAAATTGTTTTAAAATCTAAATTATGACATATAATTTGATCTGAGGTGGCCCTGAGGGGTTGAATCAACACTTAGATTGGATGATTTTTCATATGGATTGCTTATTAAAGAAGTGGTGGAGCATAAAATTGTCAAATAGGTCGACCTAATAGGGAAAATAGTGAAAAGTGGGTTGGCTTAGTTTGGCCCAAATCTCTTATGGGTTACTGTGTTGTTGACCGGCCTGGCTCACTATAATATCCTTAGCTTTGGGTAATATAAATAAGAATGTATTAATGGTGGAGAAGATCCATAGATATTATTAATTTTAGTTACCTTTATGTTAGGATCTCACAAGGATAGAATCACATACTCAAATGGAAGTTGAGGCCCACTAAAACCTGCACACACACACACACACAACTATAGGAAGGGAAAGAAGAGACAAAGGAAAAAGAAAGAAGGGGAGGGGAGGGGAAAAAAAGGAGAAAAGGAAGAAGAGAAGAGGTGAGATTAGGAGGAGAGATCCACATGCCTAAAGCTCAAATCCATGCTTACCCAAAGGTGAGTATTTCCCCTTTGTCCTCCCTTTTTTTCCTTTGATTGCATGATTCCACATGCACACACGCACGGATAAAAGCGCGTGCACACACATACACACAAAGAGAGAACTATTATGAAGAATGCAATGTCATTTTAAAATGAGCAATGACCGGTGAGAGTGTTCAAGGCTTAAAAAACTAGAACGTGAAATAGCAAGATGAAACAATATTAAACCTGATGAAACAATTATGTGTGATATTTAAACCCACTAGGATCGGCCTAGTGAGGATTAAGGTAGATGCATGGAAACTTAGATTCGATTTTCATTGTCGTCATTGTACAAAAAAAATGAGATGTGATATTTAATCTGCATCCTAAAAAAACAAATGATTAAGATTTATTTTGACACAAATCCCAATTATATTTAGCAAAAGTAAGATCCCTTTAAATGAGTGCATATTCTCTCTAGGATGTGTCTAGTGAGAGAGAGAAAGACACAATTTTTGTGGGTTTCTCTCTCTCACTAGACACATCCAGTACTGGAGAGAAGTTTGATCCCCTTTAAATTGGTTAGCGTTTGTGATGAAAAGTGAAACAAATTAATATTGTAATATAAAATTACCAAACCATCTCATAAATGTGTCAAAACTCAAAATCAACCAAAATAATCATAACACATTTAATCAAATAAGCCAACTCGGCAATAGAAAATACTATTTGCCAAGATGAAAATGACCTAAAATTACAACATCATGATAACAAAATAAAAATTAGACTTTTTTCCATGACTAGCAACATTTAAAAAATTAAATCCCCAATTAACACCATTTGCCAATTATTTACCCAAGTAGCAACAATTACTGTTTACAGTGTAAAATTAGGGTTGAGAGTCCCAAATTCACACCACCTTTGGTTTTTTTTGTTTTGTTTTGCAGTATAGAAATCGGGTTTGGCACCCCCGATTTCTCACTTGATTTTTTTCTTTCGAAATTCTATTTTAAAACCTTCTTTTTAATTTTGCTTTTTTTTATCTTTTTTCTTTTGTTATTATGAAATCGGGTTTGAAACCCCCGATTTGTGAAAAAAAATTTCAATTTTCTTTTTTAAAACCTTATTTTTAATAATTAAGTTTGATAATAATAGTTTTTAATATACAAATTTATATATTAATTTTTTTTAATAAATAGATTTACCCAAATAATTTATATAAATAATGTAATTTGTTTTTTAATTGTTAAATATATAAAGAATAATAAAATTAATTTGTTTACATTTAAATTTATTATAAAGTCGATTTAATTTAATTATATTTTTCTAACTATAACTAAAATCTAAATTAGTACATTTGAATATAGTTAGCTAATTACGAGTTAATAAATTATTTTAAATAATAACTGTTAATGTAAACTAGAATTACTAATATTTTGGAAAAAAACATTACATTGAACTTAAATTACAATGCACATGATTAATAAAAAAACAAAGATAGAGAAAATCATAACCTACAAACAACAAACATTAATGATCATAAAAATAGGGGAAATGATAAACTAAAAATAACAGACGACAATAACCACCAACTATAGTTATTTTTTATTAAAAGTTCATTCTTCTTCTCATTTTAACAGGTTTTGGCGGTGGAAGAGGTTTCCACCGTGGAGGCGAAGTTGTCTCCAACAGCTTAAGCAATCATTCAATTTGGGATTTTTTGCTCTAAAACTTTGCACATAACTCTATTAGGCTCGAACTATGGTATTGTGCATATGCTGACTGCATATGTGCTACATCATTATCAATTTGAACCTAAAATGAATCGTAACACACACGTTGTTGGTCATCTCTCCCCGTAGAGCGTCTATAGAAAATTTTTGATAAGTCTTTGTCTTCTTGATCTTCCATTCGTAATGATTGTAAAATTCGCTACTTAAGTTGAAGAAAGGTGCATCTGTCAGGAACCCTGCAAGGTTGAGGTTGGAAAGACCTGAAGTAGACGCCTTGTTCATTTGTGAGAATTTGTCCGTTGTGGTAAACAAATGAAAGTGAGGAATTTGTAATATTTAGACTTGATGTTATGCCGACGCACAACATTGTCGGGTGAGAAGTTTTGGAAAAGATATAGTTGTTGAGGGTAATTTGTGTATTGTTGAGTTAGATTTATGTACTAAAAACGCTTTGTATAAGCCTTGCATTTATAGACAGACATTACCAATGAAATGAATGGTACACATTGCACTGAAAATTTCAACGATTGAGATTGCACCGACAATTGGATAAGCGTGGTTGTGTTATTTACTAAAGAAGCGCAACTCATCATATTATCGATTAGTATGTTTGTTTTTTTAACATCGAAAAGCATAACAGGTCTGACCATTGTTTAAAAATGCATCGGAGAAGTAAATAATAATATTCAAGGATAAGTGTGTCTAACACTCTTTGCATGGAGAAGTGCAACTTGTCAGATGATCGATCAGTGTGATTGTGTTTTTATCGCCAGAAAGCGTAACACATCAAAGCATTGTTAAGAAACGCGTCGAAAAGCCAATTAAATGACAAACCAAGATAAGCGTGGCTTTTTTTATACATTAACAACTAAAACTCGTCTGACCATGAATTGGTGTTCTTGCCTTTCTTACATTAAGTGTCGAACCATAAATTGCACCAAAAGTGATTTTTTTTTTTCAGTTTTCGAGCAATATTTTCATGCATTTTTAAACCGATGCAAGTGATAAAAGTTGTACTGTTGGTTTCATCGACATGAAAACTAGGGGAATGAACCATTTTTTAACCAAAATACATGATATACATAAACATAAATACGCCCAAAGTTACCCTCATGGAATGGATTTTTGCATAAAAAATTATTTATTTTCAGTTTTCGGGCAGTATTTTCATGCATTTTTAGACCGATTTAAGTGCCGAAAGTTGTACTGTTGGCTTCATTGACATGAAAACTAGGGGAATGAACCATTGTTTTTACCAAAATACTAGACATACATAATCATAAATAGCCCAAAGATGCTGTCATAGAATGAATTTTTGCACAAAAAGTGATGTTTTTTTAGTTTTTGGGCACTGTTTTCATGGATTTTCCTACCAATTTAAGTGCTGAAAGTTGTAGTATTGGCTTCATCAACATGAAAACCACGGGAATGAACCGTTGTTTGAACCAAAATGCCTGATATATATAACCATAAATACTCCCAAAGATGCCTTCATGGAATGAATTTTTGCACAAAAACTTGTTTGTTTGTTTTTTTTTAAGTTTTCGGCCACTGTTTTCATGCATTTGTAGACCGATTGAAGTGTCAAAAGTTGTACTGTTGGCTTCAATGACATAAAAACTATGGGATTGAACCATTGTTTGAACCAAACTACCTGGTATACATAGGCATAAATTCGCCCAAAGTTGCCCTCATGGAATGAATTTTTGCACCAAAAGTGATTTTTTTTTTCAGTTTTAGGGCATTGTTTTCATTTTTATTATACTGTGTTTGCCTAAAACTTGGTTGAGTCCCATAATTTGGCGTACTGATTCGGTGTACAAATGGTACAATTAAAAGTTGCACTTTTTTTAGATGGACAAAATAACATACTTCAATAACTAAATTAAATAAACACAAATTAATACATACAACATTTAGTTCAGTACTTGCTAATAAACATACGGAAAATATACAAACTAATCCCCAAAGTGTGATCCAGTTCCACAAGGTTGAGGTTTCCTCATACGTCGCGGATTTTGGCGGGGTTGTTGTTGTTGTTGTGGTGGTGGTGGTGGTGGTGTTGCATTTTGTCCATCATTATGAAGTGTTTCATGTGAATCATCGAAATCCTGACTGATATTTAAATTAAATGAAGGCAGAGTAAAACTCAGAAGGATCTTATTCCGTGACGAACTGCCAACCTCGTTATGGGGATACAATGGGTTTGAACCTGAGTAAATACTTTGCATGTATGCAATAGCTGACTCTGGCATTCCCATATTTGCACCAAATAGATTACCTTAGAATTCTACAGGAGTGGATGCAATAAACTATTGATCATTATCGGAGGTAAAATATAGTTGTTGTCGGGACGGAGACAATGCAAATGATTGACGATGTGGCTCCATCTCTTTGTTGGGCATGGTGTCAGGAACAGAGGTACTAGGTGGTTGTGGTGTCTTGCTCCTTCGTACTTGTCGTTGCTGATGATGTTGTGCTTCGTGGTGTTCATTCACCATGTTGTTTGTAGCATTGTTGTTGGGTTGTGGTCTTAAATTCGTTACTTGTACCAAATTTGCATGGTACCATTGAAGGTATTAATGGGTGTGATGTAGACGTCCCTGCATAGGCTCCCCTACCAATACAAGTTGCAGTGAATGAGTTGTGTGTCAAGAATTATGTGTTTTATTCTGTCGATAGGTCTAATTCTAAAACATGGTTGCTCGAATGCACCGACCCAAAATGCGAATGGAGGTAAAACATTTTAGCATCATTTTTTCACTGTTCCGTGACATTTATGTTTTGAAATAATACTAATTCGTTTGTTTGTACAGGTTAAGAGCATCAGCAGGGAAACATACTCAACAACAATGGGAAATCAAATTACTTAAGGAATCCCACACTTGTGTCTCCACAAGGATTTCACAAGATCAAAACAAGATCAGGTACGACGTCATTGGAAAAAGCATCCTTTCTATGATTAAAAATGATGTTACGGTGTCAGTACCAACCTTGATTGCGCATATTAAACAACTTCACAAGTTCACCCTTTCATACCAAAAGGCGTGGCTCACTAAACAATGGGCAATTGAACATGCATATGGCAACTAGGAACAATCGTACACCAACCTACCCAGATTATTGCTAGCTCTCCAAAAGTATGTTCCTGGCACCATTGTAGAGGAACAAAAAGTGCCTGCAAAAGATGAAGAAGGAAATGTAATTCCTGGTTGTGCAATGTACAAGCGGCTTTTTTGGACCTTCAAGGCTTGCATCAATGGCTTTACATATTGCAAGCCAATAGTATTGGTCAACAGTACTTGGCTTTACGGAAAGTACAAACACACGTTGTTAGTGGTCGTGGCACAAGATGGGGACAATCAAGTAATGCTAATAGGCTTTTGTCCTTGTTGAGGGTGAGACCACATCTGCATGGTACTTTTTTCTTCAAAACTTAAAAAGACACGTGACCACACAAGACAACTTATGTCTAATCTCGGACAGGCATAAGGCAATAATAAGTGCCTACCAATGAGAAGGTAGTGGATGGATGGAAAACAACTATGTGCATGTGTTCTACATTCGACACATAGCACAAAATTTCATGAGACAATTCAACAAGTCACCTCTAAAGAAGGACATTATTAGCATGGGTACATACAAGAACTAAACAACTTATTGTTTTTTACAACATTTTTTTATACTAACATTGTAACATATTTTGTTGAACTCTACTTAGGTTACGCCATGAGTCTGCCGAAGTTCGCATATTACTACAACAATTTCCGAGCTGAAAATCCAGCCGCGGCAGATTGGCTTGATCAAATCCATAGAGACAAATGGACAACAGCATTTTCCTCGGGGCGACGATGGGGACACATGACTACTGTTAAGATTAAAGGATAGAACTGAAAAATTGTGTATTTCCCATTCATTGACTCAAAGAGTGTATGAATATATATAGATACAAGATAAGATAATAAAAAGGAAAAGATTAATCAAATCTAATCTAAATCTTAGAGATATAATCCTACGAGATAATGAAAGATAAAATGTTTCTTACTTTCCTAGAAATAGGCTATCATATCTCCTAAATATCTATTATATCATATCCTATAATATCTCCTGAATCTTTATCATATTATATCTTAACACTCCCCCTCAAGCTGGAACATACAACTTAATGCTCCAAGCTTGGAACATAACTGAAGCATAAAAAAAATGAAAAACAACTCCAAGGTAGAGGACTCTCCAATGCGTAGAGTACGACACCAAAAACTAAATATTCTTCTTCAAACTCAGATGCTACGAGGGAGTAGACTGAAACCCAAGACAAGTAATGCAAGAACATCAAAGACTCATATATCAGCACAATAGGACTTGAAACAAGTAGAGGAAGAGCCGACGAGTCATAACTTCCAACACTCCCCCTCAAGCTAAAGCTTTCTACGCTTTTAGCTTGTTACAATACATTATCCTTCAAACTGATTAGATGGTTGCTGAAAACAGTTGGGATAAACTGATATCCATGGCAACAATGGACGAGACCGGTAAGTAGTTGCTGAAAAAAAATGGTTCTTGACCAGATCGAACCACAAAGACAATAATTAAATAATGATTGGGACAATGCCAGTGCAACTGGGACAAAGACAAGACCAATTACAGGGACAAATATGGGGCCCGTGTAGCTGAGACAAAGACGGGCCAATGTAATTGGGACAAAGATAGGGGCCAGTGCATCTAGGACAAGGACAATTACAAACCAATGAGAATGCTCAACCACCATAAGGCAGAAGCAGTCAAGCTTAACCATCTAGAGCAGAAGCCAAACAATGCTTAACCACTCAAGACAGAAGCACAAATCAATGAGAATGTTTAACCACCATAAGACAGAAGCAAATCATCTCAAAGCTTAACCATCTTGTAAGACAGAAGCTAAACAACCAACACTGCTGAAAAAATGGTTCTTGACCAAATTGAACTCCAAGGACAATAATTGAGTCAATGATTGGGACAATGCCAATCCAAGTGGGACAATGATAGACAAGGCCAGTGCAGCTGAGAAAAAGACGAACGAGGCTAGTGCATCTAGGACAAAGATGGGGCCAGTGCATCTTTGACAAGGATAGGGTTAATGCATCTGGGACAAGGACAGGCCCAGTGCAACTGGGACAAGGACGGGGCCAGTGAAACTGGGACAAGGACGGGGCTAGTGCATATGGGACAAGGACGGGGCCAGCGCAACTGAAACAATGACCGAACGAATGCATCTAGTATGGTGGCTAGCGGCAACGATCGGCAACGACGAGTAGAAAAGTCATTGGAAAAATTGAAAAAGATTGCCGGAAAAGGTGCGACGAGTAGAAGGGTCCACCAGGGACAGTGGGTCCCTGGTGAAGCTCAATTTTCGTGATACCTCAGCCTGACTCTGATACCATGTTAAGATTAAAGGATAGAACTAAAAAATTGTGTATTTCCCATTCATTGACTCAAAGAGTGTATGAATATATATAGATACAAGATAAGATAATAAAAAGGAAAAGATTAATCAAATCTAATCTAAATTTAGAGATATAATCCTACGAGATAATGAAAGATAAAATGTTTCTTACTTTCCTAGAAATAGGCTATCATATCTCCTAAATATCTATTATATCATATCTTATAATATCTCCTGAATCTCTATCATATTATATCTTAACAACTACAAATTTGGTCGAATGCATGAACAATGTGTTAAAAAAAGTAAGGAGTCTTCCAATTTTTTTGTTGGTCAACACGACGTATGAAAGATGCAACAAATACTTTGTCACAAGGGGGTAGCAAGCAACGGTAATGATGGCCTCTGGTAAAGAGTTCACAGACACTTCTGCCAAGTTCATTGTTGACGAAGAAGCTAAGGCTAACTCTCACCATGTGATTGAGTTTGACCAACACAGAACATTTTTCTTAGTGGAAGAAACCTTTCATCCATCACAACGGCCTTTGCCAGAAAGATATGGTGTAGACCTTGCGAAAAGAAACTGTGATTATGGTAAACTTCAAAATCTCCACATGCCATGCTCGCATGGTATTGCTACGTGTAAGTTCATAAATGTGGATTATAGGCATTTAATCCATGATGTTTACAAGCTTAATTATGTCGCCCATGCGTACAATGGATCATTTGGAAAAATGAAGCACGCTAGTTACTGGCCACATTATGAAGGACCACCAATGCGACACAATCCAGAATTACGAAGGAACAAAAAAGGTCGTCCAAAATCAAGTCATATTCAAACTGAGATGGACGAAGGAGAAACAGGGCAACCAAAATGTTGTTCAGTATGTAGAACCTCGGGCCATTCAAAGAACAAGTGGCCTCATCGTCATGCATCAACTTATAGGAAGGGAATCAACTTATTATTATGGATAGATTCGTGAATCATGAATGATACTACCTACATATCATCTCATTTACGTAGTGTCATCATTAGTTTATTAATTAACTAATGAAGATCAAAGCAAAAGAGTGATTCACTTACGTAATTGTTAAAGTTGTAGTACTGGTTCAACGTTATCTAAATGGCGGAGAGTTAAGAATTTTAACGTACCGTGTCAAACGATATAATAATTTTAAGGTGCGCTACGAAACAAGGAAGATGAAATTTTACATATAAATATACTAATAAATTGTTCAAGCAAGTAAAACATGGGTTTTTTATTCAAAAAAGTAGAGGAAATTGTACCTGAACTTGTGTGAACGCAACACTGCAATTTTAATCCACCCAAGAGTATGATGTGATCTTTTCAGGGGCAATACATGGAATTTGGTCACAAGGTATGCGTTGGATGATAATAGGATGTGCGGTTAAGATTTGGTGTAACTTTTTTAAAGTTACATTGGTGTAATTTGATCCCTCCTCATATATAGGAGGAATCAAGTTACTCTAAGTAGGGATGATAATTCTACCCATATCCTATGAGTACACACAAAAATTATCCATAATGGATAAGATAATTACCCACTTAATGGGTATGGACTCGGGTATAGGTAATTACCCACAAATTTTAACTGGTATGGGTACCTTACTACCCAATCGTTCCCAGACCCATAATAATAATAATAAGAATAATAATAATAATAATAATAATAATAATAATAATAATAATAATAATAATAATAATAATAATAATACGTGAGATAAATCACATTCTTAATCCATCAAAAATAAAAAAAGATCACGTTATTTAATTCACAAAAAAAAATTATGTTTCTTATAAAGATAGATCATGATGTTTATTTGCTTAAAGATAAAGATAGATTGCATTCCTTAATTTAAAGAAAAAAAATTAGCTTCCATATTTGTTTTTTTCTCTCAAATTTTCCTATTTATTATATTAAGATCTTTGAATGAGATTTTAATTTAATTACTATTGTATTTTAATCAATATTTTATTTATCAATTTTTTATAATTAATTAAAGTGCGAGTAACGAGTACGGGTACGGGGATTTAGGTACCCAACGGGGAAGGGCATGGGTATTAAAGTTATTACCCACATGGGTATGGGGATTTTTTTAAAGTGCGGGTATGGGGACGTGTACTATAGTACCCTACCCAGACCCTACTCATTGTCATCCCTAACTCCAAGAGTAACTCTTTTAACTCTAAAAGAGTTACTCCGCATCCTCACCATTCTTTTTCTTAAAATCTATTGGTTAGGATTAACTACTCATTACAACTAATAGATTTCAAAAAAATGAATATGGCGTGGATGAAGAGTAACTCTTGAGTAACTTGATCCCCCTAATATATATATATATATATATATATATATATATATATATATATATATATATATATATATATATATATATATATATATATATATATATAACATCCATAAAATCTTTGACATGGATATATACGACATAAATATAAAAAAAAATTATAATCATTGTGAAATATTCGTAAATCCGTAGACTTTCATCGTCAATTTGTGGAGATCATTTTGTCTTCACCAAAGCTTATGACATGTTTTGAGCTTAAATATAAGATAACTTTCCTTTCTAAACTATTAATTCTTAAAAGTAAATCTATTTCATAGTAATAAAACCTAACACAACTTTCCGCAACTCAAGCATCTTTAAAAAGTTACAACCCAAACACTATTAAAGGATGTTTTTGGTCATATGTTTGAACACCATGTCCATTGCTTAAATTGTTTAAAAGTCTAAATCATGACATATAATTTAATCTGAGGTGCCCTTGAGGGGTTAAGTCAACACCTAGATTGCATGATTTTTTTAGATGGATTGCTTATTCAAGAAGTGGTGGAGGTAAAACTGTCAAATAGTTCGACCTGACAAGGCAAACAATGAAAAGCGGGTTGGCTAAGTTTGGCTCGAATGTTTTATGGGTTATTGTGTTGTTGACCGGCCTGGCTCGCTCAACATCCTTAGCTTTGGGTAATAGAAGTAAGAATGTATTAATAGTTGAGAACAATGTTGTTAGAATCAAGATTTTATATAGGATCGAAAGGGAGATAAAAGATCGTAGCTCGGGGATCGTAAGATCCTACGTTCTTACCTAAAATACTTATATATAATATTACATTTACATATACATAAAATATAACATAGATAAAAAATTAACCTTTAAATCTCAATATTTAATAAACTTAAATTAAAAAGTCATAATCATAATAAATCATATGTTCTAGATTAATAGAATTAAAATTCATAATTATATGTAATGTTTTATTTAGTTTTTATTAATATTATTTAGTTTATTATATCATATGTTGTGTTTTAAATAGTTTATTATATTTATTTACTATTATTTACTATTATTGTTTAGTTTATTATTATTATTATTATTATTATTATTATTATTATTATTATTATTATTATTATTATTATTATTATTATTATTTAGTTTAATTTTTATATTATTTGCTATGCTTATAAAAAAAATAAAAAGAGAAAAACATGGCTCAAAATAAATTACTAATGTCTAATAAACTAAAACAAAAAAAGAAAGAAAGAAAAGAAGAAAAAGCAACTTAAAAAACATTGGGCCCATGGGCCCATTGGCCTTCAGCACCCAATCATATGCAAATGTGAAGAAGCATAACGTAACTGCCTTGCAGCCACCAACAACGGCGCTAATCGGTGGTTGCGGAGCAGCTTGGACATTCGGCAACGGCGTAAACAGAGTTCCGACCCAATTTTCTACCCCTAACACAACTCGTCACAGATTGTCGATTACACAAGTCTACGTTCAAGATCGTGATTACACCACGATCCCACCTCCACGCGATCCTGTAAACGATTCAGCACGGAAAACCCTTGGTGATGCGTAGAATCGTGCGATTCCACGAGCATACTCGCAATCTTAACAACAATGGTTGAGAAGACCCAAAGGTATTATTAATTTTAGTTACCTTTATGTTAGGATCTCACAAGGATCGAATCGCATAACCTAGATGGAAGTTGAGGCCCATTAGAGCCCGCACACACACAACTATATAAGGGAAGGGAAAGAATGGACAAAGGAAAAAAGAAAGGATGGAATGGGAGGGGGGAAAAAGAGAAAAGGAAGAAGAGAAAAGGTGGGATTAGAAGGAGAGATCCATATGCCAAAAGCTTAGATCCATGCTTACTCAGAGGCGAGTGTTCCCTGTAACATCCCTAATTTATGGACATTAGAAATAAAGATATGTGGAGACCCTTTTATGGAATAGTCTTTGTATTTAATGGTTAAAGGATACCTTAGGCATTATTAATAATAGTTACCTTATAATAGTAATTGATAGGAATAGGATAATAGGACCCAAATAGGGAGCCAAGGCCCACCAAGCCCCCCTCCCCCCCCCCCCCCCCCCCCCCCCCCCCCCACAGTTTAAGTAGACAAGGGAAGGGAGAGTTAGAGAGAGAAAGAAAGAAAGGGAAAGCTAGAGAGAAGGAGAAGAAGAAAGGGAAGAAAAGAAAAAAGAGGAAGACGGAGAATGAGCATAAATCTGAAGACTTAGTGCTCAAAGCTCATCTCTACATGTTCCCGGAGGTGAGTGCTTCCCCTTTGCCCATACCTATCCCTTTGATTTGTTGTCTTTCCCTTCCCCCCCCCCCCTCCCTTTTGAACCCTAAGCTTGGGTAAATTAATCGATCATATATGTAAAAAAAATGTTTAGGGTTTGATTGGTGTGTTGTAGAGTGTTTAGGGGCCATGAATAGCCCCAAATCTAGCAAATTCGCGACCCTTGCGAGTTATAGATTTCATGCTCTCGCTAAGCGAGCCAAAGGTCTAGCTAAGCGAGACATTCATGGGTTTATGGGTTTGTACCTAGAATACTTTGGCTAAGCGAGAGGTTGTCCTAACTAAGCAAAAGTAGAAAACAGTGAATAGTTTAGAGGCTTGCTAAGCTAGCAAACCTCTAGAGATGTCTCGAACTAGCTCACTAAGCCAGCGGCACTCCTAGCTAAGCGAGACATCAGGCTGGCTAAGCGAGATTGTGTTTAAAGCTTATGTTTGTTTAATTGCTTTCTATACTTGTCTCCCTTTTATATTTATGATTGCTTGGTACTATGTGATGTCAATTGTTGTTGATAATGGTAGCATTGTATGTAGTTGCATTCATGTAATTGTTGCATCTGCCTGGGATTAATTGTATGTTACGATAAAGCCTCTTTAATAAAAGATACCTAAGACTCTAAAAGACTATACCAATGCCTCTTTAGCAATAGATGGGGAGATTCCCCTAAGTTTCAGAATAGGTTTGAAGAAAAAAGTATAGTTTCAAAGAAAGTTTTTTTTAGAAAGGACATCCCCTCACTAACATAAGGTAGAATCCTTCCCAGGTACCAGTTATGACTGAGAGTTGCATGCTCGGCATACCACGGAGTGCAAAGAGTTAAGGATCCCCTGGGTCACTAAGGAGTGATGAGTTTTCGAAAGGTTTGCGAAAAGGTTTTTATAAAAGTGTTTTAAAAGAGAAAAGAGAATGAGATTTCAAGAGAAAGTTATGCTTACAAGGAGAAAGAAAAAGTTGGGCAACTCACGAGGGGTTGTCGCATGATAGGGCTAAGAGGCCCCCTAGAGATGAACGAAGGGGACCGTCACCCAGACACTCATATAGGGGAAAGTAACCTTCTTCACAAGGAAGAAGGGGTTTTTCATAAGGAATGACAAACTCATTCTTCGGTAAGGGAGGAATGTTTTAGTGGAACTCCTTTGATAACGAAAGGTAGTTCAACCACTTTTAACCGGTGGTAATTAAGAGGTCACTGTGAGAGGGACGCCTCTCTCAACTAGAGCTTAGTTGAAAAAGAGAATAGATAGTGGGCATGATATAACTAAAATAAAGATAATATAAACCATACAAATGTAGAAACCAACCAGGGGATGTTGATGTGCATGATGTGTATGTCTATGTAATATATTCTTGTTTGTTTCCTACCATAGAGTAAATGATGAGTAGTGAGCATAGTTGTTAGGCGAGAATGTGAGGCAGACCTATACATTAGATGAGAACGTGTATATGATGTAGGCTACCCATAAGAGGTATGCAAGATGTTATGCCTCATAGAGAGGTGATGTAAGCCCTAGTTGGAAAAGTTAAAAAGGAAAGGTTGAGCATGTTCCCATCCAATGTGATAGGAAAGTAAGACCTTAGTGAGAGGTAAAAAAGTAAAGAGTGATATTTAGGTGTCTTGTGCACTAGTGGCCTTAGAGTTGGTCAAGGTGGTCAACTCTATATGTCTAAGTAAAGGTTAAGGTATGGTCCAAGGAGATATAGTAATGATGATATGATGGGATAATAGTTGTGAGTATGAGTATCACGGAAAAAGAGAGACCTTGAGTGTTAGGAAAAAGGATTTCTAGATTAAAGAGTCAGTCTAGAGTCCTTAGAGCATTCACTGAGACATTATGTTTCATTCCTTTAAGTTTCATGTTTTTACAAGTTAAGCAAGTGTACACCTCGTGGGAGAAGCTTGGAGCATGAAACTACTTGGAGGAAATTTTTAGTTGTGTACCTCCTAATTTATGGGAGTTAGTTTATGTTTCATGTACCCCTTTTGTTATGTTATGTACGGCACATAAGTACCAAGAGCTTTGTTTTAGTCTTGTTCATGTAATATATGTTTTAAGTTTTAGTTTCCACATAGTTAATTATGATATTCTTATATTCTAAGTTTTCAAAATTTAGTAATATAAGCAGGCAAAAGGTAATATCCTCTAAGGTATTACATTTCCCCTTTGTCCTCCATTTTTCCCTTTGATTGCATGACTCCACACGCACACACGCATGCATGCACGTGAATGCACACACACACACACACACACACACACACACTTAGAACTATTACGGAGAATGCAATGTTGTTTTAAAATATGCAATGACCGGTGAGAATGTTCAAGGCTTAAAGAACTAGAACGTGTAAGAGCTAGACGAAATGACATTAAACCTGATGAAACAATGACATGTGATGTTTAAACCCACTAGGATTGAACACATGCCAAAATTTAAGCATTTCTGGAGAAAGAGAAAAACATAAATTATTCTAAAACAAATAAAACACAAAATGAATACGTGCCAAAATTAACCCAAACAAATTTGGCTCGGTTTGTCTCTAATTTACATAGTACTTATAATTTTTTTTCGCTGCAATATCCATGGCCGAAAGCCTTGACGATGAGTCGATTCAATAGTTTAAATATTGTTATTTGTGATATTAATCCGATTTGATATCATCGAAATTAAATTTATACCGTTGTTAAATTTATCAATGAAAGATTTATTATCTTTATATAATTAAATTTCAATTTTATTAAAAATTTAAAAGAAATAAAACATAATAGAGATCATGGAAGTAAATATTCTTGCATTTCCTAACCAACATAGTACTTATAAATTGCCTACCACCAAGGATGAGTGGATGACTGCAAATTTAACATGTCTTTGAACTGAAGTGGCTTAGTACTTGTCCAGTGTGAGTACTGAACAAACCTTATTACATGTAATAAACAACAGGGAAAATAGACAACTAGTCACACACCCATCTGGTGAGTCATCATATTCCATTGTCATGTGCTGATGGTGGCGATGCAGGACAGTTAAGACCTTTCTTCCCATCACGACACACACTAGCAAAGAGGCCAGGAGGGTAATTTCCATAGAGATTAATGTAACTAAACATGATTGCGGCACAATCACTCGTTGGATCATTTAAAACATTGGCATAAGGGCAAGCAAACTCTTTAAATGCCGCACAACATTCTTTGGGAGGGTACTGGGGTCCTTTGCATTTGCTTGTGATTATTGTGTAGTTTAAAAACTCGAAATTCACAGGACAACCTGCAGGTCCAAGATGGAAAAAAAAAAAAAAAACAGTATCATCAAACTACATGTATCGTATTCAAGCTGGATAAAACTATTATAAATTGTAAAAAAAAAAAAATTCTGAGTATTTAATGCAATGTACATAATTTTGGAGCCAAGGTCCAAAGTGAAAAAACATTATCACAAAACTACTATTTTACTTTCTCATTTTGGAGCCATAATTTTGGCAGAACTCATTCAATACTAGATCGAAAAGAGCATAGGGAGAGAAAAAGAAATGAAAAGACAAAAAAAGCATAACAAAAAGATTACAAACTTTTTTTAGCCTGAAGAAGGTTCCGACCGGCATGAGAATCGAAAGCACTGTCTGCAACTAACAAGAAAACCCCAAATATTTGTTAATTAACAAAGACACTTGTCTAATAATTTTTTGTTTTCCAAAATTGTGAAAGTTGACACATGCAAATTAAGAACTTACCAGAAAGAACAGTGGGAGTAAGAGAAGAAGCAGAGAGAGCAATGAGGAGGAGGAGAAGGAGAAGTGAAGGAGAAAGGCAGAATCGTTGAGTGAAAGAAAATGCCATGACTACTTGATGATAACTGAGAGAAGAAGAAGGGTTTATAGATGGAGTTAACTTGATCTTGCTTTTTTCGGTTACCTTCAAATAAGAGTTATGTTTCTGATTTGAGTAATGTGTAGTAATGACAAGATTCTAACCAAGAAGGAAAAAAAAAGTACAAAAATTGAGTAGCTGGTATCAGAGAAGAAGAGAGAGCTGAACTAACTAACAAAGTTTGTTTGACAGTAAAAGGGGAAGACTGAAAGGTAGTAACGACCATTGATTCAGTGTGTTTGTGTCAGCGATGAAAATTCAGTGGCCTTCAAGAATCAAGGCTCAAGCTACTATACATTACAGTGTGGTGAAAATAGCGCACCCTGATGACAGTCACTGTGCAAACTGTCTTTTCTGGCACACCCAATTTACATCCACATTCACTGATACAATACCATATAAGATATACTAATTAAAGGATAAACATTTCAAAATTTGGGTCATGACAAGATAAAACAGTCGTATCAACAGTGATTTATGATTGGATGACAGTATAAAACTACTTTACATTGTCATTGCATGACCATTGAACTCTTAAGAGATATATACATTTATCATAGCAGTTTTTATATTGGAAAGAATTTAATGATTATGTATTGACTATGTAAAATAAATTTACACTATCCTTCAAATAATTATTTGTATGACTTTTAAGATAGTTAATGTAAAAATCAATAAATTTATCACACATAACTTTTTAAGATTTGTAAGTGAATGACGGTGTAAATTGTCAATGCATAACTTTTTTTCTCTATTGGAAAATACCTATTTCTTATGAAACCATTATTGTCAAAAGCACACGATGGCTTATTTCCCTCAAATTACTTCTTATATATTTTCAATTTTTTAATTAATATTTACTTTAAAAAAATATCACCATTCAATTCAAAATTCGTGCAATTAGTGTGTATTTTGTTCGTATAGCACGACTCTTTTTATATTATGTAAATGAATTAGAAAATTTTAATATAATTATATATTATCATGTTTGTAAATACCAAATCATACGTATTCAACGTGACGTTAAAGCAAACACGCACGTAAATATGTATTTGAATTCATGTAAAATCATTAAGAATCATGTTAAAATACTATTAGTTAATGGAATTTTAAGTAAATGTTCACATATTTGATTTTTTTTTTTAAATAATTATAATTTGTGTTCAAAATTGATTTTGAATTGAAACAAATTTACAAAACTTTTAGTCTAGATAAAAATTTTACGATGACTTTTATCACTAATTTTTTTAGAATAAAAGTATCCACATTATTTCTAAATCAATTTTAATAAATTTTGTAAACACTTACCCAAGTATAAACTTATCATAGATAATTTGTGATTAAATGACAATGTAAAAGACTTTTATACAATTCGTATATGTATTATTTATTCTTAAAAATTTAAGCCTTAATTACTTAAACACAGGTTATGATAAATATAATAAAATATGGTTTAATTATTATTTTGGTCTCCATACTTGTCCTTACTTTACTATTTTGACCATGCACATAAATATTGTAAGTTTTAGTCTCTAGATGAGCTGATTTGATGTGTTTGATCCATGTTAATAACACTGCTGCTAACGTGGCTGACGTGCTACTAGGGATGGAAATAAGTCTGGCCGCCTGTCGGAAGCCTATGACCTGACCCGTTTAAGGCCTGACCTGGCCTGGCTCGTTTAGCAAAAGGCCAGGCTCAAGCTTTTTAAAAAACCTTTTTAGTTAAATAGGCTAGGTCATAAGCTTGAAAAAAAAAAAGCCTATTAAGCCTGACGAACTGGCCTAATTAGCAACAATATTATTTTTAATAAAAATATTATTTTTAAATATAATATATAATATTATAATTATTTTATTGAAATTACAAAATTATTTTAGTGGTTTGACTATTTGAATAATTTTAATATTTGGAATAGGTTAATTCC
Source organism: Pueraria montana var. lobata (assembly GCA_026413185.1). Taxonomy (NCBI): domain Eukaryota; kingdom Viridiplantae; phylum Streptophyta; class Magnoliopsida; order Fabales; family Fabaceae; genus Pueraria; species Pueraria montana. Next base: position 71,239,626 of record CM048654.1, read on the forward strand.
TATATGCATAAATGGATAGCAAAAATATGGACTCTTTTCTTTTGGTAGCCTATAACATGTAATGTCAGATGTAATGTTTGTAAGCAAGCTTTGGCCACATCTTGTGGTTTAAAATTGCCTTATTGTTTTTAATGAAAATCTTTGGCTTTGTTAAAAAAAAAAGTAAATAGGAATACAACACATCCAATTTTAGGTAATATATGAATAACATGTAAGTCATTTCATACTCTAATACTTTAATGCATAATATTTTTACTATTATAAAATATTTTTTACACTTCTTAATATGAAACAAGTCTTTAAATAAGTTAACAGGTCAGGCCAGACTTATATAAAAGTCACGTCCAAGCCTAAAAATTAGACTCGTGACGGGTAATAGGCCCGGACTTAAACTGTAGAAATATAAAGTAGGCTAGATCAGACTTAGGTAGGGTCCAACCTGACCCAGCCAATTTCCACCCCTACGTGCTACTATTAAAACTGCTACAATTTTTTTTTTTTTTTGGCAGTTTTACACTGCCAAAATTTTCCTCACCAAAATTTCTTCCATAACAGAAAAATAGGAGGAACCATGATCTGCTTAGACCTATTGAATTCTCAAGTGCCACTAGCATGTATTAATATGCAAATAATTTAACTGAAATCATGCCAATAGTTGCATTAGATGAATATGGATCAAGGAATAGTGGTAATAATACATTCATCAACTTATCTCAACATAAATATCAAAATCATTATAGAACCCAATAATGCCAAAAATAAAGACAATTTCTTTTAGCATTAGAGAACCCAATAATGTTGGGGGCTGTTTAGCTCCTTTTGCTCACCCAAAAAAAAAAGAGAACCCAATAATGCCAAAAATAAAGACATATATTTCCATTTATTTTACGAATGTTTTAATTCGTGAATCTATTTTATTTCGTAGACTTCCATTGGTAAAGCATTGGTAAATTTGTGAAAATTGCTTTGTCTTCATCAAAGTTAAAACATGCTTTGAGGTTGAAATGAGACAACTCTCCTTTCTAAACCATTCATTCTCAAAAGAAAACTATTTGATAGAAATAAAACCTAACACAGTCCACCACAACTCAAATATTTTTAAAATAAATATAGTTGATAGTAATAAAACCCAACAAAGTCACAACTTCAACACTACTAGAGGTGAAGGTTAGATCGTAAATGTACCGACAGAGAATATAGACTACTGTCACACACCCATCTGGTGACTTATCATTCCAATGTCTGTTAAAACATTTTCAAAATCCGTAACGCTCAAAACAAAGGTTATAATTTCTTAAACTTTCTGCACTATAAACTTTTCTATTTTCTTTCTATTCTCAAAACTGTCTAAAACTTAGTAGATTATCTCGTGCATGCATAAGTACACCTTCTTTACACTTATTTACTATGAAAAATGACAAAAAAGAGATTTCAGAGGAAATCTATATTATATATTATTATATATCATATATAAAACTAAGTGGACTGTGTATCATCCCGATTCCTCGTGTTTCTGTGTATGCTCTATAGAAACTCTTTAGGCTTGAATTGTGTACTCCGTGGCATCAGGCTTCCTTGGGTCCAATCTAGGCACGAAGTCTTCTCTTTGATATGGAAATATCTTCTGTGGTGCCAAGGACTTCTGTTGCTGAACGTTTAGATGATTCAACAGAATAGCCTTCTTTGCTGCAAGAGTAATCCTTGTTAATAAAGTTTTCAAAAAACTACAGCTATGAACTCAAGTTCAAACATTGTACTTGTGCACAGGGGTGATATACCAGACCATGTTGGGAGTGCAGATGGTGTAAAAATTTATTCTTTTATAATCAATTTACTGTGTAGATTCAACCGAAGTTATAACGAAGTTTTTCATCTTTGGGGGTGTGGCTGCCCCCCTAATCATGAAGGAGGATTCACCCCTGCGTGTTAGGTTAGTTGGAACTTGGTAGTCTCAACATTGGTGACATAATTGAAGTATGAACTCTATAAGAATAACAAATTGGGCAAGCACTGCCAACTTAAGTTGATACATTAATTTACTCTTTTATGTTACTGTAATTTATAGTGTCACATTTCAATTGCAAAAACAAATGAGTCAACATTCACTAGGGCCTTGACTAAAATAAGGAACTGGAGAGCACAGAATCACAAGCCAAATTCGTGGCTTGGGTAAAAGGTAAGGGGTTTGGAATAGTTTTCAGGGAGGTTTAAGACTTCGTTGTGGATGTGGACATGTACCAGATAAAGAAAGAAACAGAACACAACATGACAAGAACAATAGGATGGGAAACACAAAGGAAGATGAAAGGAGAGCCAACTAGTACTATAAACTTGAGACTTAATCCAAATTTTAAGTGAAACTGGTAGCAGTAACTATGAATTCACCAGCAGAATTTGGCAATAGCATGCTCACTTATCTAAAGATGTAGAAATGTTGTTAAAAAAACAAGGGGAAAATCCTCCTTTACCGGTTTATCTTCACTCAGATAACATAGTTAATTAATGTCAACCACACATTGAATAGCCTGAAAAAATTTGAATATAGAAATATTACACAAGGACCAACTTACTCGGCACTTTGATTTCTTCAAGTTCTCCAGCAATTCAGCAATCTCAAGCTGCTTCATCACTGTAGCATGTAGTACCTGCAGTAAAAGCACAAAGTTTAAGCACAATCCTATCAGATTAGCATAATCAAAAGTTCTACATGACAGAGAACATATAGATCAATACCCTCTTGGTCTTTTCAAGGTCAAACTCAACAGATTTAATCCGATCCATGGAATCCATAAGCATTTGCTCCTTCTCCTGAGGCATACCATCAGGTTTGTTGTTAAGTTCCTCAAAGACTTTTTCTAGTCTCTGAAGACGTTCTACACATGGAAGAATATAATCTCTTTCAAAAGCTGCTTCAACAGCTGCTGAATGGTTGTTAATGTTATGTTCCATGGTAATTGATGGGTGAACATTGTTCTGTGTTCTCCAAGATTCGAATGTCAAATAGCGGAAGAGTGTAACTAGTTTTTCCATGAAAAATGTCAGCACTCTTGCCACATATAAGACATTTATTTTCTCTACTTTTTCCTTAACAATGCTGAACCAATTGCTGACAGAAGTACCTGACAAAAAATCAAGTAGTGTGAGTTCAGCAGATAAGGACACTACTGAAATACTTGCCAATGAAATCAGTTAAACCTAACATGAATGATAGCTACCATGAGTTTCCAACTTCCACATTCAAACATGACAGGGTATATCTGCAACTTGGGTTCCACATAGCATATAAATATAATTTCTTCAACAATTTCATGACAATACCTCCTGAATCTGTTCTACAAGCAACATTCCCTATATCATTAGTTTGCGATGGTTGCTCTCGATTAAGGTGAAAGTGATCACTTTCAATCACTTTCTCAACTGCTAGAGCACTATCATCACAACTGTAGTAGCCATTGAGACCTGGTGCTTTAACCTACAGAAGAAAAAGCATTACATATGATTAAAACCTCAAGACACAACAACACATAATGTGCATGTAAGTAAAGACAAGAATGAGGAATCTCAAATAAATCAGATTCAAAGGTTCCAAACTGACTTCTTCATGAACTGGGGCTAAATGAGGATAAGGACATCTCCTGTGTCTGTTGGGAGAGGAGTAATCATTCATATCAGACCCTGATTCAGCTGTTGATGTATCACTGCATCGTTCCTGGGATATGAGAAAAAAAAGGTTAAAAGTCCACATATCTAAAGTAAACACTTGTGAAGTCCCAACTTCCCAATGACAAGAAGAACAAGACTTGCCTTCAGCGGGTGCATTTGAAAGGAGTCAAATTTATGTTGTCCATTGGGCACTCTGGTGATTTGCCTCACAAATGTTGCCTCCTCATTATGTACCAGCTAAAGATTAGAATATCCAACATTAGTTGGTCATATACTAGTTTGAGAAGGCAATTCCAAGTTATATATATTTTCCAAAGCTGACACATGTAAATACTAAGAAACAAGATATACAAAGAAGCATTACCTTCATGATGTCAGGCTCATTCCACGGACCCTTGCTAGACCGCAGACATCCACCTTCTGCAGCACATGTACAAGAACCACCAAGAAAGTCCGGCAACTGACTGTATAGATTCATTTACAAAATCCAAACTAATCAATAAATTGAATATTGAATAGAAATTACAATGCAGTATGGTGAAGGCACAGATGTATACCTAGAGTCAATGACTTCCAGTAATTTATATAAAGACTTGGGATCAAGAATCTGGAAATTTGGGAAATGAATGTAAAGTCAGTGACACTGCAGAAAAAATATCTTACGAAATATCAGCTGAAGGTTATATTCTTCACCTGTATCTTTGCAATAGTTTTGGAATCAAGAAACTTCTGTGCAGCAGGCCAAAGCATTTTCTTAAAGCCAGAACCAGCATTGACAACATACATTTGATGTAATGTCTGCAAATATACATTATGAAGTTTTATATAGAATGGAAGAGGACTGAAAAGAAGTTAATTTGGGAAAGGATGGGACAAAAACCTCAGGATAGCAACTGCTATCTATTTTTGTCATTGCAGACAAGAGATTTGCAGCAGTACGTGAAAAATTTTTCATTCCCTGCATCACACAAGTGCCAGCTTAAATTTCAGCAGAAAAATTTTTCAACAACTTAAAACAAGGAAGCTCCTAAAATAGAGAAACACCTGATGAGAAACAACCCACTCAGTAAATATATTGGATTGTGAAATATTTAAGGCAGATATATAAAATGCTTAAAGGATAAGTTCATAAAAGCAGCATAAACTATCAGGCATACAAAGAGAAACAACAACAAAAATACACCTGATATTAGTGATAAGGTACACCAATAATTTTGAGTAATGCAACATACCAAGCCCTGTACATCCAATATTGTTGTTGCTGAAGAAATCCGTCTCTTTGCTGCAATGGAGCATGCTGGAAATTTCTCCTGCAGGGTCCTCTCAAATTCCTGGACGTGGTATTTCAAATATCGATCTATTGTGGTGATGCGCATTAGGCAGCTTGGATGGGCTTTCCCAATTCTCTCAATGTAAACTGGCCTACCTTCCTTATCAACTCCATGGTACCCTTGAGGATAATACTGCAATACTTCATCCAGCTCTCCAAACTCAAAATCCTTCAAACAACATTATCACAATCACATCAAAGCCAAATAAAACATGTATCAAGTGTCTTATAGCATAGAAAATATGCTTATGCTGAAATATTCAAAGATTAAAAAAGCAAATAATTCTGTTCTATCAAGGACCAACTCTCCTAAGAGCTTATGCCATTAGGTAAATGAATGGTTTTATATCTAACATGCCCCCTCACATGAACTATTTGTGCTTGATGCATGGACAGAATTGGGGGTAGCAGACATCAAACTCTTGACCACTTGATCATAGAGACTTTAATACTAATATTATGCCCAAGCCCAACTCTCCCAAAAGCTTAAGCTATTAGGTGGAATCCATCAGTGGTTATATTTATATCTAACATGCCTCACTTGAAGTGTAGACAATGCAAATTTTGCCTTGCAAAGAAATTGATCTTATCTATAGAAGAATTGGGCAGCAATGATGGAACTCTTGATCACTTTGCTTGTTCATAAAAGCCCTAATACCATGTCAAGGACCAATTCTTGTAAAAGCTTAAGCTTTGAGGTGGAGGCTCGTGAATGGTTTTGTATCTAACTTGTTCAAATTACAGAACAAACAAATTCAATTCATAATCTACAAAATCAGATAAGCCAAGGGATTATGTATTGTCCTTCGATACACTGAAACATTCCGCAGTCTAAAGCAGACTGACTATACCTTTCATGGCTATGACATAGATTACTATCATTACCTCAAGGATGGTATCAGTTCCATATTCCTTTCGCCACGTAAGCATTTCTTCCCACATCTGAATTGTCTTCTGAATGTTAAAGTCCCTAGCTTTAAGAAACCTACCAAGAAGTAGAGACAGAGCAAGTGTGAGCGAAAAAAGATCACTTGATATTTGGCTGTGCCATTTTGAAGAGAGGAAATACCTTAACAATGTATGATAGTCATCATGCCTAGGAGGTAGAGATCCCCTTTCAACAAGCTTTTGGCGCAATTCTTGGACGGCAGTCTCCTCCCGCTCATCTCTTACATCCTCAATGGACACCGAAGGAACCCGATAATCAATTTTCCTTTTCCCTCTTTTCTTAAGAGAATGAGTGAATCTAGATGACGCATTCATCGCCTTCTTCTTCAAGGTCCCAATTCTTGACCGTCGCCTCTCATCTTCAGAGTTCTCAACATCCGACCTCCTCTCTCTAATCTCATCATTACTACATTGCCCTTCAAATCCTTCCACACCACATTCCATCAATTGAAATACAACATCATCAGCTATTTACACTCACAAAGTCACGCGCCAATCACAGCATACACCAAAAAACACTACAATATGGCAAAGAAAAAGTAGAAAATACCTGACATTGACATTGACATTTTAGTCCCAACACAAAACCAATGACAGTTGATCCTAATCGTTGAATCAGCGAATCAAATTCACACGAAACTCCGTCATAATATCATAAATCACTGCTCCACAAACACACAACCAAAAATTAAAATTATAGGAAAGGAAAATAAATTATTGCTCCACAAACACACAACCAAAAATTGAAATAAAATTAAAAATTATGGCAAAAAAAAAAAAACTCAAGAAAGGAAATACATTAAAAACACCTAATATTTCAGTGAATTGTAAGGTACATAAACTCTTAAAATTAGCAATAAAAACAAAAATGTAGAGTGATTGAATTGATAGAATGAAACAATATAGAGGTGAATCTAACAAGGTGTGAGAATTGTCGTTTATGAACCTCTTTTTTTCTAGCTGTTTCGCTTGTTCATTCTGTAACCTCAATCAAAACTGTTAAACACAGCGAGAATGCAAAACCAAACTCTCGATTCCAAAACGACTCGCCGTTTCGACGATTGCAGTGTCGCTCGCTGGTACGAAGCGAATGTTAACAAGTTGAGAACACAAACAAAGAGTTTTTCGTTTTTTTCTTTTTCTTTTTATTTTAATTTAATTTATTTTGGGGTTGCTTCTTAATGAAGTGAGGTGAAGAGAGAGATGTGAAGTTGGTGAAGGAAGGCGTTATACACATGAACATGAATAAAAAGAAAGGATCCTATATTTATTTATTAATTCATTAATTAATTTAATGTCATGGGTTGGATCCGTGATTGCATTTATTAATTCTTTCTTCACCCGACACCAAACTTTACCCAAAAATAAACGCATTCAATTTGATTTTTTTTTTCCCAACGCTTCATTTTTCCTTCGATCTCACAATCACATAACCACACCACAACCACCCCTTTCCATTTCTATTCTAACCATCGTTTTATTATAATTATTAATTATTATATAAAGCAAAACGTAAAAACTAAAAAAAGAAAGATTATAAATATATAAAGACAGAGAGAGGACATGCATATGCATAGATACCTTTTGGGTTTAGGAATGAAGAAGAAGAGAGGAGAGAAGAGAGGAAGAGAACGCCGTGGATCCTTCTGCTCTGTCTCTACTTCTTACTACTATTCTTCTCTCTTTCTTTTTATATCACTTTTTTTTACTTTCTTTTCCTTTTGTTTCTATTTTTTCCTTTTTCCCTTTCAAATTACTCACGCTTAATCTAATAAATTTACTTCAAATAAATGTTCATTTTAATCGCACAGAGATATATCAACATGACGTTAAGAATAATTAAATATTATCCGCTTTTATTTTAAAAACTAATTTAATAACACCACATTAATCTTTTTTTACGGTACACTACATTAATATTAAACTAATGAATAATTTCTCTAGAATTTAATTTATATGTGTTATTAGTGGAAATTTATTAGTATTACACAAACATCTACTGAAATTTGGTTATTATATTGTGCCATTTTTTCATTAATGTAATATGATAAGAGTGTAAATTTCAATTAAATATCTATATAAAATATTTTACATTAACAGTTCATATAAACTCATAAACTAAATTTTCTTAGAGAAAATTTAGGTAACTTTTTTAGAAAAGAGTAAAAGTTAAGTTAATTTAATATCTCCAATTCAATACGTGTAAATATAGAAGACTGGAAGTGATCTTGAAGTTTTAAAACATGTGTTATCTACTTTTTTATTTTGGGTATTTTTTTCAACTATGGATTTGATTTGAGGTAATCTGTAAAAGTAGAACCAAAAACTCAACCAATACATTAAATAAAGAAAAAGGGTGAACAAAATTGAATTTGAATGGGGAAATGAGAAGGGAGGTTGGGTGGAACTGGAAGGAAGATGAGAAAAATACTAGTGATAGTGATAGTGACGTGCATTGTGAAGGTTCGAGCATCTCATCTCATGTCACCGAAAATTCGTGTCATGGTATCTTTTCTCGGTGCTCTTTTTATTATTATATTATATTATATATTATTCCTCAAATGGCCTTGTGTCCACTTTCGGTTTGTGCTACTCATACGTGTCCTATCAACACTCTTCTTTCTTTTTATTCTTTTTCACTTTACTTACTGTCATCCTCCTTCATATTTATTTTCACATATATCTGGAGTAACAGAAAAATTAATTAAATTGTATGTACAATGTATAAAATAAATATTTATTTTATATAACTAAAATTTATGATAAATGAATATTTTAAATATGAAAATTATATTATAATTAACATTTATAATATAATTTTCATATTTAAAATATTCATTTAAAATAATTTTGAGTCCTTACTGTCAATTATGTGATGATGTGGCACATTACAAATAGACCCTCCCAATATGTATCAATCATTGAAATTGTGTCACGTCATTACTTAACTGACGATAGGGATTCAAAACAAAAGTTTTGATATCCAATACAACAACAAAATTTATTAGAGACCCAAAACAAAATCGATCATTTTTTAAGAATCTAAAACATATTTAAGTCATTTTTTTGTATAAACAAAAATTCATTGGAATGTGGTAGATTGTGGTGGGTTCACATTGTAATGCTTATTGATAGTAGTAACTTTGGCACCAATTTATGGGAGATTAGAGTGAGAATATTGCCAATGGCTTAGCTGTTAGTAAACACCAAAATTGTATTTACGTGCATATCAGAATACGCTTTATATATTAAAACTTGGTGCTATGAAGTTGTGACTCATTGTCATAGAGTGGTTACTTGACTATCACGTACTCCCCAAATAAAATGAGAATCATTTTATAATTTTTATTTTTTAATTTATCTTTTTTTATTGAGGAGTTATTATGTTTCTAATTTTAAATACTACATTATTAATCTATTGATTAATTGTTTAATTTTACTTTAATGTTTGGGCAAAATATTTTTATTCTATCATTTAAATTTTCATTTCTATTATTAAAAGAGATTATTTAAATATTCTTATTTACACATAGTGAATATAACATTTTTGCATCACATCACTCGGTGAAAATCGTTATCATTATATGATTAGTTAGAGGCAACACCACTTACGGAGGAGATAAAACACTGTAAAAAGAATTTAATGGACATACACTGACAGTTTAAAATAATTTTACACTGTCGTTGATACAACTTTTAAAATAGTTAAAAATCAATAAATTTACTATACATGATAAATTGTAATAATAAATGACAGTTTTACACTGTCATTACATAACCTATCTTCTCATAACAAAATTAATTATTAGCAATTACTTTTTCTCGATAACCAAAAATCCTTTGTAACACGATAGATTGTGGTTTGCTGGTTGATGGTAGTAACTTTGCCACCGACTTGTGATAAACTAGTGTGGGAACATTGTCAATGATTGAGTATACTTTTGAAAAATTACTTATGGTTTTTGTTTATCAACAAGATTGGAAAGAATTTTATCAAGGATAAAGTCATTGCTAATTGCAATTTTAAAAAATGTAAAAAATTACTCGCAAATCTATACCAAACATTTTACCACTTTTTTTCCAAATGATGTAGGAACTATTTGACGCATGTTTGAAGAGTCAAATTTTGAGTTACCAGGTACCAAATGTGCTTCACTTTTTCTTTTTCCTTTTTTTTAACAGCAAATGTGCTTCACTTGAACCAAGCCGGATCAACTCAATTAATTTGGATGTCATTTTGTCCCTAAACCCGACCAACGATTATAGCCCTAATTTTCCTATTAAATTAAAGGTACTAACCAATGACAAATACTTTCTTACTGTCAGGAGTGACAAGATCGAAATAACTAATAAGGCTGTAACTTATTTTAGTAAAAGAATCTAAGGAAAAGGCAAGACAACTAGCAATTAACTAACTATTTGACCCCAAAAAAGGCATTTTCGCAAATTTATAATCTACATTAGATACTACAAAATGTTACCCATACACGCATTGAAGTAGATATTTATCTGCCTCACACAATCTGGGTACAAACCATAACATTACCTTCCTCACAGAATTGCAAAACCATATCAAAACTGTCATTGCAAGCTTAAATATAACCCCATATATAATATAGACAGATTTGGTGAAATATCTAACCAAACCGCCTAACCAACACTAAAAAAGAAAATTCACCAAACTTCAATTGGACCTTTACTACGTGCTACCATCTTTAAACCTCTCCCCCAAACTCAATGTAAACACACTGCACATAGAACAAGTTAGAACTGGCACTATGGTACCAGTGCCCCGATCGCAGATCAGGGCATTCGTTGACAGCATCACCTGTGGCATGGTAAGTGATGATGTAGAAAATTAACACAAGCTCCAAAAGCCCTCTCACCCTTTAGGAATATTTACCCCCTGGTCTTGGCCCTCTTCATACCAAGGCTGTTGTGGAAGGGTGAAACAGAACCAGACATGGGAGAACCCTCCTCACGAAGAGTGCCATTCAGCATTGCTAGTTCCCGAAGCTGCTGCTTCTTGTAGAAATCCTGAGATTCATCCTGAAAGATAAAACTTTAAACAATTAGAACCTATAAAGTTGAGTACCACTACCAATCTCAATTGAATTCACAAGAACATACCACTGGTTTGAGCAAATCTTCAAGTATTTCACGTGCCTGCATCAAGCGAGCATCTACTATTTCAACAGGTAATTCTGCCTCAACTAGAATGTGGAGAGGTTCATTCAGATGCTCATACCCAGGTTTCCCTCTCATCATTTCCTCCTACAAATATATGATTAAAACTTGTTCACCAGAACTACCTAACAATCCAACTGAAATCTACAGAACATTAAGCAATGTGTACATAAACATTGGATTTACTAGGGTGGTTGAACACCAGAGCATATAAAAATATAAACTGCAAGCATTTACCGCATGTACATTAAGACAGTACAGGGCGCTATACCAATTATTAAAATTTTGTCAAGATCAATGGAACATGATAATAACCTGAAGAAAGTCAGATCTCTGGATAAAATAAATAGTAATATATTAACCAGATGTTGGAGTAAACACAATGATTTGATATTATATGACATGATAAAAAAAACTTCTCAATGGATTTCAAATTTTCATCATAGTGCAGTAATTTTATCTGGGTACAAATGATCATGTTAGACTTTGTACAAATAATTAAATGTTTATTCTTACCCTAGCTGGATCCTTAATGCTACCTCGGCCCCTGATCAAGACACGACACTCAGTATTTGCTTCTACACGCTTTAGAGAGTTTCCTCTAGGGCCTAGGAGGCGACCAACAAAGTTAAACTGCCATAAACCAAAGTCAATAGTAGATCTTTCTGTAAAGAAAATTTTAATATACATTGGGGCAGAGATAAGATCCTCCATACATTAGGATATGTGTCCACAGGTATATCTACTCTGACCGTCTTTTTAACAATAAGACCAGATGAGCTACCTTGTGGACTCAGCCAGTTTGGTGTTGATGAGGACTGTAACAAGCTGGGTCTCTGCATGTTTTAATTTCAATGTCAATTACAAAAAGAGATATGGTGGTCTATTTACTGGCATGCAGATGAAATTACTGCTGTATCAGAGGCCACCAGGAGATCACCAAAAGGGACTACACTAGCTGCTCAAAATTCCAAATAAGTTGAAAACATATGAAAAATAAACATGTGCAAAGAGTATCAACAGCCATGACATACATAACGACAAAAGTGTACAAATGGCTCCTGACTATGACGATCAAGGAGGACCAGAGTGTCAGAAAATGGTGTTAAATGAACTATGAAATTATAGCTGAACTCTTACAATTAAGGCATTAGGATAATTTACAATCCATTTTGGCAACTTAGCTAATTCATTAAACCTCAAAACTTACAGTTCCACTTTCCTTTAAATGGCTAATGTTAGCATTCTATCATAATTCATGTTAATATACTCAGATCTATCCAGCTGCAACTATTCATCACATCTGTGATTTGGCAGAAAATTGTAAAGGCAGTCAAGTATTGACATCTGATTTATCTTGATACAAAAATATGAGATCCACTAGCAGGATTAGAGATACAGAAGCTAAGCTATAGAATAATTGTCAGAGCCTTATGTTAGCTTTGCACTACCTGTCACAAACAATTAGAACTACAACCACTAGAACAAATGTCATGAGTTAGCATGAGATGTAAAATTGAGTCAGAAATACTTCTAAAATACAGAATTAGATGGAAATGAATTAATGAAGTTATGTTAATGGTTAGTATCCATACTTCTGATTGAAATCGTGATGCCCATCCGTTCACATCGGCACCTCCATTTGAAAATATTCCGCCGGTAGCCAGGGGGCTAGCATGTTCAAGCCCACTTTGACCTAAAACTGATGCATTCCCCATCAGCGTGGTTACACGCAAAATTTCTGCTCCAAAAATGTCAATTTTCAAGAATAAGATGTACCAGTCAGCATTTGTTAACATGTTAGCAGTCACTACATAATCGATGCAACACGGATCTTTGCTGAGTCAGTAAAAACTAATGCTATCCTTATGAGATATGTTCCATCTTTTTTTATGGAAGTAATCTAAATGGTAAGGGAGGAATATGCAGTCAATTGTCATCTGATATTTAAAGAAAAAAATATTATACACTTGAATTGAAAAAAGAAAACCTTTAAAGCCATTTACTAAACCATTGAAACAGGTATTTCACAACGTAAAAATCTAATTTCAAAACATCTTTTAAAAAACTGAATGATATCTAAGAATTTGTTTTGACATAGGAACATTTCACGAGTTTAAACAATTATATTGAAAGCAAATAGTATTAGAATAACATAAAGCAGCAATCACGTATACCAGCTAAAAAAATTTCTTTTGCTGCTTTCTCAGAAGGAAAACAATTATTAATAACAACTCAGATCCCATAACCTATACAGATAAACTAAACTCTACCAAAACCAAAATAATTGAACCCTCTATATCCCATTCAAGCAAAAGAACAACGGCATCTAATTTTATCAATTCCTTAACAATTAATACACCAACTCAAGAAACACACCTTTCACACTCAATTAGTAAGTATTTAAAAAATTAATGTGTCAATTAACAAAGCATATAATTGAAGGAAAAGAAGTGGAAGAAATGAAGAAAATGAAGGGGAAGGAAAGGAAATAAATTTGAGGTTTAAGTAATAAATTTTCTTCCCTTTGTGGATGTTTAAAATCCTCCAAATTAAAGGAACTCTAAAATGTTCACAGAAATTAATAAGTGAGGATTTTGTAAGATTACATGATAATCTCTCGGTTTCCTCTCCACATTTTAAAAACTCCGAACAGAGAATATTTTCTCAAATCCTTCTCATTTACCTAAACATACTCATAATAATAGAAAAGGGATTCTTTGTTATAAAGTGATTAGGTGAATGAGAAGGCTCGTCATGATGTTTAAGAGCCTCAATTCCTGCACCCCTATTGAATCACTCAAGAAGAATTTGCCCAACTGTTTGCTTTGAATTTAGGGTATTCATGTCATAAACTAAGGGTCCAACTAAAATGTGCATGGATTAAAACACCCTACTACACTTTGAATTGAGATCAAGAACGCAACACAGAGAGATTTCCTGCCACTAGTTTTGCTTAAAATCAATTAAAAAGGCATGTGACTAACATAAAACTAAGCCTAGTGAGATGAATGGTAAGGATACAGGGTGTGCTACAGGCCTTTTAAAAGGCCATTAGCAGCAAATAAGCAGTCTTTCCATCAATTAAACCAAAAAAACAGATTGGAAGCTTTAAAGGGTTCTCAACCTAGAGTTCCCAGTTTGAATGTTATTCCGCTTAAAATATTTACCCTTTCCAACTAAGTACATTCTGTTACAGCTGGTATCACTGTTTCCACTGTCATGTGAAGACAACTACAAGTTAACACGTTTCTCTCTAACAGCTAAAAAACCATCTGTGGCAATTCTAGGAAAAACACCTCACAAAAGAAGAAATACACTAACAATAGATCAAGTAGAGAAGGATTGACAGGAGAAACTCACAAAAGATATCTCTGTTTTGGAAGAAAGGAGGAACCAGGAGAGAACTCCTTCACCAGAGTGGCCCTTTTCACAACCTATGACTAGGCTTAGTGCAACACAAATCCCTTGTACAACATATCCCCCTAACTATTAAGTGTCCCCACCCTCAACTGTCAAACCCCTTCCTAGCTCTGCCTGACTGACTGTCAGGTCAGTTGACTAACTATTAATTATTTTTCTGTTCTGTTTCTTCTCTAATGCACCTTCCAGATCCTCTCTTCAATTTCATTGCGCTGGGGCATATTACCATCCAAATCCATCCCCCAAACCAAAAGAATCGGGCAATCCCCAATTAAAAAATTGAAAAAAAAAATGGTTATAATTGTTAAAACTCAAATAACAGTGGACCTCAAAAGTATTAAACCTGTCGATCATTTTCATCAAATACTTCACATTAACTCTTTCATACCGTTGCTTCCTATGCATGCTACATTCTTAATCTTATATCCTTCCAAACATCTCCAATCTCAACAAACTTAAAAAGGTTTGTCAACAAATGCAAAAATTAATAAATGAATAAATATATACACATATGTACATATAAGTGTATAATACTCTTCACAGTTCAGTGTAGTTTTCTAGTATAACATGAAAATATGTACATTTGTCCTTTTCTATTACCTTTGTACTTTTGTAGTATTGTGAGCATATTGTACATTTACAGATTTTCATATATAAATAAATCAGCACAGGTTAGTACAAGTCCACTGGTATGCTCCATCCAAGTGAAAATTGTGGCCTTTCACACAATTTGTTGGCATATATTCTTCAGCTCTCAGAATAACTTTAACATTCAACAGAAAAACCTTACATTTCAACTGATCATAAACACTTGATTGGCTTTCCATATTGTGTCTAAATCATATGGTAAAACTGGGCAAACAATTGATATATTTTGACTTATCTTTCATCAAGAAAAGCCAAGTTACTCAAGTACAGTCATCAATGAAAGAAACTGACCATTTATTACTAGAAATGCTAGATGCTAGAAATAGTGGCTGGGCACCAAAACATCAGGCTGAATAAGATCAAAAGGGACATCACTTTTATTAGAATTGGAAAGAAAAGTGACATGATGGTGCTTTTAACAAATTGAGTGACAAACATCAAAATGAAAGGTCACAACTCCTCATTGGACAATAAAGACCAAAACATTGATATCAATTAAGTATAAAAGGAAGGTATCCAAGATGCTTATGCCAAAGCCAAACTAGGGCACCAAGAGTATTTGCAGTCATTGTCATGCTCCCTCTGTTTCTTTCTAGTTTTACATCAGTTCATCAGTTTCAATCTCTCTCATCACTGTCATGCTCAAATCCCATACCTATCATCCACCACAATCTCAGATACCATTCATGGAATCTTCCAGCTCACCATGATTTGTCTCTGATGCCTCCAAATCTTCCTCGCAATTATACTCAACTGCACTCTCACCACATCCTTCAAAGTTCTTTTTCTCTTCTCTCCATTTTCTTTCCTCTCATTTTCTCTACATTGCCAGAGGCTCAGGGTTTGCATGTGAGAGAGACTTCGGATTTAATTAAGGAACCACCACAATAGGTGCAGCACAGGCTATGGCCCACCAAAACAAAGAGGGCTACCGATAAATAAAATGGGATAAGCACAAAGCCGAATGGTGGCTGGGAAGATGGTACATGGAGCTTACATGGAGAAGTGGCATGTGAGGGCACATGTGGAGGTCTCCAGCAACAGGGCTTCAGGGGATAGCCAGTCTGGAGGTTCTGCGGCAGTATGAGGACAGGTTCTGGACATCATGAGGCAGAAGGGACAGGACAAACAATGAAGATGAGCAAATGGAGAAAGGAAGTTGTGTTGAAGGCCAGGGTTGGCCCACTACAAGAGCTGGGTTCTCAAAAGTCAAATCTAATCAGCAATGAAGTTCAAGGCAGCAGAAATAGAAACTAGCAAATCAGGAGCTCTAATACCATGCTGGGAGGGAAATTTCTTAATATTATTTGATAGTTGTGTTGAAGACAGGACAAATAATGAAGGTGTGCACATGGAGAAAGGAAGTTGTGTTGAAGGCCAGGGTTGGCCCACTACAAGAGCTGGGTTCTCAAAAGTCAAATCAAATCAACAAGAAGTTCAAGGCAGCAGAAATAGAGACTCGCAAATCAGGAGCTCTAGGGAGGGAAATTTCTTAATATTACTTGATAGTTTGAAACTATACATAGGCAGTACATTATATACCCTAAGCAGCATCATTGGTTCCCTAATATAAGCCTAAAATTATGGCAACTATCGATCTTTCCCAATTTACAACAATTACGGTATGCTACACCAACTTATAATGATAAAAGTAGGAGATTAAATTCACTTATAAATAGAATATATATACAATAGAATCTACCAAAACACATTTCATATCTCTGTATATAATCACACAATCCACATTGAAAACAAATTGACACATACTTGACTATACTGAGTGTTATGCAAAATACATTATTTTTTAAGCATCCTCACATGCAAAAAAAGTCCAACTACATTAATCCTCATAGTCCACATTTCCTTGGGACTACAAAACATTAAGGCAGATAATCAATCATTATTAGTTTAAAAGTAATTATACAGTTTCATGAAATTTAAATACAATTCTATAACATTGAAAATGAAAAGTATTGAATTCATTTATTGGTACAAATTTGTTTCAATTTGCTCTTAAAGCAAAGGTGTTGAGCCCCGTAATCTACCTTGGATTGACAATAAACAATTTATTCATGAAAGAAATATGAGCATCAGCAAAATATCATATATATTTGAGTTCTGACTTGTGCCAAAGTTAACAGACAACTGATCAAGTAGCTTCACAAATTGATAGATGCTTTGATTTGATATCCCTAGACAATTAGGTACTAGGAGGAAAGCAAACTGATTTTATGATACAGATAACTAAAGCACAGAGGGAGATGCAGTAGGGGGGACTTAAAAGCTTATTTTCACAAGCTTATTTTCACCACTAGTTTGCAAAACGAATCTAACCTTGGTTTAACAATCGATAGCAGTGGGGAAGCACAGCCATGAAGGGACTAAGCTTGTTACGTTCTCCCAACAACTCAGATAGATATCTGAAAATCAAAGCAATAAACCACACAATGAGAGTAGGACATTGTAGCCATTACTAATCACAAAAGAAAATATAGAATATAATAAAATTATCAAGGATGAAGGATCCATGTCGATTTTTTCAGTTTAGTGGTAAACCATGAATTTAAAAAGATCATGAATTGAAAGTACAACAAATACAAGAATAACAGTGCTGTCACACGTAATTACCAACAACATAAAAACATCTACAGCAACAAACAACAGCAAAGACTTATCCCATTAGGTGAAGTTGGCTACATGAATCACACAACGCCATTCGGCTCAGTTAAAAATCAAAGCTAAAAAAAAGGCAAAGAAAAATGCTTCTGGAATGGCAAGTAGTGCCAACTTATTTCCGACAGCAAGATCAACTTATTGTAAAGTAAAGTCATCTACAGCAAGATCAACTTATTACCAACAAAGATCACGCTGCATAAAAACAATCAATGACCAAATGGACCCAAACAAACAACAATGTACACAAGCATAATCCATCACACAAATCAAACCAAACTCAATCAATCCATTCTTAGATTCAACTCACAAGCATGGAATTAATCAAATCCATCACCCACCAAAACCCCCTCCACCACATTTCCCACTTTCATCAACCCAGAACCATCAAAGATCTGTTGTCCGATCAAGTTCAATGAAGTGGCAGATCAGGCCACAAAAACCAACCATCGAAGCAATCAAGCACGAAATCCAACCAAACAGCAAAAATCAATCATTGAAGTGAGAACACAGTGAGACCCCCTTTGACTATTCCAAAAAAAACACACACAAACCCTATCTCCCTTCCCACCCACAAAAAAAAACCTAATTCCAAGTCCAAAGCAGTGAATCAGTAGACAAACAAGAGCACAGTCTACAATGATCAATGAAAGCAAGTGCAAAAAAAAAGAAAAAAAGAATCTTTGCAGCAGAATTGGACGCAATAAGTAAAATTAAAGTGAAGATCCAACAAATATACAATATATATAGAGAGAGTATATGTAAATATAAATATATACTTGTCCGGGTCGGAGAGGGGAGTGGAGCGGAGAGCGGAGAGGTGCGGCGAGGGAGGCGCTGACGGCGACGGCGGAAAGGCCATGTATCTGCCGGCGCCGGAGGAGGACATCATGTCTCTCTCTGTGTGTAGCACCGCCTCTCACAACAACAACAACCACTACTCTTGGCGATCGAGAGAGAAAGAAAAAGGGTTTTTAGAGAGAGAGAGAGAAGAAAGAAATGGGTAGTACTAGTAAGAAGTAATAAGAGAGAGAGAGAGAGTGATGGAGGTGGGTCCCACCCAGGTAGACGTGCTGTCCCTCTAATCCAGCCAGCCACACTCTTCGTCGGTGGAATTATTACTGCAACACCTTACCCATCCATCATCCATTACTATTCATTTTTCTGTGAACTCGGACTATCACGCTGATGCTAAAATTCATTTAACGGATTGATTTTTCATATCCAAACAAAATTTAGGATTTGAATTTCTGATTACATATTTAAAAAATAAGATTATTTACCGATTATGTTACACCATATCAATATCATTACATTTTTTTTTTTACTGCATCAATACCATTACATTGTTAACACAATGTTACTTTATATTCACATTCAATCATAGATTATTACCAACCATACTCGAAAAAGAATTTTTTTATCGCTTATAATAATTTTACCTAATTGAACAAATTTGCATTTTGTGAAAGATTTTTTTTTTTTTTTGAAATTTTGTGAAAGATATTGTAACTAACAAAAATCACAAATTATTGTATATGATAAGTTTATTACTCCTATTATATTTTTTTTAATATAATTCGTGTAGTCTTGTACCAAAAAATCACAAATTGTTAAATTTATTAATTTTTATGGTAATTATCTTAAAAAAATTATTTATCATGATTTTTTATTAATTGATCTAAAAAAATTATATTCACTTGCATAAAAATTAAACTCTTATTATTGAATTATAATTTTTGTACACCTCAAATTTGACTGATTGAAATAGAAAAGAGAGAAGGTGACAATGTGATAAAAAAGAAGGCAAATACTAATCGGTGTTCTTATAGCACTGATTAAGAAACTAAAAGAAAAAAAAAATTATTAGGAGGCGAAAAATTATGTTATTCATTATTTATTTTTATTTTTGCATTTTTCTATAATTTTCATAATAAATAATTTTTTTTTTTAATTTCTTAACTAATATTCTTAGAACACTGGTAAACAAGAAAATGGATAAAAGTAAATGTATAATTAAAAAATTTCTTATTATTAATTTTTGTGCATGACAAAGTTGCCAACTTGCCAACCTACATACTGCACCCATCATTCAACAGCTACCCCCTTTACCGGTACAATTTAATACCCTGCTCCAAATTCAGAAGTTTCGTGTCCTCAGATAAGAAGCTCTTAATTGCCTTCTTATTTTGGTTTTTTTGCTCTATCATTTACGGTAACACGGTTCAGGAATATAGTAATTAATTTAATTTAATTTAATTTAGGCATTGTTGTTTTATTTTTATGGTGTATTTGTTACTACTCCACGAAAAAGTATTTAATAAAGGTAATCAATTGTTATTATAGAAATTGTTGAATAAAGATAGTAGTAATTGTTAAATAAGGATACAGGTAAAAATAATTAATATTAATACTAATATTTTTTTTTTTTTGCTGACCATGATATTAATACTAATACTTTACATTTATAAAACATTAATCATTTTTTTTTTTTACAAAGAGTAAAACAACAATAAAAATTGAATGGAGATAGTAGTACCATTTTTGCACGCAACGAATTCATGCTTAATGGACTCCAAAACCTTTTACTTCGACTAAAGTTTTGTCAATAATGCAAATTTTAGCGTTCGCGGCAGAAATAATTTGAAATAAACATGTTTAAAGTCGGTATAAAGTTATGACCACTGCGAAAATGAAGTAAAACCATCATGGATGCAGTTTTTTTTTTCACTTTCTAAAAACTTAATTTAAATAAAAATTTTTACAGTGATATTTAATTACAAACATAATATATATATATATATATATATATATATATATATATATTAATGTAGTAGCACTAATAAAGATATATAAATTAACGGTTATTATTATATTGTATTAACTATTTATTTATTAATATATAATATAATTAGCTATAATAATATGATTAAATTTATTAATGATATTATTTTTATTGAATATGAAACGTTTATTAAATTTAATACAAGTATGCCTTTTAATTAGTATTAGTTATAGTATTAATTATTTCATTTATTAAATATAATAATTAATTAGCATTAATCATATTATTAAATATTATATTTATTAAATTCAATAAATATTTATTAAATATATAACTTTCATACCAATCTATATATGAAACAAAACTTCAACACTTCTTTAAAAAAACAAAACTTAATTATTACAGTTACTTATACATATATAAGACTTGAATCAAATATTAATATAGTATTTAATGATATTAAAATAGAATTTAAAAAAATATATAAATAAAGTATTCTATTTATATTTAATTATTATATTTATTACACACAATGTATAGTTAAATTTAATAATATTATTAAATATTATATGACATCGTTCTAGCAAATATTCATCTTCCCTTCATTTCACCAAAAAAAAAAATAACTTATCGTTGACCATTAATTTAAAAGAAAATAAAGGGTGAGAATGGAGAGTTAGTCTTTGAATAACTTTACCCTCCTCATATTATATTTATGAAACATAGTATATTAATTACATTATTAAATGTAATACATATAATAAATTATAAAATAAATATTGATTATCACATAATTTAAATATTGTATTTATTAAATAAAATAGATTTATTAAATTATTATATTTATTACACAAAATATATTATTAATTTTATAATATTAAATATTATATTTATGTAATATAATCTATTTAATAAATTCAATACAAATAATATATTATAAAAGAAAAATTAATTATTACTTAATTTAAATATTATATTTATTAAATAAAATATATTTATTAAATTTTAATATTAAATATTATATTTATGAAACATAATATATTTACTAAATTATTAAATTTACTACATATAGTATATTGTAAAATAGAAAATATTTATTACATAATTTAAATATTATTTTTATTAGACAAAATAGATTTATTAAATTTTAATATTAATTATTATATTTATTAATTATTTTATTTATTACACAAAATATATCATTAAATATAATAATAATATTAAATATTATATTTATGTAATACATTATACTTCTTAAATTCAATAATATAATATATTGTAAAAGAAAAACTAAATCTATAACTATATATAAAGGGAATAAGAAGTTTTGGTGTACACATTTTTGTACACATTGTATCCCTATAACTACCTTCACAAAATTACCTTCTAAATAATATATAACTTCAATTATTTTTCTTTTTTATTTTAAAAAAAATATGGAGAGATAGTGAGGCACAAAGTGCCTCTTTTTCCCTAGTATTACATAATTTAAGTATTATATTTATAAAATAAAATAAATATATTAAATCTATAACTATATATAAAGAGAATAAGAAGTTTTAGTGTAC
Organism: Pueraria montana var. lobata; assembly: GCA_026413185.1. Lineage (NCBI taxonomy): Eukaryota > Viridiplantae > Streptophyta > Magnoliopsida > Fabales > Fabaceae > Pueraria > Pueraria montana. Next base: position 71,261,851 of record CM048654.1, read on the forward strand.
ACATTTTTGTACCCATTTATCCCTATAACTACCTTCACAAAATCACCTACTATTGTATAACTTCTGTTATTTTTCTTTTTTAATTTAAAAAAAACATGGAGAGTTAGTGAGACACAAAGTGTCTCTTTTCCCCTAGTATTACATAATTTAAGTATTATATTTATAAAATAAATTAGATTTATTAAATCATAACATTAATTATTATATTTATTACACATAATAATTAAATTTAATAATATTATTAAAAATTGTATTTATGAAATATAACATATTGAACAAATTTAATATATATATATATATATATATAATATTATAAAATAAAAAACTAATTCTTATATAGTCTAAATATTATATTTATTAAATAAAATAGGTTTATTAAATTTAATAAATGGTTATTAAATATATAACTTTTTATACCAAAATATATATATATATGTGAAACAAAAATTAATTATTACAAATTTAATATTTAAACATTTCTCTCACAAACTCCATATAGAGGGAGAGAGAAATATACATTAAATATTAAATGTAATGTTATTAAAAAATTATTTTTCATTTGAGAGAAATAGGTATCACACTACAGAGTTTAATTAGTTTGCATATCAAACGATTGAATATTAAATGTGAATATTTTCATAATAAAGATTCAAATATTAATTCATCACATTACAGAATTAACATTATAGAGTTAAGGTTATTAAGGGTGTTCACAATTACAGGTCATCTTCGAAACTAATCTAATCCAAATCAACTCAATCACTTAAGGTTTGATTTTTTAATGTTTGGGTCGAACCCAACACAATATGTTTAAACTCATTCATGAATAGGTTCAATCACAGGTTTTAATTTTTATACTCATGAACTCATGAACCTAACCTGCTGACCCGTTAATCTAACATGTTATTAAAATTATTATTATTATTTATACATATGTATACATATTTTTAAAATTAAAAAAATCAAATATTGGTGATAACAAATTTGAGAACATTGTATTTTTTTGTATCTAAATATGATTCATGTGGCATCAGATCGTTCTTTAGTTATTTTCTATTCTCAGTTGCATTTTCTAGTTACAACAAGTTGTGATCACCTAAAATGTAAGATAGGTTTGTGGGTTGATAATCACTATTGGCTTATTCAAATTAAGTGCTTGTCAAGCAATCACTAGAATGCTTAGATGATGTGTCAGCCAAGTAATAAACTCTATTTATTAGTATACATAGGATATGGAATTGAATTCATCTCAATATCCTAAATTTCTTATTGTTCATTGCGGTTTTCCATTGTGATTTTGTAAATAATAAGAATATCACATTAGCGTCAAAGTAATCAAATTCAAGGTAATTACATGATTTTTTTGTCATTATTTAAACTTCAGTTTTAGAAATTTTAAAATAAATTTAAATGTTCAAACCTAATTGACCCAACACAAACCAACCCATTTGTCAATGAGTTGGTTTAGGTTGAGTTTCACACAAAAAAAATCACAAACCCAACTCAACCTAACCTGTTTAATTTTGATTCATAGGTTTAACCAAACTCGACCCAACTTTTTAACCTTTTTCTTTTACTAATTCGAGTGCGCACACACACACAAATAAATATTTTTTCTTATATAATATTAATTATTATATTTAGCACACATAATATATAATTAAATTTAATAATATTTTTAAATATTACATTTATCAAATATAATATATTTCTTATATTATTAAATTTAATACATATAATATATTACAAAATAAAAACTAATTTTTACATAATTTAATATCTAAATATATTTATAACAATAGACATTGAAAATTTTATTATTTTAATTATTGTTTAAAAATTATTTTATAAAAAGTATTTTAAAATAGAAAATTCAAATAGTTATTAGGGTATTTTTAATAATTTACAATGAAATATTTTTCAATTTATTATATATTTAAAATTTTAGTTATTATTGTTGATAAAAATAAATTGTGGTAACTAAATTAAAATTCATATTAATGTAATTTTAAAATCATTTAAAATTATTACATATTAATAATTAATTTAATCAAATTATTTTTAGTTTAATCCAATCATTTTTAATTATTATATTTTTTATTTTATGTATATTGTAACGTCCCTTGTTACATTGTCCTCAAACATAGTAAAACGCTTATCATTTACTTTTAATAAAACTCTTAATTAATTTATTAAATGAAAATTTGGGTAAATTTTCCACGCATTTAAAACATCAATGAAATAAAAGCGAAAACTTAAAATATGACCAACATGGTGAAAGGAAACATAACATAACCATTACTCAAAGGTGTTTCAACATAGTTTTGGATGAATACAACTGAAAGAAATAACTGAACGAGTAATACATCTAAAATTTGAAATACAATATAAACAACTACCATCAGAAATCACTAAAACACCCGAACCCCATCAAAGTAGTACCCTATGACACAAGCCTGCGCCTCCCTCTCATCATCACCAGAGTAACCTTCAACATCACTGTAGGGATTAAGGAACAAATAGGATGCCCACTGATAAGAAAATGTCAGGGATAATAGAGCCAACAAACCAATCCAATGAGTAAGGAGTGCCCACCACTATGTCCTTGGAGATATTCGGCTAGGGAGTATACTCTATAGAAATAGAGACAAAGACCTCAAGGACTTTTACCTCCTCAGCCTCAAACTCCTCAAGCTCATCAAAGTCCTCCTTGTGGAATTCTCCTTGGATCTCCTCCCCAGGTTCTCCATCCCGATCCTCCTCTAGGTCTTCCTCATCCTCAAACACATACGGCGTTACCTCATCCTCTTCATCATCGATCTCAAGGTGAAGCTCCCAATTAGCAGGGAATGACAGTCGGGTTTGAGATTGTGGTGTGGTCAGTGAAAGCGGTAGTCCGAAAAGCAAAACGAAGCAGATAATGATCTCTCCACAATAGTAATATCTCCTCTTCTCAATGAAGTGAATCCATCGCCCCTCTAGGCTAAAATCTACCATCAAGTCCCAAAATGTTTGGTCCATCTATGCGTAACAAACAAATGGAAAATGGAGTGAGGTTGTATTCTTTCGACGTCATTCCATGGAAGAGTTGAGATCTTTTCTCACTCCAACTCACAATCAATTAACAAATAATCAATATATATATAAAGAAAACAAGGAATCCTAGAATATTATAAGTCTCATCTTGTCATTATCATTCTCTTCACATCATCACTGTATCGATCCATACTCTCGGTTGATCAACCTTTGTCACAATTTCATCCTTGGAAAGCCATGTGGAGTAAGTATATCTCTGATCTTCATCCAAGGTACATTGACACCAATATCAGCTCATCAATCATCATAATCAAGTCATATCCTCATTGCACGTAATCCACCAGGCAAAACCCTCCAAGAGATATACCCTTCGTTTCATCACAAATAGCCTAACATTTATCGAGGTGTGTGAGCTAGCACTATTCATCCCGGCACGTGAATAACAAGCTCACCCTTGGGATTCCACATGTAACAACCCGCTATCGCTACATGACAACTTTCAACGAAAAAATGGAATTTATTTTATTTTAATTAAAACTCTTAATTAATTTGTTTATGAAAATACGTATAAATTTTTTTGGTGTTTTCAAAACTAGTCGTCAACAATAAAAATTTGCAACTTAAATATTCAAGTAAGAAAAGCATATACTGAATAACAAACATAGACTACATAACCAACAAAAAAACATAAGTACTATGCCTTATGACACTACAACCCATATATCAAATATGTAGTGTGTCTTAAAAGTTGACATACATACTGATAAGAAATGACCCAGAAGTAATACATCAAAAGGGAAAAAGGAAATATAATACATCGATTTACTCCCTAGCTGGCCAAACACACTACTATTTCTATAGATAACAGAAAATCGAAAATAACACTGAGATCCAACTGATGTCATCCTATCTATTGCTGATCGAATTTAACAATAGTACTAGTACGGAAACAGGGTCCTCCATGCTTCCGCTTCATCCTACAGCGGTATCCAGAAATCTAATGTAGAGCCTCACCGAGAATCGATGCATTTCCAGTATCTGCTCTCGCGAACACATCGTCACAATCATTATAGTCAATCACATACACACAAACAATGCAAGGGTAAGCCTAAATAATTAAGACTTTTCTATACTTAATAATTCATACGTCTAAAACTCAATACAAACAACAGATATAACTATGAAGAATATACATGACTGCAATCGGAGTCATGTTCTCTATATGCAGACTTGACTCTATGGAGATCTCCGACAATTGAACGATCAGAGCGGACTTGTTCCTTAACATGGTACAACAACAACAACATCGGACCTCACAGATCCACAAAACAGCACGTGCCAAAAATCATTGGGGAACCCCGCAACTCTAATATACGGAAATGATACAGTGATCGGTCAAGATAGACGTACGTGGGTAGTGGCTTTACCATGACACAAGGTTTGCAATGACCTTGGTCTACAATATGGAATTCGCCCGTCCATCTATCCCCAAGGTCCATCATCAACTACCCCACTAACCTTTCCAGCACTAGGTTAAGGGTCCCACCAAGCAACCCCAACTTACGTGCTTACTAGCAACACAGTTAGAAATGTAGACTCATGCATGTACGCATCATCAACAACATTAATCAACTTTGTTGTTGTCGAATATTTAATTGATCCAATCGCTCACTATAAAGGTCCTACCAAACAACCTTTTTAGTTAACAAACAAAGGTCCTACCATGCAACCTTTGTAATCAACAAACAAAGGTCTTACCAAGCAACCTTTATTTTATGGGGATTCCACCAAACAATCTCTACTAATAAAGGGATTCACCTTCTATAGGTATTTAAAATTCATTCCACTGAAATCTTTTAAATGTTTTTATATTTCAACCAAAAATTAATTATTTTCACCTTTAAATCAAATTTCTATAACAACTAAAAATATTTTCTCAGTTATTTTAATTCAATAATATTATAATATTAATTTTAAAATAATTAAATTATAGTTTTATCCCAAACATTAATTTATCTTAAAAATTTATCCCAAAATTATATTAACGTTACAATTTCCTCACGTTACCTTTATCTAGAAAATATATATACTTATACAAAAATTAAAATGGCTTTTTGATCATTTCATGAAAGTTAAAATACTATACGCTACTTAGTTGTTTTACTTTAAATGTCAAATCTATTTATTATTTTTTTAAACCTTTCTCCTTGATAATAAATATCCAATTTATATGGTTTTCTTCAACAGTGGTTGTACCCAGCTATCAAAACTCTCTGTCAAAGGAGTTTCGTTCATTCATTTTTTTTTATGTGCAAATCCTCCACACCTAACACCATTCACCAGCAACAAACGTGATTTATCAAATCATCATGTATTCCATTTCAAGTTTAAAATCTTTTAGAGATGTTTTAGTGATTTATAAATTTTAAATATAAGTTATTTAATTTTTTGTAAAATTCTCTAGAATCCACAACAATTTTATTTTTCATTTAGCAACCTGGACACCAACATCCCTCGATATCCTTAATTTTATTCACGTAAGTTCATATAATAATTATTTTTATATCAAGATTTAATAATAATAATAATAATAATAATAATAATAATAATAATAATAATAATAATAATTATTATTATTATTATTATTATTATTATTATTATTATTATAAGTTTTCCAGCAGGTTTATATCTCAAGGAAACATATATATTTCTCATGAGATTTAAAATCAACAATAATCAAGAAATTAAAATATTTAATAACAACAAAGTTTAAGTCAAGTTTATCACTCAAATCATCACCAAATTCAACCAAACTTATATCACCGAAATTCACAATACCACACATATATAACTCAACATTTATTTTATTAAAATTAGTAAAATGAATAGCTTCCCTTACCTTAAAGAGATGCTAAAATAAGAGTTTTGAATGAGGGAGGAATGAAGAAACTTTTGTTTTCTTGAACCAGAATATTAAATCACCATTATGAACCAACTAAATAAACAATACCAAGAATAAAAAAAATAATTAGAGAAAAGAAAAAGAAATTCAGTTGCCGTGGAGAAAGAAAAGGAGAAGGTGAAGTTAACTCACCAACATATCACAATATAAAAACTTGGGACTTAGAAGCTTAATTTGGGATTTAGAAATTTTGAAGGACTATTGAAGTAATGGAATAATTAACGTGAAATGGAGGATGTGAGGAGTGCTGAAAAATTCATGGTAGATAGGGAAAAAGAGGTTGCAAATAGAAAGTTTCAAGGAGAAAGAAATTTTAAAGAGAAATGGTTGCTAAGTTTCGTTGAGATTGAGCAACAGTGAGATTAAAATTCACGCTACACACTTCATTTATATAATAGCAAGGACTTCCTTTTTTTTTTTTGACATTGTAAACTCAAATAATAGAAAGAAGGATGCGTGTAATTGAAAGAAAAGAAACAAATGTGAACATATGACTACAAATTATACTAGATGCAGTAGAAGCTACCTAGGGAGTGGACAAAGTCAAGAAGATAACTGCTATTCCCCGATTAATTTGACAAAATGTAATATGTAGGTATAGGTAAAGAAAAAAATGTAAGATCATATTCTCCATGTCTTTTGAATTTATTGCAAACCCAGTAACGTAAACAATAATGTTTTTTCTTATCATGTAGCTGTATGAAGGAAAGTAAATGGGTAAATTTTCTTCTATTCACACCATAGGTGTGCCTTGAGTAAAAAAAGTTAAGTCTTCTTTGTCTTTTAATTTGGCTACATATCCTGCCGCGTAAGATTTTTTCTTCTTCATTTTGTATGTTTGTGCATATTGGCCAATTAAAAAGAACCGTGGATAAGGTTCTTTGAATTAGACTTTGAGTCTCCCAGTGGGTAAGCTTTTTTTAGTCTTTGGATTTTCCAAAATCTTACAGAACAAGTAGAGTTTTCGGGTCTTCTTAATTAATTTTTTTTTAACGGCGTTAGATAACAAAATACAAATCAAGTTAATTAAATTGCTAATCATAAATTAGTAAGTGTAGAAAATTTATAATGTTTTATAATTTTTTCAACTCCCAAAAAGTTATCAAAATCACACTCTTTGGAATCACGTTAAAATATTATTATTTTAATCAAGTGCAATAGAATAACATAAAAATTTTATAGGGACATAATTATAATTATTAGAGACTAATTATAATTAAATCCTTTAATTTCCTTGACTATTTTCTCACTTTCACAATGTATTCTTACACTATCAATGTGCAACACAATCCCGATTTCAGTGAAATTTTTCACTAAAACTTATACAGAAAAATCACACATTTTTTTTAATTATATTTTCTCATGAAATTAAATTTAATTATATCTTGTAATTATTTTCAATCACTTCATCATAGATTAGAAAAGCACAGTGTTACACCACACACTTGTGCCATTCATCCCTTAGACCCACAAGAGGCCATGCCCTAAACCATCTACAGAGTACCACTCTGTAACTTCCCACACCACATCCAAACATGCCTTTCGTCTAACTTGGTTATCCCAAGTCCTCAAGGCTCTATGATACGTACTCGCGGAATAACCGTTGAGGCATAAAAGGGTCGTTCTCAACCTTTAGCAATTTTATATAAAAAATATGGCACGAGAAACATTAATTTATTAAATCATGGTACACATGTAGCATCATATTAGTTATTAATAATATTATTATATTTTCTTTACAAGGATTGAAAAAATATTTATTATCTATTTTCACAGTTATTAATAAGAAAATGTATCATTATATTATTATTTATGTCACTTAAATATTAAAATTTTACTTGGTAACTATTCACATACATGACTATGGTTTAAACTGTACATACTTATTTATATCTTAAAAAAATTACATATTCATAATTTTTTTTCACATCTTATGTGTTGAAAATAGGTGAATTTTCTTGTAAGAACTAAAACTAAAATTAAAGTTAAAAAATCTATAAAAACTAAAAACTTATTTAACCTCGCACAAAATTCAAATACACTCCCACCTACCATCCAATTATTCGCTAGAGGAGCAGCGACCCTATTGTATCCAAATTCCAAACTCTATAGACCAACCGAATTAAAACCCATTTTAACAATTGAAAATTGTTATTCACAAGTGCTATATATATATATTATCCTTTATTACTTAAAAAAATATACACCGGTCATTTTTGTAGTTTTAATTTCCCCCCCATTTTTTAAGGGTTAATTTGGTAATTTCAAGTAAATTAAAGTAGTTACAAAAATTCAAAATAAAATTAAATGAAAGTAATAAATGTTTTTTTTATAATTTTAATATAAATTAATATAACTGTTTTCAATCAATTACAAAATAAAGGGGATTTAAAATCAATAAATTAATTAGTAAAAGTCATTTATTTCGGGCGTTAATATTTGCAGTGATTACAAATAAAAGTTAATTTCAATAATATTAAAAATAAAAAATGTCTTCATTACGATTCATTAAATACTTAATATAATATAATAAATCAAATATCTTCATTAGGATTAAAAATAATATAATGAAAATTTCAATTTAATATGCCTCAATCATTGGGCGTTTTCAATTGAATGGTCCCAAAATTATTCCTATAAACTGATATATAATGGTATGAGATTACGAAAATATGTCATTCATGAAAGAGATTTGAAATTCCTCCCCCAGAATCAATGTTCGGGAAAAACGCAAAGAAGGTAATCTCTATTCTTCTATTTTTTCTGTTCCTGAATCTAACAGAGCGAGGTCTAATTTTGATGTTTGCCAGAAACCTTGTGACCCTTCTTTTCTATATGATTAAACGCTTATAAACCTTTCCCCCCAAATACGTTTTTCTTCTCCTCTCTATATCATTATTACTTCTATATATTTCTTTTATTGATTTAAAACAATCATGAAAGAGTTTTGAAATTCCTCCTACAAACATTCAAGGTTCGAGAAAGATAAAGGCAAAGAAGGTAATCTTGCTTCTTCTATTTGTTCTATTTTTAAAAATTTTGTTTAATTTTTTTTTTCTAATTTTGTATGGTTCCTTTTGTATCAAATTTTGATGGTCATGAGTTGAATGAAAAAGAATGAGCTAAACTAATGTGGTTGAAAAGTGAAGATACGAAAAATGCTTACATGTCCTTTACATTCTGCACTTCAAGAATGTTTAGATGTCAGTTTTTCTAAATTATTGTTGCCCTCTATTATTTTTTTGTGTGTGTGTGCACCTCTATCATCTCCGTGACCTATTTTCTAATTATTCATAAAAAAAAATGTAATTATGTTAACTAAGGTGATTATCACGAGTATATATTTTGATTAAATCAATCATTGATTAAATCAATCAATTAAATTATTAAACCTTAAATGGATTTTGATTCCATATAATACGATCTCGCAGAAATTTGAATTTTTTAAAGAAAAAATAGGTAGTTTTTTAGCTGAGAGAAACCTAACCCATTAATATTTGTTACTTTTGTTCATAGTGGTAGTTTTGAGAAAAAATACTAATTTAAGACAAATTTAATCCTCTCAATTAAATTAACCAAGTTTTTTAATATGGTAAATTTGTTAATTGAACTTTATAATAAGGACCAAAGATAGTATATTTTATCAAATCTAATATAATCATGTTGCTTATCAATATAATTAATATAATTATTTGCTTATAAAAAAACTTTGATATTTTTAGTAATTAAGATAGAATACAAAAATATAATTAAGAGATTAGAATCCAAATTTAATTGAATAAATTTTGATTAGAATTTGTCCAATTACAAATTTAATTACTACCAATTAAAATTCAATTTTTCATTTTTAAACTTCTTTCGAAATTTTAAAGTTTTAAAAAATGTTATAAATATAAATATTTTTTATAAACTAAGAAAATTGGGGATAATTAAGCAATTTTAAATTTACTAATTTTAATTTTTTAAAATTTTTTGAAAATGCTTTTCGAAACATTAAACTTTTCAAAAAATGTTATAAATGCTTTATTGGAACTAAATAATTGAGATTATAAAATTAAATTCAAATTTACTAATTTTAATTATTTGAAAATTTCTATAAATTCTTTTTTTAAATTTTAAACTTTTAATAAACATTACAAATGTTTTATTGAAATTGGGAATTGTTGAAATTAAATAGTTCAATTAAAATTTGATAAATTCAATTATTTAAAATTTGTTATAATTTTATTTAAAAATTAAACTTTAAAAAATGATAAAAGCTTTATTGGAACTATGAATATTTAACATTAAATAATTAAACTCAAATGTATTAATTTTAATTATTTAAATATTGTTAGAAATGTTTTTTTTTATATTTTAAACAATTTAAAAGAAATTATAAATGATTTTTTTTGTTAAATCAATAATTTCAAATTTTCTAATTTTATTTCTTTTTAAAAAGTCATTATAAACTCTTTCTTAAAATTTTAAAAAATGCTTTTTTAAACTAATAATAGTTCTAATTAAATAATTAAATTCATATTTACTAATTTTAATTATTTAAAGTTTTTTTATGACTGATTTCTTGAAATTTTAAACTTTAAAATTATTATAAGTACGTTTTGAAACTAAAAATAGTTGAAGTTAAATTAATAATTATAAAATCTTATTATTAACAACCAATTTCTTAAAATATAATTCATATATCAAATATTTTTAAACTAGGCATATAAATTTGTTTATATATTTTTTCATACAATTTAAAAAAAAAAATACTTCGTCACTAAAAAAAATAAATCATCTCGTGCATCGCACGGAATACACACACACACACACACACACACACACACACATATATATATATATATATATATATTGAAAACAAGTTGGCCTAGTAATTAATAAGTTACCAAAAAAAGTATTTCCTATCTTAATTACCCTTTGGCCGATGTTTAGTTGATTAATTCTCCTAAATATATAACGTTGAAATGAGCCATTGGTAACATTTGAGAATGGGCAAAATGTGTTTTTAGTCCCACAAGCATGAAGATGAGGAAAGTGGAAAACGATAAGAGGTTGGAGCACCATGCGCCGTCGCGAGCCCTTCCTCTCTCGAACCACTGCTATGCGCCGCCGCAAATCCCTAATTCCCCTTTTTTGCAACCCCCGCTGATGTGGGTTTCATGGGTTTTGTCGGAATCTAAAGAAGAGAACTTGGAAGCCCCCTGACTCCCTCCGCCTCGTCAACGCCGGGTACACCGTCGACAAGTACGCGCGCACCATGATGGATCTCCCTTTCCCCGACGGCGTGAACGATTCTTCTATTTTGGATCTGGATCTGTGGATCTTGTGAAAACTCGGTGTTGAGATTCATGCATTTTCTTTCCGTTGTTTGTGTTGTTGTTACGATGGTGGTTGCTGTGGGTTTAAAATGGAGTATTACTTTTTTTTATAGATGTTTTCAATTCTTATTTGTTGTTGCTGTGATAACCTGTCAATATGCTAAAAACCTTAAGCATGTAATTTTCGACGGTTTTTAGCTGCCTTAATATGATTAAGCACATTTAAATGATTTTCCAGTCAATTTCTGGCGGCTTTAATTTGCCAGAAAAAAAAAACCGACACAAAATTTTTAAAATAATTTAAAATTAATTGTCATGTCATTATTTAACCGAGACACTTGACAGCGGGGACCAAAAACCAAACGAAAAAATAGATGAAGGACCAAGACCAGTCAAAGATTAGTTTAGGGACTAAAAACAAAAACTTGAAACAGTTGAGGGACTAAAAACATATTTTATCCTTTGGGAATTACCTTCAATTGATAAAAAAAAATGGCTTGAGCATTTTTACTATACAAAGAACAATACCCATAATCAAAGTCATTTATATATATATATATATATATATAAGGGATCCACTTGCTCCAAAAGTAAGTATAAAAAACTTACTCTTCATCTTTACCATTCATTTTCTTGAAATCTAATAGTTAAGATTAATTACTCATTATAACCATTAGATATCAAGAAAATGAATGGTGAAGATAAAGACAAAGTTTCTTATATTTACTCTTAGAGTAAATAGATGGTTCCTCATATATATATATATATATATATATATATATATATATTGCAGTTCACCAATTAATTTCGACAACTAAAAAACAAATAGAACTCTCGGAATAACTTCTTTTATTTTTTATTACTAACTTGGCAACTTTAATTAGAAGCACAAGAAATTAGTGTGAGTAGACACCTGTTAGAAACCAAAAAAGGTCGCATCATCTTCATCTATCTATATTTATATAAATAAATCTATTCTTACTTAGACACATGCCGTTCAAATGTGAAAAAGGTTTCCAGCTTAAGTGACAATGACAATCGTATAATTTTATTATAACCCGTTATTATTTTGTCTTTTTAACATCTTTTCTATTTTCCTCCGTGATCTTGTATGGACACTTTTTCTAGTTATTTATATAATGTGATTACGGAAATTAATAGAATTTATTTTTCGTCAATGGCTAGAAAACATTAACAAATTCAGCTCATCAGAGTTGCCAAACTCATTTACAAAATAGAAATAATTATTCATTTTGTCTCTATAGTTGGACAAACTTTACTTTTTAATTTCTATACTTATAAACTATCTTTTTTAGTCCCTATATAAACACTTTCATATCCATTTTAGTTTTTACAATTATACAAACTTTATCTTTTAGTCATTACCATTTTATAACGGCAAAGATCAAAAGGGATTCAAAAATACTCGTACAATGACTAAAATGGATGATTTTTAAATGTAGAGACTAAAAGAAATTTTAACTTATTATATAAAAACTAATTTTAATTTATGAAAAAAACTAAGTTTATTTTACTTTTTTATTTTCTTCTCTTATAAATACTTAATTGAAAAAATTATGCAAACAAAACCTAAAACTTAATCAATTTTAAGTTTTAACAATAGTATTTCGAGGTTGTTCAATCACTCTGCAGAGTCCAATATATGACTCGATAAGACAGCTTTATTTAACAACTCAATAATAAATGTGTAAGCATATCATGGCACAATACTTGAGAGTTGAAAGAGTATTATCCTAACAGTTACTACAGTACTAAATTTGCTATTGCTAGTCTTGATCACAAGGCATAATTAGTTTGTCAACACATTACGAGATAGTAATGGACACATTTAACAAAACCATAGTTTAATTTACTACCTTTTCCAACCCTTGCTGTCCAAACACGGTAACTGGTAATAATCAGAAACTTTAGTCGCGTTTCTTGCAACATGAGCACATGAACTTAACTTCACAGCAAAAATAAAGAAAAGAGTGTTGCCGCCACCATACCGCACCGCACCGCACGGAGGCACCCAAGGATAAAGTGCGAACCTGTTGTCGCGCCGCACTGCACCCCGCACGAAGGCACCCAAGGAGAAAGTTTGTGAACAGCGCCGTTTGTGAATCCTTGAACGTGAGTGTGATATGTTTGTGCTTTAGGGTTTTTTGGGCCTTTTAAACTTTCTATTTATTCCCAAGGCCCAACTTCAATTACAAACTCTAACGGACCATGCCTCCTGAAGCTATTTCTATATAGTTTCTAACATAAGATTTCAAATGACAATTCAAATATTAGGTTTTGACTTCACACTAACTTTTATATTTACTTTTTAGTAAGTGTAGTTAGTAAGTTTAATTAAGATAATAAATAAGAAAAAATAAAAAGTCAATTAATAAATAATTCAAAATAAAATATTTTTTAAAAAATATAAAAATATAGAGAGAAGTATATTTTTTAAATATAATTTACTTTAGCTATTTTGAGAATAAATAAGGAGATTCATTTTAAAATAACTAAATTTATTCTACAAATAATAAAAAATATATAAGTTTCATCTTTTTTAAAATAACTAAACCTAATGCAAAAATATCATTGAACATTGAACATGTTTCTATCTCCTAAGTCCTAATTAAAGTTATTGTATTATGTTAGCAAGTAATATTACTTTGATCTTGATAATAGTATATAATAACTAATTGTTATTATCTTGATATGATTCAATATTTATGTGTTTTATCTTGATTTTGATATGTTTTAATAGTTTAAATGTTATTTTAGATATTAGTTATATTATTTTTAAAAAAAAAATGAATATATATCGGGTCAACCGGTTCAATTAGTGACCCACCGATTCAACCACTGACCCATCAACTCACTGCTTCGACCGGGTCAATGACCGGGCCGGTTTTCATAACACTGCCTTCATCTAATATGTATAGTTTTAAGTAGGATGAAGTAACAATATTTGTTGCAGTAAAAAAAACAAAAACAATATTTGTTGAGGGGATAGAGTAGTACTCAAAGAGTAATCTATTACTCTTAATAAAAAAAGGTTTTGATTGGGACACATGTCATCATGTGATGAAAATTTTTCCCTCCAAAACTTCTCTTTTTTTTCTAGCTTTTCTCTCTCTTCCTTTTCAATTTTTTTTTTCTTTTAATATTTTTTTCTCTGTCATACGTATGCTTATAAGACAAAAAATATTTATTATTCTATTAGCCAAAAATATTTTTTATTATTATTATTATTATTATTATTATTATATTTATAATTATCATATTATTATAATATTATATATTATTTATGTAATTAAATAAATTTTTATTAATGATTTATATCTATTATATATCTATTATTATTATTATTATTATTATTATTATTATTATTTATAAACTATATCTATCTATTTGTTATATCTATTGCTCTTAATAAAAGAACGTTTTGGTTGTGGCACATATCACTATGTGGTGAAATTTTTTTCCTCAAAAACTTCTTTTTCTTTCTAGCTTTTCTCTCTCTTTCTTTTCAATTTTTTTTCTTTTTATCTTTTTTCCTCTTTCATACGTATGCTTATAAGACAAAAAATATTTATTATTCTATTAGCCAAAAATATTTTTTTTATTATTATTATTATTATATTTATAATTATCATATTATTATAATATTATATATTATTTATGTACTATATTAAATAAATTTTTAGGTAATATTATATTATAAATTTTTATCAATGATTTATATCTATTATATATATATATATATATATATATATATATATATATATATATATAAAAGAAAATTTGTTCCTTTCTAGGACACATGCCACTCTCTTCCTTTTCAATTTTTTCCTTTTACCTTTTTTCCTCTTTCATATTTATACTTATAAGACCAAAAATCTCTATTAATATTAATATTATTATGAGTTTAATGGTGATGCACTGACAGTATAAAACTATTTTACACAGTCATCTAATCACAAATCACTGTTGATATGACTTTTAAGATAATTTTTTGGTTGGGACACATGTCACCATGTGGTGAAAATTTTTCCCTAAAAAACTTCTCTTTTTTTTTTTTCTAGCTTTTCTCTCTCTTCCTTTTCAATTTTTTTTCTTTTTATCTTTTTTCCTCTTTCATACTTATACTTATAGGACAAAAAGTATTTATTATTCTATTAGCCAAAAATCTTTTATTATTATTATTATTATTATTATTATTATTATTATTATTATTATTTATGTACTATATCTATCTATTTATTATATCTATTACTCTTAATCTATATATTGCTCTTAATAAAAGAACGTTTTGGTTGTGGCACATGTCACTATGTGGTGAAAAAATTTTCCTCAAAAACTTCTCTTTCTTTCTAGCTTTTCTCTCTCTCTCTCTCTTCAATTTTTTTTCTTTTTATCTTTTTTCCTCTTTCATACATATGCTTATAAGACAAAAAATATTTATTATTCTATTAGCAAAAAATATTTTATTATTATTATTATTATTATTATATTTATAATTATCATATTATTATAATATTATATATTATTTATGTACTGTATTAAATAAATTTTTATGTAATATTATATTATAAATTTTTATTAATGATTTATATCTATTATATATATAAGAAAATTTGTTCCTTTCTAGGACACATGCCACTCTCTTCCTTTTCAATTTTTTCCTTTTACCTTTTTTTCCTCTTTCATATTTATACTTATAAGACCAAAAATCTCTATTAATATTAATATTATTATGAGTTTAATGGTGATGCACTGACAATATAAAACTATTTTACACAGTCATCTAATCACAAATCACTGTTGGTATGACTTTTAAGATAATTTTTTGAAAGTCAACAAACTTACCATACATGGTGGGTTATGATTGGATGACAGTGTAAAACTTTTTACACTGTCAGTGCATGACCCTTTTTCTCTATTATTATTGTTGTTGTTGTTGTTGTTGTTATGTTTATTACAAATGTAATAATATATTTATAATTTATCATATTGTTATTATATTATATATATTTTTATTGATTAATCAACATCTTTAGTTATTTTATAATTTATCTTCGTATTTAAGTTAAGAAATATGAATTTAAACTATTTTAATTAATTAAATCATTTTATTGTTTATCATTGATAAGAATCATGTTCATATTTAGAGAAGATATATAGTTTATATTACATTAAAAAAATACTATAAAGTTAACAAAATATAAAAATGAAAAAGTTATTTATATCTATTATACATTATTATATTATACAAACAGGAAAACTCGGTCTTTTATACAACACTTCACAATTTAAGAAAAAAAAATTACTACTCAATTTTCTCTTATTTCCTCTCTAATTTTTCTTTTTCATTTACTTTTCTTTTGTTTTTTTTAGATTTTTCTCTCTTCTATTTTTTAAAAAAACACAACTCCTATCCAACTCCTTTTCACTTTTGCCTCTCTCATTTTCTTTTTTTTCACTTCTTTTCCTTTTATTATTTTATACTTACACAGTTTTTTTTATAATAACTACTCATTTATTTATATTATATTACTGTTTTATGTCCTTTATTTATAAAAAAATTATATTCAATAATTTATATCAGCATGTTATTATTATATGAATTGAATGATAAAAACATGTTATTATTATATTAATTGAATGATAAATTTATATAATTACTTATTACTTATTACTTATTAAAATTAATTATAATTTAATTAACTAAATTTATTTTTACTTAAAAATTGTATAAAATAAATTTAAATAATAAAAATTTTGTTGATTAATATTTATATTATAATGTTGAGATTTTTATACTAAAATTTAATTTAAGTCTAATTAATGTTTTATATAAATTAGACTCTAAGTTTAGAATTAATTTATTAAATATATTTTTATTATAAAATATATTTTAAATTACATTATCAATAATATCATAATTTAAATTAGTTTTAATTTTATGGTAGAAATCACAAATATTATTCGGGAGACAATTTTGCTCGAGACCATTATGACGACAAAGTTGTCTTTCTCTTTGAGTATTTCAACAAGTGCATGCCAAAGACTCAATAATATTATAAATTAAAATATTTTTTTATTGTAAAGACCACAAATATCATTCACGGGAAGTAATCCTACTCAAGATCACTGTGGACGACAAAACTTTTTTTCCTGAGTATTTAACACAATTACATATCAAAGATTCAACAATATTTTTATGTATTTTGAAATCCTATAAAATCATTTTTACTTATAAATTGTATAAGATAATTTTAAATAATTTCATAAATAAATATTTTTCTTGAATAATATTCATATTATGAGGTTCAAATTTTTATACTAAAAAATAATTTAAATATAATTAGTTAGTATAATTATTACAAAATAATATTTTGACTCTATGTTTAATAACTTCATATACAAAAAATTTATCAATTAATATTTATATAATAATGTTAATTTTTTTTTCATAAATATATAAAAACATATTAGAATTATTTATTAAATATATTTTTGATAATAAAATAGTTTTAAATAATTACTTACTAAATAATATCATAAATGAAATTAATTTAAATTATAACTATAGTTTATAAACTATAAATATTATAAGATTAATATCTTTCTTTTAGAGTATAATTATAAAATAATTGAATGCTTTTATTATTTCACATTTGAAAATTACAAAAATATTTAAATTTAACATAAGTTGAATCCTTTTTAAATTTTTAAACATTAATTTCTCATACCATTTTATAAATATTTTAAATAAAATAAGAAATAATTGTGTGACTATAGTCAAATATATTCTCTCTATTTGAATACTCTTACTCTTTCTGCATTTTTGAAAAGTTTAAACAATTAATTATGTTTTCTCAAAATATATTAGCCATTTTTAGTGGACAATGATGGGAATGGGACGAATATACCCAACCCGGAATGGGGACGGGTGATTACAAAATTTTATCTACAACAGAGATCAAGGACGGGGACGAGGACAAGAATGGGGATGGGGATGGGGACGGGGAATGACATACTCGCCCCCTCCTTGTCCTGTTGCCATGCCTATTCACAATCATCACATATACATTTTTTTTTGTTTTAATTAATTACAAATTTGGATAAGATTAAAATACCTTTTAATTTTTTAATTATTTTATTTTTTGGTTTTAATTTTGTTTTCTAAATTAAAAAAATACTTTGATCCATTCACATGTCTTTATTAGATCAATTTATCATATAACATTATATTATTACATACAAAATAATTTATCCTCTTTTTGTTGTTGCTTATAATATACTAAATTTGAACTCCATCTATGGCTACTCCTATTTTGCATGGTATCATGTTTTTTAATATACAAATTCACGTCGTATTTGCTCTTACTCAAAGGTATTCATCTTATTGTTATGTTCTTACTGACCACAAAAAATATAAATTTAGACTTTTATAAATAATATACTCACCACATAAATATTGATTCCTTTAACAACAATGACCTTAATAAATTGAATATATATTACATTATTTACTTGCTTATAAAACGTGTAAAAGCAGTCGAGTCACCCATACTAAGGAACGGGTATCTTGCTAATTCACTCTTAACATAAAGTCATTTGCATCGAATTCATATAGCAAAGCACTGCCACAAAATCTAGTGCTGGGAATGAATTTCATAATTTGGCTATAAAAAAATATTAACACTCTTAACACATTATTATTAACCAAAATTTATGGGAAAATCACAATATTATGTCTCACTTTTTATTTAATAAACTTCATACAAATTTCAACCAATAAAAAAAGAATATATAAGAAGGTGTTGCTAGCACTCTTAAAGTTTTATAAGGACATTTACTTAGCATATGCTTGTCACGTGGTTGTCCCTTATCCTAGTGGATGCTCCTGTACCACTTGCTGCGCTATCATTTCCATGTAAGGGAATATTACCGAATTGATATGACAAAACCCAAGGAATGAATCTATGCATACAAATCAGAGGAATGTTAAATGATATTGTTTGACAAATTCAACACATATCGAAATCCAATCCCTCTTTGGTTGTTGGTGCAATTGATATCAAGTAAAGGTTTAATTTGGTTTGAAATCTGAAGCTAACTTACTTGAACACCCCGCCTTCATGGTCTTCTTTTTTGTAAACTATTGATCAATTGAAAGTCAGAATGGCAGTGACATTAGTCTGTCATGGAAAAACACTGTTGAGTGTGCAAAAGAAGTGATTTAACACTTGCATCACAACAAAAGCACAAATGAAGGAGCAATGGAGGTAACACCTCAAAAGAAAATATGTATAGCTGCCATTCTGATATTCAGTAAAATCATCTGAGATGTTCCATCATTCAATGTGATGGATAGGACTAAAAAGAGAGAAAGAATCAAGTATATTGTGCACCTTTCATTTAGCATGTCATCAGTTTGACAACTATTGCATGGTATATAACCCAAATATGAAAGGGTCTAATAAAGTTACCTACTTTTACTAGTCCATTGTACAAAAGTGCCACACCATGTGTACCCGGGAATTTTTTTACCTCCAATGCAAGTGTTTGACATTGACAGTACCTTCCCTAGAATTAAATCTTCTGGATGTTTCAGTGATAAAGAATCATTCTGTATATCTTCATTCTCTGCTAAATATTGTCCAACAATTATCCTCAGGAATCTTCAAGTTCATCTAAAACCAGGCACCACCAGAGCACAAACCACGAGTAAAATTCTTTAGTCAGGATTGAGTTGTTTGAATTTGAATAACAATTAGTAGAGTTACTGCTGCATCACCAAACAGTTTGGAACATTATATCAACAAACTACTTATGCTGGTCTTGATCACAGAGAATTAGTTTTTCAACACATAATAAGATATCATCATGGTCATTAGGTACCAAACATTCAAAACATTACAAGTAACAAAAGCCTGGAAGCAAAAATTATTAGGTGATGGCAATGCTTCTTCCACTAGGTTAGAAGAGTTTAAAACCATGAAAAACATCTTGGTGTCAAATATGTGCATTGGTATAAAGCAATTACAGGAAAAATACTTTACACATCACGAAACCAAGGAAAATTAAAGTCAATGGGGACAATCCTGAATAAATTGCTTAAATGACAATGGTTTTACATGTAATTTCAGCCTTGGGAAATTACACTGTATCTGTCAATACTTGACAATCTCAACAATAATTTGATATACCAAATAAAATATCATACCTTTAGCTGCTCATGACTTGCACAGAACATTCCAACTCTTGTTCACGCACATCATGACAAAAATGTTTTATTTTTATCTACAAGCTGAACCAGCCAATAATTACAATTATAATTTATTACCTCCACAAACCTGTGCTGTCGACCTACTGACCAGTAAGTCAGTAACTATTAGGGACTTCAGCATGGTCATGTTTCTTACAAGATGAGCACATCACCTGTCCTGTATCATCAGTATTCACATCAGACTAGATAGAAAATTATAGCCCAGAGCTGATAAATATCACATACTGACCTTTTTCATACCTATTTAAATGGCAAAGTCACTCTAAATTTGCATATATTGAATGCCATTGTCAACAACTCCAATATGTGTTTTAAACCAAGAAAACACCCTCAACTGCATACAGCAAGAATAAGACAACCAGCTCTATCCAGTTCATTATGATATCGTACTACAGGATACGGAGAACTGAATCAAAATCATCAACACAAGAAAACCAGCTCTACCACTGTTATGCTTGTTTACATTTCTGGATTGGCCGAAAATGGAACTTATCTAAAGGAATTGCATAATTGTAAAGGTCTGTAACAAACTTAAATTGCATTTCTTTTTTAAATAACTTTTAGCATAAGTACTGTAAATAATTGTACTAAGTATGCAACTGACTAGAGTGTATTATAAACAACAAAAAAGAAAAGATAAAGAAGCATGACAATGTTTCAACCATGGAGGCAAATGAAAAAGGGAAAGAAATATCCATTGATAATATCATATAGAGGCTGAAATGACCAGCAGACAAACCAAAGAAATCCTCATGTTTCCTTTATCGATTTGCAACTTCTAGTACAGTATAAACATATACTAATCTATCTATTTGTCACAAGGTTTGGATTACATTTATGCTATAAGCTATACTAAGTGTTATATGGATGAGTTTGGGTTTTGAAACCAAGTCAACTTCAATTCAAATTCCTACCCCTCATAAGAAGAAATGAAAAAGAAAACGGGGGTCGGAAAGGGCAGAGAAGACGAGTCTAACTAAAACAGCTCAAACTCTTCACAATCTTCTATATCCTCTAAATCATTTGCATTCTCCTTATTTGCAGCCACAGATGGAGCACTACTTCCAAAATCCCGAAACTTGGGGAGCTCTGGTGGTGCTGCGCACCGTATTAGAGCCCAGTTGAGGCCTTCAAAGAAAGGGTGCTGCTTTATTTCAGCAGCACCTTTTACAGAACCTAGTCGATTTTCAGGATCCTTTATCAACAATCCTCTGATCAAATCTCTTGCATGAAAACTGACTATTGGAGCACCCGGGAACTTAAGGCTTTGTGACACAACATTGGCTAATGTGTCCTCATTTGATTGGCCCTTGAAGGGAGTCTTGCCATATAAAAGCTCAAACAAAAATATACCAAAAGTCCACCAATCTACAGCACTCCCATGACCTTCACCTTTGATGATCTCTGGAGCAAGATATTCATAGGTTCCAACAAAGGAGTTAGACCGTGCACTGGTAGGCTCCACTACAAGCTGTGGCAGAGGACCAACCTGAGAAGCTATGTCAGCCTTCATCTTTCGAGATTTTGCTCCGGCAGATAATAGAATGGGAGTAAAGCAGGAAACTTGCCAATCTGGTTGGAGACAGAAAGGGTGTATGCAACTAGCCTCAGAACAGGGACTGGACGTCTTCTTTGTGGCATCTGTGCCAGGTGAAGAGGACTTGACTAACATTGGATTGACAGAACACCTGAGTGACAAATCAAAATCTGTCAGCATAATGTGTCCATCTTCTCGTACTAGGATATTTTCTGGCTTTAGGTCTCGATATACAACTCCTAGCATGTGCAAATACTCCAGGGCAAGAAGAACCTCAGCAACATAAAACCTGCAAATGTGATAGCATGACTATAGTGAGGAAAATGTGTGAAAAACATATCCACTTGCCATTGATTGTCATGCAGGAATCTGTTTCTGGTAAAGTGAAAACAATACAACACAGCATTTACACTTGAATAAGCATGATATCTAGTGGAAAGAGTATGTATAAGATGTCTGAATGATATAATCTTTACCTAGTATACTTAATCTGCGTCTTGCTGAGTTGCAGGCTAAACAAGACTTTTTTCGGTACATTAGTCAAGATAATTTCAAACACTGCTATTTGATTTAGTTTTCTTGGGGATTCCTATGGTTTTCCACCTTTTTAACACTGAATCATGTGTACATGTGTGTCTGTTCTTTTTAAATTTCATTCATACACATTACCTCACTTCCATTCTCCAGAAATTTGAACTTAGGTTTTCTAGTTTACTAGTTTAGTGCATAGCATCAAACATAAAATGATAGCTGGACTTATAAATGAATGCTATACAATGAATAAATTAACAAAAGGTCTACTGGACTTCTTGAACATAGTGATTATCTTGGATTAAAAAAAAAATGAACTTATTCTAACCAGACAAAGATTGAATTTAAAAACAGATATAGAAATCCAAGTAAGATTGAATTTCAAAATATCTTTTTAAAGAGTGGAAAAGTCCAAACTCCTACCTAGTTGCTTGTTCCGAGAAACTCTTGTATGGTTGCCTCTGTCGCAGCACATGCAGATCTCCGCCTGGACAATACTCCATAACCAAGCAAGAGAGCTTATCTGTTGCAATATGGGAATACAGCGTAGGAAGAAATGGATGGTCCAGCATCTGAAGGATCTCTCTTTCAGTTTGGGCCCTGAACATTTTCTTCCGACTTGCCAAAAATTCATTGTCCATCACTTTGAGTGCAAAAAGGCAGCTTGTACCAATTAGTTCCGCAAGATAAACAGTTCCAATGTCCCCACTACCAAGCCTCCTTAGCAGCTTAAAGTGCTTCAAATTTAAATTACCATGTTGCTGCTGTACAGCACGAACAGCTTCCCATCTCAAGTGTTTTGACATGTGAGGCCTGTGGCCACCGCGACTGGAACTACTTAGACTGCTTTCCTCACTGATGCTTGTGCTACTACTATATTCACCAATGCTACTTTTCGAGCTTTGAGAGTACTCACCCTTTTCCTTTGATCTTGATTTCTCATCAACTTTTGTCACCAGAAACTTAGTTCTCTTATTGCAATTCAAGCTGAAACCAGATTTGCTTGAATCCGTACCAACATTAACTGAGTTAACTTCAATGCTATGATTTGAACTGCTAGGAGACAGTTTCTCAATTTCTTTCACTTCATGCTTCAAATCAGAATTGCCAACCTCCTTGTCCAAATTCTTTGTACATGGAGTAGAGCAGCTTGAGGCAGAACTTAAATCTTGCTTTACTTTTTTCTTAAGGAAGTTCAAGTTATTGAATATCGGCTTTGACAAACAAGCATTACTGCTTGGGGATTTATCCACTCCATTACCGGTGCTAGAGCTAGGTGGACAAGATGCAGAAGGTAAATTTGCTTCCTGCCCCTTCTCTGGCATTGAAGAACCAAGAGAAGCTTTGCTTGAGGAAGCAGGATCCCTTCTGACCTCTGGCACTTCACTTGCAGAGGCAACTGGTGACAAATTTGCAAGTATTCGTTTTCCAATCTCCATGATTGGTTTCTCATCAGCACCCTCTAATGGTAGAGGAACAATCTGATCTTGGGATGAAAACCCAGTTATCATTTCTTTCGGTTTTGTTGGATCAACCAAAGGACTAGAATGATGATCACTTGAACTTGATATAGTTACACCGGGCAATTTATCAGAAGGTGCAGATATCTCTGGCACTAGAGAAATTTCAACCAAGTTCCCTTTCCCCTCATCTACCACCGCTGTGTACAACCTTTTGATGGTGCCAGCCTCTGATACTCTAGATGAACTGCATGGCTTAGTTAGTCTCTTCAAAGCAGCCATTTCCGAGGCCTGAGAGATGCACAACCCTCTAAGTGCCTGCTTTAAACTTACAGACTCTGAGATGCCAATTCCTGATGCCTGAGATGAAGTGACTTTTATTGGCCTTTTAAGAGCACTCTTTTGTGAACGTGATGAACAACGACTTCTAGATGAACTTTTAATGTCAATAGCCTGGAAAAGCTGATTAATATCATCCTCAATCGAATACTTTTTTCCTGATTTGTGAGCACAACTACTCTCAGGCTTTTCATCCATTTTGAACTCAGAAATTATCTCTTCCCTTGACTCCACTATCTCACATGTATTACCAGAGGTATCCATATTTGATAGATGTATTTGATAAGTTGACGAACAAAAAACAGGAAACTCAGCTTTAGCCCAGTTTTAAAGATGAGTCACAGAGGATTGCACAGAAGTAAAATACCGCAAAGGGCATCCTCCAGATTTCTCTTCAGTCATAGTTCTCAACAGAATTGATTGGTTGCCTTGAATTCCCTTTATTGCTTATAACATCCAAACCTGAAATTTTAGCATTAATATTTCAGATTGGTGAAAACAAGAAATGTGGATCAAATGAAGAGATTTACTTTAATGCATTAGTATTTATCTATGAATTCAACATGAATAATCATTAAAAGTTAGGAAAACAATATATACAGCTACATAGGCAAGGAAAAAACAAAAGACACATGCATTCAAACACCTAGCTGCCAGACAAACTGAAGTGGACCTTTTCCTCACCTAATCACTCCTAAAACAAATTAATAAATAGCCATCCTTGTAATTTGGAAGACTAACACATTTTTACTACTAAACTGTAAAAAGTGGCAATTAATTTTTTCCCCCACCCCCACCTTCCCGTTTATCTTTACTTTTATCTTTGCCATTACTCCTCCTTACATCTGCTCCTCTCTGAAGTTCTAACCTGAGGCCACACTCTTGGGCCACCCCTAGCATTTACGTCCCTGGTGGAGGAGAGCAAGCATGGAGCACCTTTGTGTTCAGATTTGGTGTTTGAAGATGTGAATGTGAAAGTGAAATACTTTTCTTAATTTTGTGAACACAGGTGAGAGTTGATATCAGGGAAAAAAGAAACGATCAAGACTCACAACCCAAAACATTGAATTAGTATCAGAATTAGAACTAAAATTATATAAAAAAAAAATCACCTTGGATTCAAAGCCGGATGAAGACGAAGGAAGCTCAGTGAAAGACAGAATTCAAGAAGAAAAATTTAGAAAGAAAATAAAATTCATGAAACAAACAAAAAAGCATAAATGCATTTACCAATTTTCCTCCCCATGGATCAAATTTAAAAGAGGAGCTCAAAAAAAAAAACAAAAGTTAAAGCTTTACAAATTACAATCAAATTGCAAAACCATCATCCAAAGGAAAAAAAAAGCCAATTGCAAAATCAAACAACCGCAACCACCCCAAAAACAAAAAACTGGAACTAAAAATCAAGACAAGAATTAATTAAGAAGTGATGAACATTACCTGAAACAGCCCCAAAAGCCCAGAATGAGCGGCGTGAAGGAGAATTGAAAGACCCCAAAACCGTAACATAAGCAAAATGACTCACAGAGGAGGAGCATGAAAGATTGAAAAGGCTATGGCTAGGGTTTGAAGTTTGAAGTTTGAAGTTGAAAGAGACAGAGAGAGAGAGAAGGAAAAGCAAAAGGGTGAGAGTGAGAGTGAGGAAAGAGAAAACAGAAGAGGTTGAAATGGTAATCACGAGAAGGATGAGAGGGCAGAAAGAGCAGTGCTACACACAGTCTCTCTCAACAACAAGTATTGCAATTAACTACACCTCCTACCACCTACTACTACTACTCTCTCTTTTTCTTTTCTCTGTAATGTAATGGCAGAAAAAAAAAAAACATTTACTATGATTTATGTTATGTTGTGTATGTACTGTTCACAACATTAACACATGGTGTTGTGTTGCAGAGACACACTCACACGCACATACATTACAATGAGACAGTGAGAGCAGGTATACATATATATGACTATGAGCATACGAAACGAAACGTGTAAATTGTAATGTGTAATGTTAATTTTTTTTTGTGTGTGACTAAGTCACAGTGTCCTATAGTAGCAGTTCTAGTTGTAGGCTGTAAGGGGAGGTTTTGTAATTTGTACACTTACATTACATCTTGGAATGAAGGGGTCCCATGTTAGGCATTGCTGATTATTTTTTTTCTTAGATTTGTAAATTGTAATCATAACATAAATGCTTGAGCTTTTTCCACTAACAAACAAACAAATCATAAAATAATTTGGTCAAATCTTGCTTATGTTATGTGGATTGGATTTGGACTAGACAATTGACTAGGAAGTTAGATACTTGGTTTGTTTAAATAAGAATAAATTATTAAAGGTATTTAGTTAGAAAGATTTTTCTGAAAAGTTATTAATTTAAAAGTTCTAGTTTGATACTAGTGAATAAATAAAGAGTTTAATGGTGATGTACTGATACTGTAAAATAATTTTATACTGTCATCCAATCACAAATCACAATTTACATGATTTTTAAAATAATTTTGTAAAAGTCAGTAAACTTACCATAAATGATAGTTTATGATTGAATGATAATGTAAAATAGTTTTATACCATAAGTGCAAGCCTTTTTTTTCAAATAAAAATGAGTATGACTTGTAAATTTATATAAGAAAATGGGTTAAATTGTGTTTTAAAAAAAAATTCATAAATATCTTTTTGAAATACAAGAAAAATTGTTAAGCATAGCTCGACAAAAAATTTAAAGTTCACCAAGAGATAAAAGAATGTTTCAAACTTTAAAAACTTATGACGTGATACTTTGATGCTAATGTGATAATATATATAACAATAAAATTGTGTTGATGTGACAATTAATGTGATAAGAAAATACATTGTTTAGAAAATACTTAATCTATTTTTTACTTTCTAAATTTGCACATTTTATTTAACACTAAAATATAATTAAGCCTTTAAAAATAGTAAGAGTTGAAAATTTGTATATTTTACCCCTTAAATGCAATAATTAAGCCTTTTGAAAAATGGTGAAAAAGTTGAAGATGGAGTTTGAACTCTTAATTTCTTCCTTCTGCATTATCACCAAAATCACTAGGTTAGTTGACTTTTTTGGTTTTTATTTATGAAAAAATATTATATATATTATTATTATATTTGTTAATTTCACTTTTGGTCCCTATATTATATATATCATTGTTGCATTATATATATTACTTAATATAATATTATATATATATATATATTATATTTAATGAAGGTAATATTTATTCATATTTTTTAACTTGACTAGATATTACATTTAATGAATATAGTATTTCAAAAAAATATAAATATTAAAATTAATTCATTTTAAATATATTTGTATAATAAAAAATTAATAAATATATTATATTTAATAGATAGAATATTTAAATATTTAATCATGTTGTTTAATTTGATTATATATTATATATTTAGTGAATATAATATTTAATGTTGTTAGACAGTCAAATTTACTTACAATATATTAATTATAATATTTATTTGATATAACTTTCAACTAGCTTAAATTCTAAATAAATTATTTGATGTTATTAGATAGTTAATTTTACCACAATATATTAAATGTGATATTTATTAAATATAATATTTTATTTAATTTAAAGAGTGTAAAATATGTTTTAATACATTAAAAATCTGACTGCATATTACATTTAATAAGTATAATATTTAATGCTATTTGACATTCAAACTTATTTATAATATAATAATTATGATATTTTAAATATGATATATTTATTAAATTTAAAAATGTAATTGTTATAAAAAAAACCTATATATGTGTATTAAAATATACACTTTTATAAAAAAAAAAATACACTAAAAATTACATTATTTTTATTATAGTTTAAAAGAATTAGTTTATAAAACATATTTTAACATATAAAATTTCAGATACACATCAAAATAACATTAATAAATTGATAAAAATATATATATTTCTATACTTAATAGTTTGACTACATATTATATTTAATAAATATAACAATTAATTTTATTAGCCAGTCAATTTTACCTATAATATAACCTAATTCTGATACTTATTAAACGTAATATATTTATTAATTTAATAAATGTTGTATATGTTTTAAAAACATGTGAGTTTTAATATGAATTTATATTTATTAAAAGTTTTAATGAAATGTAAGTATTAAAAATTTAATCCCTCAACCGAAAGCCAATAACTAATCCTTCGAAGTATTAAGATCTATTTAAGGATAAATCTCTCCCAACAAATATTTTTTCATACGCATGGACCAGGGATCGAACCCTTGACTATAGGTTTAAGGGATAAGGTTATCTACCAATCATGCCACACAATGTTGGTACAAAATGTTTTGATTTAAAAAATAGTGAATCTTTACATGATATATAATCAGAGAGAGTAAATTATGAAAGATATCATTATTCAGAACATTTTTTTTACCAACAAGTCATTGGTCCGAATGATACTAAACTCGGTTCCCTTAAGTAAAGTATCGAGTTCGAGCTTTGTAAATAAAAAAAATGTGGTAAAAAAATATGAACAAATTTTTTTTTATACACATTCAGATCAGGCTTTAATAATACTCTTTAACACTTAGTTGAAGTTCCATTTTTAAGATTCTTAATATAAGTGTATAATAATTTTTATAAATAGTTTTAACCCCAAAACTTGAAAATGTCAAAGAACGTTAGAACTTAAGAGATTGGTACTAAGCACTTAAAAAATCATATGTTTTAAAAATAATTTAGAGAATTATAAGAAAGGGATTGAATTGTAATTCTCAAATATGTGTGTGTGTGTGACAAATTGGTATATGACAATTGACAAAAAAAACAAATTAATATATGACAAAGTGAATGTTTTGAAGCTTGCTTCTAATGTGGGAGTTGTCATTTTATCGTTTAGGCTTAAATATATTTTTAGTTCATCAAATATAAGATATGATTTTTTTAGTCCCTCAAATTAAAAGTTTCTTTTTTCAGTCCCTCAAACTTGAAAAATACCTTTTATAGTCCTTCCGTCAAGACGGTGTTAACCTAGCCTATGATAACAAACCGTGTTATGATTTATGGCGATTTTTAACCGTCAAAATTTAATTTTTTTAATTTAATATTTAAATAATATTTCTGGCAACTAAAAATCGCCAGAATATGTAAAAATAAAATAAAATTAAACAACCTTCGTTCTATGATTCATATTTCTCTCCTCATCATCACTCCACCACAATCAAAAAACAAACACTAATTCATCAAGTCTCAAGCCTATTCTCTCCGCCTCCAAATAGCCAAGACCTTTTCACTGAACTTGGTCCCTTCATTTTCTCTAATTCTCTTTGATTCAAAGTAATGGGATGCTTCTCCTTTAAGCCAATTGCAAACGGCAACCCATCAAGCACAACACTACCACCATGGTTCCAATCACCCAACATTCTTATCAATAAAATAATTGAACAAAAGATTTGTAATTTTCCAGAAAACCATTATTTTCATTGTGCCTGGATCGGGTCACATGACCAAACAACCTCATACTCTTTCTTTCAACAGATCTGCAAAACGTCTTTCGGCGGCCATTCCATCACCAAGAAATCCCAATCCCTCGATTCCTTCTCCAATGAAACCCTTGAATCCCTCCACCACCGCGAGACCTCCATCCCGGAGCACGAGTTCGTTGCCGTTGCTCGATGAAATGCTCAGTTAACGACGTCTTAACAGAGGGACTAAAAAAAGCATTTCCTAACTTTATGGGACTAAAAAGAGTAACTTTTAATTCGAGGGACTAAAATAGACATATCCCCATATTTGAGGGACTAAAAACATATTTAAGCCTGTCTTTTATTAACAAGTGACAACCCATAAAAGTAATATTTTGACTTTAATTTTGACCCAATTCTAGATAATTTTCTACATACATTTTTCCGAGGAACTTGATTATATCCATCTTCAAAGGACAAATATTGTGGCTTTTTATCGTGAATGAATTTAAAGATTAACCCATGTTTTAGTTCTTCTAATTGTTTTATGCATTCTTCTCTATCAAAAAACTTTAACTTGTTAATCATAAAAAAATAATAGCCTAAGTTGTGTGAAGATTTTTTTTTAAAATCAGTTTTGGGTTAAATATATTTTTTGTCCTCCGAAAATACATTTAATTTGAATTTAGTCTATTGAAAATTTTTCTTTGTATTTGATCCCAGAATTTTAGAAATACCATATTTTAGTCATTTTCTATTTTTTCTACGGTTAAATGTGACCACATAGTCATTCAAGTTAGCGATTTTGAAGTGATTTGACATGTCATGTAACTAATTAAAAAATAAAATAGAATTAAATTAACTAATTAAAAAACAAGTAAAAAAGTAATAAAAATAGAAGGTAGGAGAAGACAATGTTCCTCTAATGGATCTATTCTTTTTAAAGCCGATGCAACTTGTTCAACTCATCATCTCCATCGAATCAACTCAGTGCATTATCTCCTATCTCTTAACAAAGTTAAGAAAATGACTAAAATCATGTATTTCTAAAATTCAGAGGATCGAATGTAAAGAAAAATTTTCAAAAGACTAAGACTATGTTCGGCAAGCCATTTTAGCTAGCTTATAGCTTTTTTATTAGCTGAAAAACTTGTTTGACTGTTCAGTAAACAAGCTTTTTTTTACTAACTTCTAGCATTTTTTGAAACGCTACTTGAAGTAGCATTTTTTAAAACACTAACTTCTAACTTTTTATATTTTATTCATTTTTATTCTTAAAGTATTTATTAAATTTTCTTATTACCCTTTTAAAATAAATCAGGATTTTATTATTTTTTTTCACTTATTCACATGTATCATCGTGCTCATCAATCTCTCTTTAATTTGTTTTCTCCAATTTTCTTGCTCTCTCCTTTTTTTCTCCAGGTAAAGTATTTTTAATTTTTTATCAATTATTTTTTTATTCTTTATTGTATTCTACTTAAGTATCTATTTAAGTGTATGTTTTTTTATCAATTAACTATTATGCTAATTAACTAATAAAAGTATAATGTCTACTTAAGTGTATGTGTTATTTTTTTACTTTATTTTAAACTTGATTAAAAATATTTTAAGATATAGTATAAGATTAATAGTAGAATATTTAATATGAAAAAATGTAATAATTGAAACTAAAAATGTAATGAAAATAATTTATCCATAAATAAAAAATTACAAGAGTTTAAAATTAATTAAAAAATAAAATTATAACACCTCAAAATATATTTTTATCTATAAAATAAAATTGAAATTTATATAAAAATATCATATAAATATGTCCATTTATGCCAGTTTACATATTTCAGCTACTTTAACATGTAGTTTTACTGAACACTTGTGATTTAATAAGCTAGCTTAACAGCTTTCAGCTTTCGGCTAGTTTTTCAGCTTTCAGCTAGCTTTTTAGCTAGTTTTGCCGAATATAGCCTAAAATTAAATTTAATATATTTTCAAAGGATCAAAAACATATTTAACCAATCAATTTTTTCATAAATCTTTTGGATTACAAGTCTTCTCAAGGAGTAAATTAAGCTCTTGACGATTTAAATTCATTTTAAAACTTCTCTTGACTTTTTGAAGCATTAACTTACACACTAACGCTATGTTTGGTTGAGAAGGATGAAAATTGATGAAAGTGTGAGGAATGAAAATGGATGAAAAGAGATGAAAGAGAGTAGAAAGTAAGATTGTTTGGTTGAGATGAAAGAGAGTGTAAAATGGATGAAAATTTTGAATTAAAGTGATTAGATAGGTAAATGAAGAAAAAAAAATTGATCAAATAGTGTAATTCCCAGTTTACCCCAATTTCACAAAACACATTTCAATGATCGTGTGTAATACTTGAAAATCCTTTTTTTTATTCAAAATAAAGGTACATGATCAATTATGCAAATTAGCACAATTGATTATATACCGCAACCAGAGGCACAACAACCATTTTGGAAAATTTCCAATACATAACCGATTATAAGTTAAAAACAATCGACTATTACACAACCACGGCAAGTTGAGATCCAAAACTTTGATACATAACAAATTATATGTTAAGCCTAATCGACTATGGCACCACCAAATAAACTATGCAGCACCGCTTCAGAAAAAAAAAAAAGTATGCCTTCAGGGGTTCATGAGGACGCAAGGATAATTTTGTCAATCCGAAACATTTGTCTCCTCACCCCTCAAATTTACTATTACTTTCAGTCTCTTTCTTCTCTTTTTGAGATGAAAGATAAATGACATGGGCCCACATGAATTTCAAAACTTTCAACCTTCTTTCAGTGGTATCAAACACACACAGATGTCCACTTTTCACACCATCTCATTGCTTTTCAGTTTCATGCCTATTTCATACGTCAAAACCAAACAGAACGTAAAGCAAATAGGAAGTGGTTGATGATGTGTCATGACTATCTTAATCTTTGAAAGGTCTTTTTCTTTTTCTTTTTTTTTTATAAATCAAAAGATTTTTTTTTCTAATGACCCCATACAAATGCTTATTTGCATTGAATCTTAAGGTACAAAAGAGTAGTTTTTAAAACATAATTTTCTATGTTGTAAAAAAAACATAGTTTTTTAAAGTTTGACACTAAGGGTGTGTTTGATTTAGGAGAAAGTGAAAGAAAAGAAAATGAAAGAAATCAAAAGAGAAGGAAAAAAAAAAAAGAAATTGAGATGATTTTTTAAGTTGTTTGGTGAAGGAGAAAATGAAAAGAAAGAAAGATAAAAAAAAATTTCCCCCTATTTTTTTTTGTACAGGAAAATTCTCTCCTGTTTGATTGTGTAGAAAGTGAAAAGAAAGAAAAAATATATGTATAAAATAACTTAAATGTCCTAAATAAAAATAAGGATAGTTTTTTTAATTTTATAAAAAAGAAGCCTGTTTATTGCCTTTTTCGTCCAATTAAAAAACAAAGGCTAATTTAACACAGTGAAAAGTATTATTGAATGCATGTTTGGATTAACTTATCTAGTGTTCAAAATATATCATAAATAAAATAGTTGGACCAAAAACCAAGAAAAACCAAACATACACTTATTTCATATAGGATACAAGAACATAGTTGGAGATACCATGTTTCTAAACACAAGACTAGGCAAACATTCAATGAAAGTTGGAATCACTCGTAGTAAAACAAAATGCAAGTCGTTTGCACTTCATCCTTGGACCATAAGTAATTGGTTTTCTGGTCTAGAAGACATACACAATCTCAAAAAATACAAAACAATAAAAAAAATAAATGAGCAACTCACATTGAAATGCAACCCCATAAATCACACCTAGGTTGTTTGTCAAGTCAACATTAGAGGGCATGGAGTTCATAAAAGAAGTGCAAGCATTCTCATTCTTAATACTCGCAACCACCTTGCGAATGGTCTCCACATACTCTGGCAAGCGAACACGGCGAAAATACTCCATGCAAGAAAACGAAACTAGTATCTTCAACGAGACATCCATTTGTATTTCTTGAGTAATGGCTGACTTCTTTGATGATGTTGGGGAGGATAATGAAGATGGTGGAGAGGATGATGATGGACACTGTGATGATGATGTTGAAGAAGAAGCTGATGAATCTTCCAATGATGATTAAGATTAATCTCTTTTAGAAATTTTAGTAGGATTTGACAATGTAATGAACAAGGGTAACTTATGAATGCACGTTTATTAATTACGTCGTGGACTATTTTGTCAGCTAGTTATATTTTTTTGGATCATTTTGACATTAAATGTCAAATGTGCGGGACCATTTTGACGGTTACTTGAAAATGTTTGTCAACCAATTTCATTCGATTTTGGTCTACCAGACCACCTCCATTATAAAAAACGTAAGTAAAACCAACCTGAACTTTGAAATTGAAATCAATGGAGCATTCTTTGTATTCAAATGAATACAACATTATAGAGAACATTCTTCATGGAATTACAACACATTTTGAACACCCAACCACAACAAGTAACATATCATTAGCTAGTACTTAAACAACAGAACAAAAAAAGCACTTCTTCAAAATCTTCACTTCAGAGACCAACAAATTAATCTTCACCATAAGGTCTTCCTTCCACTTCTCATCATCACCAACATGAACCCATTCAGAGTAATCACATGATCCATTATTATGTAAAAAAAATAATTAAAAAAGGTCAGATATTATAAAACAAAAAAGCCAAAACAAGAGAGGTAACCAAAGACATTTGGACCAAAATTCCTAAACCTTTGGCAATGGGCATGTGTAGAACAGCCTCCCTGGGTTCTTAGCCATTTTTGAAGTTTGAATCAAAGCCTTCTTCTCACAATTACAATAAACAACATTACTAACATTGCAGTGTGAAGAAGAAGTAGACTCATATCCAGCTTTCATTTTCTTCGTCTTTGTAGCTTTCATTGAGTCCGACCCACCACCCATTCAACACGGTCTAAGGTAACTGCACGGACCAGGGAGCTCTAAATCGAAGAAGAAAAAGGGGTCAAATGTTCAAATGATGGGTAATTTACGATTTTAAGGAACATTTTATTATTTTAGGGGCCAATTTGATTTTCATTACGACTTTCAAGACTAAATTAATTGATGGTGTATAATTTCAAGGATTATTTTACTATTTTATTAATTTTAAAGATTAATTACTTACCATTACAATTTTAGGAAATAATTTGGTGATTCCCTCGCATCATATTTTATATTAGATTTATGTACCTATTGAACCTAAGCTATGAGCCAGGCTATAATTAGTGACTAAATAAAAATCACATTTGGTTAATTAAAAAAGAGTTTATTCTCTCTCACCCGCACACATAAAATTTTGAATTGACTACTCATATATATGCATTAACAAGTAAGGTAGTGGAAGATATAAGGTTTTTAAGGCTAAAATATGTTTTAGGTCCCTAATAAATTAGTGAATTTTATTTTAGGTCCTTAATAAAAAAATTTTTTGCATTAGATCCCTGATATATTAAAAATTTTGTTTTAGGTCCTTGCAGTCAGTTGAGTGATGACGTGGCCATTAAAAATTTTAAAATACGATTTCTGGCGGTTTCTAAAACCGCCAGTATTCATTTAACAATTTAAATTATAATTTCTGGCGACTAAAAACCGCTAGAATCAATTAAAAAGGCTAAAATATATTTTAGGTCCCTAATAAATTAGTAAATTTTGTTTTAGGTCCCTAATAATTTTTTTTTGCGTTAGATCCCTGATATATTAAAAATTTTGTTTTAGATTCCTGCCGTCAGTTTTATGATGATGTGATTGCTAAAAATTTTAAAATGCAATTTCTAGCGGCTAAAAACCGCAAGAAATTGCTATACTTGGATCAAATTCATACACAAATTAACGCATAACAACAGGCAACAAAAACACCACCTTGCCTTTCGAATCCTAGATGGAACAAAGCAACGATGCAAGAGATGAAAATTTCAAAAACATAAATCACTTCAAACTCATATTTAACCAAAAACCAATTTCACAAAATCATGTTCGTTGGGTGTATAGATCTAATGGATAAATGTTCATTCCTGTGTGTATAGATCTAATTGATAAATGTTCATTTCTGAGTTTTTTTTTATTTTTTTTTTATCTTGGTTGATTTATTTTTGTTTATGTTTTGCTTGGATAATTCTGGATCTAATGTATAAGGTTCATATCTGAGTTTCAGATATGGTTAGGCGTATAAGTTGATAATGGGAAGTGTATAAGTTTCAGATCTATTTTTTTTTTTAATCTTTTTTTGCTTTAATTGATTCTGGGAGTTTTTAGCCGCAAGAAATTGTAATTTAAATTGTTAAATGACTACTAGCTGTTTTAGAAACTGCAAAAAATTGCATTTTAAAATTTTTAACGACCACATCATTACTTAACTGACTGCAGGGACCAAAAACAAAATTTTTAATATGTCAGGGATCTAATACAAAAAAAATTTATTATTATGGACCTAAAACAAAATTCGCTAATTTATTAGGGACCTAAAACATATTTTAGCCTTTTTAATTGATTCTGGCAGTTTTAGCCGCTAGAAATTGTAATTTAAATTGTTAAATGAATACTGCTAGTTTTAGAAACCGTCAGAAATCGCATTTTAAATTTTTTAATGGTCACGTCATCACTTAACTGACGGCAGAGACCTAAAACAAAATTTTTAATATATTAGGGATTTAACTCAAAAAAAAATTATTAGGGACCTAAAACAAAATTCACTTATTTATTAAGGACCTAAAACATATTTTAGCCAAACTTAATTATGAATTTGCTAGGCGAGAACGTGGCTTTTATAAAGTTCCTATGGGGTTCGAGACACAACAACATTGTTTAATGTTGTACTTCCTTTTCCTGTTAGAGTATTAATTCAATGTTATCCTTATATTTCATTTCATATAATGCCTTATCTTTGCTGTGCAAAATGAACTTATCGAGAGATGAGGTAAAGGAACCCATGATTGTACGATTTGTGGGGTAAACAACAATGTATTTACAATATTTGGTGGTGCTGCTGGCTTGTTAATTGCCCAAAGTGTTTGGTCTCTATGGTCCCTTATGCTTGACCTAGTAGCTTTTTGCTGTTCCAATTCTATGGAGTGGTGGACCAAGTGTTTCCTAGGATCTGGTGACAATTGTTTTCTGATAACATGGAGAATTCTGAGGAACAAAAATGCATGGGTTGTTTGAAAATAGGGAGCAATTGCATGAGTTTCTTTTTGTAAAGATATTTCTTTTTCTTTCTTTTTTTTTTTTTCCGGCCAGGTATCCAACTCAAAGATTAATCTCTCGAGATATAGAAATCTATTTAATGAATTGATCTTTCTCAATAAATATTTTTTCATATACACATATTTTAAAATCAAATTCCTTACTATATAATTTGATTAATAAATATTATGATATATGATTCCTAAGTAACAAACCACCATTAATTCACACTATTGAGTCTAAAGTATTGAATAAAAATTTCAATGGATCTCTATCCCAAATGTTTAGTGAAATTGAAATTATAATAATGGGCTTGTTTTCATGCACTAATAAATTATGGAAGAAGGTGTCACGTGGAAATGCCATTCACAATAGCTACCAAATTCATGTGGTCTCGCTAGGAAAGGTTAGCAACTCAAGCCCTTGAATTAAAGTTTATTAATGAAAAAGGCGTAGAGCATGTGATATAAAGGTTGCAACACACGAGAATTAAGCAAAATTTTTAGCCCTTGGTCGCCACTTGTTGCAATATTGTGAAATCTTAGAGCTTGACGCCATGATGCCAAAACAAGAAAAGGAAAGTGCTTAATATTGCTTTTACT